>QANY01011685.1:0-718773 GCA_003255025.1 Datisca glomerata
ACTGCTTGTACTTATCAAGGTATAGTGACGGAAGGGTTTTTTTTTTTAGATAGGAGACGGGCAGTTGTAGTTCTCTGTTTGTTGCTGTTATGCTTTCAATTAATATCCGATACATTAGTAAAAAATATCCCATACATATGATGCAGAATGGAAAGCAAATTGTACAAAAGCGAGCCTTGACCGCTTCGGCTTTTGTTCCCGATTTGTATCAGGTATTTTCGTGATAAATTTCTTGGCTATCAATTTTGTTTGGTTGAGAGTGAGAATGACACACATTGGTGCATTGTCGTCCTCAGGAGCAATTCCAAAAATGCTAATACTATGATGAGGACAGATTGTGGTCCCATTCACATACTTTGAGACTAGAGATGATGAAAGGTGGTTTATACCGATAATTTAACCATTACATTTTTTGTGGTTTTTTATTTGGTTTATACCGATAATTTTAACCATTACTCTTTTCTTGTAATTTTCAGATTTGGGCGGCTTTTGAAAGGAAACTAAAAATTTATTGATGAAAATAATGAAGTAGGAAAAACGGAAAAAAATAGAGAAGGAAAAAAAAACAAAAGAAAAGAACAGGAAAGAGAAACAGGAAAAAAAGGAAAAAAGAAAGAGAAGAAAGAAAGAGAAAAGAAAAAAGAAAAGAAAAAAAGAAAAGAAAAAAAAAGAAAAAGAAAAAAAGGAAAACAAAAGGGTGAAAAGTGATTTGATATCATCTATGGGGAAGAAGAAGGTTTCTGATTGATCTTGGGTCTCAATCACGTTCTGGATGCCTTATGGAATGGCTGCTAAGATGCGATTGAAGAGGAGAATTTACTGTCTTGAGATGAATTCATTTTGATATGAACTAGGTGATCTGAGGTAAACTTTCCAATATTATTATGTAATCCATTCCAATTGCTTTAATGAGTCTTAAAGAGCGGTTTAAAATATTGGAAGTCTTTCAGGTTCCATGCAAAAAGAGAAGGGGGCCTGCATTATCCTGGAAAACGTGTCCAGTTGATCTCAATGCGAAAATCAGGGACCTCTGAGGAAATGCGAAAATCAAAGGTGTTGTCTGTGCTCAGTTAAATAAATTTTAGAACTTCTATGTAGATCCATGATAAGACTTGTGGTAGATAGTGCTTTTCTGCTATGTTGTTTTGTAGATAGGATGATCTCATTCCTTCTGAACTAATTAGGTATTTGACAATGTAAAACAATCTTTCTAAAGAACTAACAGTAACAACTGAAATGGAATATTATAAGATGTTCTCAAAAGATTTTTAAGATAATGCTCAGACTTCGGGTGCTAGTCCTTTTCTAAAGTGACTAAGCATGTCAGGATATGTAAGTGCAGATTGAGGGTTCTCTGGGTTATTTATTTTGTTTACTTCTAGGCAGTTAGATTACGATCTAGGAGCTATTATTTAACTCAGCAATTTAGGTTGACCAAACAATAGTTGAGCAAGATGAGATTGTATCGATTTCCACAGTACCTACAGGAACTTGCTATTAAAAAATATTAGGTAAAATAAGTTATATTTTTATAGGGTTAGCCATATGGTTGAAGTACGGAAGTGTAAAACAAAGATGTCTACATATCCTTGCTATGCAATAGTCTGAAGAATTCAATGTACTTTATTCTGGACTTCTTGGGATTATCATGAATTTTTTACTCTATTATTTCTAGTTTGGTACCATATTTGTGCCGTTTATGACGAGTACGTTATGTTTATTGGTTTGATGTGCAGCATGTTTCTTTCAATCAAGAGTGGGTGATATCTATGAGGATCACCATCACCGACACATATTCTATAATTGGATTTGGATCAAAGGTATATCTGCAGCCACATGCTGCTCTAGCAGTTCTTAACTTCAGTAAGAGTTGTTGGAATTGTGAGCAAACTGCTTGTACTTCTCAAGGTATAGTGATGGGAGGGTTTTTTTTTAGATAGGAGACGAGCAGTTGTAGTTCTTTTTGTGTTGCCGTTATGCTTTCAATTAATATCCTATACATTAGTAAAAAATATCTGATGCATATGATGCAGAATGGAAAGCAAATTGTACAAAAGCGATCCTTGACGGCTTCGGCTTTTGTTCCCGATTTGTATCAGGTATTTTCGTGATAAATTTCTTGGCTATCAATTTTGTTTGGTTGAGAGTGAGAGTGACACACATTAGTGCATTGTCGTCCTCAGGAGCAATTCCAAAAATGCTAATACTATGATGAGGACGGATTGTGGTCCCATTCATATATTTTGGGACTAGAGATGATGAAAGGTGATCAATTATTGCTCACATTTTTTACGTGTTTTTTTATTTGGTTTATATCGATAATTTAACCATAACTCTTTTCTTGTAATTTTCAGATTTGGGCGTCTTTTGTTAGGAAACTTAAAATTTATTGATGTAAATAATGAAGAAGTAGGAAAAACGGAAAAAATAGGAAAAGGAAAAAAAACAAAAGAAAAGAACAGGAAAAAGAAACAGGAAAAAAAGGAAAAAAGAAAGAAGGAAAAAGAAAACAAAAAAGAAAACAAAAAAAAAAGAAAAAGAAAAATAGGAAAGCAAAAGGGTGAAAAATGATTTGATATCATGTATGGGGAAGAAGAAGGTTTCTGATTGATCTTGGGTCTCAATCAACTTCTGGATGCCTTATGGAATGGCTGCAAAGATGCTATTGAAGAGGAGAATTTACTGTCTTGAGATGAATTCATTTTGACATGAACTAGGTGATCTGAGGTAAACTTTCCAATATTATTATCTAATCCATTTCAATTGCTTTAATGTGTCTTAAAGAGCGGTTTAAAATATTGAAAGTCTTTCAGGTTTCATTGAAAACGAGAAGGGGGCCTCCATTATCTGAGACAAAAGATCCCGGTGTCGAGTTAATCTCAATGCGAAAATCAAAGGTGTTGTCTGTGCTCATTTAAATAAATTTTAGAACTTCTATGTAGATCCATGATAAGACTTGTGGTAGATAGTGCTTTTCTGCTATGTTGTTTTGTAGATAGGATGATCTCATTCCTTCTGAATTGGATCTCTATTTATTTTATTTTCAGCGATTGGTAGATTTATTTTGCTATGTAAGTACATGAACATTATGAGGATATTCGTTGGACATGACAAGGATAAACTTATTCCTTAATCTATCTGAGCTTATAATTAGACTATAGGATTCATGAGACTCTTTTTTCTTTTTGGTGTTCTCCAACTCGCGTTGTCAAATGTTCCAACATGGGAGTTGTCTCTACCCGAGTGTCTTTTCCCACAGTCCTTCCTAATCAGACCGAGCCGTCTTTCGGTTCGATAACACTAATGAAATGATTAAATTGCTAGTTTTCTGTAGAACATGACATTAATCCACTGGGTTGGAATGGAAGTTGGTTTATGGATTGGAACCTCTTTTACTGGATTGGAATTTGACTTTGCAATAATCATGCGTAAACTACTGATGATTTTCTGTTAGTCATGCATAAATGAGAAGGAATCTGATGTGATTTTGTTTCTTTTGGTTAATGACTCAGTTTTGACCTTAATTTGTTTGGTGCATAGAAAGAAAAGGTATTGTGTTGAACTTATCTTCCAAGAAAAGAACAGTATGGGCAAAGGATGCAATCTTTCTTTCTTTTCAAAAATTGTGGAGCATCTAGTATTTTAAATGTTATCTGTCAATTTTTGGGACTGAATTGTTTGCATATTGTCTTCTGCAAACTATCCGGTTCAAATATTTAACCCATGAGCACTGATGAGTTTATTATATGAACTAGAGCTCTCTTCTATTGTAGTATTCGATTTTTCATTTCTTATATTGATTACACTTTGTTTCCCCTGGTTAAGGACAAAGAGGCATCTGCCATGTATTATTGTCCAGTGAAAGATTCTCATGTTGCGAAGTACAGAATAAGATTGGAGAATTTTCCGCTTTCATTAGATTGGGAAAAATTGTCAAGCGCAGGAAAGGAAAATCTTAAGAAGGGAATAAGACAATAATTTTAAGAAATGGTTCTTCAAATTTCAGTGGATAGATTCGGTAAGGATTATTTTCATTTGCCAAAATCTCTTTGATTTTAGGGCAGTTACATGGCATGTTTAGCATTATTTCGCTTTTATTGTACAACTAAATTTTGGTAGAAAAAATCTTGATGCAATTGTTTTTTAAATATCTATAATCTATTACCTCTACTTGGGGATAACTATTAAAAGGTAAAATTATGAATGACCTGAAAAAGAGGACTGGCAAAACTGCGTTCTAGCTCCTTCAGAAATTTTAAATCTAAGAACGTTGTTAGTTTGATAATGTGCGTGTGCGCAGATAGGTTGCTTTTCTCATTAAAGAAAAGGCCTTGGTTATCAGGGCCAGGGAAAAGGAAATACACATTATGTTGCTAGAAACTGAACAATTAGCATATGCAGTCAATGATCAATTGGACAAAATGGTAATCCTTTTATGAACGAATAAGGTATTGGACAATGTAAAATAATCATTCTGAAGAATTTACAGTAACAACTGAAATTGAATATTACAAGATGTTCTCAAAATATTTTTAAGATAATGCTCAGATTTCTGGCGGTAATCCTTTTCTAAAGTGACTAAGCATGTCAGGATATGTAAGTGCAGATTTGAGGGTTTTCTGGGTTATTTTTTTGTTTACTTCTAGGCAGTTAGATTACATTCTAGGAGCTATTATTTAACTCTGCAATTTAGGTTAACCAAGCAATAGTTGAGCAAGTTTAGATTGTATTCATTTCCACTGTACGTACAGAAACTTGCTATTAAAAAATATTACGTAAAATAAGTTATATTTTAATGGGGTTAGCCATATGGTTGAATTACAGAAGTGTAAATCAAAGATGTCTACATATCCTTGCAATGCTATAGTCTGCCAGAATTCAATGTAACCTTTTCTTGAGTTCTTGGGATTATCATGATACTCTATTATTTCTAGTTTGGTACCATGTTTGTGCCTTTTTGACGAGTACATTATGTTTATTGGTTTTATGTGCAGCATGTTTCTTTCAGTCAAGAGTGGCAGATGTCTATGAGTATCACCATTACAGACACATTCTATAATTGGATTTGTTTAGTAAGGAAGGTCAACATGTTTCTAACAGCTGGGGAATGTGTTTAGTGTTTGAATGGAGAATTTATATTTTAATACTGCAGTTCAATCATGTAATAAGTAATATTTTTATATCAACCTTTAACAACAGCAATAGTATATTGATTATTTATATATCTTTGACAGGATATCTGCAGCCACATGCTGCTTCAGTGGTTCTTAACTTCAGGAAGAATTGCACTGAACCTTATATAGTCGGAATTGTGGGCAAACAGCTTGAGATTCTCAAGGCATAGTGAGGGAAGGGTTTATTTTAGATAGGACACGGGCAGTTGTAGTTCTTTGTGTGTTGCTGTTATGCTTTTAATTAATATCCTATACATTAGTAAAAGAAATCCCATACATATGATGCAGAATGGAAAGCAAATTGTACAAAAGCGAGCCTTGACCGCTACGGCTTTTGTTCTCGATTTTTATCAGGTATTTTCGTGATAAATTTCTTGGCTATGAATTTTGTTTAGTTGAGAGTGAGAGTGACACACATTAGTGCATTGTCGTTGTCAGGAGCAATTCCAAAAATGCTAATACTATGATGAGAGTGACACACATTGTGGTTTTTTATTTGGTTTATACCGATAATTTAACCATCACTCTTTTCTTGTAATTTTCAGATTTGGGCGGCTTTTGATAGGAAACTAAAAATTTATTGATGAAAAAAATGAAGATGTAGGAAAAAAGGAAAAAATAAAGAAAAGGAAAAAGAGAAAAGAAAAGAAAAGAACAGGAGAAAAAGGAAAAAAGAAAGAAAAAAAAAAGAAAAAGAAAAAAATGGAGACGAAGAAGGTTTCTGATTGATCTTGGGTCTCAATCACGTTCTGGATGCCTTATGGAGTGGCTGCTATGTTGCTATTGAAGAGGAGAATTTACTGTCTTGAGATGAATTCATTTCGATATGAACTAGGTGATCTGAGGTAAACTTTCCAAATATTATTTTGTAATCCATTCCAATTGCTTTAATGAGTCTTAAAGAGCGGTTTTTAATATTGAAAGTCTTTCAGGTTTCAAGCAAAAAGAGAAGGGGGCCTGCATTATCTAAAAAAAAAACCCCGTGTCCAGTTAATCTCAATGCGAAAATCAGGAGCTCTAAGGAAAGGCGAAAATCAAAGGTGTTGTCTGTGCTCATTTATATAAATTTTAGAACTTCTATGTAGCTCCATGATAATACATGCGGTAGATAGTGCTTTTCTGCTATGTTGTTTTGTAGATAGGATGATCTCATTCCTTCTGTATTTGATGTCTATTTACCTTATTTTCGGCGAATGGTAGATTTATTTCGCTATGTAAGTACATGAACATTATGAGGTTATTCGTTGGACATGACAAGGATAAACTTATTCCTTAATCTATCTGAGCTTATAATTAGACTATTGGATTCACGACTCTTTTTTCTTTTCTGGTGTTCTCCAACTCGCGTTGTCAAATGGTCCAACATGGGAGTTGTCTCTACCGGAGGGTCTTTTCCCACGGTCCTTCCTAATCAGACCGAGCTGTCTTTTGGTTCGATGACACTAATGAAATGATTAAATTGCTAGTTTTCTGTAGAACATTACATTAATCCACTGGGTTGGAATGGAAGGTTGTTTATGGATTGGAACCTCTTTCACTGGATTGGAATTTGTCTTTGCAATAATCATGCGTAAACTATTGATGCTTTTTTATTAATCATGCATAAATGAGTAGGAATCTGATGTGATTTTGTTTCTTTTGGTTAATGACTGAGTTATGACCTTAAGTTGTTTGGTGCATAGACAGAAAAGGTATTGTGTTGAACTTATCTTCCAAGAAAAGAACAGTATGGGCAAAGGATGCAATCCTTCTTTCTTTTAAAAAATTGTGGAGCATCTAGTATTTTAAATTTTATCTGTCAATTTTTGGGACTGAATGCATCTGCCATGTATTATGGTCCAGTGAAAAATTCCCATGTTGCGAAATACAGAATAAAATTGGAGAATTTTCCGCTTTCATTTGATCGGGGAAATTTGTCAAAAGCAGAAAATGAAAATCTTAAGAAGGGAATAAGACAATAATCTCATGAAATGGTTCTTCAAATTTCAGTGGATAGATTCAGGTATGGATGATTTTCATTTGCCAAAATCTCTTTGATTTTAGGGCAGTTACATGGCATGTTTAGCGTTATTTCGCTGTTATTGTACTACTAAAGTTTGGTAGAAAAAAATCTTGATGCAATTGTTTCTTAAGTATCTATACTCTATTACCTGTACTTGGGGATAACTATTAAAAGGTAAAATTATGAATGACGAGAAAAAGAGTAATGGCAAAACTGTGTTCTAGGCTCCTTATGAAATATCAAATCTATGAACGTTATTAGTTTGATAATGTGCGTGTGCACACATAGGTGACTTTTCTCATTAAAGAAAAGGCCTTGGTTATCAGGGCCATGGAAAAAACACACACATTATGTTGCTAGAAACTGAACAATTAGCATATGCAGTCAATGATCAATTGGAAAAATGGTAATCCTTTTATGAACGAATGACGTATTCGACAATGTAAAATAATCTTTCTAAAGAATTAACAGTAACAATTGAAATGGAATATTATAAGATGTTCTCAAAAGAGTTTTAAGATTATGCTAAAATTTCTGGTGGTAATCCTTTTCTAAAGTGACTAAGCATGTCAGGGTATGTAAGTGCAGATTGAGGGTTCTCTGGACTTCTTGGGATTATCATGAATTTTACTCTATTGTTTCTAGTTTGGTACCATATTTGTGCCGTTTTTGATGATTACGTTATGTTTATTGGTTTTTTGTGCAGCATGATTCTTTCAGTCAAGAGTGGCAGATGTCTATGAGGATCACCATCACAGACACATGTTCCATAATTGGATTTGTGTAGTAAGGAAGGTCAACATATTTATAACAGGTGGGGTATGTGATCAATGCTTGAATGGAGAATTTATATTTTAATACTGCAGTTCAATCATGTGATAAGTAATATTTTTATATTAACCTTTAACAACAGCAATAGTATGTTGATTATTTATATATCTTTTATAGTATATCTGCAGCCACATGCTGCTGCAGCAGTTCTTAACTTCAGTAAGAATTGCACTCAACCTTATATAGTTGGAATCGTGAGAAAACTGCTTGTACTTCTCAAGGTATGGTGAGGGAAGGGTTTATTTTAGATAGGACACGGGCAGTTGTAGTTCTTTGTGTGTTTCTGTTATTCTTTCAATTAATATCCTATACATTAGTAAAATATATGATGCAGAATGGAAAGCAAATTGTACAAAAACGAGCCTTGACCGCTTTGGCATTTGTTCCCAATTTGTATCAGGTATTTTCTTGATAAATTTCTTGGCCATCAATTTTGTTTCGTTGAGAGTGAGTGTGACACACATTAGTGCATTGTCGTCCTCAGGAGCAATTCCAAAAATGCTAATACTATGATGAGGACAGATTGTCGTCCTATTCATAAACTTTGGGACAAGAGATGATGAAAGGTGATCAATTATTGCTTGCATTTTTTTTACGTGGTATTTTATTTGGTTTATACCTATAAGTTAACATTACTCTTTTCTTGTAAATTTCAGATTTGGGCGGCTTTTGATAGACTAAAAATTTATTGATGAAAAAAATGAAAACGTAAGAAAATAGTGAAAAAATAAAGAAAATGAAAAAAAGTAAAGAAAAGAACAGAAAAAAGAAAAGAAAACGAAAAAGAAAAAGAAAAAATGGAAAGCAAAAGGGTGAAAAAAGATTTGATATCAACTATGAGGAAAAACTGATTGATCTTGGGTCTCGATCACGTTCTGGTTGCCTTATGGAATGGCTGCTAAGATGCTTTTGAAGAGGAGAATTTGCTGTCTTGAGATGACTTCATTTTGATATGAACTAGGTGATCTGAGGTAAACTTTCCAAATATTATTATGTAATCCATGCCAATTGCTTTAATGAGTCTTAAAGAGTGGTTTAAAATATTGAAAGTCCTTCAGGTTTCATGCAAAAAGAGATGGGGGCATGTATAATCTGAGGAAAAAGATACCTGTGTCCAGTTAATCTCAATGCAAAAATCAGGGTCCTCTATGGAAATGCGAAAATCAAAGGTGTTGTCTGTGCTCAATTGAATAAATTTTGAACTTCTATGTAGCTCCATGATAAGACTTGTGGTAGATAGTGCTTTTCTGCCATGTTATTTTGTAGATAGGATGATCTCATTCCTTCTGAATTTGATCTCTATTTACTTTGTTTTTGGCTTATGGTAGATTTATTTTGCCATGTAAGTACATGAAGTTTATGAGGATATTCCTTGGACATGACAAGGATAAACAATCTATCTGAGCTTATAATGAGACTATTGGATTCATGAGACTCTTTTTTCGTATTTGGTGTTCTCCAACTCGCGTTGTCAAATGGTCCAATGTGGGAGTTGTCACTACCAGAGGGTTCTTTTCCCGTCCTTCCTAATCAGACCGAGCCATCTTTAGGTTCGATGAAAGTAATAAAAAGAGTAAATTGATAGTTTCCTATAGAACATGGCACTAATCCAAGGAGTTGGAAATTTGTTTGGAAGTTGGTTTATGGATCGGTACATCCTTAACTTGATTGGAATTCGACTTTGCAATAATTTTGCGAAAAGTACTGATGATTTTTTGTTACATGCATAGATTAGTAGGAAGGTGATGTGATTTTGTTTCTTTTGGCTAATGAATGATTTATGAGCTTAAGTTGTTTGGTGCATAGACAGAATGGTATTGTGTTGAACTTATCTTCCAAGAAAAGAACAGTATGACCAATGGTTGTAATCCTTTCTTTCTTTTCAAAAATTATGGAGCATCTAGGATTTTAATTTTATCTGTAGATTTTTGGGACTGAATTGTTTGCTTATTGTCTTCTCCATACTATTTGGTTAAAATTTAATTAGCGAAGAGCATTCATGAGTATATCATATGAGCTCTCTCATATAGTAATATTTGATCATTCGTTTCTTATATTGACCACCATCTGCTTCTGCTGGTTAAGGACAAAAAGGCATCTGCCTTGTATTATGGTCCAGTGGAAAATTCCCATGTTGCGAGCTACAGAATAACGTTGGAGAAGTTTTTGCTTTCATTAGATTGGAAAAAATGGCCAAAAGCAGAAAAGGAAAATCTTGAGATGGGAATAAGATAACAATTGCAAGAAATGGTTCTTCAAATTTCAGTGGATAGATTCAGGTATGGATGATTTTCATTTGCCAAAATCTCTTTCTATTTTAGGGCAGTTACTAGGCATGTTTGGCATTATTTTGCCGTTATCGTATAACTAATTTTGGTTGAAATAATCTTGATGCAATTGTTTCTTAACCATCTATAATCTATTACCTGTACTTGGGGATAACCATTGAAAGGTAAAATTATGATTGGCCAGAAAAAGAGGAAAGGAAAATCTGTGTTCTAGTCTCCTTATGAAATTTCAAAGTTTAGAACGTTATTAGTTTGATAATGTTCGTGTGCGCATGTAGGTGACTATTATCATTAAAAGAAAAGACATTGATTATGAGCCATCGATGGAATGAGGACATAGCAAATTTTTTATCAGGGCCAGGGAAAAGGAAACACACATTATGTTGTTAGAAACTGAGCAGTTAGCAAAAGCAGTCGATCAATTGGTAAAATAGGATTCCTTTATGAACGAATAAATCAACCATGTAAAATAACCTTTCTAACAATAACAACTGAAATGGAACATTAAGATGTTCTCAAACGGTTTTTAAGATAATGCTCAGAATTTCTTGTGGTTACGTGCTTTTTAGGCCTTTTTACTTCAGCAAATTTCCGTTGACATACCATATCAAAATAGCTGTCGCGAGGGTTTTACAGGAGATCCAAATGACTTTGATAAGATTCTTGCATTAATTAACGATCTTGACATTACCCCTGAAAAGATTAGGGAGTTTCTGCCAAGGGTCAACGGGGATTGAATGGCCTCCATGTATGTTGTTGGTCGTTCTGGTGTAGAATGTGAAGCAAGGTATGTGATTTTTCTTGTTTTGTACATTTTTTTCTATCGAATCACTCATTATTTCATGTCCTTTTAATTACTTTTGGGACTTGGGACGATTTGTTTTTGAAACAGAATGTTAACAACTGAAATGGAATATTATAAGATGTTCTCAAAAGATTTTTAAGATTATGCTCAGATTTCTGGTGGTAATCCTTTTCTAAAGTGACTAAGCATGTCAGGATATGTAAGTGCAGATTGAGGGTTCTCTGGGTTATTTTTATTATTTACTTCTACGCAGCTAGATGTGCGTATGTTGTTGGTCGTTCTGGTGTGGAATGTGAATCAAGGTATGTGATTTTTCTTGTTCTGTAGATTTTTTCTGACAAATCACTCATTATTTCATGTTCTTTTAATTACTTTTGGGACTTGGGATGATTTGTTTTCAGAACAGAATGTTAACTTAATTATATGCTGTCATTGTGGTATTTTTGGTTCTGAAGGGAGTAAGCATGTCAGGATATATAAGTGCATATTGAGGGTTCTCTGGGTTATTTTTATTATTTACTTCTACGCAGTTAGATAGGATCTAACCGCGTATGTTGTTGGTCATTCTGGTGTAGAATGTGAAGCTGTGATTTTTCTTGTTCCGTAGATCTATCGAATCACTCATTATTTCATGTTCTTTTAATTACCTTTGGGACTCGGGACTATTTGTTTGCGAAACAGAATGTTAACTTAATTACATGCTGTCATTGTGGTATTTTTTTTTCTGAAGGGACTAAGCATGTCAGGATATGTAAGTGAAGGTTGAGGGTTAGCTGGGTTATTTTTGTTGTTTACTTCTACGCAGTTAGATTAGGATCTAGGAGCTAATAATTAACTCAGCAAATTAGGTTAACCAAACAATAGTTGAGCAAGTTGAGATTGTATCCATTTCCACTGTGCCTACAGGAACTTGCTATTAAAAAATATTACTTAAAATAAGTAATAGTTTCAAAGGGTTAGCCATATTGAAACTGCTTGTACTTCTCCAGGTATATTGAGGAGCGTTTTCTCCAGGTATATTGAGGAGCGTTTTTTTAGATAGGATATGGGCATTTGTAGTTCATCATATGTTGTCTGTTATGTTTTCAATTAATACCCTATACATTAGTAAAAAAAAAAACCCATACATATGATGCAGAAAGGAAAGCAAATTGTACAGCTTTGGCTTTTGTTCCCAATTTGACAGGTATTTTCGTGATAAATTTCTTGGCTATCAATTTTGTTTCGTTGAGAGTGAGAGTGACACACGTTAGTGCATTGTCGTCCTCAGGAGCAATTCCAAAAATGCTAATACAATGATGAGGACAGATTGTGGTCCTTCTATTCATATACTTTGGTACTAGAGTAGAGATGATAAAAGGTGATCAATTGTTGCTCAAATTTGTTTACCTGGTTTTTTATTTGGTTTAGACCTATAATAAGTTAACCATTACTCTTTCTTGTAATTTTTAGATTTGGGTGGCTTTTGATAAGAAACTAAAAATTTATTGATAAAAAAGTGAAAAAGTGGGAAAAGGTGGAAAAAGAAAGAAAAAGGAAAAAAGAAAAAGGAAAAAAAGGAAAAAAGAAAGAAAACAAAACAAACAAAAAAGGAAAAATGGAAATCAAAAGGGTGATATCAACTATGGAGAAGAAGAAGGTTTCTGATTGATCTTGGGTCTCAATCACGTTGGGGATGCCTTATGGGATGGCAGCTTAGATGCTATTGAAGAGGAGAATTTACTGTCTTGAGATGAATTTATTTTGATGTGAACTCGGTGATCTGAGGTAAACTTTCCAATATTATTATGTAATCCATTCCAATTGCTTTAATGAGTCTTAAAGAGCGGTTTAAAATATTGAAAGTCTTTCAGGTTTCATGCAAAAAGAGAAGGGGGCATGCATTATCTGAGAAAAAAGATCCCTGTGTCCAGTTAATTTCAATGCGATAATCAGGGACCTCTAAGGAATCATCAAAGGTGTTGTCTCAGCTTATTTAAATAAATTTTAAAACTTCTATGTAGCTCCATGATAAGACTTGTGGTAGATAGGGCTTTTCTGCTATGTTTTTTTGTAGATAGGATGATCTCATTCCTTTCGAATTTGATCTCTATTTACTTTGTATTTGGCGTATGGTAGATTTATTTTGCTATGCAAGTACATGAACGTTATGAGGATATTCCTTGGACATGACAAGGATAAACTTATTCCTTAATCTTTCAGGTTTAATGCAAAAAGAGAAGGGGGCATGCGTTATCTGAGAAAAGAAATCCTTGTGTCCAGTTAATCTCAATGCGAAAATCAGGGACCTCTAAGGAATCATCAAAGGTGTCATCTGTGCTCATTTTAAATGATTTTTAAACTTCTATGTAGCTCCATGATAAGACTTCTGGTAGATAAGGCTTCTTTGCTATGTTGTTTTCTAGATAGGATGATATCATTCCTTTCGAATTTGATCTCTATTTACTTTGTATTTGGCGTATGGTAGATTTATTTTGCTATGCAAGTACATGACAAGGATAAACCTATTCCTTAATCTATCTGAGCTTATAATGGGACTATTGGATTCATAGGACGCTTTTTTCCTTATTGGTGTTCTCCAACTCGCGTTGTCAAATGGTCCAATATGGGAGTTGTCTCCACCCGAGGGTCTTTTCTCAGGGTCCTTCCTAACCAGACCCGGCCGTCTTTAGGTTCGATGACAGTAATAAAATAAGTAAATTGATAGTTCCCTGTAGAACATGATACTAATCGACTGAGTTTGAAAGGAAGTTGGTTTATGGATTGGAACCTCCTTAACTTGATTGGAATTTGACTTTGCAATAATCATGTGAAAACTACTAATGATGTTTTGTTAATCATGCATATATTAGTAGGAATCTGATGTGATTTTGGTTCTTTTGGCTAATGACTGAGTTATGACCCAAGTTGTTTGGTGCGTAAACAGAAAAGGTATTGTGTTGAACTTATCTTCCAAGAAAAGAACAGTATGGGCAAAGGATGCAATCCTTTCTTTCTTTTCAAAAATCGTGGAGCATCTAGGATTTTAAATTTTATCTGTCAATTTTTGGGACTGAATTGTTTGCATATTGTCTTCTCCGGTTAAAATTTAACTAACCATGAGCACTCATGAGTATATTATATGATTTAGAGTTCTCTTATATAGTAATGTTTGATTTTTCGTTTCCTATATTGATCACCCTTTTTTGTGCTGGTTAAGGACAAAAGGCATCTGCCATGTATTATGGTCCAATGGAAAATTCCCGTGTTGCGAACTATAGAATAACGATGGAGAAGTTTCCACTTTCAATAGATCAGAAAAAATGGTCAATAGCAGAAAAGGAAAATCTTGAAATTGGAATAAGACAACAACTTCAAGAAATGGTTCTTCAAATTTCAGGGGATAGATTTAGGTATGGATGATTTTCGTTTGCCAAAATCTCTTTGATTAGGGCAGTTACAAGTGATTAGTGTACATCTAATTTTGGTAGAAAAAATATTGATGCAATTGGTTTCTTAAATATCTATAATATATTACCTCTACTTGGGGTTAACCATTGAAAGGTAAAATTATGACTGACCAGAAAAAGAGGAAAGGCAAAAATGTGTTTCAGTCTCCTTATAAAATTTCAAAGTTTAGAATGTTATTAGTTTGATAATGTGCGCGTGCGCGTATAGGTGACTATTCTCATTAAAGAAAAGGCATTGGTTATCAGGGCCAGGGAAAAGGAAACACACAATATGAAAGACTTTCAAAGGTGGTGTATGTGCTCATTTTAAATAATTTTTAGAACATCTATGTAGCTCCATCATATGACTTCTGGCAGATCGGGCTTCTTTGCTATGTTATTTACTTTGTTTTTTGGCGTATGGTAGATTTATTTTGCCATGCATGTACATGAACGTTATGAAGATATTCCTTGGACACGACAAGGATAAACTTATTATTTAATCTATCTGAGTTTATAATGTGACTATTGAATTCATGACTCTTTTTTCATTTTTGGTGTTCTCCAAATCCCGTTGTCAAATGGTCCAACGTGGGAGTTGTTTCCGCCAGAGGGTCTTTTCCCACAGTCCTTCCTAATCAGACCAAGCCGTCTTTAGGTTCGCCGGCGCTAATAAAATGAGTAAATTGATAGTTTCTTGTAGAATATGACACTAATCCCTGAGTTGGAAATTTGTTTGGAAGGTATTTATGGATCGGAACCTCCTTAACTTGATTGGAATTTGACTTTGCATTCATGCAAAAACTCTTGATGAGTTTTTATTAATCATGCATAAATTAGTAGGAATGTGATGTGATTTTGTTTCTATTGGCTAATGACTGAGTTATGACCTTAAGCTGTTTGGTACATAGATAGAATATGTATCGTGTTGAATTTATCTTCCGAGAAAAGAACGTTGGCGCAACGGATGCAATACTTTCTTTCTTTTCAAAAATTGTGGAGCTTCTAGGATTTTAATTTTATATTTTAACACTGCAGTTTAATCATGTCATCAGTAATATTTTTATATAAAAATTATGGTATATCTGCAGGCACATGATATTTCAGCAGTTTTTTTACTTCAGTAAGAACTGCACTCAACCTTGTATAGTTGGAATTGTGAGCAAACTTCTTGTACTTCTCCAGGAATAGAGAGGGAATGGATTTTTTTAGATAGGACCCGGGCAGTTGTAGTTCATTATATATTGTCTGTTATGTTTTTCAATTAATATTACATACCTTAGGAAAAAATCCCATACATATGGTGCAGAATGGAAAGCAAATTGTAGAAAAGCGAGCCTTGACTGCTTTGGCTTTTGTTCCCGATTTGTATCAGGTATTTTCATGAAAATTTTCTTGGCCATCAATTATGTGTCGTTGAGAGTGAGATTGACAAAGGGACTACATATTTTATATATATATAGTCTTTACTTAATAAACTTAATTATATTGTCATTTTGGTCTCTTTGATTCTGAAGTGACTAACTAAGCATGTCAGGATATGTAAATACAGGTTGAGGGTTCTCTGGTTATTTTTTATTTGATTCTAGGCAGTCAGATTAGGATCTAGGAGCTATTCAGCAATTTAGGTTAACCAAACATTTTATATCTATATCCACTGTACCTACAGGAACTTGTTATTCAAAAATAGGATCTACTTCAAGGCAGTCAGATTAGGATCTAGGAATTAGTATTGCTTCGTGTTTGATACCATATTTGTGCAGTTATTGACGAGAGTGTTACTTTTATGTGTTTTATGTGAAGCTTGTTTCTTTGAGTCAAGAGCGTTTATTGGTTTTATGTGAAGCATGTTTCTTTGAGTCAAGAGCGTGGTAGATGTTAATGACGATAACCATCGCAGACACATATTCCACAAAGTTATTAGATTTCTGAGTACATTCAAGGTACATCATCTATTTAACTCTCTCCCCCCTCTCTCCCCCCGCTCAAACCTGTTGCCCTCACTCTCTCTCTCTCTCTCTCTCTCTCTCTCTCTCTCTCTCTCTCTCTCTCAACTGAAATGGAACATTATAGAATGTGAAGTAAGGTATGTGATTTTTTCTTGTTCGCGCAGATATTTTCTTTCGAATCACTCTTTATTTCATGTTCTTTTAATTACTTTCAGGACTTGAGTCGAAACAAATTGTTAATTTAATAAACTTAATTATATGTCGTCAATGTGGTATTTTTGGTTCTGAAGTGACTAAGCATGTCAGGTTATGTAAATGCAGATTGTGGGTTCTCTGGGTTATTTTTATTATTTATTTCTAGGCAGTCAGATTAGGATCTAGGAGCTATTAATTAACTCAGAAATTTTGGTTAACCAAACACTAGTTGAGCAAGTTGAGATTGTATGCATTTCCACTGTTCCTACAGCAACTTGCTACCAAAAATATTACGTAAAATAAAATTATAGAGTTTAATAGGGATAGCCATATGGTTGAAGTACAGAAGTGTAAAACAAAGATGACTACAAATCCTTGTAATGCAATAGTCTACAAGAATTCAATGTACCTTTTCTGGTTTGATGCCATATTTGTGCTGTTATGTGAAGCATGTTTGATGCCATATTGGTTTTATGTGAAGCATGTTTCTTTGTGTCAAGAGTGGACGATCACCATAACATATTCCATAGTTAGATTTGTATGGTAAGGAAGGTCAACATGTGTATAACGATCACCATCACACGCACATAATCCATAATCTCACTATTACCGCCCTTGAACTCCCCTGGACTAGAATGTGCATTCCTAAAATGAATTTTTGCTATTCCCACCCTTCATACAAATGAATCTCGGCCACTCCCACCCTTCAACTCCCCTAGACAAGACTTTTGAGTCTTTTAACTACCTATATGAACCTTTCAAATATGTATGAGGTAGTAACATTGTTTTGAACAAGGGGGAGACAAAGAGACTACATATTTTTTATATATATATAGTCTTTACTTTATTCGTTTATTTTACTAATCTATAAATCTAGAAAGTGTATATCTCCAGACAGAGAAAAATGTATTAAGTATTTATTATGATATATACTACTATGAAGGATCTCATTCTTTTTATTTAGTTCATTATTTCAATTTTCATGGTCCAGAAACTAAAAAACAAAAACCAAAGAAAATGAGGTGGATGGACGTCACAAAATTTACTTATCTATTTAACTCTCTCCATCCCCCTCTCTCTAATGTATAAGTATATATTATGATATAATTAAGACTTTTGAATGATTTTCTATTTGACTAATTTAGACGAATATTTTTTCTTTCCTTTTGATTTTCTGCGGGATTCTATAAGTCTTGGAAGTCTTTATTTTTTTATTCTACTCTTTATTTCTTTAGTTTTTGTCTCTCGGAAAGATAATAGTTTTTGACTCTCGGAAACAAAATGTTAATTTAATAAACTTAATTATATGTCGTCAATGTGGTATTTATTTCTAGGCAGTCAGATTAGGATCTAGGAGCTATTAATTAACTCAGAAATTTTGGTTAACCAAACACTAGTTGAGCAAGTTGAGATTGTATGCATTTCCACTGTTCCTACAGCAACTTGCTACCAAAAATTTTACGTAATAAAATTATAGAATTTAATAGGGATAGCCATATGGTTGAAGTATAGAAGTGTAAAACGAAGATGACTACAAATCCTTGTAATGGAATAGTATGCAAGAATTCAATGTACCTTTTCTGGTTTGATGCCATATTTGTGCTGTTATGTGAAGCATGTTTGATGCCATCTTGGTTTTATGTGAAGCATGTTTCTTTGTGTCAAGAGTGGGCGATCACCATAACATATTCCATAGTTAGATTTGTATAGTAAGGAAGGTCAACATGTGTATAACGATCACCATCACACGCACATATTCCATAATCTCACTATTACCGCCCTTGAACTCCCCCTGGACTAGAATGTGCATTCCTAAAATGAATTTTTGCTATTCCCCGCCCTTCATCCAAATGAATCTCGGCCACTCCCACCCTTCAACTCACCTAGACAAGACTTCTGAGTCTTTTAACTAACTATGTGAACCTTTCAAATATGTATGAGGTAGGAATATTGTTTTGAACAAGAGGGAGACAAAGAGACTACATATTTTATATATGTATAGTCTTTACTTTATTGGTTTAGTTTACTAATCTATAAATCTAGAAAGTGTATATCTCGAGAAATGTATTAAGTATTTATTATGATATATACTACTATGAAGGATCTCATTCTTTTTAATTAGTTCATTATTTCAATTTTCATGGTCCAGAAACTAAAAAACAAAAACCAAAGAAAAGAAAATGAGGTGGATAGATGAAGTTTACTTATCTATTTAACTCTCTAATCTATAAGTATTTATTATGATATAATTAAGACTTTTTGAATGATTTTCTATTTGACTAATATAGACGAATATTATTTCTTTCCTTTTGATTTTATGCCGGATTCTAAGTTTTTATTATGATATATACTACTATGAAGGATCTCATTCTTTTTAATTAGTTCATTATTTCAATTTTCATGGTCCGGAAACTAAAAAACAAAAAACAAATAAAATGTGGTGGATGGACGTCACAAAGTTTACTTATCTATTTAACTCTCTCCATCCCCTCTCTCTAATGTATAAGTATTTATTATGATATAATTAAGACTTTTGAATGATTTTCTATTTGACTAATTTAGACGAATATTTTTTCTTTCCTTTTGATTTTCTGCGGGATTCTAAGTCTTGGAAAGTCTTTATTTTTTTATTCTACTCTTTATTTCTTTAGTTTTTGGCTCTCGGAAAGATAATGACTCTCGGAAACAAAATGTTAATTTAATAAACTTAATTATATGTCGTCAATGTGGTATTTTTGGTTCTGAAGTGACTAAGCGTGTCAGGATATGTAAATGCAGATTGTGGGTTCTCTGGTTTATTTTTTATTATTTATTTCTAGGCAGTCAGATTAGGATCTAGGAGCTATTAATTAACTCAGAAATTTTGGTTAACCAAACACTTGAGATTGTATGCATTTCCACTGTTCCTGTAGCAAAAAAATATTACGTAAAATTAGAGAGTTTAATAGGGATGGCCATATGGTTGAAGTACAGAAGTGTAAAACAACTACAAATCCTTGTAATGCAATAGTCTGCAAGAATTCAATGTACCTTTTCTGGTTTGATGCCATATTTGTGCTGTTATGTGAAGCATGTTTGATGCCATATTTGTGCTGTTATTCCATAGTTAGATTTGTATATTACCGCCCTTGAACTCCCCTGGACTCTATGTGCATTTCTAAAATTAATTTTTGCTATTCCCGCCCTTCATCCAAATGAATCTCGGCCAAATATGTATGAGGTAGTAACATTGTTTTGAACAAGAGGGAGACAAAGAGATTACATATTTTATATATATATATATATATAGTCTTTACTTTATTCGTTTCTTTTACTAATCTATAAACTATAAATCTAGAAAGCGTATCTCCAGACTGTATTAAGTATTTATTATAATATATACTACTATGAAGGATCTTTTTAATTAGTTCATTTTCATGGTCCATATAAAAAATAAAAAAACAAAGAAAATGAGGTGGATGGACGTCACAAAGTTTACTTATCTATTTAACTCTCTCTCCATCCCCCTATGTCTAATGTATAAGTATTTATTATGATATAATTAATACTTTTGAATGATTTTACAAATATCTTTTCTTTCCTTTTGATTTTCTGCGGGATTCTAAGTCAAAATATCTCTGTCTCCCTTTTGATTTTCCGAGAGCCAAAATCTCTCGGAAAGATGACTACAAATCCTTGTAATGCAATAGTCTGCAATTCAATTGTACCTTTTCTGGTTTGATGCCATATTTGTGCTGTTATGTGAAGCATGTTTGATGCTATATTTGTGCTGTTATTCCATAGTTAGATTTGTATAGTAAGGAAGGTCAACATGTTCCATAATCTCACTATTACCGCCCTTGAACTCCCTGGACTAGAATGTGCATTCTTAAAATGAATTTTTGCTATTCCCGCCCTTCATCCAAATGAATCTCGGCCACTCCCTTTGAGTCTTTTAACTAACTATATGAACTTTTCAAATATGTATGAGGTAGTAACATTGTTTTGAACAAGAGGGAGACAAAGAGATTACATATTATATATATATATGTATATATATCTGTATATATATAGTCTTTACTTTATTGGTTTATTTTACTAATCTATAAATCTAGAAAGTGTATCTCTCCAGACTGTATTAAGTATTTATTATGATATACTACTATGAAGGATCTTTTTAATTAGTTCATTATTTCAAGTATTCATGGTCCATATAAAAAAATAAAAAACAAAGAAAATGAGGATCTTTTTAATTAGTTCATTATTTCAAGTATTTCAAATATTCATGGTCCAAAGAAAATGATAATTTTGTTTTCCGAGAGCCAAAATCTCGGAAAGATAGTTTTTTGGCTCTCGATGTTATTTAATAAACTTAATTATATGTCGTCAATGTGGTATTTTTTGGTTCTGAAGTGACTAAGTCTGTCAGGATATGTAAATGCAGATTGTGGGTTCTCTGATTTATTTTTTATTATTTATTTCTAGGCAGTCAGATTAAGATCTAGGAGCTAATTATTTTGGTTAACCAAACACTTGAGATTGTATGCATTTCCATCTACAGCAACTTGCTACCAAAAATTTAATAGGGATAGCCATATGGTTGAAATACAGAAGTGTAAAACAAAGATGACTAAAAAAACAAAGAAAATGAGGTGGATGGACGTCACAAAGTTTACTTATCTATTCAACTCTCTCTATCCCCCGGCATAACATATTCCATAGTTAGATTTGTATAGTAAGGAAGGTCAACATGTGTATAACGATACCGCCCTTGAACTCCCCTGGACTAGAATGTGCATTCCTAAAATGAATTTTTGCTATTCCCGCCCTTCATACAAATGAATCTCGGCCACTCCCACCCTTCAACCCCCCTAGACAAGACTTTTGAGTCTTTTAACTAACCATATGAATCTTTCAAATATATATGAGGTAGTAACATTGTTTTGAACAAGAGGGAGACAAAGAGACTACATATTTTATATATATATATATATATATATAGTCTTTACTTTATTGGTTTATTTTACTAATCTATAAATCTAGAAAATGTATATCTCAAGACAGAGAAATGTATTAAGTATTTATTATGATATATACTACTATGAAGGATCTCATTATTTTTAATTAGTTCATTATTTCAATTTTCATAGTCCAGAAACTAAAAAACAAAAACCAAAGAAAATGAGGTGGATGGACGTCACAAAATTTACTTATCTATTGTATAAGTATATATTATGATATAATTAAGACTTTTGAATGATTTTCTATTTGACTAATTTAGACGAATATTTTTTCTTTCCTTTTGATTTTCCCACCCTTCATACAAATGAATCTCGGCCACTCCCACCCTTCAACTCCCCTAGACAAGACTTTTGAGTCTTTTAACTCTACCTATATGAACCTTTCAAATATGTATGAGGTAGTAACATTGTTTTGAACAAGGGGGAGACAAAGAGACTACATATTATATATATATATATATATATAGTCTTTACTTTATTCGTTTATTTTACTAATCTATAAATCTAGAAAGTGTATATCTCCAGACAGAGAAATGTATTAAGTATTTATTATAATATATACTACTATGAAGGATCTCATTCTTTTTAATTAGTTCATTATTTCAATTTTCATGGTCCAGAAACAACTAAAAAACAAAGAAAATGAGGTCCTAATTAGTTCATTATTTCAATTTTCATGGTCCAGNAGTCTTTACCTTATTCTACTAATCTATAAATCTAGAACGTTAATATATCCAGATAGAGAAATGTATATTATGATATTATACTACTATGAAGGATCTCATTCTTTTTAATAAGTTCATAATTTCTATTTTCATGGTCCAGAAACAACTAAAAAACAAAGAAAATGAGGTGGATGGACGTCACAAAGTTTACTTATCTATTTAACTCTCTCTATCTCTCTCTCTAATGTATAAGTATTTATTATTATATAATTAAGACTTAAGACTTTTGAATGATTTTCTATTTGACTAATTTAGACGAATATTTTCTCTTTCCTTTTGATTTTCTGCGGGATTCTAAGTCTTGGAAGTCTTTATGAAAGATAATAGTTTTCTCAAATGTTTCTTATTCTAGGATCATTCAGTCTTGGAAGTCTCATTACTTTGGAGTTACATCCATGGGGGAGTTCTGGAAAGGTGTGAAATTGGCCTCCATGTACGTTGTTGGTCGTGTAGAATGTGAAGCAAGGTATGTTATTTTTCTTGTTCGTGTAGATCTTTCCTTTCGAATCACTCATATCTCTCCCTCTCTCCCCCCCTCTCTCTATTAATCTCTTTCACTCTCTCTCCCCCTCCGGTCTCTCTTGCGCTCCCTCCCCCTCCTTCTCTTTTTCTTTCTCACCCAATCTTTCACCCCCACCCCTCTCTCTCCCTCTCTCCCATGCTCTCTCATTCTTTCATTGTGGGTGTTTGTATGTCTCTTACTCTCGCTCTCTCTCACCCCATCTCTCTCCCTTTCTCCCGCTTTCTTCCCTCATTCTAACTCTCACTTGCCCCCCTCTCTCCCTCTCAGCCTACTACCCCACTCTCTCCTCTTTCTCATGCTTTCTCATTCTTTCATTGTGGGTATGCATCCTCTCTCACTCCCTCTCTCTCTCCCTAACTCCCCTTCTCTCTCTATCTGGCTCTCCCTCACCCCCCCTCTCCATTTTTCTCTCCCTCCCTCCCACCTCCCTCACCCTCTCTCTCCATTTCTCTCTTTTTCTTTCTCACTCAATCTCTCTCCCCCACCTCTCTCTCTTTCCTCCCTCCCGCTCTCTGATGCTCTATATTATTCTTTCATTGTGGGTGTGTGTCTCTCCCCCCTCTCTCCCTCTCCCACTCTCACTCACTTTCTTTCTCCTCTCCCTCATCCTCTCTCTTTCCCTCTTTATCCCTCTCTCTTTCAGTCTCCTCATTCTCTCTCTATCTCTCCCTCCCTCTCCCTCCCTGTCCCTCCTGCTATCCTCTCCATTACTCTCTCTCTCCCCCTTCTCTCTCAATCTCTCCCCCTTCTCTTTTATTTTTAGGTGTGTATCTCTCTCTTTCTCTCTCCCTCTCCCTCCCTCTCCCTCCGTCTCCCTCCCTCTCCCTCCCTCTCTTTCTCTCACTCTATCTCCCCCTCTATATGCCTCTCTCTCTCCATGTCTATCTCTCTCTCCTTAACTCCCCCACTCTCGTTCCACATCTCTCCATTTTCTCTTTCTCCCTTTCTCTCTTTTTCTTTCTCACCCATTCTCGCTCGCCTTCTCTCCCCTAACTCTCCCTCTCTCTCTAAAAGTCCATCTCCCCCTTTCTCTCCCCATATCGCTATCTCTATTTTTTCCTCCTCTTTCTACGTTTCTCCATTTTTATTTTTCACCTAATCTTTCACCTTATCCCTATCTCCCATGCTCTCTCATTCTTTCATTGTGGGTGTTTGTATTTCTCTTCTTCCCCTATCTCCCTTCCTTTCTCTCACTTTCTCCCACCCCATTCTTTGTCTCACGCTTAGGTTATTTCTCTCACCCTCTCTCAAGCTATTACCCCCTCTCTTTTTCTCTATCCATCCCTCTCTCTCATCCTTTCTCATTTTTTCATCGTGGGTGTCTATCTGTCTCTCTCTCCCTCTCTCTCTCATGCTTTCTCATTCTTTCATCATAGGTGTCTCTCTCTCCCTCCCTTCCTCTCTCTCTATTTGTCTCTCTCTTCATGTCTCTTTCTCTCCCTAACTCCCTATCACTTTCTCCCTCCATTTCTCTCTCTTTCTCTCCCTTTCTCTTTTTTTCTTTCTCACCAAATCTCTCTCCCCTGACTCTCTCTCTTTCCTCCCGACCTTTCTCACATGCTTTCTTATTCTTTTATTCTGGGTTTTTTACTCTCTCTCTTTCCTCCTTACCTCCCTCACATGCTCTCTCATTCTTTCATTGTAGGTTTGTATGTCTCTCCCCCCTCTCTCCCTCTCCCACTTTCTCTCTCTCTCTCCCTTACTCTTTCTCCTCTCCTTCACCTTTTCTCTCTTTCCCTTCTCTTTTAGTATACTACTCATTTTCTCTCTCTCTCTCTCACTTCCCCATTTCTCTCTTCTCCATCCTCTTCGTCCCTCTTTCTCTCTCCCCCTCCCTTCATCCCTTTCTATCTCCCTTTTGCTATCTCTCCCTCCTTTCTTCCATCCCTCTCTCCCTCCTATCCTCTCCATCTCTCTCCCCCTTTCTCAATCTTTCTCCCTCATTCTCACTCTCTCATGCTTTCATTGTGGGTGTCTCTCTCTACCTCGCTCCCTCCCTCTCTCCCCCCTCCCTCCCTCTCTCCCCCCTCCCTCACAGTCTATCCCTCCCCCTCTCTATATCTGCCTCTCTCCATTTCTCTTTCTTCCTCTCTTCCCCCCTCTCCATTTTTCTCCCTCCAATCCCTCCTCTATTTCTCCCTTTCTCACTTTTTCTTTCTTCCTCTCTTCCCCTCTGTCCATTCCTCTCCCTCCCCTTCCCCCTCTCTTTCCTCATTTCTCCATCTCTTTCTTCCTTTTTCTCTTTTTCTCTCACCCAATCTCCCTCCCCCTCTCTCTCACTTCCCCATATATCTCTCTCTCATGCTCTCTCATTCTTTCATTGTGGGTGTATTTCTCTCTGTCTCTCTCCCCCCCCTCTCTTTCTCCTTCTCTCTCTCTCTCCCTCCCCTCTCTCCCCTTTTCTCTCTCCCTCCTTTCATCTCTCTCCCTCTCTCCCACAGTTTATCTCCCCCTCTCTCTCCCTGGATATTTGTCCATCTCTTTCTATGTCTCTCTCTCCCTCGCTCCCTATCTTCCTTCCATATTCCCAACTTCCCCATCTCGTCTCCCTTTCTCTCCTCATCACTCCCTCTCCTTCTCTCCCTAGCTTCCCCACTCACCACTCTCTCTCCTCCTCTTCCTTCCATATTGTGGGCGTATGTCTTTATCTCTCTCTCAATTCCCTATCTCTCTCTCTCTCTCCCGTTCTCTATCTCTCTCTCCCCCACTCTGTAACACTTCTCATTCTCTCTTGCTATTTCTTTCTTTCATTGTGGGTGTCTCTCTCCCCCTCCCTCTCTCTTCCTCTCTCTCTCTCCCTCTCTCCCCCCTCTCTCGCTCCTTCTCTTCCCCACTATCTTTCCTCTCTCTCTCTTTCCCCCTTCTATAATCCCAACTTCCCTATCTCATCTCCCTCATTCTCTCTCTCTCTCTCCCTCTCTCTCTCAATCTCTCTCTCTCTTCCTCTCCCCCTCTCCATCATTATTTCTTTCTCCCTTTCTCTCTCTTTAACCCACACTCCCCCCACCTCTCTCTACATGTCCCTCACTCACACACACTCTCTCTCCCTCACATTCTCTCTCCCACCGTCTCTCCCCCTCCTCTCTCTATCTATATATCTCTACCTCTCCCGCCCTCTCCCTCTCCAACTTTCACTCCCCCTCTCTTTCTCCTTCCCTCTCCAACTTTTGCTCATTCTCTCTCTCCCTCCCTCTTTCTCCTCTCTCTCACCCTCTCTCTTTCCTTTTCTCAATCTCTCTCTCTCTCCGTCACTCTTGTGATTTCTCCCCCATCTCTCTCTCCACCAGTTAGTTATTCTTACTCTCTCCCAGTACCTTCCCACTCTATCCCTCTCTCTTAACTAATTAATCTTACTCTCTCTCTCTCCCGCCCTCTGTATCCCCCTCCCTCTTTGTCCCTCTCTCTCTCTCTCACTATCACAGTCTATCTCCCCCTTCTCTCTCCGTCTCTCTCCCAATGTCTCACTCCCCTTCCATCTCTCCCCCACTTTCTTTCCCCCTCTCTCTCTCTCTCCCTCTTTCTTTCTCATTTTCTCTGTTTTTCTTTCTCACCCAATCTCATTCCCACCCTCCATCCCTCCTTTCTATACTCTCAACTGCCCCCTCCCTTTCTCTCTCCCTCTCATCTGACTCATCCCCATCTCTCCTTCTTTCACCCACACCCTCACTGTCCCCCTCTCTCACAGTCTATCTCCACATCTTTCTCCCCCTCTCTCTCCTTCTCTCCCCCACTCTCTTTCCCCCTCTCTCCATTTCTCTCTCCCTCCCTCTCCCTATTTCTTTCTTTCTCTATTTCTTTCTTTTTCTTTCTCACTCAATCTCTCTCCTTCTCTCCCCCACTCTCTCTCATTCTTTTATTGTGGGTTTGTGTCCCTCTCACTCTCAATCCCCCTTTCTCTGTCTCTCTCTCTCCCCTGTCTCCCTTTCTCCCACTTTCTCTCCCTCATTCTGTTTCTCACTTCCCCTTCTCTTTCTATCTCTCTCAGTCTCTCTTTCTCTCTCCCTCTCTCTCTAAGTCCCCATTTCTCTCTTCTTCTCTCTCTTTCTTTCATTATGGGTGTGTGTATCTCGCTCTCCCCCTCTCTCTATCCCTCTCTCTCTCTATCTCTCTCCCTCTCTCCCTCTGTCCCTCTCTATCTCACAGTCCATCTCCCCCTTTCTTTATCTCTCTCTCCATGTCCCTCTCTTCCCCCTCCCTCCCTTCCCCACTATCTTCCCCCCCTCTCTCCCTTCTATATTCCCAACTTCCCTATCTCCCCCCCCACCCCCGCGCTCTCTCTCTCCCATGCTCTTCCTCAATCTCCCTTACTCTCCCCCTCTCACTCTCTCTCCATCACTATTTCTTTCTCCCTTTCTCTTTCTCTTCACACACACACACACTCCCCCACATCTCTCTCTCCCACTCCTTGCCCCTCACTCAGACTCTCTCTCTCTCTCTCCATTTCTCTTTCTCTCTCTCACCGTCTCGCCCACGCTCCCTCTCTCTTTTATCTATATATATCTCCCTCTCTCTCTCTCTCCTCTCTCTTACCCTCTCTCTTTCCATTTCTCTCTCTTTCTATCTCCCCATTTTCGCCTTCTCTCTCGTCCCCTCTCTCCCTCAACCAATCTCTCTTATTCTTTCTCCGTCACTCTTTCTATTTCTCCTTTTTTCTCTCTTTACCAGTTAGTTATTCTTACTCTCTCTCAATCCCTTCCCACTTTATCCCCCCCTCTCTCATAGTTTTTCTCCCTCACTCTCTTTCTCTCCATGTCTCTCTCCCTCCCCCTCACTCCCCTTCTCTTTCTCCTTCTCTCTCTTTCTCGCACTCTCAATTTCCCTCTCCCTCCCTCTCTCATTCTCTCTCTCTTTTTCCCTCCCTCCCTCTCTCATTCCCTTTCCCTCTCCCCCCTCTACCCTCTCTCTCTTTCTCTCCATGTCTCTCTCTCTCCCTCTCACTCCCATCTCTCTCTCCAACTCTCTTTCTCGCATTCTCCATTTCCCTCTCCCTCCCTTCCCTCTCTCATTCTCTCTCTCTTTTTCCCTTTCCCTCTTTTTTTCTCTTACACCCAATCTCTCTCTCTCTCCCTCTCTCTCTCTCTTTCTCCCTTTCTCTATTTTTCTTTCTCAATCACTTTATCTCCCCCTTCTCTCTCTCTATCCATGTCTCTCTCTATCCATGTCTCTCTCTCCCTCACTCCCCTTCTCTTTCTCCCTATCTCCCCCACTTTCTTTCCCATTCTCTCTCCGTTTCTCTCTCCCTCCCATCCCCTCTCTTTCCGCTCTCCCTTTCTCCAATGCTCCATTTCATTCTTTCATTGTGGGGTTGAATCTCTCTCTCTCTCCATCTCTCCTTCCCTCAACCAATCTCTCTTTCTTTCTCCCCCCTCATATCCCTCCCTCTTTGTCTCACAGTCTATCTCCCATTATTTCTCCCTCCCTCTCTCCCTCACTCCCATTCTCTCTATCTTTTTCTCCCCTACTTCTCTCTCTTCGTCTCTCATTCCTCTCTCCCTCTCTCCCACGTACTCTCTTATTCTTTCATTGTGGGTTTGTATGTCTCTCTCTCTATCCCCCCTCTCTCTCTTTTTTTTTTCTCTCTCTATCTCCCCCTCCCTCTCCATTTCTCCCACTTTCTCTCCCTTATTCTGTCTCTCACTTCCCCTTATCTATTTCTCTCTCTATCACCCCCTCTCTCTCCCTCTCTCTCAGTCCCCATTTCTCTCATCCTCTCTCTCTCATGCTCTCTCACTCTTTCATTGTGGGTGTTTTGTATCTCTATCTCCCCATCTCTATCTCTATCTCTCTCTCTATCCCCCTCTTTCTCTGTCCTTCTCTCTCTTTCCCTCCTTCTATCTCCCCCTATATCTCTCCTCTCTTTCTCCATGTCTCTCTCACCATCGCTCCCCTTATCTCTCTCTCTTTCCCTCCATCCCCCTCTCTCTCCATGTCTCTCTCTCCATCGCTCCCCCTTTCTCTCTTTCTCTTTCACCCACACTTTCTCTCCCCCACATCTCTCTCTCTCCCTCCCTCACTCTCTCTCCCACTGTCATTCCCCTCGCTCCTTCTCTATCTATCTATATATCACTCCCTTTCTCGCTCTCTCCCTCTCTGACTTTTTCCTTCACTCTCTCATTTTATCTCCCCCTTTCTCTCTTCCACTCTCTATCCCCCTCTCTCTCTTTCCCCTCTCGTTCACCCTCTCTCTCTCTTTCCCTTTCTCTATCCCTTTCTGTCTCCCCATTCTGCCCCTATTCTCTCTCTCTCTCTCTTGCTCTCTCTCTATATATCTCTATCTCTCGTCCTCTCTCTCCCTCAACCAATCTCTCTTACTATTTCTCTATCACTCTTTCCATTTCTCCCGCTCTCTCTTTGTCTCTCTCTCTCTACCAGTTAGTTATTCTTCCTCTCTTTCAGTCCCTCCCCACTTTATCCATATCTCCCTACTAATTAATCTTACTCTCTCTCAGTTTCTATTACTTCATCTCTCTCTTTCTCTCTCTTCCACTCTTCCTCTACATCCTTCCTTTTCCCTCTCTTTCCCTCCCCCTATCTACCAGTTATTCTTACTCTCTCTTGGTCCTTTTCCACTCTCTCCCTCTCTCTCTCACCCTCCTTCTCCCTCTCTCTCCTCCCATTTTCCCCTCTCCTTTTCTCTGCCTCCCTCCCCCTCCCTCTCATCCCCCTATCTCTCTCTTTATCCTATACGAATCTCTCTCTCTCCATCTCTTTCCCTCCCTTCCTCTTTGTCCCTCTCTCTCTTACTCGAAGTCTCTCTCCGACTCTCTCCATTTCCCACTTTGTCCCCCCTCTTTCTCTCCCTATCTCTTTCTTTCTCTCTTTTTCGTTCTCACTCAAATCTCTCTCCTTCACATCTCTCTCTCTCTCATTCTTTCATTGTTGGTTTGTATGTCTCTCTCTCCATCTCACTCTATCTCACTCTCTCCTCCCTTTCTCCCACTTTCTCTCCCCTCAATTTGTCTATCACTTCCCCTTATTTATCTCTCTCCCTCTCTCGTGCTCTCTCATTCTTTCATTGTGGGTGTGTATCTCTCTCTCTCATTCTCTCTCTCTCTCCCCCCCCCCCCCNNNNCCCCCCCCCCCCACTCTCCCTATTTTTCTCTTACAGTCCATCTCCCCATCTCTCTCTCCATTTTCTCTTTATCTGTCTACCTATCTTTATGTCTCTCTTTCTCCCTCGCTCCCCCTATCTCACCCTCGTTTTCCCCACTTTCTTTCCTCTCTCTCCCTCCTTATCTCTCTCTCTACCTCTGCCTTCCATATTCCCAACTTCCCTATCTCGTGTGCCTCAATACCTCTTTATCTCTTTCTCTCTCTATATATCTAACTCTATCTCTCTCTTTCTCTGTCTCACACACTCTCCTTATTCTCCCTCTCTCTCCATCACTCTTTCTTTCTCCCTTTCTCTCTTTCTATTTCAGCCACACTCTTTCTCCCCCACCTCTCTCTCTCCCTCTCTCAGAAACCCAAATCGATGAAAAAACCTACCCAAATGGTAGAAAAACTTACCCAAATTGCAAAAATATTACCCAAATTGTGAACCGCAGAACCGGAAGAACTTACCCAAACCGTTTGTGCTTTAGGTGGAGTAAACCTCGGATCGGGAGACAAGAAAGTAATGGTTTGATGATGTGTCAGAGTCTGATTGGTCAACAATAAAGCAAGTGGGACCAATTGGAAGAGAAAGTGGAAGGGGCGCTTGGTAGCTTGATTTGGCTTTCTCCGGTTGCTTTAGAGCGACACGTGGTAGAGAAAGGATTTTGCGGCTCAACTAAGCTTTGCCTTGGGTTTTGACTTGGACTCTTCATTTGGGCTCCTTTTTGGGCAAAGCACCACTGCGAAGCACCACCTTGAAGCATCACTGTGAAGCACCACTCGAAGCACCACTGTGAAGCACAAACGGTTTGGGTAAGTTCTTCTGGTTCCACGATTCGCAATTTGGGTATTTTTTTTGCAATTTGGGTAAGTTTTTCTACGATTTGGGTAGGTTTTTTCATGACGACATGTGTTTGTCTTTTGATTAATTAGTTTAGGGTGCGTTTGTAGAGGTATTTAGTGTGTAACTCTCTATTTCATATTAACGTTTTTTTTATTTTATAATATTTTAACAACCAAAAAACACTATAAATTGGGTGTCTTACGTTATGTTATGCATGAAGTTTTTCTTTAATTCTATCTTCTTTTTTCTTGTTCTTATTTTTCTCATACTTTTTTTTAGAATTTGTGAGAAATGTTTAGCAAAATAGGCTAAACTCATTTGGTAAGGTTAGAGATGAAATTATATGTGTAGTTTCTTATTTGTATTTTGATTCTTAATGTTCTTCAAGTTTATAAATTTGAGTATATCATATTTCTTCTATCTTTTTATTCAAATTATTTGTTAGTATAATTGTGTTATCAATTTCTTATAAATTTAGTCAAGCTCGTTTAATTTGGATTTTGATTCTTTAATGTTCTTCAAGTTTATAAATTTGAGTATATTATAAGGAAAAGTATAGTGACACCCCCTGAAGTTTGCCTAAAAGACACGGACACCCCATCTAATTTCATAAAGGACACATAATTCCAACCTGTTATAAACAGGTTAATTTTTAAGTGATTTGAACAAAATAACCTTAAGTTTTAACCCTTACCCGAGACTCATAACCGTGACCCAGACCTGACTCAACACCAATCCCGATTTTCCCTTCATTGAAACACGATCCTCAATGAAGTTCATTTCATATTGACTGGAATTTCAGCAATGATCACCAAATCGACTGGAATTTCAGCAATAATCAAGTTTCAGAAAATTGAATTTCAGCAATAATCACCAAATTTCAGCAATAATCGCCAAACTCATCCTTAATCAATAATCACCAAATTTCAGCAGTAATCACCAAACTCATCCTTAATCAATAATGACCAAATCGTAGAAAACCAAATTTCAGCGATAATCACCAAATTTCAGCAATAATCCAACTCGATGGTAAAACCTAAAACAACAATAATCATAATCACCAAATTTCAGTTGAAATTTCAGAAAAAACATAAAAAACTTACCCAAACAGAAACCCAAATCGATGAAAAAACCTACCAAAATCACAGAAAAACTTACCCAAATTACCAAAAAAAACTTACCAAAAAACTTACCCAAACCATTTGTGCTTCGCGGTGGTGCTCCGCAGTGGTGCTTCGCGGTTCCGTCTTCTTTGCTTCGTCTCCTTTGCTTCGTCTCCTTTGCTGAGTTTCTCTCCTCTTATTAGAGTTGTCATCGGGTTACATCAAAGTGATGGATTTGTAACTCAAAATTCAAAATTCAGATTTGATATAACCCGGAACTCATTAGCATAAAGGTTAACTAAGGGCATTTTTTGTATTGAAAAAATTAACGCTGTTAAAATTTATTTTAACGATTTTAGACTTTTTTATTTATAAAATGAAATATCAAGGGAGTTTTATGTCTTTTCTAAAATTAAAGGAGGTGTTTATGTCTTTTAAGAAAACTTCATGAGGCGTCCGTATACTTTTCCCTATATAATATTTCTTCTACCTTTTTCTTCAAATTATTTATTAGTATAGTTTTGTTGTTAATTTCATATATATTTAGTCAAGCTCTCTTTATGTGAGATTTTGCATGATATAATTATATTGATAAAATTGTGTTTATTTTATAGGGTTATTTGGATAAATATACTCTTTTCATTTTCCTTAAAGATTTTTATACCCATTTTTCAAATCAAAGAATTTTATACACATCGGCCACCAACTTCACATCACCACCTGTCTTTTCTCTCTTCCCTCATCATTTTTTTCTTTTTCAATGCACATGTCAAATCAATTTAATAATATTTTATTATTTTCTTTTTTCTTTATTTTTCAACGAAGTTTTTTCTTTCAAGTAGTTTTTTATGACTACTTGAACCTTTCAAGTAATTGTTTTTTTTTTGTCAGTCAACTCCAATAGACTAGACGACTACTTGAAATATTCAAGTAGTTGTTTTATGACTATTTGAACCCTTCAAGTAATTGTTTATTACAACTTGAAGGGTTCAAGTAGTTATATTTTATTATTCTGCTTCTTATTTATTTTTCAACGAAGCTTTTTCTTCTACTTGAAGGGTTCAAGTACTTTTTGTGTCTACCTGAACCTTTCAAGTAATTATTTTTTTTTGTCAGTTAACACTTATACACCAGACGACTACTTGAAGGATTCGAGTAGTTTTTTTATGATTACTTGAACCCTTCAAGTAGTTGTTTATTACAACTTAAAAAGTTCAAGTAGTTATATTTTATTCTTCTTCTTCTTCTTTATTTTTCAACGAAACGTTTTCTTCTACTTGAAGGGTTCAAGTAGTTTTTTGTGACTATTTGAACCTTTCAAGTAATTGTTATTTTTTTTCTGTTAGTCAACACTCATACACCAGGCGACTATTTGAACGGTTCAAGTAGTTATTTATTGACTACTTGAACCATTCAAGTAGTTGTTATGGCAACTTGAAGGGTTCAAGTAGTTATATTTTATTTTTCTTATTCTTCTTTATTTCTCAATGAAGTTTTTTCTTCTACTTGAAGGGTTCAAGTAGTATAAAATTACTACTTGAACCCTTCAAGTAGTGAGGAGCCTACTGGCCAACAAATTTCAAGAAAAAAACTACTTGAAGGGTTCAAGTAGTATAAAATTATCACTTGAACCATTCAAGTGGTTACTTGTTTTGATTTCTAAAATAAAAAACATTACTTGAAGGGTTCAAAAAAATAGGAGAATGGGATTCTGAGTGCGTCTCATTGAAGAATAAGAAGAAAATCAATGAGTCTCGCAGAAGAAGTAGAATGGGTCACCTTCTCATTAAAGAATCATAGGGTCTACTGAATAATAACAATAATAATAATAATAACAAGAAGATGAAGAAGAATAAATATAAGTTTCTTTGAATAAAATGGAAGAAGAAGAAGATGAAGAAGAAGAAGAGATGAATAGATTGATTTGATTGTGCATTGGGAATGTAACAAATTGGTGAAATTATTATTATTTAATTGAATTGTGTGGGCTCAGGGTATAGAATTCTGATTTTTTCAAAATGGGTATATAACTTAACCCAAAATGAAAAGGGTATATAATTCCAAATAACCCTATTTTATAAGTAGTCTTTTATTGCAATATTCCTAAGTTATATTGTCAATTTTAGATTTCTTATAAGATGATCTCATTTTCACAAGTGCTAAATGTAAGAATTGATTTACTCAAATACATTATCTTTTTAAAAAAAATATATGTTCATTAACTCTTTATTTTCCAATTGATTATTTGGGATGTGAAATTCTCAATTGCGTACTTTTGTGAATCAAAATCCAAATAGCTAAATGAAACATATAATAGATTCTCGTCACCTTACCACTTTTTATTATTGACTTTTTCTCATATCAAATTTTCGTATCTTATTATATCTTCAAAAAATTATTTTCAACATCAAAATTAAAATTTTGTTCTCTTTTATTTACTTTATTCATCTCTAAAATCACTTTTCTAACATCTTTGTTTACGTGTTTTTAGTTACCTCTTTTTGGATACGACCGCCCAATCTACACTACATCGATCGCTTTGTTTCGACAAGTTTGCGGGTAATCATTCTTCATGTTTGATGTGATTTCAGCTATAAAGCATTCATTATGAGTTTACTTATCCAAATTAAAACTATGACATACATACATACTATTAGAAAGCTTTTGAAACCAAAGTTTTCACTAGTATACAATCATGCTTGTGAAAACAAATAAAACAGCACATTATCTAAGGATCAAGCATTTAAGGTTCATGCTAACTAGGGTTTTTAATTTCTCATAAACCACACATCTAGGTGTGTTTCTAGACATACATCGTGTGATTCTAGCATATTATATTTTAGAATCATAGCATAATTCCAACATGCATAACACCATGAAAAATTAAGTTAACTATGATGACTTCTTAACATGAAATTCTGTGCAAACAGAGGTACAGTTCGCGCGGAAAAAAATCCTAATAGGCTCTGTTACCAATGCTGGAACATTCAAACCGTTAAGATCAACCAAACGGTTACAAAGGGGATCTTCAAAGGGAATATTCCCCAAAGACGGTTATCAATTCCATATTGTTGGCAACGGAATAGGAGAATAAATTATTATTTAATTGTACTTACATGTATAAATAGGAGCATGCATAGTCTCAAAAATCAATCAAATATAAGCAAACGAAGCTTTCTAGTTCTTATCCTCTTACTCTTTCTCTCATTTATTACTCATTCATAATAGATTCTTCCTTTACCAATTTTTTTTTTTACATTTTGGTACTTTCATTGAGAGTGGGAGGAAAAGCTCGATAGGACGCTTCTAAAACCAAATATGCCTAGAACTAGATTGAATGATGCCCTCAATGAGAGAGACAATACTGAGAATAAAATGATCATGTTGATCAACCCACTCCACCAGTTGAGATGCTCTAGAAAATTTTGACGGGAATGCAGGAGATGAACCACCAAGAAGGAGACGAAGATATACTGCAAGAAGCCCATGTTAGAAGGACATCAGGAAAAAGGAAGTTCCTCGGATGAGAACGGGGGCCTACCATTGATATTTGATGAGATGGACCTGGAGCATGACGAGCGCCATAATGACACAAGTTAGAAACTGTTTATTGAGGAGGGTACTGATCGATGATGGAAGTGGTGTCAACATCCTACATCGATCTATGGAAGAACAAGAGTTACAGGGTCCGTCCCACCCATTGATAGGTTTCAACGGGACCGTAAGTTATTCTTAAGGAATTATTACTCTCCCGGTGAATGTCGAGACGGTCAACTATCTGATAAAATTTATCGTCAAAGACACTTTATCCCCTTATGTTACAATCTTAGGAAGAATGTTGTTGAACAAGATGAAGGTCGTTCCATCCACCTTTTACCAGGTACTAAAATACCCATCCCCAATGACATAAAGGGAGATCAAGCTGCTGCTCACATATGTGCGGTAGTGCTATAATCAGCCACATGAAAGACAACAAAAAAGAAGACGGATAGTTTGGCCGAGGCTATGAAATAATAGCAATCATAGGAAGATGGGCATGATGGCAACTGAGATCGTGTACCTTAAATAAGGAACACTAAAGACAACCAATATTAGGGCACACCTTCAGGAAGTGGAGAAGGAGAAATTAACGAATTTCCTACGAAAGAACAGAGACATCTTCGCGACTACAACACAAGAAATGCCAGGTATCCTTGAAAATATGATATGTAATAAATTGAATACAGATTCCGCTATTAAATCGATAAAGCAACAAAAATGATGTTTTGCCTCAGAACGAAACGCGGCAATCAAAGAAGAAGTTGAGAAACTTTTAAAATATGACTTTATCCGAGAAGTGAATTACCTGGAGTGGCTTGCCAACATAGTCATGGTGAAAAAGAAGAACGGGAAATGGAGGATTTATGGTTATTTCACCGATCTAAATAAAGCTTGCTCAAAGGATGTTTATTCATTGCCGGTGATAGATCATATGGTGGATGCCACTTCGGGACATGAACTCCTCAACTACATGGACGCCTTCTCAGGATATAATCAAGTGAAAATGTTCCAACCCGATCAAGAAAATACTACATTTATAAATGAACAAGGTATTTTTTGTTATAAGAAAAATGCAGGTGCAACATACTAGAGACTCATGAACAAAATCTTCCACGAGCAAATTGGAAAAGCCATGGAGATTTATATGGATGATATGTTGGTCAAAAGTTTTAAACGGAAAGATCATATAAGGGATCTTGATGAGGCCTTTTCAATCTTGAGATAAAGCTATATGAAGCTGAATCTAGATAAATGCATATTCAATGTAGTAGTAGGAAAGTTCTTGGACCATCTAGTAACAAAACAGGGAATTGAAGTCAAACCGTACTAGGTAGATGCTATCATGGAGATGAAGACCCCAAAAAATCATAAGGAGATACAAAGCGTGATAGGAAAATTGGCGGCCCTAAATAGATTTCTCTTAAGGTCAAGGGACAAGTTCAAGCTATTCTTCACAAAATTTAAAAAGAATTACGTTGAGAACTCGGACGAAGAATGTGAAGATGACTTAAAAAGAATCAAGGAATATCTGATAACTCCCCCGTGGCAGTATCACAATCGGTTGTTAGTGTCGTTCTAATCAGGGAAGAAGAAAAAAGCAGAAGCCTATTTACTTCGTGAGTAAGAGTCTAGTGGCCGCTTAAGTAAGGTGTAAAATAATGGAAAAATTGGTGCTAGCCGCTGTAGTTGCTGTAAGGAAGTTGAGGCTTTATTTACAAGCTTACAGCATAAAGGTGTTAATAGACTCACCTATCAGAAGTCTGTTGCACTCATCTGAAATAAATGGGAGAATGACAAAGTGGGCAATTGAACTTGGTCAGTATGAAATTCAATACGAAACAAGAACATCTATCAAGGGGCAAGTATTGGCTGACTTTGTAGTGGACTTTCCTCACGACAAAAAGGAAGAAAATAACTAAAATCAGACTGAAAAGGAATAGATCCTAAAAATTGTTCATTGAGGGGGCCTCAAATAACAAAGGAGTTGGCGCCGGAATAGTGATGCAGACTACATTGGGAGACACTCTTGAATACTTCATCTCTTTTGGGTTTAATGCATCGAAAAATGAAGCAGAATATGAGGCCTTGATAGCATGAGTCGACATGCTACTGGAATTTAAGGTAACAAATGTAACGATATTTTGTGGTCCATGTTAATTGTAAAACATGTTACGGGAGAATTTGTCGTAAAAGATGAAAGAATGGTAAACTATCTGCAACGGTCAACAGAGCTTCTAAGCTTGTTAAAAAACCTACGAGATCCATCAGATCCCTAAGACTGAGTATGGACATGCAGATGCGCTAACAAATTTAGGGTCATCGCTACAACTCCCTTACAAAAGAAGCGTGTCAGTAGAGTTTCTTGAAAACCCAAGCATCGCATTTTCATGGTCAAAGCGTAGCAGATGTGAAAACTGAATAGGAATCCTGCTGGCAGGATGACATCATCTATTACCTTGCGAAAGAGGAATTACCTGAAGACACACATCTGACAAGAAAGATCCAGCAACAAAGTGTTAGGTACTCTTTAATTAGCGAAGTATTATTTAAAATGTCTTTTTCAGGTCCATATTTGAAATGTTAAAAAAAGGAAGCTCAGTATGTGCTGGCTGAAATCCACAAAGGAATATGTGGGAACCATACCAGGGGAAGATCGTTGGCCCACAAAGTAATAAATGAAGGGTATTAATTGTCTAAAGTGCATCAAGATGCCAAGCAGTATGTGAGAAACTTTGATAAATGTCAATGCTTCGCTTACGCAACAAAAACGGCGTCAAGAGAACTCAATACAGTGGCAAGCCTATGGCTCTTCATGCAATAGGCCTTGGACATCATTGGCTTGCTTCATATGGTACCTTCTTAGAAGCATTTTCTGTTGGTAGGAACATACTATTTAACAAAGTGTATTGAAGCTGAAGCAAATGCGAGGATTCGAGAAGAGGAAGTAAAAGGATTCTTGTAGAAAAAGTATAGTATGCCAGTACGGAATTCCTCGAATACTTATCTCTAACAACTGACTTCATTTCACAGGGAAGATAGCTAGCTTTCTACAAAATTTTGGGAATTATCAACCGATTTTCTACATCGTACTATCCGCAAGGAAATGGTCAAGCAGAGAGATATAATCGAATCATACTTGAAAGTATAAAAAGACTATAATCAACCAAAGGAAAATGGGTGAAAGAATTCTTAGCAGTACTATAGGCGTACAGGACCACTCCCAGAGAAGTAACAAGCGAAACCCACTTCGCTTTAGCATACAGAATGGAAGCCATAATACCTGATTAAATTGGGAGACCAACCACAAACTAAAGTCTGAATGAGCATTAACATGAAGAACTCCATAAGGAAAATCTTGATCTTCTAGAGGAACGGATGAAAACGGCTTTAATCCACATGGCCAATTATAATCAGAAAATGAGAGCTTACTTCCGGTAAAATATTTGAAGACGGAGATTTTAGAAGGGAGATCTAGTCCTGAAGAAAATCTTTCAAACAGAAGGAAAGCTCGGACCATATTGGGAAGGGCCTTATATAGTCAGCAAAATTGGAGGCAGCAGATACTAGTATTTGACAATGGAAGATAGGAAGAACCTGGCAAAACCATGGAACGGTGCACATCTAAAAAGATATTTTGACTTCTTAACATGCAATTATGTCCAAATAGAGGTACAGTAGCACGAGAAAAAAAAAACTGGTAGGCTCTATTACCAATGCTGGAACATTCAAACCGTTAGGATCAACCAGACGGTTACAAAGAAATCTTCGAAGGGGATATTCCCCGAAGACAGTTATCAATTCCATATTGTTGGCAACAGAATAGGAGAATAAACTATTATTTAATTGTAATCTACATGTATAAATAGGAGCATGAATAGTCTCAAAAATCAATCAAATATATGCAAACGAAGCTTTCTAGTTCTTATCCTCTTACTCTTTCTCTCATTTATTTCTAGTTCACAATACATTCTTCCTTTACCGAAAAAATTCTTTACATTTTGGTACTTTCATTGAGAATGAGAGGAAAAGCTCGAGGGGACCCTTCTAAAACCAAAAATACCTAGAACTAGATCGAATGATGCCCTTAATGAGCGAGACAAAACTGAGAACGAGAATGATCATGTTGATCAACCCACTCCACTAGTTGAGATGCTCCAGACAATTTTGATGGGAATGCAGGAGATGGAGCAACAGAACAATGAAATGTTGTGCAGCTCATGGCAGATGATGTAGGATCAGATTATTGTGTTACATTGGGAATTGGCACAGACTTGTGTAGAGGATAGTCAGCGGACTAACAATGAAGAACTGAAAAACCATTCAGAGCAAGATGGACAAGACGTCAAGCGGGTATACCCTAAGATCAGCAAAAACATGCAGTTAGAAGATGGGGAGATCCAATATCAACTTCACACAAAGGATACATCAGGAGATGCACGCCTGCCTAAAATCATAACGGAAAAGGCAGTGTAAGAGATGTTGAAGAAAAAGATGATGGAGATAAAGAAGCTGGGGAGTATGGGAAAAGTTGACCTCGAGTCACTTACCTGTTCTCCCTTATGTCCCAAGATTCTAGCTGCCTTGGTACCAAAGAAATTGGTGGCACCTAAGTTCAAGTGCTATGAAGGGAAATCTGGCATGGTTGACCATCTCGGGGAGTTCAAACAAGTGATGATCTTGTATAAACATGAAGATGAACTAATGTGCAGGATGTTCACCACGAGCCTAGACGGGATCACTTTGAAATTGTATCATTCACTCCCCGCTCATTCAAAAAATACTAACTTTACTGTTATGTCTTCAGTTTCTTGGAATAGTATTCTACATATCATTCTGTGATGGAGAATACAGAATACATCTTGGCCATTTTCATCAAGAAAGGATAATCTCTACGGGAGTATACACATAGATTTCAACATGAGATGACCAAGGTCGAAAGGTGTGATGATAGTGGAGAGAATGGCTTTCAGATGAGGGTTAGATCCAAATACACCTCTCTTTGAGGATTTATCAAAGTTGAAACCATTATCCATGACGGAAACATTCCAACGGGCACAGAATTACATCACGTTGGAGGATGAGTAATGGAAAGGAGAGAGGAACCACAAAAAGGATAACAGAGTTCCAAGTTCAAAAAGAATAGATCAGAAAGGCCAGAAAAAGATGATGTGAAAAGACGAAAGCAAACATGACAAGATTGAGAACTGGGAAGGTAAACTGACAGGATCCATTCCTCAGACAAAGTCTATATGGCCCTCAATATTCATGTAAATCAAATTCCTGAAGCAATAAAAACTAAGTCATGATTGAAAAGACCAGCCCTGCTGGTGAGAGAACCAAGTTATAAGGATAAAGATAAATATTGTTCTTTTCATAAAAGCTACGGGCATTCCACGAGCGATTGCTTCCAGCTCAAGGATTATATTGAGAAATTAGTAAAGGATGGGTACCTCCAACAATATGTATAGAAAAAAGATGCACAGAAATGGGAAATGAAAAGGGAGGACTAAGAAAAAGAAAAACAGCCTCTCATGATTGTTGATACAATAACTACATTGGCTGAATAAGAGGGAACTACCAAGAAGGAGATGAAGATGTATTGCAAGAAGCCCATGTTAGAAGGACATCAGGAAAAACGAAGTTCCTTGAACGAGAATAGGGGCCTACCATTGATATTTGATGAGATGGACCTAGAGCATGACGAGCCCCACAATGACACAAGTTGGAAATTATTTATTGAGGAGGGTATTGATCGATGATGGAAGTAGTGTCAACATCCTACATCGATTTATGGAAGAACAAAAGTTACAGGGTCCGTCCCACCCATTGATAGGTTTCAACGGGACCATAAGTTATTCTTAAGGAATCATTACTCTCCCGATGAATGTCGAGCCGTTCAACTATCTAATAGAATTTATTGTCAGAGACACTTTATCACCTTACGATGCAATCCTAGGAAGAATGTTTTTGAACAAGATGAAGGTCTTTCCATCCACCTTTTACCAGGTACTAAAATACCCATCCCCAACCAGAATAATGACGATAAAGGGAGATCAAGCTGCTGCTCGCATATGTGCGGTAGTGCTAGAATCAGCCAGATGAAAGACAACACAAAAGAAGACAGATAGTTTGGCCGAGGCTATGAAACAATAGCAATCATATGAAGATGGGCATGATGGTAACTGAGATCGTGTACCTTAAATAAGGAACACTAAAGACAACCAATATTAGGGCACACCTTGAGGAAGCGGAGAAGGAGAAATTAACGAATTTCCTACGAAAGAATAGAGACATCTTCACGACTACAGCACAAGAAATGCCAGGTATCCTTGAAAATATAATATGTCATAAATTGAATACAGATTCCGCTATTAAATCGATAAAGCAACAAAAATAATGTTTTGCCTCAGAACGAAACACATCAATCAAAGAAGAAGTTCAGAAACTTTTAAAATATGACTTTATCCGAGAAGTGGTTTACCTGGAGTGGCTTTCCAACGTAGTCGTTGTGAAAAAGAAGAACGAAAAATGGAGGATTTGTGGTTATTTCACCGATCTAAATAAGGCTTGCTCAAAGGATGATTATTTGTTACCGATGATAGATCATATGGTGGATGCGAATTCGGGACATGAACTCCTCAACTACATGGATGCCTTCTTCGGATATAATCAAGTGAAAATGTTCTAACCCGATCAAGAAAATACTACATTATAAATGAACAAGGTATTTTTTGTTATAAGAAAAATGAAGGTACAACTTAATAGAGACTTATGAACAAAATCTTCCACGAGCAAATTGAAAAAACCATGGAGGGTTTATGTGGATGATATGCTGGTCGAAAGTTTGAAACGGAGAGATCATATAAGGGATCTAGATGAGGCCTTTTCAATCTTGAGATAAAGCTATATGAAGCTGAATCTAGATAAGTGCACATTCGGTGTAGCAGTAGGAAAGTTCTTGGACCATCTAGTAACAAAACGGGGAATTAAAGTCAAACCAGACTTGGTAAATGCTATCATGGAGATGAAGACCCCAAAAAATCATAAGGAGATACAAAGCCTGATAGGAAAATTGGTGGCCCTAAATAGATTTCTCTTAAGGTCAAGGGACAAGTTCAAGCTATTCTTCACAAAATTTAAAAAGAATTACGCTGAGAGCTGGGACGAAGAGTGTGAAGATGACTTCAAAAGAATCAAGGAATATCTGATGACAGCCCCCGTGGCAGTATCACAATCGGTTGTTAGTGTCGTTCTAATCAGGGATGAAGAAAAAAATAGAAGCCTATTTACTTGGTGAGTAAGAGTCTAGTGGCTGCTTAAGTAAGGTATAAAATAATCAAAAAATTGGTGCTAGCCGTTGTGGTTGCTTCAAGGAAGCTGAGGCCTTATTTACAAGCTTACAACATAAAGGTGTTATGTTGAAGTGTATTGAAGCTGAAGCAAACGATTCGAGAAGAGGAAGTAAAAGGATTCTTGTAGAAAAAGTATAGTATGTCGGTATGGAATTCCTCGAATACTTATCTCTAACAACTAACTTCATTTCGCAGGGAAGATAGCTAGCTTTCTACAAAATTTTGGGAATTATCAACCGATTTTTTACATCGTACTATCCGAAAGGAAATGGTCAAGCAGAGAGATATAATCGAATTATACTTGAAAGTATAAAAAAGACTAGAATCAACCAAAGGAAAATGGGTGCAAGAATTGCTAGCAGTACTATGGGCGTACAGGACCACTCCCAGAGAAGCAACTAGCGAAACCCACTTCGCTTTAGCATACGGAATGGAAGCCATAATACCTAATTAAATTGGGAGACCAACCATAAACTAAAGCATGAATAAGCATTAGCATGAAGAACTCCAGAAGGAAAATCTTGATATTCTGGAGGAACGGATGAAAATGGCTTTAATCCACATGGCCAACTATAACCAGAAAATGAGAGCTTACTTCCGGAAAATGATTTAAAGAAAGGGATTTTAGAAGGGAGATCTAGTCCTGAAGAAAATCTTTCAAACAGAAGGAAAGCTCGGACCATATTGGGAAGGGCCTTATATAGTCAGCAAAATTGGAGGCAGCGGATACTAGTATTTGGCAATGGAAGATAGGAAGAACCTGGCAAAACCATGGAACGGTGCACATATAAAAAGATATTTTGACTTCTTAACATGCAATTATGTCCAAACAGAGGTAAAGTAGCACGAGAAAAAAAACCTGGTAGGCTCTGTTACCAATGCTGGAACATTCAAACCGTTAGGATCAACCAGACGGTTACAAAGGGGATCTTCGAAGGGGATATTCCCCGAAGACGGGTTATCAATTCCATATTGTTGGCAACGAAATAGGACAATAAATTATTATTTAATTGTAATCTACATGTATAAATAGGAGCATGCATAGTCTCAAAAATCAATCGAATATAAGCAAACGAAGCTTTCTAGTTCTTATCCTCTTACTCTTTCTCTCATTTATTACCTGTTCATAATAGATTCTTTGTTTACCGAAAAAATTCTTTACATTTTGGTACTTTCATTGAGAATGAGAGGAAAAGATCGAGGGGACCCTTCTAAAACCAAAAATACCTAGAACTAGATCGAATGTTGCCCTCAATGAGATAGGCGAAACTGAGAACGAGAATGATCATGTTGATCAATCCACTCCACCAGTTGAGATGTTCTAGATACTTTTGATGGGAATGCAGGAGATGGAGCAAGAGAACAATGAAATGTTGTGCAGCTCATGGCAGATGATGTAGGATCAGATTAATATGTTACAATGGGAATAGGCACAGACTTATTCAGAGGATAGTCAGCGGACTAACAATGAAGAACGGAAAAACCATTCAGAGCAAGATGGACAAGACGTCAGGCGGGTTAATCCTAAGATCAGCAAAAACATGTAGTTAGAAGATGGGGAGATCCAATACCAACTTCACACAAAGGAGACAACGGAAGATGCACGCCTACCTAAAATCATAACAGAAAAGGCAGTGGAAGAGATGTTGGAGAAAAAGACGATGGAGATAAGGAAGCTTGGGAGTATGGGAAAAGTTGACCTCGAGTCACTTACCAGTTCTCCCTTATGTACCGAGATTCTAGCTGCCTTGGTACCAAAGAAATTGGTGGCACGTATGTTCAAGTGCTATGAAGGGAAATCTGGCGTGGTTGACCATCTCGTGCAGTTCAAACAAGTGATGATGTTGTATAAACATGAAGACGAACCAATGTGCAGGATGTTCACTACCAGCCTAGACGGGATCACTTTGAAATGGTATCATTCACTCCATACTCATTCAAATACTAACTTTACAATTATGTCTTCAGTCTTCTTGGAATATTATTCTACATATCATTCGGTGATGGAGAATACGGAATACATCTTGGCCATTTACATCAAGAAAGGAAAATCCTTACGGGAGTATACACATAGATTTAAACATGAGATGGCCAAGGTGGAAATGTGTGGTGACAGAGCGGTGAGAATGGCTTTTGGATGAGGGTTAGATCGAAATTCATCTCTCTTTGAGGATTTATCAAAGTTGAAACCGTTATCCATGGCAGAAACATTCCAACTGGCACAGACTTAAATCACGTTGGAGGAGGAGCAATGGAAAGGAGAGAGGAACAATGAAAAGGAGAGGAGAGCTCCAGGTCTGGGAAGAATAGATCAAAAAGGCAAAAAAAAAGTTGATGTGAAAGGAGAAAACAAATGGGACAGGATTAAGTACTAGGGAAGGTAAACTAACAGGATCCATTCCCGAGATAAAGTCTATATGCCCCTCACGATTCCAGTAAATCAAATTATAGAAGTAATAAAAAATAAGTCATGAATGAAAAGACCATCCCTGTTGGCGAGAGAACCAAGTTACATGGACAAAGGCAAATATTGTTCTTTTCGTAAGAGCTACGGGCATTACACGAAGGATTGCTTCCAACTAAAGTATATATTGAGAAATTAGTAAAGGATGGGTACCTCCAACAGTATGTACATAAAGACGCATTGAAATGTGAAATGGAAAAGGAAGACCAAGAAAAAGAAAAACAGCCTCTCATGATTGTTGATACAATAATTGCACTAGCTGAACAAGAGGGAACCACCAAGAAGGAGAGGAAGATGTATGGTAAGAAGCCCATCTTAGAAGGACATCTGGAAAAAGGAAGTTCCTCGAACGAGGACGGGGGCCTACCATTGATATTTGATGAGATGGACCTAGAACATGACAAGCGCCACAATGACACAAGTTCGAAACTGTTTATTGAGGATGGTAATGATCGATGATGGAAGTGGTGTCAACATCCTACATCGATCTATGGAAGAACAAAAGTTACAAGGTCCGTCCTAGCCATTTATAGGTTTCAACGGGACTGTAAGTTATTCTTAAGGAATCATTACTCTCCCAGTGAATGTCAAGCCGTTCAACTATCTGACAGAATTTGTCTTCGGAGACATTTTATCCCCTTACGATGCAATCCTAGGAAGAACGTTGTTGAACAAGATGAAGGTCGTTCCATCCACCTTTTACTAAGTACTAAAATACCCATCCCCAAACAGAATAATGACGATAAAGGGAGATCAAGTTGATGCTCGCATATGTGTCGTAGTGCTAGAATCAGCCAGATGAAAGACAACAGAAAAGAAGACGGATAGTTTGGTTGAGGCTACGAAATAATAGCAATCATAGGAAGATGGGCATGATGGCAACTGAGATCGTGTACCTTAAATAAGGAACACTAAAGACAACCAATATTAGGGCACACCTTGAGGAAGCGGAGAAGTTAAAATTAATGAATTTCCTACGAAAGAACAGAGACATATTCACGACTACAGCGCAAGAAATGCCAGGTATCCCTAAAAATATAATATGTCATAAATTGAGTACAGATTCCTCTGTTAAATCGATAAAACAACGAAAATGATGTTTTGCCTCAGAACGGAACACGGCAATCAAAAAAGAAGTTGAGAAACTTTTAAAATATGACTCTATCCGAGAAGTGGATTACCTGGAGTGGCTTGACAACGTAGTCATGGTGAAAAGGAAGAACAGGAAATGGAGGATTTGTGGTTAGTTCACCGATCTAAATAAATATTGCTCAAATGATGATTACTCATTACCGATGATAGATCATATGGTGGATGCGACTTCGGGACATGAACTCCTCAACTTCATGGACGCCTTCTCAGGATACAATCAGGTGAAAATGTTCTAACCCGATCAAGAAAATACTACATTTATAACTGAACAAGGTATTTTTTGTTGTAAGAAAAATGCGAGTCCAACTTACTAGAGACTTATGAACAAAATCTTCCACGAGCAAATTGGAAAAATCATAGAGGTTTATGTGGATGATATGCTGGTCAAAAGTCTTAAATGAAAAGATCATATAAGGGATCTTGGTGAGGCCTTTTTAATCTTGAGAGAGGCTATATGAATCTGAAGACCGTCAATGAAACCATGGCACTCGGCAACTTCCCTAAAAAATTCACCAAAGCCTGATCAAGAACAATGTGATGCTCTTGGAGGGCATTGTGATGAATAATGACCTACAAATAGAAGGAAACAAGTGAAGAAGCACAAGTAAATAGGTAAAGTAAATTTGCAAATAAACAGGGAAAGAGCTTATGAGCTCACCAACGCTCATGTTACGGGTTGTCATCATATCAACATCACTTAGAATGCCCCAGGTGATGATATGGGTAGAATGGATGTCATTATGGAAGTTGATTTATGCAAGAACGGGTGGGGCAGTAGTGTAACGTCTCAACTTTCAAAGTGTGAATTCTTCCATAGCATCTTATGAACCCGAAGCGGCAGTGAGAGCAGGTTCTCGCTGAACCGTTGTTAGAGGATGAGCCGGTGGAGAAGTCACTGATCGGACTGAAGCATCCTCATTTTGGGCAAGGGAGTAGAAGGAGTAGGATGAGCTTGGTAAGAACTGGACATGTTCATCCTCGGAGGATGAACATTCCTCCCCTTGAAGTCACCAATCATTGTTCAGAGTCATTACACCATCTCTATCTCTGTATCATCTCATTGAAACAAAGCTTCATTTCTTCTTCCTTACCTTCAGAATCCATTGATTCAGAGGAACCCGAAGTAGAAGAATGGGAAATTGAATGAAAAGAAGGAAAATGGTTAACTTAGGGAAGCAAAGTTGAGGTTGAAGGAGCAAATGTTGAGCAATAGTAGTAGGAACGAGGGCTGTTGCAAGGGTAATGTTGACTTCTCTCCTCAGATCGAGAAGTTCGTACCACTTCCTCTCCAAACATAGGTAAGCGGCAGCGATTCTTTCGTTGAGTGCCCTTGATACAAAAGGCTTCTTGTTAACCCGTTTATCTGCACTGTTCAAAGGAAAAGAAAGCTGAAATTACTCAAGAATGGAAGGAAATTAAAGAAAAGAAAAATGGGAAAGGAGCTCCGGAAGCTTATTGAAAATTTCTTAATTCTTGGGAATCATCCAGCGGCCATCACTGCTTCAATTCCCACCAACCAAGAGAACGTCCCGTTCACATCCTTTGTCTCCCCTTGGTAAGTCGATAATCAATAAACTATTTTTTCCCGACGGTCGAGGGGTCAGGGAGTAACTCTCATCTTGGTATTTGACTATGTATAAGTATTGGAGTTCATCCATACCTAAACCTAGGTTATACCGCCTATTCATAGCCTTAAAACAGAGGACTATCCTATATGAGTTTAGAGTAAACTTGGAAAGGGCCAACGATAAGTGGAGAAGAATTCTTGAAAGAGTGGGAGAAATGAAATTTAAGGCCTAATGATATGTACACTGGATGGATGGTAATTTCATATGGGAATCTACATGATAACCCTAGCGACCCACTCTCTCCTAAGGCACAAAGTACGTCAGAGGGAAAATCATCTTGGTGAGAAATCATGAACTGCCTAAATTCAGGTTTAGATCTAACTAAGGGTACATAAGGCTTAAAATAGGCTTCGTTCTCCATAGCTCAAAGAAATGAAAGAAATGCAGAGAAGAAGAAGAAGAGGTGGAGGACTTATGATAGCGAAGGTGAAGAACGAAGAAAGAATGAAGACAAAGGGCTTTAAATAGGCCACGAACGTAAAGAAGAATTTTGATTCATTTCATAAACACTTAAATGATGCGACAAAAGGACGTTTCGAGGTACTCGAGCACGAAAAGACTCATCGTAAACGTGTGACTGACAAGGTGCAATGAAACAGATCTTCGCGACACCTGATGAATGAGGAGATGACAGATGACAAAAAAGACAAGAATAGTCTGGCAAAGGTGAATTCAAAAATTGTACCACATATTTCCAAGGGTTAATTGAGAAAAAAAATGGGAAATGTAACGGCAAAAGGTAATAATCATCACCAACATAAAGCCACTCAGGAATCACATTGTGTACTTCCAATAAACATTTGTAAATGGAAACAGGAAGATGTAATGGGAAAAAAGTGGAAAACCGCCACTCACAATAGATAGTCAAAAGTTACCTAGAGAGCTATGTCGCACATTTTTTTGTAAGCGCATGGAAGCATAAACTGAAAATGTAACATCATAATGAGAAATGATAATCATTACACTTTAGCGAATAAGATTTCGTTGAGTATAATGAGGTCTAATAAACAGTCAAAATCTCATCTTACACGTGGTAAGATCCATACCTAAGAATCAATTTAGGAACATATGGAATACTGACCGTAGGATCAATCATATAGTTACGAAGGAGATCTTCGAAGGGAATATTCCTCGAAGACGGTTATCAATTCCTTATTGTTGGCAACGGAATAGGAGAATAAATTATTATTTAATTATAATCTACGTGTATAAATAGGAGCATGTATAGTCTCAAAAATCAATCGAATACAAGTAACTGAAGCATTCGAGTTCTTATCATTTTACTCTCTCTCATTTATTACTTTTATTACTCTTTCGTAATAGATTTTTCCTTTATCGGAAAAATTCTTTAGACTTATGTTCTTAAAACTCCCATTCTAAATGCTCCTTGCAACTCCCACTAATTACGTCCAAGAGTAAACTTTCAATACACCAAACTTTGAGAAATGTGTAACAACATATTTTTTAACCTTTTTTTAACCAACAAAGAGAAAAATAATTCACATCACTGAGAAGTAAGTCCAGCACAGGTGTTGAACTAGAGCTAAGGCCCTAACTTTCGGATAGGAATCACATACGTAGTCAAGCTAGACAATCGAAGACATATTACAACTCCTAGAAATATGAAAAGTTCTACACGAGGGATAGGCAGACAGAAGCAACAAAACTCCATCAGTAATAAACTCATGATCTGCTAAACACTTAAAGTTGGAGTTGAGCTCCTTAACTTGTCAAAATAATCTCATTTAATCTTTGTATCTTCGTTAGCATGATCCTTGGCAAACAAAAAACTCATTTAATAAAGCAATGGCCTCAACGGTAATAGGGGATGATTGATGAAGCTCCATAGATCGGGTTCGTTATTCTCAAGTTGGCAGAATAATTAATATTAAATATTCATGTGTCAAAAATCATTACAAATTGAATGAAAAAAAATCCCTCTAAAATACCAACTTGAGTTTGGATCCTAAGAATGGGGCACCCCACTTTTAAAGGAAGGTGTTGGGGGTAATGTCTTCAAAGCATGTGTATTGATAGTTTAATATGAAATTTAATAGAATTACATTTTTTTATAATTGTTTGTTTAAATTATTGTTGAATAATTTATATAAATAACTAAAAATTCTATATTCATTAATGAGACTATGATCTATCATTAGTATGAGAGAATTAAGATCATAGATAATGAATAAAATTGTCAGTAACATATTAAAGTATGAAATCATTAATGAATGGTTGCTAGTACGGTTCACTAAGCATTATGAATGCATGTGACCTAGATCCAGATCATTGATATGGATAGACATTTTAGTGAATTGACTTTATATAATAAGATTATACATGACACGACCGATGTGAATTAATATCTTTATTAACTTACCATTTATCATAAAAATTTAATACACATCAATTTGATGATCATATGTAGATCAGTCTGAATCTTAAGCAGTCATGAACTCTTATACATGCCTACTGGATCTTTTGATTCACTCGTTAAGGTTTGTTTGTAAAATAGGCTAGTGACTTTTATTTTCGAGATTCAGCAATATGGATGGCTCGGAACATAATCTTACAAGATTTGGAATCCAAGCTTTCCTAACAGGTCGTATATTTGTTCTCTTAAGTGTTCATTCTGAAAATGAATGGTTATTGAGCTCAAATAATACGATTATAAATTAGTCATTTACTAGTGAATTAATGGTACTTAAGGATCAAGAGATAATTAAAAGGGTAAAACAGTGATTTTGACTAGCACTAATTTATGAAAAATAATTGGAGGATAAAACTAAATGAAATAATTATATCAATTGACTACACGAAAATACTCTGTAAATACATTCTATAATCTCTAAAAGTATAATTTCATATTTATAGTGAAGTAATAATGAAATTAATAAATAAGATTATTTAATTAAAAAATTATTAATAATCTGGTTTATTGGAGCTTAGGATTATAGGTCCAAGGTCCCAATGTCACATCTGTACTACGCAGTTTAGGATGTGATTATTTCAGGACATGAGAAAAAGACTGACTTACAAGGGCAATTTTTATTCTGGGGCAAATACATAATTATAGGTTGATTATGTGTGATTAATTAATTAAATTATTTATATTAAACTTTAGAAATAATATATAAATAATTATATCGATTAATTTTTTAATTATCAATAAGTGAGACAGTATATCTAATTTGTGATATTAGATAATGTTAAATTATTATTAGATAATAATTTAAATTTTGAATCAACAAAATATGTTATTTGTGAACTAAAAGATAAGCTAGTTGATAGGGATAATCAGATAAGTTAATTTTAAATTAACTGATATGTGGATATTTATCTGATTATAATATTTAATTCACAGTAATTACCATGTGTCAATCACTGATTGAGAATCAGATATTGACATGACCTATTGTAGTGCCATGTGGCACTATAGTAGTGGGCATGCAGTACTGTAGTGTCACACACGCAGTTGTGCACCAAATTACAGTGGGTCTCACCGCAATGGTAATTTGGTGATTAAATTGTATTTTGTGTATATCCCTAATAATCTTATGAGTCTAGAAAATATACATAGATATTATTCTAGTGTCCTCAAGATTGGTTGAGTGTTGAGAACACAGTTGCTGTCAATGTGAACTTTCTTTATGATTAAAAGTTAATAAAAAAATTTATATGAAAGAATAATCATCGTATTCTTTTAGAGGATTGTCTTACTGAATTAATCATTCTTAGTAAATCTCTTGACCTCATGTGTTAAGTACATCTATAGACAAAAAAATATTATTAAATTATTCTACGTGCCTACACACGTCCAAGTGCGTTTAAGGATTGACTTAGAAGATCTTGGTGTGGATCTCAAAGTATGTTATTCGTGAGAATGCAGAATCATTGGTTTGTGAGGATGCTTGATATAGACTATAAGAGGTATATGATTCCATCAATGTATGTCTTAGATTTAATATATAAATATATAATAAATCCTGATTGAAAAGAGTTTTCAATAAAAAGTTTTTATCTTGGAAACTGTTGCATCGCGTTAATTTTCTTTTATAAAAAAAGATTTGTTTTTTAATAAACTTTTAAAAGCCTCATGTTTTCATTGCGCGAGCACCACATTTCCAACAGAAGGGAGGGGAGAGAACCTAATATACGTTAAATCCAAGCCCAAACAGGTCGAGTTTAATCGACTCGCTCATGTTCGGATACAGAGGAGTGAGAGTTGGTTGAGTTGTCCCACCTATTGAAGGAAACATGGGTTCCTTTGGCCCAAAAAAGTAAAGGCACAAAAATATGTGGGCTATGTATGTTTTGGCCAAGAGATTCAATAGAAATTTCTTTGGTCTATGATACACGGTTGTGTGCAACACACCTAGTAAAACCTAAAATGCAAAAGGGTTTTCCTCACTTGCATTCAACCGCCTAGAATTTCAATTGAGTCCTATTTGTTTAATACGTCTAACAATTAGACATGGCTAGCCGCTTACTCCATCTCAATTAGGCAATGAAAAATTGCTTCGATTGCCAAGAAGAGAGGCACACGAGTGAGGTGACGCCAGAGAGAAAAATTTGTCATGCAATTTTGATAATTTTTTCTCTCATAGTCTTAGTAATCTGAGGGTGTCTTCATAGGTGAATCGCAGTCATCTTCAATGAAATTTTCTACATTATCTCTACTATTGTGGTTTTTGTTATCTCTTTATTAGGCGAGGTTTAGTTTGGTTTGATCTAGCGTTCCTGGTGGCGTAAACTAGTTATTTGATTAGGGCATAATCATCTAATTTTATCTAGAGAAGAAATTATTGTATCTCCATTATTTTTATAGCGGATATATTATTAGAGTTTGTCATGTGATTATTCCTTTCACACTAAAGAATTTTATACATTAAATTTGGTGTCCTATTTTTCTGCTTTCCTATGGTTGATTTATTAATCTATTTGTAAATTACTTTTTCATGAGTTTAAACTAATTTGATAGACTATAATAATAGTGATCTGTGTTATTGGGGTTTGTTAAAATCTCAACAAGTGATATCATAGCCTGGTTCGATATTAATTTACAACCAAGATGATTAGTCTGAATGGGGCCAAATGGCAGTTATGGGAAGGAAAAATGAAAGATATCCGCTAATGAAAAAAGCATCACGCTCTGATTAAAGGTGTTTCGAGAAAACCAAAGGATATGAGCAATGAAGATTGAAAACTATTGAATCGGAAAGTTGTGGGTTTTATACGTTAGTGGACGGCTGATAATGTGTATCACCATATTTTGAATGAAACATCTACACACTATCTGTGGGATAAGTTAGAAGAGCTGTAGAAAGGAAAATAGCTGGGAATAAAGCTTTTCTGATAACAAAGTTTGTCAACCTAAATGAGATGCAGAGTATTGTGATCAACTTTTTACCATGAAAATGATTTTAGATAAGGAGATTTAGGCCCTGCTACTTCTCAGTTCATTGCCAAACAATTGGTAAATGTTGGTAGTAACGTTAAGTAATTTCTCTCATGATGGTAAAGTATCGATGATTACGGTCAAAAGCAGTTTGTTGAATGAAAAACAATAAGGTAAACTTTTGGTTCTTTAACCAGTCACTCAGAGGCTCTTTTATGGAAAGTCAACAAAGAAGCCATATCATGAACAAGAACAGTAATCAGGTCGTTTGAGAAGCAAATTCGTGAAATGGGGTATTCAGTGCTATTATTGTAAAAATATGGAGCACAATAAAAGTGATTGTCGAAAACTGAAAGCTAAATAACGAAAGAAAAATGGTGATCAGAGAAATGAAGGATCAGAAACAGTAGCTGCCACCATCCAAGATGTCTTTATTATTACAATGGAAAATGTTATGAACGTCACACGCCTAGACACCAATTTAGGTAATTGATAGTGCTACTGCCATCCATGTTACATCCAAAAGGGATCTCTTCTCAGCCTACCAAGCATGTGACTTTGGTATTGTGAAGATGGGTAATAATGGAACCTCCAAAGTTGTTGGCTTTAGAAGATGTGTGTCTAGAGACAAATAATGGGTGCAAGTTGATACTTATAAATGTGATATGTATGCCAGATATGCAACTAAACTTGATTTTAACATGTCAACTCGATGAAAAGAGATCTCATAACTATTTTGGTGAAGGTAGATGGAAAGCGCACCGCAGGTTCACTAATAGTGGCCAGAGGAATGGAAAATCTTACACTCTATGTGACATCTACAAAGCTCAACAGTGGCTTGGTGAACGCCATGGAGGGTGAACCCACGAGTGAATTATGGCATAAGAAACTTGGGCACATGAGTCAGAAAGGGCTTGAGATCTTAGCTAAGAAGTGACTCTTCTGAAATATGAAAGGTACGTCAGTTAAGATTTATGCACATTATTTAGCTGATAAACAACATAGGGTGTCACGAAAGACCTCTTGATAGGAGTTCTAATCTTCTGGATTTGGTACATTCTGATGTGTGTGGTCCCATGAATACTAAATCCCTTAGGGATGCTTCATATTTTTTTACGTTGATAGATGATCACTTCAGAAAAGTTTAGGTTTATACTCTTAATCTAAAGAACTTGTGCTTAGTGTCTTTAAAGAATTTCGTGCTCAAGTTGAAAGAGAGACAGGAAGATTGCTGAAGTGTATTCAAGAGGATAACAATGGTGAATGCAGGGGTTCCTTTCATGAGAATTTCAAAAGTCATTGAATTCATCATTAAATGACAGTTTTGAAGACTCCACAGATCAATGGTATAACGAAAAGGTAAAACTGCATCATTATAGAAAGAGCAAATTTTATGCTATCAAATGCAAATCTACCAAGATCTGTTTAGGGTGAAATAATTGTCACAGCAGTTGACTTAATTAATCTTTTTCCAACATCATCATTAGATTGTGATGTGCCACACAAGGTATTGACATGAAAGGATGTTTCCTATCACCACCTGAAAGTGTTTGGTTGTAGAGCCTTTGTCCACATTCTGAAGGATGAAAGGTCAAAATTTGATAGCAAGACAAAGTAGTGTCTCTTCATGGGTTATGGGCATGATGAGTTTGGTTATTGTTTATGGGATCTAGTTGACAGAAAAATAGTCAAAAGCTGAGATATTGTATTCCTCGAAGATCAAACTATTAAAGACTTTAAAATAGTTGAGAAGCTTCAGTCCATTTCTGATGATTTGATTAACTTAGATTCAATTTCTACATCTCTAGACGATGATGATGGTATGGTTGCTGATGGTGATCATGCTGATGATAGAAATTATGACGAGCCAGCAACATAAGATGATCAATCAGAATTAGAGCCTGCAACTAATGAGACTACTCAGGTCTAAAGATCTGGTAGAGATCGACAACTGTCAACTAGGTATTTTCGATATGAATACTTATTGATCACTGATGGGGTAAGCTAGAAACTTATTCAAAAGTTGTAAAAGATGCTTAGAAAGAGAATTGGTTGCTACCAATGCAAGACGAGATGAAATCCTTGAGTCAGAATCACACTTATGAGCTGGTTAAGTTGTCTAAGGGTAGAAGAAAATTGAAGAACAAATGGTGTACATATTGAAGACAAAAGAAAATACCTCATATTCAACGTACAAGGCAAGATTAAATGTGAAAGGTTTCAGTCTGAAAAAGGGTGTAGATTTTGAGCATATTTTCTCGCCTGTGGTGAAAATGGCATACATTTGGGTAGATCTAGGTTTAGCCGCCAACATGGATTTGGAGATTGAACAGCTTGACATCAAAATCGCTTTTCTCTAAGGTGACTTAGAGGGGAAGATATACATAAAGTAGCCAGAGGGTTTTGAGGTCAAAGGGAAATAATATTTTTCCTGTAAACTTAAGAAAAGCCTATACGAGTTAAAGTAAGCTCCAAGGCATAAGAAGTTTGACTCTTTCATAGGGGATCATGGGTACAAGAAGACGACTTCAGATCACTGGTGTTTGTCAAGAAATTCTCAGATGATAAATTAATCATTCTCTTACTCTATGTAGATAAAATGCTTACCATTAGTGCAGGTAACGGTAAAATCTAACAGTGTCAGAGAGAATTGATTGAATCATTTGCAATGAATAATCTAAGGCATGTGAAAAAAGAGAGATGGTTCAACGCGTGCCTAATCCCCCTCCATAAATTATGCAACCTCACTAACCAAAATGGGGGCAAGCAATTTGACTCGGTTAGTGCTTATTCCTAATGTCTTATACAAGATTATTGCAAAAATATTAACAAATAGGCTTAGTTTGGTTATTAGCAAGATTGTTAGTCAATTTCAAAGTGTTTTTATCTGTTAGACAAATTGTGGATAAAATTATTGTTGGTTATGAAATTATGCACTCATTTAGAATTCGGAACAAATGGAGAAAAATTAACGTTACAATTAAGTTAGATATGCTGAAAGCATATGATAAAATGGAGTGGGACTTTCTGATTAACGATACAAATGGGTGTTTGGATGTATTTCTTCAGTTTCTTTCATGATAATCATTAATGGGGAGAGTACTAAACCTTTTAAACCGACTAGAGGATTAAGACAAGGGAATCTATTGTCTCCTTATTTATTTCTTATTTTGTGTTAAGGTGTTATTTTTTTTGTCGGTGCATCGTACCCATATTAGACGCATTTCGGGTTTTTGTATTAATCGATTAGGACATCGGATGATTCTCCTTTTTTGTAAGGATGATAGATATGAGCTACAGTAAATTTTGAACGTATTAAAAAATTTTTGTGCTACTTTGGGCCAGGAAATTAACATGTAGAAAAGTCTCGTTGTTTTCAGTTCAAACACTTCCAACAGCTTCACTGTGAACTTGCTAGTTTATTTGGGCTTAGCTGTGCTGATTCTTTGAACAAATATTTAGGTCTGGAAACCAACTTTGGCATGTTCAAGTCTCATACTTTTAATGGAATATATGAGAGAATTATTTCCAGAATTGCGAGTTGGTTGGATAGATTTTTATCACCAGCATGCCGAGAAACCCTCTTTTAAAGCAGATGCATTTCCTATTCCTAATTATACAATGTCCTGTTTTAAAATCCCCACTTCTTTGTGCATAAAATCTGTAGTAAGACTACTGACTACTAGTGAACTCCTCTCCGTATAAAAAAAAGGGATTCATTTGGGATCGTGGGAGTTACTTTTGCAGCCGAAAAAACATGGAGGCATAGGGATTAGAGATTGAAGTGCATTCAACATAGCTTTGTTTGCGAAGCAATGTTGGAGGTTCCTTAATAATCAATCTCCGTTGGTCTACTGAATCCTAAAAAGTAAGTACTTTGCCAATTCTGACTTTATGGAGGCAACTACGGGTAGAAGGCCTACGTGGGGGTGGAGAAGCCTCTTGGAATGGAGCAAATTCTATTGGGCAGAGTGAGATGGATGATGGGTAATGGAGAGTCGATTAATATTTGGAAAGACCCTTGGGTTCCAAGACCCCATTCCTTTAAGATTGTCTCTCTTAGGAGGTCCTCCCCTTTGTTTATTATGGATTTGTTATTGCCTAATGATTAGGATGGAATCTTAACATAATTGAGGAGGTTTTCATGCATTGCTATGTGGATATCATCAAGTCTATTCTTGTCAGTAGGTTCGGAGCGGTAGATAAGTCTATTTGGCATTTTAATGGTAACGGAGAGCATTCAGTTAAATCGGGTTATAAACTGGTTTTTCAAATGATGAAGGATGAGGATTGGGAAGGAGAAACAAGGTTGCAAATGGCAGTTCTTTGACAAATCTCGAGGTTTGGGGGGAGCTTTGGAGGATGAAAATTTTGCCTAAACTTCATGACTTCATGTGGAGGTTGTTAAACAATTTCTTAGCCCGTAAGCAGAATTTAGCGAGTCAGGGGATGAATATTGATACAGCTTGCTCATTTTATGATGCTTCACATGAATCATTTGTTCATTTATTTTTCCAATGCCAGGTTTCGAATCAATTTTGGTTTATTAGCAGGTTTGGACTCCATCCTAGTTCTTTACAAGGAAATTCAGCCTTGGAGGTATGGAAATCTGTTTTAGATTACTTAGGAAGCAGTTGTCAAGCAGAGGAGCTTCGGACTTGTTTCATCTTTCATCTATGGCATTTATGGAAAGCTAGAAATGAAAGGTATTTCAATGGTTCCCCCTTAAATCTGGAAATTTCCATTCGGCTAGCAGAAGAGAGCTTTCGTGAATTCTCTCGAGTAGCCAGGCACAGCCATAAGGGAGACTCATTGGAGTCTTTGCAGAGACGAGCTTTAGTGGAAAATGACTGTTGGATTCTTTGCACAAAGGCTTCATGCAACGCATGGGAGGAGGAGGTATTGGTTGGGATTTTTTGGATCCTGTAGGAAACTTGACCGCTGTGGCATACAGAAATTGAATAATTATTTGTCCATCATGGCGGGGGAAGCGTATAGAATGTTGTGGGGAATTGAAGAATATCATCGATTTGGTCCAATTAATATTTGTATTTTTTGGATTGCTTAGGGTTGGTTTACGATGTTCAACAAAACCTTACTCATGCACCCGATATTGGCCAAATTATCTTCGACATTCATAGTCTGGCAAACTTATTTATGAAAGCAAATTTTGAGTCGTATCCTAGAGATGAATGTGCTAGCTCATGATTGTGCTCGTACAGGTAGTTCTTGTAACGAGAGGGTTTTCCTTTGTAAACTGTTTGAAGATTGTCTTTCTTTATCGAACATGAGTTGTACATTTAAAAATGAGAAGCTTTTGACAAAAAAAAATAAGATCCTATTTATAATTTATAATAAATATAAAAGCACCAAACTTGGAGATCCATTTTGGACGATAATGATCTTATGGATATTTTAAATACTACAACAAAAAAGCTACGATAGCGGCCAAAAAACACTATCGTAGCATTTTCATAGCGTTTTTCTAAACGATATGTCTACCAACGTTATTAAAAGTCCAACTCTACCATAGCGTTTTTCGTCACTATGAAAAATGCTATCAAAACACTTTTTATTGCTTTTTTAAACGTTATGGTAGACCTTCCATAGCGTTTGTTAAACGTTATGGTAGACCTAGTTTCTAAAACGCTATGGTAGACCTATCATAGCGTTTTTTCAATGATGTTAAAGATCTACTGTAGCATTTTTTCAACACTTGTCAGACCTACCATAGCGTTTTTCTAACGCTATGACATACCTACCATAGTAGTTTTTCAATGCTATGGTAGACAAATGATAGCATTTATAAACCAATAGTAAAAACTTACCATAGCGTTTTAAACATTGTCAAAGACTTTTCATAACATTTTTATGCTATATGATGTGCAAAATCTTGCTATTGTGTTTTTTTGTATTACTTATTCTTACCATTGTACAAACTTAAAAACTAATATTTTTGACAAAATATCAAAAAATAATAAAATCACATAACTTTTTATTTTATTACTCAAAATTGTTACAAACTATTGTCCGCTAAAAATCTAGTTTCAAATGTCAAATACGTATTGAATTTTACATAGAACAAGCAGGAGTAATATCCTACAGAAAAGGATTAAAATCTAAGAAGACTCCAAATCTAATTATGAAGCTTCAAAAATCGATGTTGAAGTAACATGTGACTTGCTTGCTTCTGTTGACTTTATTTTGAAGTATAATTACAACTGTAGATTTTTAAACAATCTAGGAAAATAAGGATTACATTTATTAAAAGTAAACCTAGAAAACAGTGTGCAAAATGTATTATTCAATATCATATTACTAAAGGGAAATAAATTGAGTAAAATAATTATTAATGATTAATAACACATGAAAATTAATGATTAATAAACCTAACGTACAAGAGCAAATCAACGCATAACACTCATCTATGGGCTTTTGCTCCAAACATCCAAGAACCGAAAAAACTACAAAACAACATCTAAGAAGTAGGGGTGTAAGTAAAACTGAAAAAACTGACTGAACTGAAGCAGTTCAGTCGGTTTGAAGATTGCATATGGTTCGGTTCGGTTGTAAAAAAAAGAAAATATACAAGGTGCGGTCGGTTTACAGTTTTAGTAGAGAAACTGCACCGACCAGAACCAAACTGCACTACATAAATAAATAAAGAAAAATTTTAAGAAACCCCAGCCCCTTATTTTTCCTCTCCTTCTCTCTCACACACATCGTAGCCTCTCATTCTCTCTCACATCAAAGATAGAAAGACTCTCCCTCTCTTCCTCACATCGAAGACTATCCTTCTCTCTTTCACATTGCAGAGCCTCTCTTCTCTCAGATCGAATCTCCCTCACCTCTTTGATCGCGTCTCTCTCCTTATCTCTCAGTTCGCATCTCTCTATCTCTCGGTTCATATCTCTCTCTCTCTCTCTCTCTATATATATATATATATCTAGNCTCTGTCTCTTTCTCTCTAAGTTCCCTAAATCTCTCTCTCTTTGTTCGCCTCTCTCTTTTTCTCTCTAAGTTCTTTAAATCTCTCTCTCTCTCAGTTCACCTTTCTCTTTGTGTTTCTCAGTTCGACTCTCTCTCTGGACATCCATGGGATACGAAGTGCTGAGAGTGTGAATGAAAGATAAAAACTTCATATCTAGAAGTTTCAAATGTAGAATGAAAAGAAATTTCAGATCTGGAAGTTCAAGAAGAAAAAAGAGTGATTCTAGACCTAGAAGTTTCAAGAAGTAAAAAAAAAAGGTATAGATCTAGAAGTTCAAGAAGAAATTCCAGATCTGATTACATTTAGTTTTTATTTTTTGCCTTCTGAATCTACTGAAGCTTATAGTTTTCTAATTGTATTTGTAATCTAATACAATTTACAATGAACTTTGAATTAAAAATATCTCATACTAGCTTCTCTTGAAATTTACATTTTTAATTGAAATATAAGGAAAATGTTCAAATTAGGGCTTTTGTTCATCTTTTTTTACCGATCTGGACCGGTTCGATTCGGTGTTTGATACATTTTGACGATTTGATTCGGTGCGGGTTCTTCTTTTTACCGATTTGGTTCAGTTTCTATTTCTGAAAAACCACATTTGCGGTTCGGTTCGATAAAACATCATAAACCTCACCGAACCGAACCACTTACACCCCAATTAAGAAGCACATTCCTTAAGACTGGATCATAAACATAAAATAATGTTACGCTCAAAGTGGGCATTCAAAAGCTACGGTACCAAAAGATAAAATTATCAAATATTCAAATAAAGGTATAAGAAAATCAAAACCAAATAAAGCCTAATGGAATTAAAAACAGTACCTATAAATTTACAGCATTGAAATTCCATTTACCTATAAATTTACAAAGTTCTTTTCCAAATACTAGGGATCACAAGAAATATTATATGTCATAACAGTTATACAAACTGAAATGCTCAAAATATATGACAGAAACTAATAGCCATTTGTTGAGACTTTTATGCAAATGACCTTACCCATATATGAAAGTACTCGATGTTGAGAATTTTATGCAAATGACCTTACCCCTATATGAACGTACTCGATGTTGTAACATCAAACAATGCCTTGAACAGTTTATTGGTTTCAGTCCAAATTCCTACTTTTTGTAACTTAATCATAAATCTCCTCTGCCGTGGCATACAAGCTAAAACTTAATCATAAATCTCCTCTGCCAAGAAAAAATAACCCGAAAATGTACAAAATTTAGAATCACATTTGCATACACCAAAACTTCTAATGCATCTTTTGATCTTGATATTAAATGGTATTAAACAAAAATATTACAGTTCACACTCTCTAAAAGTGTGTGCCTCATGTATAGAAAACCATTTCGAAGTCAAGGACAATGCAACTTTATACGATATTTATTTTTATACAATCTTCCAATCAAGTTTTATGCCTAAACTTCATTTTGACTCTGTAAAATAGTTTTTTATATGACTATTTGAAGAAGCTCGTCAAAAAATAATCATTTGTAGCAAGGAGACAATCTTCTTTTCTTTTATTATTCTCCTTCCAGTAAGACCTATCTTAGGTGTTTCATAGTTTTTATATGAGATTAGAAATTCATGATCATAGCGCATCAAATACTTGCAACGTGATCTTGAAACACGTCCTGTTTTTTTTCCCTCCATTTCATTAGAAATCTATCATTGGCAGCAGCAAGCTTATATCATCAATAAGTTGGCACACCTGACATTCAGTCTTTAATCTATCTATTATACTATCATTGTCTTATTCCCTATTCCTAAACCTCTAAATTAGTTTTAGGTACCTACAATAAAAGCATTTTAGGTACCTAAGTGCATGCAAAAGAAAAGATCTTGTTTTGTATCCAACAATCTGTGATCATACTCCTTTGATTCTTCCAGCATATTAATGTATTCCTGCAGAAAGTGGTTTAGAAGAAAGAATGCAACTCAGCACAGTTTAAGAAAGCATATTTCAAAACATATCCCCTTCATATGTTAGAAGTCTCACTGGATTTGTACATATATACCCTTCTAACTGTTTTGTAGTTGATTCTCCATGCTAGTTAAAGCATGTTGATTCTTAAATGCATACCAAAAAGCATCTTTTTGCATATCAAAGTACATTCTACTCGGTCAAAGTCATTAACTTTGTTACTCTCAATTCTATTCCAAAGTATATCGCATTATAAGAAGCACATCACATGATGTTAAAAATGCCATTCTTTTCACTTTGCCTTAGTTACATGGTTGAGGAAAAAAAATGAACAGAGATAGTTTAGTCTAAGTTGATCAAGTGCCACAGGTCTTCAAACTATGTCATTCGAAACATAAACCATACAAGCATCAAGGAATCTTAACGTGCAAGAGTACTAGAAGTCAAACTAAAAAATATGCGTTCACAACTAGTATGAACAGGCATACTAAAGTACGAAAGCCATAAAGCCTAAATCATTAAGATCAACAAAAAGCAAAGTAGCAAACTGATTAAATCACCTAAGAACCTTAAAAAAATAGGAAGAAATAAACCACATCTACACAACGGTTAACGAAAAAGAAAAAATGAACCACCTTCAAACATTTATTATCAGGATAATATATTCCATACACTCTTTGTAAGCTTTCCCAATATTTATTTCCCCTCCAATAAGCTGATGAAGCTTGAAATTTTAGACTTACATTAAAATAGAGAAGAATAAAAGTACAGATTTACAAACTGAGGGTAATGGTCTCAAAGTATAGCTCTCATACACTAATTACATCACCTTCAGACATGTAAATGCCTTCACAAACGATGTATTTCAGATATGGGGTCCACGACACAAATCAACCAAGGGGACACTTCTATATACACTGATAGTCTTGTCTTCCAGCAAATCATTGATGATTTCAACCTGTACTTAGTTAAAACACAGGACAAGTTTATAAGTTTCATTTTTTTTAACGAGACTATTATGAAAATGAGATTTAGTATGAAATAAAAATATGATCAGCTAACGGTCATGCAAAATGTAATGCATAACCAAAGAGGTTTCACTTGCCTTGAACCCATTTTCAGAAAATATCATATACATGCTGCCTTGATACTTTAATACGCTAGAAAGGTTGCTTCTCCTATACAAATTTTGCATTTTGTCTATCAGTGCAAGCAAGCACAAACAACTCTTGACTAGGTATTATCAAGTGGATAAAAATAATTAAACAAAAGCATACTAAATTAGTGTGGGTCAATATAGTATGTTTTATGCATATGACTCCCAAACTCACCTTTTTTCAGATAGTCATAGCAAGCTATGGTATCCACACATGAAGAGAAAATTCAGACCTTTCCCCCACGAGAAACAACTTTTCTATTTTTCAGTCTCCTTCTTCTATTTCCATGTCAAATGTCAAGACGCTGCAATGATAAAGTACAATATCAAAACAAACCGAAAGGAAACAAATACTTCCTTTCTTCATAATTTCTTCAGAAAGTTCCTAGTGAAAGAGGAATAACTCCAAAAATACAGAACAAGAAAGCATTAACAAAGAAGGAAAACAAAACCATATGATAAAGTACCCTCTTTTAACTACTAATGACGTAACAGAAATCAAAAGCCAAAACCCATTCTTATATATATGTCCAACAGTGTAAGTATAACTGAAAATTTCGTATATCATGCTAGACCTACATACATGCTTTGTACAAATAACATCACCATGAATTCCATTTACTTCTTCCTTTTTAGGTGTCTACTTCTAATCATTCATCTCTTTCTCATTTAAGATGTGACCATAACACCAGTGATGTGTAAAATAACATGACCATATCTCAAGTTCCATTCTTCTCTCCTATTTGTGTTCTCTTTATCATTTGTCACTGATTGATATATTTCACTGAACAACAAAATCATCCAACCCAATAACTAGCTTCTTTGGTCTCTCCATGGCATCAAGACAACAACCACAAGGATATCTATGCACATAAAATCGTACCATTAAGTACTCTCCAATTTTTCTCCCCAACAAATTACAAGGTTAGCTAGATACATGTGATCCTTTTAAAATCTGCATGAAAGATTTTACCCTCACTGTTTCTATAATAGTAAACTTAGAACAAACTTACCTGCTTAAGTCATTTCTACATCTCAGAAGTCAGGATGTAGAGATCTGGGAAAGCATCTTTTTCGCCTATCTCAATGTTGATCGGGAGAAATAAATCAGAAAAGCACACTATATATAGGGTTGACTTACACCTTTAGCATTGTCGAATCCTGAACAGCTTATGGCGTCCATAGCAAGCCTCACCAGACGAATAAGTTCCTCCATGTCTCAGATGCTGAAATCAATGAGACTCTTAATAGAAGCAACACAATCGAAACCCTTAGCTTAGGTTGACCATCGAGAAACTCAAAACAGCAAACATTAGAGGGTGCAAAACCCACCTCGAATCCTTAGCTTTGGTTATGATCAATGTGAATCCCTAGGTCTCAGAAAGGGAAATGAGAAGAAACGAAAAATTCAAAACCCTAGGTCACATATTCAACCACCATGAAGAAAGAATGAGAGAGAGAGATATGGATGGATACCTGGGCAAAGGGAGCAACGCATAAGCAATTTAGGGCTCCTTGGACGAGCTCCTCTACAGCTAATTTATGATTTCAGTTACTGGTTTCCACCATCTGAAGAACTCAGCCATAGACGATTTGATTATAATCCAAGATCATGAAGGGTTAGGGGGAGACCTCTCACGCTCGGGTTTAGGGAAAAAGAGAAAGCAATTTCACTAATTTTTTTAGTTAAAGAAGTTGGAGACATGAATGGAGAGCTCACGAGGAAGCGTTCACGACCATGAAGGGTTTGAGAGAGGAGGTGAGACAACGCGAGGAAGTGGCAAAGCACTAGTTTTTGGGTGTTTCATCTTTAATTTTGGGTTTACAGAGAGAGGAAAGGATGGGGGGAATTTTGGTATGTTTCAACTAGAGTTTTTATTTCCTCACGTTTTGTAACAAAACGCCGTGCTTCAAAGCTATTGAAGCTTTGTATTGTTTTAGTGAAATTATCTTATTTGTCCTCCAACTAATATGATAGGTCTCACATATTTTTTATCTAAATTAATTAAGATTCATCCTCATAAAAATTTAAAAAAAAATATCCTTCTTATCATTTTATATCATTCTCATATTTGTTCATTAAAATTGATCTTTAACCCTCCTCTGGTTCTCCTGCACTATAAATCTCTACAATTTCACTTGTTGGATTTCGCATTTACATTGATTTCTACTTTACTTTTGAATTGTACTTAGTTATTTTTTACTTCAAAATCATAAATTGTAATATACCTTCTTATTCCAATGAAATATATCTTATCATTTTAGAAACTCTAGATTCATTACTAACAATAATTTAATTCACTAAACTAGGTTTCACCTATTAAGAAGGTTTAGGTTCATTGAAATCTTACTCAGAATAAGAAAATGTTTTTTCTTGGAACACATAATTGAATTATTTTAAATATTTAAATGTTTACTTATGTCAAAAACTTTTGAACGATTTACATAATCATGTGATAAAAGACTAGTATATGTAAAAGTGATAAAATTGGAGAAATATTTTTGGACTATTTTGTCCATATGATTTTCTTACTAATTTTTAATTACTCTTCTTAATGACATGTGGTGTGATTTTAATTGATTATTTGTCTATGTATTTTTTATAACTACTCAATTCTTTTTTTTCTTTCTAAAACTTACAGTATTTAATTTATTAATTAAAATATATAAAGAGATAAAACATTTAATTTTAACAAATCAATCTAACAATTATTTTTCTACTTGAAAAGAATAAAAAAATACACTTGGTATAGTAACCTCTTAGAAAACAATGGACATGAATGTCTGTTTTGAACTTATTTGAAGACATTCATTATACACTTTGATTAATTATGTCAATGTATGAATACATATATCTATATAAAGTAATGACGATAGTGTAGATTTACAAGTTGATTGGATTTTTAGGAACTTAAGTAACATTGTGCACACATTAAGACGTGCTTTTTTATAAGGTTAGAAAGATTATATGAAATTGGATAAATATAATGGCTAAAAGTCGTTATCTTATTTGAGCGATCATGTATTGTTGCACGACCTTAATCGTTTGATATGTTATCCTAACCTCGACTTTCCAATAACGGGAAATAACCATTATGATTTTTCTTAAGATAACAGCTAAAAGCTATTACTCTATCCAAACAATAACTTGTTATTCTAATTCTATTACAACCATGTTCAATGAATTTACTCTTATGCAATGAACCACTATAATTCATAAACAAAACTATTTTCAAAGCAAAATCTTGACATATTTAACCAATATAAATAACCACGATAAAAAATAGAACCCATCAACGTCAACATTTCTCTTATCTATAATTTAAATTCAAAACAAGATTATACACGATTGAACTCTACCAACTCTTTAGAAGTTGAAAGTTTTTGTATTTTTTCTATCTGCATTTATATTCTTTAGTAACTTTGACTTTAAAGAAAATGCTGGTCGTCGCAGCGCGTGCGTGGCGAAAGCATGGAGGCGCGTGGCCTTTTAAAAAATTAAACTTTTAATAAAATAAAACTTACGCAACGTCACGATAACCAAATAAAAACTTTAATTGAAATATATTTTTCAATCAGTCAGGATCCATTATATATTTATAATTTAAATTTACAATATACAAGGTTATGAATCATATACCTCTTATAGTCTATATCAAGTGTCCTTGCAAAAACCGATTGATCATCCGTTCCTACAAAATCATTCAACGATCAGTAAACTCTGAGATCCACACCAAGATCTTGCAAGTCAATCATCAACGTACTAGGACGTGTGTGGGCACGTAGAATATTACAAGACACTTTTTTGTTTCTAGATGTTCTCAACACATGAAATCAAGAGATTTACTTAGAAGGACTTTAATGAAACGATTCTCTAAAAGAACGTGATTATTATTATTTTAGAGATTTGATTAAGGTTTAATCACAGAAGGAAAATCTCTCTGACACTAATCATGTTCTCAATTCAACTCTTGATTGACGAACTGATAATCTGAACAACTGATTCTCTCCTCTTCTTTCAACCACCCAAGCCCTTAAAATAATATCTGTATATATTCTAGATAATGGCGTATTAGATTTTTAAGGATAAACTGAAATAATATTTAATTGTAAAATTACCAATTACAGTGGGACCCATTATAATTGTGCACAACTGTAGTGCCACATGATACTGCAGTGTGCCATGAGCCAGCACAGTGCCTCACTGCACTGTGCCTTACTGTACCACTGCAGTGTATAATTATCTGGATATCAATTAATTCAAAATTAATATATTTGATTAGCTGTATCAACTAACTTATCTGTTATTTCCACAAATAACAGATTTAGTTTATTTAAATTATTATATAACAGATTAAACTTTTTAATTAAATAATCCTATTTATTAATTATATCATTATTTCACTATAAATATAGAATTGTACTCTTAGAGATTATAGAATGTAGTTACAGAGTATTCTCATGTAGTCCACTAACACAATCATTTCATGTAGTTGTGTCCTCCAATTATTGGTTCATAAACTAGAACTGGTCAAAATTATTATTTTACCCTTCTAATTACCTATTCAAGCTTAAGTACCATTAATCCACTAGTGAATGGCTAAATTATAATCTTATTATAAATTTGAGCTCAATAACCATTCAGTTCCAGAATTAACGCTTAAGAGAACCAATATACGATCCGTTAAAAAAATTTAGATTCAAAATCTTGTAAGATCATGTCCACAGTCATCCACATCACTGAATCTCCAAAAAAAAGTCATTAGCCTGATTAACAAACAGACCTTAACGAGCGAATCAAAAGATCCAGTAGACATGTATAGGAGTTCATGACTACTCAAGATTCAGACTGATTTACATATGATCATCGAATTGATGTGTATTAAATCTTTATAATAAACAGCACATTGATAAATATATTAATTTACATCGGTCCTGTCATATATAATCTTATTATATGAAGTAATTTCACTAAGATGTCTATCCACAACAATGATCTGGATCTAGATAACACGCATTCATAATGCTTAGTGAAACGTACTAGCAACCATTCATTAAAGATTTCATACTTTAGTATGTTGCTGACAATTTTATTCATTATCTATGATCTTAATCCTCTCGGACTAATACAAGATTATAGTCTCATTAGTGAATATGAAATTTTCAGATATTTATATAAATTATTCAACAATAATTTAAAAAAATAATTATAAGAAAAATGTAATCCTCTTTAAATTTCATATCAAAATGTCAATTCACATGCTTTGAGGGCATAACCCCCAACAATCTCTCACTTGTCCTAAAGCAAATGTTGCATCTCCCCTTAATCCCATGTTATGCACGTGACCCTCAAATGACTTCGTAGGAAGTGTGTTTGTAAAGGATCATCCAGTCTCTGTTCAGATTTTATCTTCATAACAGTCACATCCCCTCGATGCACGGTCTCTCTTACAAGATGATATTTCCTCTTTATGTGTTTGCCCCTCTTCTGACTCCTCAGTTTCTTGGAATTTGCAACCGCCCCACTGTTATCACAGTACAGGATCAATGGCTTGTCCATATCTGGAACTACTTCCATATCCTAATAAAACTTTCTGAGCCATACTGCCTCTTTCGCATCTTCACAAGCCGTTATATATTTGGCTTCCATAGTGGAATCTGGAATGCTAGATTTTTTTAATACTTTTTCAGGCTACAGCTCCTCCATCTAGGGTGAATATTGATCCAGACGTCGACTTTCTACTCTCTGTCTGATTGAAAATCAGAATCAGTATATCCAGTGGGGTTCAGGTCTCAACCTTAATAAACAAGCATATAGTTTCTCGTTCTTCTAAGATTCTTGAAAATATGTTTTACTACAATCGAGTGTTCTAAACCTGGATTCGATTGATAACGACTGACAATTCTCATTGCATAATAAATGTTTGGTCTCGTACACAACATGACATGCATGAGACTTCCAACTGCTAAAACATAAGGAACACTTCTCATATCATCTTCCTTATGAGGTGTCTTAGGACATTGTTCCTTAGAGATGAAAATTTCATGTATGGTCGGTTGTTGATCTTTCTTGGAATTCTCCATAGAGAATCTCTCCAGCACCTTATCAATATAAGATGCCTGAGAAAGTGCCAAGAACCTCTTCTTTCTATCATTTAAGATTTGGATGCCTAGAACATAGCCCGCTTCTCCCAAATCTTTCATTTGAAATTTCTTAGCTTAACCACTTCTTTACCTTTGACAAAGTTTCTACATCGTTCTCAATGAGTAGAATATAATCAACATAAAGAACTAAGAAAACCACTATCTTATCTTTGGTGTATTTATAAACACAGGCTTCATCAACATTTTTCTCGAAGCCATAAGACTTTATAATCTCATCAAATGTAAGATTCCAAGATCTAGATGCTTGCTTTAAATCCATAAATGGATTTCAGCAACTTGCATACTTTCTAACCTTGCCCCTTTTGTACGAACTCTCCTGGTTGCATCATATAGATGCTTTATTCAATAGAGTCATTCAGAAAAGCTGTCTTGACGTCCATTTGTAATATCTCATAATCAAAACTAGCGCTATGGATAAAAGGAATTGGAATACATAGATTTAATTTCCTGGTTCATGGCATCTTGCCATTTCTCCTTTACAGGATCATCCATTACTTTTTCATAAGATAATGGATCGTCCTTATTAATTACTGACACTAAGACATGTGCCTCTAGTTCATAGAGAACTGGTTGTCTCACAATGCTCCCACTATGACGTTGCACCGAGGTTTTCATTGCAGGAACTGTGGTTTCTCTGGTTTGTCGTTTATCAGTAGAAATTGACAGTGGTCTGATCTGATTAGTCGTTAATTCCTCAAGAAATACTTTGCTACAAGATTTGTAGTTTTTCCTATAGTCATGCTCAAGAAATGTTGCATTTGTCGACACAAACGCCTTTTGATCATTGTGACTATAAACATACTCACCTCTAGTCTCTAGAGAATAGACAATGAACATGTATACCTCATACCTTGAGTCCAACTTTCCGGTATTGGGTCTAAGAACGTGAGCTGGACACCCCATATACGGAAATGACATAAAATAAGGTTTGGAGCCATTCCATACTCTAAAGGCATCTTGCTTACATACTTAGAGGGCACTACATTCAAAATGAAAGTTGCCATGTGTAGTGCATATCCCCAAAATATAAGTGATAATGATGAGTGGCTTAACATCGACCTAACCATATCCAATAAGGTCTAGTTTCTCCTCTCTGCAACACCATTTTACTGTGGTGTTCCAAGTGCTGTAAGTTGGGATAGGATTCCCCACTCTAGCAAATAACCCTTGAATTCTAAATCCAAGTATTCACCATCTCGATTGGATCGAAGGGTTTTCAATGATTTACTTGATCACTTTTCAAATTCAGCATTGAAGTCTTTAAACTTTCGAAAAGTTTCAAACTTCCAATGCATTAGGTAACTATAATCATGTCTTGAGTAGTCGTCAATGAAAGTGACAAAATACTCATACACACCTCTAGCTTGTACATTTTTACTGACATCACTATGTACTAACTCAAGTGGTTCCTTAGCTCTTTGGCATTTTCCTGTGAAATGTCTCTTGTTCATTTTACCCTCTAGACAAGATTCACAAACAGGAAGAGTTCTAACTTTTAGCTCTCTCAAAGCACCATGTATTGTTAACCTGTTTAACCTATCTAGATTAATATGTCACAATCTAAAATGCCATAGATATGTGTTATCATCATGAGAAACTCTTTGTCGTTTGTTATTTTTAGGTTTTTCTACTTTAAATAATTCAGAATTATTTAACGCGCGTTCAGTCGGTTTAAACATTAACAATTCATTTATAATTTTAGCATGATAGATATTGAATCCATTCTTAGAAATAATAAACTATTTATTAATGAAAGAAACTTAGATATTGAATCCATTCTTAGAAATAATAAACTATTTATTAATGAAAGAAACTTCGAATAACCGTTCTTGCAAAAATGAAAGAGAAATTAAATTCCTCGAAAAACCAGGAATATAATAAACATCATTCAAAGCTAAGTAATTATATCCAAAAAGTAAATGGATTGTCCCTAATGCTTTAGCTGACACAAGCGCACCACTTCCAACTATCAAAATGGCCTCGCCATCAGCCAGCTCCCATGACAAATCAAGCATCTTTCTTTTTCAGCTCAGAGAGATATTTGTTACAGTTTCTCTTCCAATGACCTTCAACCCCACAGTGGAAACACTTTCATTTGGGCTTGCTGTCTTTCTTATTCTTCTTGGCTTTCAGTGATGTCTCTTTCTTTACTCTTTTGTTCTAACTCTTTTCCTTACCATTGCTCTTCTTCCTTTTCTTGTTCTTAACAATATTGGAAGAAGGCTTTTGCTTGACAACATTTACCTCACCCTCTTTGGTCATTCTAAGGTTGAGTGACTCAAAAGTCTGCAGTTCATTCAACAATTAGATCATGTTGAATTGCAACTTATTCATAACATACTTGGTCGTGAACGCAAAAAAAGCTGGTGTGAGTGACTCTAGTATGATGCTAACTTGAATCCACTCATCAATGGTCGCCCCATGTACTTTTTCCGTGTGCATCATGTTGATCATTTTCAAAACATATTCTCGAACAGAAGTACCCTTCCCCATCTTAGTTGTCATATAACCTTTAATGGCCTCATAATGACTTTGATCGATCTGCTGCCCAAACATTGCCTGTAAAAATTTCATAATCTCATAGGCAGTCTCCATGCTTTCATGATTGGTTCTCAGAACATCATTCATTATCACAAGCATGTAGCACTTCCCCTTGTTCTTTGATATGATCCAAGCATCATATTTGTCCCTAACATTTTTCGGGGCGTTAGCAGCGGGCTCCTCAAGACATTACTCAGCAAGAACAAATTTATGGTTCTGACAAATCATCATTAAGTTCATATATGATTTCCGACGTACGAAATTATCACCATTCAATTTCTCAAGAGCGAGTAAAGCAGTAATAAGGTTGCTTATAGTAGACATAATATTGATAACTAAAATTTAAAACATACATGATTCAATATAATTGATAAATATCTAGAATTTGAAAAGTAAACGTGATGCAAGAATGTAACATAAAAATTTAACAATTACTAATCACAATAAAACAACCCAACGATTAAAGTGTTGCCTTAGGGTCAGCCACAAAAAATCTCACCGTGTCTAGGAGACATTCTCATCCTTATTAATTAAAACTAAAAATCTCTCATATTTTCTCTTTTAACAATAATGTGTCGCTTGTTCGATCAAGTCACAACTATCCACGTAAAATCTTAATTGTGACTTTATGAGTGTAACTCATCATTTCAGATTTTATGACTTCATTTAGAATGTGTCACCTTAGGGTCGGTCAAAACTAAACTACATCACTTCCTCATAGCTTCTTAAGAAGTCCACTTGGTATTGGTACAGCTCAAAACCTTCTTTAGGGGGATGAAAACAAAACCATCTCGAGACCCTCGCTGCACCTCATACTGTTGTACTAATGATGGAGACCATAGGTTACAGTGACATGTCAACCTTCTCCCACTCACTATATTAGAATAATGTGTTTCTATTTTAACTAATAAATTAATTCCAAATTAATTACTAGTTAAAATAATAACCCTATGAATATTTGATTATCAATTAATCCAATCTCATTAGACTAAGTTCTTTTAACTTTCTGAAGCGCCTAAGTCATAGTTAGGTGAACTTAGATTAACTAATTAATTATATTCAACAAACTTTAATAAAACTCTTTTACTAAAGTCGGTTAACCTAAAAGTTACTATAGCCTTTAGTGTGGTGTGATTACCAAGTTTTAACTAATTAAAATCTAGCAGTTTACATGCAATTGATTTCATAAAACAATACATATAAACATATTAGGACAATCCCAATAAATCATGTTTCTAATCTTGGATCTAAGAACGTGGGTTGGACACCCCCATAACTCTAAAGGTGTCTTACTTGCAAAATTAGAAGGCACTACATACAAAATGTATGTAGCCGTGTGTAACGACAAAATGTAAGTGGTAGTGATGAGCAGCTTAACATCGACCTAACCATTCCAATAAGGTACGGTTTCTCCTTTCTGAAATAGCGTTTTGTTGTGGCATTCCCTGTGTTGTGAGTTGGGATAAGATTCCATACTCCAGCAAGTAATCGTTGAATTCTAAATTCAAGTATTCACCACCTAGATTTGATAAAAGAGTTTTCAATGATTTACCTAATTACTTTTCAGCCTAAGCTTTGAAGTCTTTAAACTTTCTAAAAGTTTCAGATTTTCTTTGCATTAGGTCAGTATAACCATATATTGAGTAATCGTCAATAAAAGTGACAAAATACATATACACACCTCTAACTTGTACATTGATCGGTCCACAAACATCACTGTGCACTAGTTCAAGTGGTTCATTGGCTCTTTGGCCCTTTCTAGAGAAAGGTCTCTTGGTCATTTTACCCTCTAGACATGATTCACTAATAGGAAGAGTTCCAACTTTTAGTTCTCTCAAAACACCATGCTTTGTTAACCTGTTTAACCTACCTAGGTTAATATGTCCCGACCTAAGATGCCAAAGATATGTTTTATCATCATCATGAAAAACTCTTTGTCATTTGTTACTTTTAGGTTTTTCTACTTTAAATAATTTAGAAATATTTAACATGCGTTCAGTCGGTTTACGCATATACAGTCCGTTTATAACTTTAGTATGACAAATATTGAATCCATTCTTAGAAATAATAAGCTCTTTACTAAAAAGAAAGAAATTTTAAATAAGTGTTCTTGTAAAAATGAAAGAGAAATCAAATTTCTCAAAAACCCAGGAATATATAAACATTGTTCAAAACTAAATAATTATATCTAAAAAGTAAACGGACTATCCCTAATGCTTTAGCTGACAGAAGTGCGCCACTGCCAACTCTCAAAATGACCTCGCTAGCAGCCAGCTCCCTTGACAAATCAAACATCTGCAAAGAAGAACATACACGGTTAGTGGCTCCTAAATCAAGTATCCAGGATGAAAAATCATATTCCACTAAGCAAGTTTCAAGTACAAGTAAATCATATTTACCTTTCTTTTTCAGTTCGGAGAGATACTTGTTACAGATCTCTTCTAATGACCTTCAATCCCACAGTGGAAACATTTTCCCTTGAGCTTGTTATCGTTCTTTTTCTTCTTGACTTTCGGCGATGTCATGACTTTCTTTCATCTTTTGTTCTTACTATTGTTCTTATCATTGTTCTTCTTCCTCTTCTTGTTCTTAGCAATATTGGAAGAATGTTTTTGCTCAACAACATTTGCCTCGCCCTCTTTAGTCATTCTAATGTTGAGTACTCAAAAGTCTACAGTTTATTCAATAATTGAATCATGTTGAATTATAACTTGTTCATAACATAGTAGGTCGTGAACACAAAAAAAGTTGGTGTGAGTGACTCAAGTATAAGGCTAACTTGAGTCTGTTCATCAATGGTCGCCACACGTACTTCTGCCTCGTGCATTATGTTGATCATGTTCAAAACATGTTCTCGCACAGAAGTACCATTTCTCATCTTAGTCGTCATATAGCTCGTGGTGGCCTCATGACGACTTTGATCAAACTACTGCCCAAATATCGCCTGTAGAGATTCCATAATCTCGTAAGCAGTCTTCATGCTTTCATGCTTGGTTCTCATAATATCATTCATGTTTACAAGTATATAACAGTTCACCTTGTTATTTGATATGATCCAAGCATCATATTTGTCCCTAACATTCTTAGGGGCATTAGTACTAGAGTCCTCAGGACATTACTCGGTAAAATTGAACTTATGGTTCTCACAAATCAGCATTAAGTTCATATTTGATTTTCAACATATGAAATTATCACCATTCAATTTTTGAAGAGCAAGTAAAACAGTTACAGGGTTGCCCATGGTATACATAATAACGATAACTGAAATGTAAAACGTACAAGATTAATCATAATTGATAAATATCTAGAATTTGAAAAGTAAACGTGACGCATGAATGTAACATAATAAACATAAAAATTTAACAATTACTAATCACAATAAAACAACCCAACGATTAAGGTGTTGCCTTAGGGTCAGCCACAAAAAACCTCAGAGTGTCTATGAGACATTCTCATCCTTATTAATTAAAACTTAAAATATCTCATATTTTCTCTTTTAACAATAAGGTGTCGCTTGTTCGATCAAGTCACAACTATCCACATGAAAGCTTAATTGTGACTTTATGAGTGTAACCCATCATTTCAGATTTTATGACTTCATTTAGAATGTGTCGCCTTAGGGTCGGTCAAAACTAAACTACATCACTTCCTCATAGCTTCTTAAGAAGTCCACTTGGTATTGGTACAGCTCAAAACCTTCTTTAGGGGGATGAAAACAAAACCATCTCGAGACCCTCGCTGCACCTCATAGTGTTGTACTAATGATGGAGACCATAGGTTACAGTGACATGTCAACCTTCTCCCACTCACTATATTAGGATAATGTGTTTCTATTTTAACTAATAAATTAATTTCAAATTAATTACTAATTAAAATAATAACCCTATGAATATTTAATTATCAATTAATTCAATCTTTTTAGACTAAGTTCATTTAACCCTCTGAAGCACCTAAGTCATAATTAGGTGAACTTAGATTAACTAATTAATTATATTCATCAAACTTTAATAAAACTCTTTTACTAAAATTGGTTAACCTAAAGGTTACTATAGCTTTTAGTGTGGTGTGATTACCAAGTTTTAACTAATTAAAATCTAGCAGTTTACATGCAATTGATTTCATAAAACAACACATATAAACATATTAGGACAATCCCAATAAATCATGTTTCTAATCTTGGATCTAAGAACGTGGGTTGGACACCCCCATAACTCTAAAGGTGTCTTACTTACAAAATTAGAAGGCACTATATACAAAATGTATGTAGCCGTGTGTAACGAATATCCCCAAAATGTAAGTGGTAGTGATGAGCAGCTTAACATCGACCTAGCCATTCCAATAAGGTATGGTTTCTCCTTTCTGAAATAGCGTTTTGTTGTGACGTTCCCTATGTTATGAGTTGGGATAGAATTTCATACTCTGGCAAGTAATCGTTGAATTCTAAATCCAAGTATTCACCACCTAGATTTGATAAAAGAGTTTTGAATGATTTACCTAATTACTTTTCAGCCTAAGCTTTGAAGTCTTTAAACTTTTCAAAAGTTTCAGATTTTCTTATAACAATATCTTGAGTAATCGTCAATAAAAGTGATAAAATACTCATACACACCTCTAACTTGTACATTGATCGGTCCACAAACATCACTATATTAGGATAAATGTCTATGAGACATTCTCATCCTTACTAATGATAGAGACCATAGGTTACAGTGACATGTCAACCTTCTCTCACTCACTATATTAGGATAATGTGTTTTTATTTTAACCAATAAATTAATTCTAAATTAATTACTAGTTAAAATAATAACTCTATGAATATTTAATTATCAGTTAATCCAATCTTATTAGACTAAGTTCATTTAACTTTCTGAAGCGCTTAAGTCATAATTAGGTGAACTTAGATTAATTAATTAATTATATTCATCAAACTTTAATAAATTCTTTTACTAAAGTCGGTTAACCTAAATGTTACTATAGCCTTTAGTATGGTGTGATTATCAAGATTTAACTAGTTAAAATCTAGCAGTTTATATGTAATTGATTTCATAAAATAACAGCTATAAACATATTAGGATAATCCTTATAAATCATGTTTCTACAGATGAGATGCATGATTAAATAAAACTGTGTGAGATTTTCATGTATGGCATATGATCGAGTAATGCGTGCACATATTATCAAACATAACAATTAAATAATTATTTAACAATTAAATAAAATAATAATAGAACGAGTGACTTTTGGGTATTTTTAAATTAGAACCATTGAAACAAAGAAATAAAATTACAAAGCGGACTCCAAGAATACATATTTCCCAAATATTGTCTTCTCCTCGTGATGTTCATATCCATAATCCTTCAAGTTTTGAACAAAACTATTTTTAATTAGAAAAACTATTTTTTTCTAATTAAAACAATATCTATAATTATTCATTTTAATATAGTTGACTTTGATTTAGTCAAATGAACACTTTTTATTTGACTAAGTTGGGTTTAGTCAAACTTGAGTCAAACTCAATCAACCTATTAATTTTTTTCATTTTCATAAAATCAAAAATTAATAATTAATTTTAAAATTACGTTAATTTCAAAATTTAAATAGATAATTAAAAGAGTTTGGGTTTTAATGAAACACTTAAGTGATAGAGTTGGTTCCATGGTTTGTTGGAAACTTTCCTAAAACGTGACAACAATTGTCACCGACGATAGGACTCTCTGATCGTCGCCCATCACTACAGCCGCCCGTCTCACTGCTGGTAGCCGTTTTCCGCGCCGGACATCCACTATTCATCACCGGTACAGCACCGCGGCACTGTTCACATTCGCCGGAATAGTAAATTTCTGGCATGAACAGTGTTTTCATGGATGAATGGTATTTCGCGGAGGAAGTAAATTTCTGCCGTTCGTCTCGTGCATTGTTCGTCTTCTCGCGTTCAGAATAATTACAATAATATTCAAAATAAAATTACAAAAATTCCTACGCCTCAATTCGGCTTACACAAGATCTAGGAAAAATTAAACAAAACTTAACCCAATAATCACCATACAACTAACGATCCATTATTTCCATACATTCAAAAAATAACCATCTATCGTCATACATCTCATATTATATGAATAATGCAAGAAAACCCACACATCATTTAACATATAAATATATAAAGACCGCTATGATACCACTTGCTGATCGTCGCGGCGGAAGCGTGGAAGCGCGTGGCCTTTTAAAAATTAAACTTTTAATAAAAGTGAATCTTTTAATAAAACAAAACTTACGCAACGCCACGATAACCAAATAAAATTTTTTATTGAAAACTCTTTTTCAATCAGTCAGGATCCATTATTTATTTATAAGTTAAATCTACAACATCATATACCTCTTGTAGTCAATATCAAGTGTCGTTGCTAAAATCAACCGATCTTCTGTTCCCACGAAATCGTTCTAACTATCAGTAAACTCCGAGATCCACCCCAAGATCTTTCAAGTCAATCCTCAACACATTAGGACGTGTGGGGGCACGTAGAATATTACAAGACATTTTTTCTGTCTCTAGATGTTCTTAACACATGAGATCTAGAGATTTACTGAGAAGGACTTTAGTGAGACTATTCTCTAAAAGAACGTGATGATTATTCTTTTAAAGATTCGATTAACATTTAATCACAGAACAAAATCTCTCTGATATCAATCGTGTTCTTAATTCAACTCTTGATTGACAAACTGATGATCTGATCAATTGATTCTCTCATCTTCGTTTAACCACCCAAGCCATTAGAATAATATATTTATATATCCAAGATAATGGCGTATCAGATTTTAAAGGATAAACTTAAACAATATTTAATTATAAAATTACTAATTATAGTAGGACTCACTATAACTGTGCACAATTATAGTCCCACATGGCACTACAGTGTTGCACACTCACTATTGTAGTGCCATGTGGCACCGCAGTAGTACATATCAATTTCTGATATTCTATCACTGATTGACACGTGATAATTACTGCGAATTAAATATTTATTTTAATCATATAATTATCTAGATATAAATTAATTCAAAATTAACATATCTGATTATCCCTATCAACTAACTTATCTATTATTTCACAAATAAAAGATTTAGTTATTTTAAATTATTATTTAATAATAATTTAATTATCTAATTTCACACATTAGATATTATGTCTCACTTATCGAAAATAAAAAAATAGATAATTATTCATATATATATATATATACACACACACACACACATATATAATTTCCAAAAAAATTATTTAAATATATAAATAATTTAATTAATTAATCACACATAATTATCTCATAATTATGTACTTGCCCCAGAATAAAAAAATACCATTAATCCACTAGTGAATGACTAATTTATAATCTTATTATAAATTTAAGCTTAATAATCATTCAGTTTCAGAATTAACACTTAAGGGAACGAATATACGATCTATTAGGAAAGCTTATATTCCAAATATTGTAAGATCATATCCCCCGCCATCTATTTCACTGAATCTCCAAAATAAAAGTCACTAGCCTGATTAACAAATAGACATTAACGAGTGAATCAAAGGATCAAGTGGGCATGCATAGGAGTTCATGACTACTCAGGATTCAGACTGATCTGCATATGATCATCGAATTGATGTGTATTAAATTTTTATGATAAATGACACATTAATAAAGATTAATTCACATCGGTCATGTCATATATAATCTTATTATATAAATTACCTTTACTAAGATGTCTATCCACATCGATGATCCGGATCTAGATCACACGCATTCATAATGCTTAGTGAACCGTATTAGCAACCATTCATTAAAGATTTCATACTTTAATATGTTGCTGCAATTTTATTCATTATCCATGATCATCATCCTCGCGTACTAATACAATATCATAATCTCATTAATGAATATGAAATTTTAGATATTTATATAAATTATTCAATAATAATTTAAAAAGACAATTATAAGAAAAATATAATTCCATTAAATTTCATATTATAATGTCAATACACATACTTTGGGGGCATAACCCTCAAAAATCGCCCACTTGCCTTAAAGAAAATGTGGCATCTCTCCCAATCCCACGTTACACACGTGATCTTCAAATGACTTCGTAGGAAGTATCTTGGTAAAAGGATCAGCCTGGTTCTGAACCTATCTTCATAACAATCACATCCCTTCTATGTATGATCTCTCTTACAAGATGACATTTCCTCTTTATGTGCTTGCCCTCTTGTGACTCATTTGTTCTTTGAAATTCGTTACCGCCCCACCGTTGTCACAGTACAGGATCAGTGGCAAATCCATATCTAGAACTACTTCCAGATGAGTATAGAACTTTTTGAGTCATATCGTGTAATCAATCTTTTTAGAGGCCATATCGTTTGGTTTATAAATTTACATATATATATATAATTTATTAGAATATAAAATTTCATTGAACAATTATTGTATAAGTTTCTTGATTTATTGATTGCTAAATATTAGTTGTATTATAATTTAAATGTAATAAATTATGTTCTGAAATTACTACTACACAGGTGCAACGCTCTTATGACCCGTATATTAAAATTAGTGTGTCGTGTTTTATAAATGTGTTTCGATTTTGCTTGACAACTCAACCATCTAATTGAAGTCAATAATTCAAGAAAAAATACAGACTTCTGAAATAAAAAATTTATGACATGTATCTAATAATCTTTTTCACATAGAAGAGCTTCAAAACTTCTCAAAAAACAAAAAAATACTTCAAAACTCACGAATTCTTCTCCCTTTACCTCCGTATATATAATATAAATATAACTCACAACATACAAATGGCGATGAAAATAATTTGACTCATTTCATTTCCAATTCTTTTTAAAATTTATAATTTTAAGAAATAAATATATATTTAATAATATTTTAGAAAATAATGTTACGATGGTGTTTTTTTCATTTTAAATCATTAACCCAACATACAAATGAGACCCAATTTCATTTGTTGATATCGTTAAATAGTAGGATTCCTTTCTCAGTGGAAATGTAGTTTTTCTTTACTAGCATTTTGTGTTAATTGAGAAAGGCTATCAATTGCTTTATAAATACACTCCTATAAAAAATTAGCTGATTTATTATGTTAAACAAATTTGTTTTAATCTTTCATCTTGACGCACACTAACGACTAATTGCTCATTTCTTTTGTGTTCCAATAATTTCCTATATTAAAATTGACTATCGCATGTTTTTGTAAACGTGCTTCGAATTTGTTTGAGGACTTAATTTTCAAATTGAAGTCAATAGCTGAAAAGTAAATGATTTTATGAAGTATATCTAATTAAACTTTTTTCCCATTGAAAAGATTACAAGTTTTCTAAAAAATGTTTTAAAATTCACGATAATATTTATTAAATAAATATGATTTAAAATAATATATTTAAATAAATTAATATACTTTTAAATAAAATAATATCAAACTGATAAGTCGGTTTGGATAGAAGTTACATCCATGTAAGATGATAAGTAGCTAAAACTTACATTGTTTTCAATCAAGAAAAAAATACAGGTTCCATTCATGATTGCGGATCACATATCTTAGCCAGTTAGTTACCAACTGATATTAGATTGCTGAATTTTAGCTTGGTGATTTTGCTTTCTTTGTTTGCACTCTTGATTTCAAATAAGAATATGGGAGAATATAAAAAATATATCAATTTTAAAAAATAAAAAATAAAACTTTCACATCAAAAACAATTCCACATAATGTATATAATATATATTGTACATGAAAAATATACTGCAAAAAACACTCATACATAATATAATACTTATTGATAGATTATATAAACCACTAAAATTTAGAATTAGTGTCGTGTGTAGGCTCAAAAAAATTCTGCGTACGAATTTCTGTTTTCTTGAAAAATATTTTTTATACTTATGAGTATTTTTTATGATTGTTTAAAAAATATCTACTTGTAAACATTACTAATTACTATGGAAATAATATAGCTCTATATGTTGGTTCGGACTCTGATTTCAAATAAGAATAAGGGAAAATTATAAATTACACACGAACTTTATAGTTACGGTTTTATAATCTTAAACTTTTAATTTCATCATTTATAACGTTAAAGTTACATTTTAAAGTCAAAATTAACCTTATGTCTACATATTAGACGCTAACTACATGAAACGACGTGGTTTTAATATTTTCACTTAAAGTCCCCTAATTTTGAAAATTAATAAAGAGGCCTTATCCTCCTAAGAAACCTCTTCTTCACCAAAGGCCCTAAGCCCTCATCAGCACGAAAACACCATAAGTTCCCCTTTCCTCCACATTAAAAAGAGCAGCATACCTGTCCACGATTTGGAAGTATATAAATTTTCAGCGATTTTTCGAATGGAAATTGAAAAGAAGCCCTCTCTGCTTATGGAAATGGTTAAGATTGGAAGTATAATAGTTTTCAGCGATTTTTCTTGTTTTCCTCCGCCTGATATGGGATGTTTCGCTTCTAGTTTGTACCACCATCTTGGACTGCCCATTAAATGCTTCCACTCTTAGCTAATGATGAAAAAAAGAGTCTGTTATTGGGTTCTTGGAAAATTATGTCTGCTAAAAGTTACTTAAGTTCATAAGCTATGGAGGTCGCTGAAGTTTGTAATACAAGATTAGCACGCATAGATTATTTCAATTAAAAAGAAGCACTCGCCGTTTTAAAGCTCGCGGACAGGTTTGCTTCTCTTTTCGTGTGGAGGAAAAGGGTTAGGGTGTTTTAGTGCTGAAGAGGGTTCATGGTCTTTTACGAATAAGATGGCTTATTATATTAGGAGGAGAGGGTTTCTTTTTTTAATTTTGAAAATTGTGCGACTTTAAGTGAAAATATTAAATGATGTCGTTTCATGTTGTTAACGGTTACCGTCCAATTATGTAGACGGAATGTTAATTCTGACTTCGAAAATTATAAAATTAAAATTTGGGCTATTGAGCTTGTTTGAAACTAGCTTCTATTATTAGTCAAGAGCGCTTCAATGTTCCGATGAAGGCTAAACTCGTAATTCGACTCATCAATGTTCCGATTGTTATATAAGGTTTTCCTAGCACAAGAAGCACCAATTCTCAAAACCCTAAACCCCGAAAACTAAGATCAAATTGTCTCTTTCACTTTGAATACAAATGGCGGACGCTGCAATTTCCGTGGAGAAGCTGAAGGCCTTCTTCAATTCTCAGATTCACGATGAGGAGAAGTGGGCCCTTAACACGGTATGCTTAGTTTTAGGTTTTCTGAATTGTCCCCTTCGTCCTTGATTTGCTTCTGTTTCAGTCCGCATAATGTATGAAACTGCTTATTTATGTTGCGGTAGCTTAAGAAATTGGGTTTTTCATCTTCTCGATATTAGGCTAGCTCTGTTATTTAAGTTTCCCGTTGTAGATGATTTCGTAGCTGAAAAATGTAAGGAAGCAATTAAACGTGACCCCCTAATGCTGCGTCCGTTGGGCACAAGATTAATTTGAAGCCCAATGCTCTCTTTAATGTACTATAGTATTTTGTATACTGATAATATCGTAAGGATTGTTCGTTCTTGCATACAAAGGAAGGGCTGTTTGGATCTCATTTTTTTAACGAGTACATCTGCACACTGATACTGCAAGAACATTAATTTGGGTTTGGTTGTCGACTGTGTTAGAATCCTTCAACTGGTGAATGAATGTAATATTCAATGTATGGTCAAAGGACTTTATACTTCTTACACAATGTGTTGGCTATACCCTTTGTGTGCTTAAACAGTTGAATTAATCTAATGTAGGAGCTGGTGTAGTGGCCGCAAAGTGGCTTTTATTTTTAATGAAAATTTCTCCTTGAAGAGGTCCAGAGGAAAAGATAGGTGTTCATGAGAATAAGAATGATTAGATATGTGCTAATTTGATTATGGCTATATGCGTGTTTCTTTACGAAGATGCAACTCATCTTTCTTTTAGTTGACCTTGTTTTCCCTGTTGCACTTGGTTTATCTTGCTGCTTGTTCACCAGGACAACAATAACATTTTCTTTTTGTGCATGTGATGCTTTCAATTGTCTGTTAACTAAATCTCGGGATTCATTAATTTGGTGGGTAATTTTTCCTGATTATATTTACCCAGAGGTTATAGCCATAAACCTTATAAGGATTTTTTTTTGTTAGCACCGGATTTCCGGAGCGGCGTAGTGTAGTTCTCCGACTAAGTCTCGGGGGCCCTACAGAGACCGGGTAACCCACAATGGCCATGAGGTAGCGTGTGTCCTCTGGTTCGAACCCGTGACATGGGAGGAGCAAATCCCCAGACCTACGTGATCATTTGCGCTACGGCCATCATGATTTATAAGGATATTTGTTCCACATGTTACTCTATATGTTTGCTAATTTTTCCTTGTAGTCTCGAGTTAGTAATTAGTACTTAATAAGCATCGTCAAATATAATTAATAATAAAAAGAATACTTTCTACGACTTTATTAGATTAGCATCATGAGGATCTAAACAAGGAAATGTTAAGCGCCAGGTAGTATTACTCTAAACTTATATTTAACATCATTATCCATAAAACGTTCCATTTGATTATTCTTTAGATAGGAAGCTTATTTTTGCTTTTTATCCTTATTTTTTTTGTTACCTTCGCAGAAATTGCTTCGTGCCGTAGGGCTGTTTGCTGGATCAATTTTTCTGATGAGGAATTACGGGGATCTTATGGCTGTCTGATGGCTGGTGAGGGCTATTACAGGAAGCACATATTCCATGCACCTTATAGGTTTCCTTCACTAGTGAATGTAGTGAGCCGAGAATTTGATTCTTCCTAATAAACGTTTGGCGTTCAGTAGACAGAATTTTTTTGTGCTGCCGTATTCCTTTAGAGGGCTCATTAAATGGATGAATTGAATTCACTTCCGCATGCTGCAACTACATTGTCTTTATCTGGTTTTCCTGTGTCTTGCAATCGTTATTAGTGATACCTGTTAGGCAATGTTTGTCACTTTTAGATGGATATTTGTTTTCTTTGATAAAACGAAGAACAGATGAATGGAACAAACTAGCTTTATCGTCCAGAATTCTCCAACTTCAGATCTGTCTCTACTCGAGCATTCTGTATATTCTTTGTTTTTGAGTTATATGATGTTTGGAAAATTGAGAACTTTGTCGTGGCACTAAAGTAGACATGATGGTAGACGTGACATGTCGTAACTAGGTGTTTTGGTGAAAAGATCAAGTAGTTGTCGGACTTCAACAAAGTCACCGATGGAGCAAGTCAAGACAGACGTGTAGTAGGTGTAGTTTGGAGGGTGCACGAAGCCAACGAAATCAAACCAAAAGATGCCTCTGCTGGAGTGATTCAGGATTAATGGTTGCTTACCCAAAATCCAATGGTTGATCACTCAAACCGTCTTATTAATAATGGATTTGTATCACCTGTTAACAGAAAATTGTGATGTTAAGCCGTTTGAGATCGTTGAATAAAAAATTTACCTGTCCATATTGGTTTCACACGAAATCGAAAAAAATAAGAAATGATTCTTTTAAGTTGACATAGGTGTTTGGTTTTTTATTCAACAATACACATCAGACATTACGATCTCTTGTTCAGGTCAACAGAAGAACTTAAGCCACTTGTTAGGATATTTAAAACTAAGCTCTTAATAGGACGTGCCATTTTACGGTAACGTGAATTTAAAGGAGGAAAGAAAAACAGAAAAAAGTACGAGAGAATTTCTCTCTTTCCCACTCTCCCCGGTAAGATATTGATACTATATCATAAAAAGTTTACCATTTCTGCAAAGAAAGCATGTGTTAGTGAGAGAGTTTGATCACGTTCATGGTTTGTGCAGCTTATGTTCACTGTCATTTCAAGACTAATAGAATGTTTGGGAGTGCTTATGGCTAATATCTACTTTCATATGTTAAAGTAATAATATTTTAATTAAAACATTATGTCATGTCTATACTTGTATAAAATACTTTAATGTATTGTGAAGTATTTTTGCTTGCATTTAAGGAAATATTTAGATTGGTGTTTCTTGCAAAAATGTTTTCATATACCAAAATATATATCAAGTAACAATATTTGACATATAAATGAATAACTAGTCAAAAAGTACGCGTTTCGCACGTGTTAAATCAATTTAAATATACATAGGATTTAAAATTAATATTAACATTAAAATAAATACATTATTCAAAGATTTATGAGCAATCTATAAGAAAAATAAAGTAGTAATAATAATAGATAAATTAGCTTGTTTATAATATTGAAACTGTTATATAGCACTCCTTTTAGAACACATTGAAAATGATCTTATTTGTGATATTTGTGATATTTTCAATAAACTAGTAAAATGTTACGTGTTGTGCATGTGATCGAGAATATTAAATCTTTTAATTCTGTTCCTCACAATTTAGGGTCATAGTCCTTTCAAATAGGTAGGAAAGAAAAATCTAGTATTAAGTTTTGTATAGATATTTTATTAAAGTTGTGAACACACATATGTAGCCATTTGGTGAATTAATTTTAACTGAATTTTATGTTGTCATCTTATTCAATAAATAGACTAATTCAAAAATATGTGACAGTTTATAATCTTTGTACTTCTCACTATTTTATATTATTAAATAATTAAAAATAATTTTTTAACAACGCCGATACATCATAGATTCACTAAAAACATAATAAAATTCTCATTGTGTTCGTAAACATATTCTATTATTGTTGGTCATGGAGATTTAAAAATCATAAACTTCATTAACGTTGTTTTTTCTTTCAAGGATATTTCATGAATCTTAATAAACCATGATGTGTATTTGACATTGATCATGAATTTTCATTTAAGAAATATTGATACTATTAGTAATTCATAATTTTTTTGGAGAAAGTAATTCATAATTAGTTATTCTTTGAATATCATAATATTAAATTAGATAACCAATAGTCAATTTCCATATGGAGTATAAAAAGTTATTTTAGGGATTTAAGAATAATAAGTAGATAATATTGCCAAAAAATAATTCTCATTTGCTTGCCACTTTTAATATATTATAAATAATTATCATATTAGGGAATCATTCTCTTATTAAAACATATACTAATGCATTTCTCTAACTCTATTTATTTGAATTTTCATGTTCATGATAACATAAATATTACAAAATGTTAATTTAGAAATTTTTAAGAACAAATTATTATGGACTTAAAATAAATATTTGTTGTATAAAAGATCTTTCATATGTACGGATATTCATGTATCTAATTACATGATACTACAAAAATATTTCATTTTACTAACTATTAATAAAAAAAATTATTATAGAAAAGTAAACTTACATTTAGGAAGTAAATGAGAAAATATGAAATATCTAATTTGTACTAAATTTTAATAAACTTTAAATGGTAAAATGGGGAATCAAAAGTTCCTCCCATTTAAGTCCATTTTAATATAGTAATATGGTATGAATATAGATATAGATAATTTTTAATGTATTAAAATATTTACAAACAAAGCGCTCTAAAACTCACCCATAACAATACTAGTATGCTCTTACCTAGACTCAAAAGACTTGCTTGTTCTTCTTTGGGGAACTATATAAATGTGTCTGTTTTTAGGGTGAAATAAATAAATGGTCAAGTTTTAAATGAGAAATTTTCTAGAAGCTTTGGGGGACTGTTTTAAGAAATAACAGTTTCTCAATAGTTTAAGATAATAGCAGGTTTTCTAATTCGTCAATAATTTTAGACTAAACTGACCATAATATATATATGGTGTGATTGATAATCTTTCTGGTATATCAGAGATATATAAATGATATATCGATTTGAAATATGCTAGAATTAAGGATGTAATTAATACTCAAAAAATTGAAAATTGAAATACATAATCTATATATAGTGTGTTTGATGATTTTTCGGATATATCAAATGTATATATATGATATACTGATTTGAAACATGCTAGAATTACGGATTTAATTATTGCTCAAAATTTGATATTAAAAAGACATAATCTATAAATGGTATGTTTGATGATTTTTCAGGTATATTAGAAGTAAATAAATGATATACAAATTTGAAAGATGCTAGAATTAAGAATGTAATTAATGCTCAAAACTTGAAATTTGAAATTCATAATCTATACATGATGTGTTTGATGATTTTTTCGGGTATGTTAGAAGTAGATAGATGATATACCGATTGAAAGATAGTAGAATTAAGGATGTAATTAATACTAAAAATTTAAAATTTAAAATACCTAATCTATAAATGACATGTTTGATTATTTTTCGGGTATATCAGCGATATGTAGATGGTATACCGATTTGCAAGATACTAAAATAGTAGAATTAATTATGTAATTGATGCTCAAATTTGAAATTTGAAATACATAATCTATATATAGTGTGTTTGATGACTTTTTGGATATATCAGAAGTATATAAATTAAATACTGATTTGAAAGATGCTACAATTAAAGACATAATTAATGCTCAAATTTAAAAATTTGTAAGACGTAATCTATAAATGGTGTGTTTGATGATTTTTTGGGTATATCATAAGTATATAGATGACATATTATTTCGAAAGATGATACAATTAATTATGTAATTAATGCTCAAAATTTAAAAATTGAAAAATTATAATATATATATATATATGATGTATTTGATGATTTTTTTGGTATATTAGAGGTATATAGATGATATATCGATTTGAAAGATACTATAATTAATAATGTTATTAATGTTCAAAATTTGAAATTTGAAAATACATTATCTATATTAGTGTGTTTGATGATTTTTCAAGTATATCAGAAGTATAATATATCAATTTGAAAGATGATATACCGATTTTTTCAAGTATATCAAAGATATATGGACGAAGAACTCAACCGTAGCTTCGAAATTGCCTATATATTATAAAGAAAGAAAATACACAATCTAAACTACTTTTTCTTCAAAGTTGCCAAACATTCAATATTGATAATATCATTAATTTAAAAGAATATTTCATTAACAAATTTTAGTTGATATTAAAAATATATAATTGATCGTTAATTATCCCCTAATTTAATTAAAAAATAATAAAATAACATTTCAATTAGAAAATATTAATTACCAAATATTTTAATTAATTACAAAGACAAATTGGATTGTGAAATGTATATATTTAAGGTTAAAGGCATCAAACTATAATTTTATCAACATCTAGTTAATGACATGACAATAAAAATTATCCATTTACTTAAAGTTTGAAAAACAAACTTATTTTTTAATTTTATTTTTTGACTATCTTATGATACAATTACTTAATAAAATAATCATAAGGCCCTCAATCTTTTCTATCATCAAACATGAGTGGAATGGATTGTTAAAAATTTTACCATTTTATACCATTTTACAATTTAACATAATTGATTCAATATTCACTTGCGTAAGTGCTAGTTTTGTTTTATGGAACGTTTTTTTTGCTCTTTAATTACGGAAATGAGACAAAACACGATAGTGAGCAAAATGAGAGTGCTCAAGTAAATTGAAGGCATTATTGGCTTTTTGTGCCATGCAATATCAGCATCCAACAGCAGTTTTTATCACAAATTTGAAGGGGGATTTGAGATTTAAGTGTACGAGTTTTGGCTATCCTAGTGTAACTGACATTGTAACAATTTCACATAGGACGTGGATATGCTTTGTAGCAGCAAAGGAGCTCTTTTGCATATCAATCAACAATTAAGCAAAGAAAAACGTATATGGCAGTGACCACAGGAACATTCACAAATGGAAAATCAGAAAAAACTAACTCAACCGAGTTGAGAAATCCACCCAAGAAATCTGAAGTTTCTGATAGCAACAGCTTACAATATTGTGGGATGGCTGTGATAAAAAATCGCTGAGCGTGACAGCAATGTGAGATCAGCAATCAGCTTTACTTAAAAACCCATTCATACTAAAAAACAAGATTAAACCAAAATCCATATATACATGCAACATAACTAGGCTATGAAGATATATATTGATTCCATCAATTAGAATCCGAACATCTCCATCTGTTCTAGCATAATTTAGTTTCCTACACTATTAACTTCTAGACAAATTAAACCTCCCTATTTGGAACCTCTCATCTTTGATATCTCTTCTAGCAGAAGCTTGGATTCAGCAGAATAATCAACCGGAGCAACACCTTTAACTGTTATCCTTTGTCTCTTCTCACCGTTGTATTCATTCTGAGAAACACTAACCCGGAATAGGTGAGGAACCCAAGTCGCTTCTTTCAGTTTCAATGCATATAAATTTTCATCTCCAATCTGAACATTATCAAAGGAAATAAAATAAGTTTCCACTTTGTTTCAAGTTTGTAAGGCTAAGTTATGATAAACAAATACAGCTGTTGTTATTTACCTCTGATTTCATTTTGTTAAGTTCATCAGCAGTGTACCCAATAATATGTTCGGCTTCTTCATTGAACACAGAGAGCCAACCTTCACCACTTGCATCCGAAACTTTAGCTCCCATTATATATCTGTGGAAATAAAAGAATAATTTCAGCAATTGTATGACAAATCTGAATCATCTGGTAGAAGTACAATTTACACATGGATTAATTGCTACAGATTCTCCAAATCCTACCTTAAACTGCACTCTTCATCATTTTTCTGGCAGCCTTCACACCAATATCCAGAGCCAATAGCATCAGTCACCTTCTTGTTACAAGTTTTGCAAGCTCGGTACCACATTGTCTGATCAGGCTTTATGAAACTTATATATGCTCTAATGCTATAAAACATTGGCTGCCAACAAAATTTCACATTATTTTCAGATCGTAAGGGGATAAGTTACAGAAAATGCTTATGCAACATTCATGGCCCAAATAAAAGAGATCAATTTCTTTGAAATTCTAGTCGTTACTTAAAAATGGATAATCTTACAATATGGAAACCCTGTTCAAGTGAGAAAATAATGCTATCAATACCTTTTCCTCTCCAAGTGATGGGTTTTGGATGATGTGAGACAAGGAGACGCGATCAGAGTACATGGACCTCTGTCCAGTCTTAGATGATGGGCTCAAACCAGAGTTAACAGAGGCCATCGATGTTCCTTTGCCTTCAGTCTCATACCTGTATGCACAAAAGCATTTATACTTTACAACTCTTATCAGTATGAGAAAAAATAGTATCACAGCTTTGCTTGAAAATGGCTTACCAGGATCTCAACTTCTTTCCTTCAGGTATATCTGGATTTACCACTATTGTGCTTCTGCTCACTGTTGACAAAGATAAACCTGAAACCAGACACACAAAATTATGGCACATTACAAATTAAAATCATAGTTTTCTATATTCCTAAATAAAGATGAGTTCCAAAAATAAATTTAACGAGTATTGTATAACTACCTTGAAAGTCACCAACTCTCACAGATTTAATGGCAATTACTGGAGATTGATCAGCAGTATCAAGCAATTCCTGCCCAATAGTAGTTGCAAGTTCATTCCACAGAGAGACCACAACTGTTTTCTTCCTGAAATTCAGATATTTGTGGTCTTAGCAGATAAGAAAATCTGCAATTTGATTTCATTTTCCTATGGGAAGACAGTATTACGTACGACTCATCCGCAATAGTTACATCACGCTTTGGAGCAATGTCATTGTTGATCTTCCTCCGAATACTCATGGTAGGAGAAACACTTTGAACAATACCAATCACATCTGAAATCCACAATATCAACGTCAAACAAAAACAACAGAGAAAATTAAAATGTAAAACTAACGTTTAATGGGACAAGGATCTGACCAACGAGTTCTTTTCCATTTACATAGGGACCCAACATGTCAATCTGCACAAAATCGAATTTCGTTTCAGGAACAAAAGCCGCTTCATTACTGGCCTCTTCTACCTCAGAATACTCATTCAACGTCATCTCGTAATCATTTTGTACAGTCTTAAATTGCTTATTAGCAACCTTTAGAGTTCCTTTTGAAATGTAATAAACCTTTCCTAGTTCAAATCTATCATAGAATTTCCTTGCAGCTTCATTGAACATTGTGGCTTGTATTTGGGTTCCCTAAATCAAACCACACAAGCCGTATCATAAGTAATTAACAAAAAAAATAGTAAATTGAATTGCACAACTTATTCTGAGAAAAGATGTTATGGCTTACATCTTCATCTGTTAATTCCACATTGAAGACACAGCCTTCTCCTCTGGCATTCTTATATGTACGCATATTTCCCTTGTTTGTAACACGAACTTTAATTGTCCAATTGCCTTGGTATGGGTTCAATGAAACAAGAGGATGAACCCTTCGTGTCATTGCCATTCGTGCAGATGGTGCCATGCTGAGATATTGAAAAAAAAAACCATAATTAACTCAACAATCATAGAAATCCAAACTAGCCCCCATAAAAAGCAAACACATTAAGCTCCAGATATTAATTTCACTGAAAAACTCACTTTGTACGTTGTTCATGTACAATCTGAGCAGCTGATTTAGTAGCGACCAGTTCTTGCTTGGGCTTTACAAGAATCCCAACCCCTTCTGTTTTAACTTCACTCTTAACCTCGACTTCTTGCTTTGGTTTTAGCAAAATGCCAGCTTCCTCCCTCTTCACCTCGGATTTAATTTCCATTTCTAGAGCAGGAGATACTACCTCACACTTAGTCACAATTAGATACCTGAAACCAGAAAAGCATATGTAAACCAAATCAGCAAATCATTTTAAATCTCTACTGGTTCAAATGAAATGGATTTCCTCTTATCGAGGTTTAAACTCATTCTTACTTTTCTGATTTGTTCGGGATGTCATTGAGGGAATAATCAAGAATACGAATTAGACCCAGGTTCTGAATATTTCCTGAGATGACCTCAGATGTCAGATTTGATGGCAAAATGGATTTTAATTTCGTGCTTCCATCGCTTGCATTAAACCTTCAAGTAGAAACAAGAGAGTAAAATCTCTATGAACTTCAACAACTACATCGAAAAGCTTAAACTCGACGATCTTGCACACAATTGTTGAAAACATGCATAAAATCGACTTGGGGAAAGTGGAAAACACAAAAGGAGGTCTCACATATAACGATTGCCAGCGGCTTTGAGATCTAGAACCTGAACGACGACTTTAGGGACTTTCGAGGAAGAATCCGGTGATGGGTTTGCCAGTATGGCCGATATCCCGCCGAGAGTTGCTGTTTTTTCCATTTTCTCACACAGACACCCTCTGTCTTTCTCGATCTGGCTGAGTACTAGTAGAAGAAGAAGAAGAATGAATGAATGAAGAATGAAGAGAGGCGCAGAGAGGGGAATGTGTCTTTGTATTAGAAGTTTAGGGCGGGAGAGGTTTTTTATTTGGACGTTTGGGCATTCGAAAAAAATTAAAGGAAATACTTTCGCGGCAAAGTTTACTCTGAAAATTCTATTTTGGGGGGCTTTAAGTTTTGATGATACGAGTTCTGGCGCCAATGGTTAATTGGCTTGCTCTTATTGGCGGGATGGTCAATTACTCTAAAACTCTCTTTATTATCTATAATTGTTGCTAGAACCACTTCAGCTTCCTTTGGTGTAAAATATTAAAAACATTTAAAATATTAAATAAAATACATATGTTTTTTCACTTGAGTAAATTTTAAATAGTTATTATATATCGATTAAATAATTAATTAAATTTTAAGTAATAAAATAATATGATAATCATTTTATAAATTATTTTAATTAATCATAAAATGTCAACCTATAAATAATTTATACATCACCTGATTAATTACTTTAAAATTATTTCATTTTAATTTCTTCCTTTAAAATTTTACAGAAGTAATCAATTTTGCCTTCACATTTCAATGTAGTTGATGGTATGGGTAATTCTATTCATAATCCAAAAAATCTCCATTACTCCTATTTTCGTTAACTTTTTATTCCTAATATATCCTTATTTAAATTATATTATAAACTACAATATAGTAAAATTCTATTTACATTTAACATTTTTTTACTAAAAAAGAAACCATGAATCTAAATAATATATTACTCCATAATTTAGACCAAGAACATTCGTATTTTCAAACAACACAATAGACGCGGCATTGATTCTCCATTAAACTAAAAATTAATCCTAGGCACTTACAAATTGGTTTACTTGCTACATTCAACTATTCAAGCACTAATTAACACTCACCATGAACTCTACGTACTAAAACAAAGTCTCTAAGAAGGGTCCATCTCCCATGCCGGGATATTTTTAAAGGCATGAATGCTGACTTTTATTCCTATCCGTAGATCTGGTCAAAGAAATCTCAACCGCCAGATGTAAAGTTGTATCAATTATTAAAGGCATGAGAAGCGCATTGGTTGAAACAATTATTAAAACATTGTAGCAATGTTGTATCACATCCCGTGAGATGTAAAATATTTTGAATATGCTATTTTACTAATGATTGAGATGTTTTTTTCTCTAAATGAGAAGTTTTTTATTTTGGCCAAATATATGAAAATGATTAAGTCAGTGAAAATGACAGAGTATACCAAAATGGTTAAGTTTGCGAAAATGATAAAAGTGCCTAAATTTGTGAAAATGACTAAGTACACAAAGTGACAAGGATATTGTCTTTGTAAGGCTTCTTCTAATTGTATGAAAATGGGAGAGTACATAAAAATGACCATAGTGTGTAAACATAATAAGTGAACAACAAAACCCTCAAAAACTAAAAATGATTAAGTGTGTGAAAATGGACAAGTAAACGAAAGTGACTAATTGTTTGCAAATAAAAATGGTTAAGTGTGTGCAAATAAAAATGCTAAGTATATGAAAATAGATAAGTACATGAAAATGGCTAATTATGTGCAAATAAGAATGGCTAAGTTTATGAAAAATTGTTAAGTGTGTGAAAATGATTGAGCGTATGAAAATTGTTAAGTGTGTGAAAATAATCAAATGTGTAAAAATGACTACATGTGTGAAAATAACTAAGTGTGTAAAAATGATTAAGCGTATGATTAAGTGTATGGAAATAGATTTGTGATTTAAAACAAGTACATGAAAATGATAAAGTGTGAGAAAATTACTAAGTGAATGAAATTTGCCAAGTGCATGTGACTAAGTTGTAAAAATGACTAAGTGTATGTGAAAATGCGTGAGTGTATAAAAATACGGCTAAGAGTAGTTTATATCAAATACTTACATTACGTATACTTAAATCAAAGTAAAGAAAATTCTTAAGTGCATGAAAATGGCTAAGTGACAAAACAAGTACATAAAAATGACAATGGGTGACAAAATTATTAAATGAAAGAAAATTGTGAAGTGTATGTGAGAAACTGTAAAAATGACCAGTGTATGTGAAAAGTGTTTTAGTGCATGAAAATATGGTTAAGCATTTGAAAATGACTTAGTGTGTAAAAAGGATCAAGTGTAGCAAAACAACTACATGAAAATAACAAGTATATGAAAATGTGTGAAAATGACCAAGTGTGTGAATATATAATTTATCGACTATGATAAAGTATGTGAAAATGACTAAATGTGTGAAAATGACTAAGCGAATAAAAATTTCTAAGTGTATGAAAAGGTTTAAGCATGTGAAAATGTTAAGAGTCAAACCTACAATGGGGACCTAAAAGCAAACACTACATGGTGAGTCATCATTCAAGACTGGCATTTGGGGCCTTCTGGTGGAGTTTGGGCCCCAAACGCCATGGTAAAAGGCATTTGGCTCGTGTACAAGTGACACAAGGCAAACGTCTGTGTGTCTGGCTCACGTCCAAGTGACACGGGCCAAAAGCACAAGTCAACTTCCGGATGGTATAACTTTTGACTCGGGTGAAACAACGTGGCCCATAAGATATCAAATCGAAGTTTATTCAGAGATCTACACGCATGACGGGGTTTACCTTCACAACCCAGTTTTAGATCTAAAAATATTGTTTTAAGTACTTTCGGAGGCCTAGAAGCTGTTTCGATCTTAATTTTGGGCTTTTCGTAATTTGCATCTCTTTTAATTTTTAGGCATTTTTATATGCTTATAAATTAAAACATAAATAGGTTATTTTCCAAATTTTATGGAGTTATAATTTTCAATATTCAATTTTAAACTTTTAGCGGATATGTTCGATTTAGAGAGAATCTGACCTTGGAGGTTATACGTGCTCGTCAAATCGATAAATAGGATTTATCGACCATCATAACATCCCGACCTATAATTATATATAGTGAAAGCCCATCTCGCTCAATAATTTTTGGAAGGGTTCACCAAAATATTTCACGTACAAAATCAATAATTCTTAGAGAGGTTCACCAAAATATTTCACGTACAAAATTAATATTTCTTAGAGGGGTTCACCAAAATATTTCACGTACAAAATTAATAATTCTTGGAGGGGTTCACCAAAATATTTAACAAAAATATTTCATGTACAAATTTAATAATTCTTGGAGGGGTTCACCAAAATATTTCACGTACAAAGTCAATAATTCTTAGAAGGGTTCACCAAAATATTTCACGTACAAAATTAATAATTCTTGGAAGGGTTCACCAAAATATTTGACGTACAAAATTAATAATTCTTTGAGGGGTTTACCAAAATATTATTTTTCTATTTTTATCAATGATTTTCCTGGTGTACTATAAATAATTACAAAAATATCAATTTAAAGGAAAAATGTGAATGGCGATTAGGAGCAAAAAAGTGACGATTGGGAGGGACAGTGGTGATCGCCTATTCCAACATGGCGTTTGGAGACCAAAACAGGAGATTAGAGGCAATAGACGAGCAATTGAAGGCAACAAACTGGCGATCGGCTTCAACAATGATGATTGACACCTTCACGATGACATTTAGAGGCTAAAAATAGGCGATTCGCCTACAATGATTGGCGTTGGAAGACTGCTAGTGGCATTGGGCCCCAAACGCCAGTGTAACAGTCATTTGGCCCGTGTCCTAGTGACACAGGCCAAACGCCTATATGTTTGCGTTTGGGGCCCAAACGCCAGATACACATGGGTTTGGCCCAGGTCAACTTCTGGAGGACATAACTTTTGACTCGAGAGGAACCACGTGACCCGTGAGATATTAAATCGAAATTTATTTAGAGATATACATGATTGACAAGCTTCGGGTCCAAAAAATATTTCTTATTCACATACAATATCAATCATTCTTGGAGGGATTCACCAAAATATTTCACGTACAAAATCAATCATTCTTCGAGGAGTTCACCAAAATACTTCACGTACAAAATTAATAATTCTTGGATGGGTTCACCAAAATATTTCACTACAAAATCAATCATTCTTCGAGGAGTTCACCAAAATATTTCACGTACAAAATTAATCATTTTTCGAGGTGTTCTTCTAAATGTAGTGGGGAAAGATTATTTTACTTGATACTTGTTGTAAAATGACAAAATCACCAAAAAAATCAACAAAACTGCCAAAAAAGAAAAAAAATGCCAGGAACAACCGGTATTGGGCCCAAAACTGCCAGTATTGGAACCAAAACTGTCGATAATAGGTCCAAAAATGTCAGTATTGAGCCCAAAACCGCCGGTATTGGTTAGAAAAACTGATGGATTGATTGGTGAACCCTAGTACAAAATTGGTGAGCCTCAGTACATATTTGGTGAACCCTACTACGTAATTGGTGAACTCAACTACGTAATTGGCGAACCCCACTATGTATTTTGGTGAACCTCAGTACATAATTGGTGAACCCCTCTAAGAATTATTCTTTTATACGTATTTGATGAACCCTACTATGTAATTTGATGAACTCGACTACGTAATTGGTGAACCCCTCCAAGAATTATTTTTTTGTGCGTATTTGATAATAGGTAGTAGTCACACTAATCTAACAAACTTTGACACACCATCACAACCAAATTTTGATTAAGTTTGTCTATTATTTGTCTTTTGCAGTGAGATTCTCATTAGACATTCTAGCCTCCATGCTAAATGCATAGACCTAAAGACTCTCGGTCTAAAAAATTGGCTTGGCTCGGACCTCATAGACTTGTTTGTCAGCATTTTGACCATGGAGGCTCGTCGTGCGTCGATGAGCAACCGATTCTGGTTTCTTCCCATGTTTTTTTGTTGTGAGTGTCTACTACTCAGTATCATCCTTATTTTAGGTTTGTATGTACGTTGTGTATCATATTTTTTTTATGCCACTGCAGAGTCAATGTGTTTCAAAACTAGTAGATAGATGAGCGCCAACGCTTGAGCTAGAAACTACAGTAAACAAATTTAATGTAGTTAAGATATTAAATGTTTGCTTAGTATGATTGTGTAAATGTATTGTGTAATCTAGATCTGTATTCTGGTACGCGATGGTCGAGGTTATTGGTTTATGGCCAAGATCTCCATTATGGACGAGGAAGTCAATGTATGAGACACATTGCCAGATAACTGAGTTAACGCGGGACGGACTTAAAAGGTCAAAAGGAGTATATGTTCTAACCCCTCATCATTACTTGTAATTTGTCTTATAGGATGTGTGAATTTGGCATTGATTACATTTTTACATTTTGTGAATGTAATTATAGTTAGAAGGTATGGACTTGATATTTGGGCATAAGTTCATAGATTTATTTCCCTTGCCAACAACCTTCTCTTCATTCAAAATTTCAAGTTCGTCCAACGTGGTCACCCAATCACATGGGTAAGTTCACTAATCGTGAATTTTGATTGGGCTTCTTTTACCCTTTAATGATGCACTTATTATTACGTTTGCACGAGTGATTGTGGTGTGTGTGTCTTGAGATATATGGATGAAATCATGACAAGAATTGTTGTCAACTATCGTTATCAGGTAATTGTCAGATATTGTTAAACTTGAGAGCTTTGTTTTTTGTTTGGTATAGTTTTGGGTTCTTTTAGTTCTTTAATTGGGAATTTTCTGATTGTTTTGAATTTACTTATTTGCGGTTGTCATTACTAGTTATTTGTTAAGGTTTCTTTAGTTATGTAATTGGTATTTTTTTGATTCTTTTAGACTTGCTCATTTGTGGCTGTTAATATTGAATTTGTTGAGGTTGAGGTGTTTGGTGAATATTCAAGCCTTAGATGTTATTATTGAATTTGTTAAGGTGTATGATAGTTTGGTGAATGTCATAGCTTTGTTTTCTGTTTTGTTTTAGTTTGGAGTTAGGCTTTTCTTAGTTTGCAATTGAGAATTTTTTTGTTGTTCTAGAATTACTCATGGGTGGCTGTCGATGTTGAATATGTTGAGGTGTATGATAGCTTGTTGAATATTGAGAATATTTTTACAGGAGTATAAATTTCACGATCTTCAGTGTAACATTGTATTGAAGATCGTCAATCATCCTTGGAACATCTCGTATGATATATTACATGACAGCGTTGGTCGATTTTATAATACGAACTCATGTGTCTCAGAGACCCAGCTACCACTAAAGACGAGTCCTACTTTAAAGCAAAGACTTGAGAAGAGGAAAAAATTGAAGGGATAGATAATATTGTATTACATTATTGTGTCCTTTTTTTCGATGTTCTTGTGCAAACACTCGCCCATTTGAAATTTTTGAAAAAATTGATGAGCTAGATGTTATTGAAGAAGACAATAACGACAGTGCAATAAATTTTGAAAATGGATATCTTCATACGCTTCGAAATTTATCGCTCTGTCATTATTGTCTTCTTCAATAACATCTAGCTCATCAAATTTTTCAAAAATGTCAAATGGGCGAGTGTTTGAACAAGAACATAAAAAAATAAGACACAATAAATTTTTGTATGTTATTGTGTATAAGGATGATAAAAAGATTTTGTATATTATTGTATACAACTATAAATAAAAGGGGTTTTTGTAAGTTATCTATACAGTTACAAAATAACAGGTTTTGCGGAATTATTATTGTTATAAATAAGCAGGTTTATAAATATTTGGACGAAAATATTCTCAAAAAATATGAAAACAAGTTAATTAACTTCATATTATAATACCAAAATGTACATTTACTGCGGCGGGGGATACAAAAGATTATACCAGTATGAGATGTTTATGTTGTACATAGGATACCCACCTTGTGCGTTGAATGGTGGTGGGTATGCATATGGGTTGAATGGGTACGCACCTTGCACGTTGAATGTGTACACACCTTGCACATTAAATGAGGACGCACCTTGTCTGGAGACCCCTGTTGCATGTGAACCTTGCACATTACATGGTGTTGGATCATCATTATTATCATCTGGCATCGTGGCATGCACATCGCTCAGTAATTCTGGACATGTCTGTTTGGTATGTTCAGTGCTCTTACAATCGCCACATCGACGGGTGGTTGGTCGTGCTTTACTCGAGCTAGCACCTTGGCTGCCCTTCGCCTTCACAATTACCGGGTCTTCAATGGGGCCTCTTTTAATCTCTACACCATCCTCGTGCTTCACATCATGTCCGTTGGCGACCTTATCATTCCACAAGGTCTCATATTTTGCACAAATCATCCCAACCTCCACTTTGGCTCAAGTCAACCATCCATTTGACTTTGTTGCAAAGTGAGCAAGTCTTTTGGCAGCTAGTTGGAGTGAAGTATACCAAAGCAATACCGTCTCCTTTGTATCCAAATGATAATGGCTTGACCCAGTTGGTAGCATATTACTATTCACAGTGATCCGCCATCGGTCTAGTATGCACGTGCTTGGGATCTGTTGCATATATTCTCCTTTCATAATAGTAAACATATGCCGACACGGTATCCCCTCTGATTCAAACTTGCCACAACTGCACTTGAGCGTATCAAGTTTCTGGTCTCGTGTCACTAAGTATGAGTCATTCGAAACCCCATCATGTGTTAGAGCACAAACTATAAACGATGTTTCACCCATCATCTCCTTACGCACACGTTTAAATAGTTTTGTGTGAACATATTTGCCGCGTATTGCTCTAATGCACGCAAGTGAGTCTGAAGCACAGGCGTTTCATTTGCCATCTTGAAATCATCCAACTTATCCTCATGTAGAATACGTGTCAACGCCCGATCGAATTGTAGCACGAATTCAAATAGTTTAGATCGACGTTCAATAAATCGGTAGATATACGTATTTTCATACCTTCAAATCGTTGCGTCGTTCTTATGAAAGAAAAGAACTTTCCGTGTTGGAAGGCCTTTGCCCAATGTTCACGCTTCACATACATCCATTGTACCCATTTGTTTTGCCTGAGGTTGAACGACTTTATCAAACGATCCCATTCCTCTTCGAACTCCCCTTCCCTAACTACGTCAAACATGACTCTTTTGAATGCCTGTAGAAATTTCGGGTTATGCACGTTTGATTGGCCATTTTGTTTGATATGCCATGCACAAAGTCAATGATTACAATTAAGGAGGAACGTCATGATTTCTTTACGTATTGCCTTATCGCCATCTGTAATGACCGATTGAGGCATTTTGTTTTTCATGGCATCCAAGAAAGTCCTCAACACCCACTGATAGGTTTCCACAGTCTCATCAACCAATAATGTGCAACCAGATGCCGTGGTCTTGTAGTGATTGTTCACGCCAAGGACATTCACGAGTGATTTCTTGTATGCATTCGTCATGTAGGTCGTATCGAACGCCAATGCATCACCAAAACAGTGATAGTCAACTTGGCACGTCGAGTCTGCCCAGAAAAAATTCGCTAAATGATTATCCATGTCAATTTTGTATTTGCAATACATATTTGGATCCATCTCCAATTTTACAGTAAAAAAGCAATAGCTGCTTCTGAATCAATTTTGATTATCTGCGTTTTTCGCTGCTTATCCATCTTATTGTAGAGATTCATCCGTAAGAACCCCACATTACCATAACCACCTGCTTAGTCAACCATGTAATCAAACACTTGGCTTAGCCTTACACCAAAATTGTACAATCATGTTACCTGAGCCACGCATGCTTCATTAACTGCTCTATTGGATTAAAGAAAGGGCATGTCCTGTGATGAGGTGGTGGGATGGTTGTGCTTAGCTTCAAAAATTTTAACGACCCATTTTTTTCATCTATTTATCCAAGTTCACCCTAAAAAAAGCACGACAATCCACACTTGTCAAGCCTTTTGGTTCTTGCTTGCTGTCCTCCCTGCCCATATTCTCCTGAGTTCCTTCTTTTGAGCAAACCCATCTCTGTAGTACAGTTTCTCCCTCAATATTCTTGCGTTTATCATATTTTCGTACACTGAACCCAACATCGATTGCGTTTGTATAGTAGAAATGTTCGGCCTCTTGTGAAGTATCAAAATTTTCACAAATAACATCCTCATTATGCAAGTTTGCTAATGTGGATGAACCTAGTCGCGTACTCATCTCACCCGGGTTTATGGATACTTCATGATGACTCATCTTTGAAGATGCTTAATCTTAAAAAAATATAGAAAACTAAACATCAGGATGTTGGGTCTTTGAATATGCTTAATCTTAGAAAAAACTAAAGAAAACTAAACAAACATTACCTTTTCGGTGTAGCCGATCACTTAGTTGGAGATGAAAATTGGATAATCCAAACAAAGAAAATGAAGGAGCAAGTAAGTGTATTTGAAGTTTAGAGCAATTGAAAATTAGCGAGAATGTGTTTAGTTGAGTGGGTGTATGATTTTTAGTGTGGTTTACGAAGAGTACCTATCCCTATTAATTGCACAACCACTAGACGTAGGAGGGACTCATATCCTCATCAAAACCTCATTGTTTTTTATATTGAGTCGAGATGACGTGTGGCTCGAGATGACGTATTGGGCTCGAGACTTACTAGTGTCCCATTCCAAAAGACTCGCCAATGTTGTGCATATATTCTCTTGGACAACCATCATCTTTCTCTGCACCACCATTAATTGTGAAATATTCGCCCTCATGGAGCTGGATTGCGCCTGAAGAGCGATCACTTGTGCACTTAAATCACCTAACTAGACGGGTTGCTCTTCAGGTAGATTTGTGCACACGTCCTCGCGAACGTGTTTACGCTCGCGGTCCTCCCGAACCTCACGGTCGCCCGTAACGGCTTACGCGGTTGTATCGATCTACATCATACAAATATATATGAATTAATAATAAATAATCAATGGTAGTATAACCAACCATATTTATAATATTCTCAAACCTTACCGCACAGCTTTTAGGCCAAGCATCTCCGCCCCTTGATTTTGCAACGGCCTTGTCGTTCCACCTTAGCGGCGAAGGCTAGTTAGAGTCAACATAGTTGGCAGCACATGCCACTTCTCCAAATAAAACAACTGCATCAAAATGAACTTATTAGTAAATATATTTATATATATTAATGTGAAATAAATACCAATGTACACTAAATTTATTACCTGTATAAATAACAAGCATCCGATAATGCTACGGTGGTGGTAGTTTTGATACCTCGTGACACCATCCACAAAATCTTCAAAACAAGTAGAAGCCTGATTCTTCTATTGGATGGTCGCAGGTGACTTCACAACGTGCATCCATGAATGACTGATGATTGGTTTTGATCGAGGAGATAACAAAACCCCGACAGTGTACAGCGCAAATGCTTGCCTCTAGTAATCACTGTCAGGTTCCCCAATCAAAGAATTCGACAAGGCATTCACCGGGATATCACTTTTGGCGTTCACCCACTTTGCCTTTAGATATTTTATCACAATCACATCACCATTGAATTTGATCTCCTACCCACCATCAAAGATGCCCAGTATAGAAGTCACATCAATTAGGGTGGCTTTGAATATCGCCCCATGGACATTCAACGTGCAGGTGGCTGAATCAAAGCAACCTAATCGTTGTGCAAGAAGTTTCTCTTTAGCTTATGGCATTTAATATCCAACAACCCTCTGAATCCCATCTCCACGATCGCTCTCCTCTACCCCTCATCAAAATTTGCAACAAGATTCGTAAATTTCCAGGTGTACAACGTGTGAGCAACTTCCGTTTAGAGGCAGGCCTTCTCAAATGACTAGGACTTGGTTGTTCCACTCATCTTTCAAAGGCATGGATTTCATTTTCCTTCAAATAATTGACTTTGGCTTCCTTCGTCATACTTTTCCACGTTACAACTAGATCTTTTCGTGTCTGCACATCAGAAACTCACTTAAATTACAATTAAAATTTATCAATTACATGTTATAATGTAATGTTTATTTAAACATACTTACTTCATGACCACTAATCTTTTCATCTGCCTCCCTCATTTTAGCACCTTCTTTCGTACTGTTTTAGTTTTAAACAACCACATTAACAGTGCAACAAATTATATGAAAATATGTAATATTAAATTAATGATCTCATTAGTTACATACAAGTATACAAAGAAACCCTTTTGTGCCTTCTTCACGTTGACATTTGTGTTAGCCATCTAAAATATATGTTAATATAATCAAATTTAGTCATATGACAATGTCTTCTTATCATGATTATCCATGATACTAATTTATAATGGATTGAACATCATCTAGTAAGAATGCTAAAATGACATATCAATGTTATGTCTTGTATACATGTGCCCCTATTATGTTATTAATCAGCTTTATGCAATGACTATTTTAGATAACGAATTAATTGGAAGTGACATATATCAACAATCTTAAATAGATGATAAACATGGTGTGCACAGATTTTAAAGAATGTAAAAAACTTAGTTGATCTAGTTGCAACATACTCTTCTCCAAGTTTTCTCATAATTTATCTTATTAAAAGAATCATATTAGTAAAGTTCCACCACGTAGGTAAGCTAGTTAAAAACTCTATAAATGTCCAAATCTCTATAATCATATAAAAAATGACGTTGATCATGTAGTTCTCATTAAAGTAGGACTTTCTATTTTATTCGATATTTTGAAGGATAACATGTACAATGATATTCATCTAGCAACAAACAAACATATGAAATAACATAGTTTCCTTGAAAGAAAACAACCTCATGTAATATCTCATTCCAACTATAATATTTCGTATAGAAACATGAAAAAGGTAAAAAAATGATAAACTAGTTTACAACATAGCAAGTTCCATTTGATTAAGTAAATCCAATTCAAGCTAATGATATTGAGATAAAAATTCTTGGACGAGTTCACAATCCATAAGTAAATGACTACCAACTTTGTCAATGTCGTCAAGTCTTCAATAATCAAGAGGTTTCACCTAAAAAAAATAAGGAGGCACTTTTATAATTTCTTGCCAAGTAAGATATATATTAGAAACAAAACCCCGAGGCGGCGTAATTACAACCTAGGAGATTGATATGAACAAAAAACATGTAATCTATTCACCCAGTCCTTCTGAAAATCTAAACCTGGGAATAGAACCTCCACCCAATCTTTAAGAATACAAGTGAACAAAAGAAGACTTTTTACAAAAAGGATTCTCAATCCCCTAAAAACCCTTATATTCCTTTCATGCCAAATAACCCAAAAAAGAGCATGAAGGAGACACTTTTATAATTGGGTGAAAATCCAACTTTAAATTCATGTTATGTTCTCGAATAAATCTATTCAAATAATAGACTATAAATCTTATTTCTCAAGAGCAACCCATAACATTAAGACATGAACATAATCTAAAATAATGGAGTAAGGAAGCGTTACACAAAATGTCATTGTAATACATAAATAGTTTATATTAATAAACATAGGAGTGAACCAAAATCATATCACTGATTGGATCCAAAATTTTACTAGGATTCTATTGATCTAGCGGATAAAATAAATCTTATTATTACTCTGATTTTTAAGGCCAGATGAGAAACCCCATTTAGTCATCTACAAGGGTAGGAAGCTAAATGTGGGGGAAAAGAAGTTTGGACTTCAAGAATAAAGGCAGAAGTAGTATTAAAATAGAAAGCTAATGGTTGGTGATATCTATTCTCACAACAATCATAATTTACACTAGTTGCATAAAATGAAATCTAGAGTCTCAAACAAGTAAAAATTAGACTCTCAGAAATGTGTCCAATGAAACTATTTATAGTATTGATTATCAATAAGTAAAAAGATAAATTTAAGTGAATTAAGACTGCCACGAAGGAACTATCATCTAATAAAAATAAGTTCTCATAATAGAAAATTCCATGCCTAACCGATAAAAACAAAAAAAATCCATAACTTAGCCTCTATTCTTGTATGTCCATCAAAACAAAAGAAATTCCATAACTTAGTAGATTTTCTATCCCCCCTCAACTTATAAAGAACCAAAGTCGACAAGTTTCATAGATATATCTCACACTAACTTTCTCTGATGGACCAACAGTCAAATACCAATGTCAAGTCCAATAGTATAATATAATGAGAGTATAAAGATGAAATTATACAGAGGCGAAATGAACAATCTATGAACTCACAGATAATATCGACCAAATCTAAATCCACTCTCATATGCTCCTAAAAATAATAAAAATTGTGCTTCTTATCTACCGCCTTAATCAGAAATGTAATTCCTATAGGATGAGTTTTGATATAACAAAGCACTTGACTACTACAAACCAACGCACTCGTTCCCTAGGGGAAAATACTCTGTAATCAGTAAAAAACTAAGCATTCTGTCAATCTCAGAGTCATAATAATAGCTATAAAGAAAAGGTATACAAAAATTAATGAAACCCTAAAAACTAACGAAACCCTAAATCACGAAACATGCAAATCGCAACCAAAACTCTAAATCAGAAACATTCAAATCTAGAAACTTCTCCAACAAGATGAAGAAAAATGATCTAGGGTAGAAAACCTTAAAGGTTTCTTGAACTTACCGAAACAAACCCTGCATCGCGAAAAAAACTTGGAGAAGCGAGCTCGATCGAAGTCATTGAGGGAAGCTATTGTGTGCGAGCGTGTAGTGGTGGTGGAGTCGACCTTGCAGAGTTGGTGGAGTCAACATTGCAGCGGTGATGAAGAGAGCTCGATTGAAGACGTGATGAGAGCTCGAGAGAAAAAACAGAGATGATCGAAGAAGGAAGAAGAGAGTGATGAGTTTTGTTCGAAGAAGGGGGGGGGGGCGAATGTTGACCGGTTGCAAAGAAAAGGGGGGAGTTTTAAACCAGCGACTGAGATTGTCGTGGCCAGATCCAATGGTCAGGATCAATCTCAACATCAATGCCGCGAAAAAAATTTCCGGCATTGGAGTGTTCCCCCTCTTACTATAATAAACGTTAATAATTAATCATCACACTTGCAATATCATATTTACGTTACAGTAGGAAATAATTCATGTACTATTACGATAAAATATAGTAGTATCAATTGTTACTTCATGTGTGAATTTTAATTACAGTAACTTTTATGTTAATATGCTAATCATGAATGTTACTATTGAATATTTACACGCACTTTATTAAATAAATTTTGTTTATAAATATATATATGTGTGTGGGGTAGTTGAACTCAATTTTTGAATTTAAAATGTGAGCTTCCGAATTTTTTCACTAATTATTACTTAAATTTATAAATCAATTTCCTAATATAAGTAAAAATATCAACAATTGAGATCTTTGCTATTTCCAAAATGTTAGATTGTTTTCAAATTTTTTTTTCAAATTCAATCAAATAACATGTTATTTTGAAATCTTTTCTAATCCGACCTCTCTTTTTTTAGTTATAAAAAGTTTCGTAGATAAACTTCTATGTGATTTTTCATAGATTTGAATTTCCATTTTCCTTATTTGTTATCATAAGTTTTTACAACAGCCAATTTAATGGCTGTTATTATAAAATGAGTTAATTTTTTGTTGATTATTTTAAATATCGATTAATCTATTCATATAATTATTTGTCTATTTCTCAAAATACAATTTTCAGATGGTACATTTTTACTAAAAACTTTTTTTAGTTAATGTTGCGCAAAGACTCATAAAACACAGCTAAAATGCCTGACAGAACTAAACAATAGCAGTAAAGAGAAGGAGAGAAAGACACGAGAACATTTATAATGGTTCAGCCTATTATGAAATAGGCCTACATCCAGTTGTCAATCCACTATATATTTAAGAGGTTACAATGTTTTGTGAGAGTATCAGTATACAGATTCAAAGAGAAGAAGAACTGAAGCAAACAGACTCAAAAAACGCACTTCTTGTATTTTCTTTGGAGCCAAGCAAGTCTCTCTCTCTCTCTTCGAAGCTTTACTGTCTCAATAAGAACCTTCTCTCAGTTTCTTTTCCATCCCACACGATTGATATTACATCAAGTTATGCACACCATCACTCAGCCAATGATTTATCTCCATATGGCAGTGAGTGTGTGTGTTGAGATGCCTTTATAACCAATAGGACAGAGACATTGTTAACTAACTTAACCAACCTGGCAGTTGTTCATCCAATGAGGATTTGTACCTGGACCACTCAAGTTGATACACATTAATAAATTTTCCAACTTGGATCAAGCTTGAGAGCTTCTTAAACTCATATAGCAGTCTTGATAGTAAAACACAGCAATCAGTGATCTAAGCAGGTGACATTCAACAAGTTTAAGCATTTTCTAAACTTGGTGGATGTCACTACCTTAGTTATCATATATGTAGGGTTGTCTTCAGTATGAATTGTGTCAATAGATATCCTTCCTGAAGAAATGATACCTCCAAAAAAGTGCAACTTAATATCTATATGTTTTGTCCTTTCATGGTACATATGGTTCTTTGATAGATGCATTGCACTTGATTATCACAATACACTGTCACCTTATCATGTCTGACTCCCAACTCCTCAATGAGACCTTGAAGCCACAAGGCTTCTTTGACAGCTTCTGTGGCAACAATATACTCTACCTCAAGTGTGGATAGAGCCACAACACGCTGTAAGGAAGCTTTCCAGCTGATTGTACAACCATACAAGATAACACAGCCTGTGAAGGACTTCCTTTTTATCAAGGTCACTTGTAAAATTTGAGTCCACGTATCCCACTAAGGGTTTTCTTGTGTTCTCTATCCTTTGATACTTCAAACCAAAACCAATTGTTCCTTTTAGATATTTTAATACCCATTTCACTACTTCCTAGTGAGTTTTCCAGGTTTTGACATGAATCTGCTGACTAAGTTAGCTGCATAAGCCAAATCAGGTCTAGTGCATACCATAGAGTACATTAAGCTACCAACAGCACTTGCGTATGATATTTTCTTTATGTAACCTCTATCTTCATCAGACTTAGGTGACATGCTAGATGAAATCTTAAAATGTGCAGCCAAAGGTGTTTGAACATATGTTGAATATGTCATATTAATTTGATGTAGAATAGTTTTTCAGTTTCGTAGCAATCTGAAAGAGGGGAGTGATACAATTTCTAAGATATTTAAAATTATTTTATGTTAAATCTAATTCTAATAAAAAAGAAAGTTTTAATGTGAATCAAGTTGTTCCTCATTGTCCTCTTGGTGTGGAGTCTATCCCTATCTTTTATGTTTTCTCTTTTCTTCCCCTATGAGCAAACATATCCTTCTCTATAATATAAGTAGAAAGAGAGAATGTAGTTCCCTGTCAGGATGTAGTACATACTAGTAGGAGTAATGGATGGTTGTTGTGTATTTCACATCCTAAGTTAGGTAAATTAGATTATATTTACTTGGTTGGTGATGTTGATTTGTGCTGTAATCGAATTATGTTCATTGAAGGAGACTTTTATGCATATTTTTTTTGTAAGTAGCTTTTATGCATATTTAGAGAGAATTCAACAACCTTATGTGTGGGGGTGGAAAACCTGAGTTAATAAAGACTTCTCATGTATTGAGCAGTATATGGAGGGGATTATAAATGTGCAGAACTGACTATAATTTAAAAAAAAATCAACCTTCCCCGACGAAACAAAGTCATCGCTGAAACCTTTCAGTGACGATTTTGTTTCGTCGCTAAAACCTTTTAGCTACAAAATTTACATTGTTGTTGAAAATTTTTAATGATGAAACACATGCTTCGAGAGACGATCTTTTCATTGCCAAAAACCTTTACCGACGAAAATGTGCCTTTTACCTACGAAAATCTTCATCACTGATTAGCGAAATTCTTGTAGTGAGATCAGTTAGTAAGTATTTCAAGATTTTGAATTATATTTCCATATGGTTTATTCTAATGTCATTTCTAATGTAAGTATTTTTATATATCGTTGTTTGGTGATAACTTAATGGTTCAATCTTCTTTGTATTGCAAAAGATTGCAATTACAATTTTGAGTCAAATATGTAGCTATTCAGATTGTGAAAGAAATTAAAGTTCATGGAAGCAACTCAGACCAAAGAGAGAAATAGATTGGCACCGACAATGTTGGACGATTTGGTGTACATGAGAATGAACTATTTGATAATAACAATTTATAAAAATCGTGAAGTAAATGGTATGTCGATTATTGATCTTTCCAAGATCATTCAGTTTATTGAAGAAGGGTTAGAAGAAGAGCCATAGTTTTTGGATGGGGGTGATAATTTAGATGACATGAGTTTTGTAATTGGTTTGAGTTTTTTTGTATCCTAGAAGGATCTTAGGCCCATTTTGATGATACTTTTGTTGGACAATGTGTCCTCAAAGCATGTGTAAAGACATAATTTGAAATTAAAAAAATACATTTTTCTTATAATTGTCCTTTTAAATTGTTATTGAATAATTTGTATAAATATCTGAAAATTTCATATTCATTAATGAGACTATAATCCTGTATAAGTACAAGAGGATTAAGATAATAGATTATGAATAAAATAATCCCGTAACATATTAAAGTACATAATCTTTAATGAATGGTTGCTAGTAAGTTCACTGAGCATTTTGAATGTATTTGATCAAGATCCAGATCAATGATGTGGATAGACATTTTAGTGAATGTAATTTTTATAATTAGATTATATAGGACATGACCGATGTGGATAAATATCTTTATTAACATACTGTTTACTATAAAGATTTAATACACATCAATTTAATGATCATATGTAGATCAGTCTAAATACTGAGTAGTCATGAACTCCTATGCATGTCTACTGGTTCTTTTGATTCACTCGTTAAGGTTTACTTATAAAACAGGCTAGTCACTTTTATTTTGGAGATTCAGTGACATGGATGACTACGAATATGATCTTACAAGATTTAGAATCTAAGTTTTCCTAACGGATCGTATATTGACTCTCTTAAGTGTTAATTGTGGAACTAAATGATTATTGAGCTTAAATTTATAATACGATTATAAATTGGCCATTCACTAGTGAATTAATGGTACTTAAGGATCAATAGGTAATTAGAAAGGTAAAATGATAATTTTAACAAGCTCTAATTTATGAACCAATAATTAGAGGAAAGAACTACATTAAGTAATTATATCAATGGACTACATGGGATTATTCTATTAATATATTTTGTGATTACTAAGAGTGCAATTTCATATTTATATGGGAGTAATAATGGAATTAATAAATAAGATTATTTAATTAATAATCTAGTTTATTGGAGCTTAGAATTATGGGTCTATGACCCTCGAGCCACCTTTGTACTACACATTCTAAGGTGTGAATGTTTTAGAACATAAAAAAATGACTAGCTTACAAAAGGAATTTGATTTCAGGAAATTGTAATTATATAATTATATCGATTAATTTTATATTAATCGATAAGCGAGACAATATATTTTATTTATAAATTTAAATAATATTAAATTATTATGAGAATAATTTAAATTTTGAATTAACTGATTGGTTAATTTTGAATTAACAGATAAGTTGATTGTTAGGATTCTATCAGATAAGTTAATTTTGAATTAATTGATATTTATGCATATATGAGATAATGCATAAATATTTATCTAAATAAAATAATAACTTTAAAAATTGCCACGTGACAGTTTGAAATGCCACATGCAAATCACTGATTTTGAATTAGCGATTGGCGAAGCACACTGCAGTGCCACACGACACTGCAATACATGCATCTCAAACATCACTACAGGGTTGCGCTGAACTATAGCGGTTCCTACTGTAGTATGGCGCATACTACAGTGTCAAATTTCTAATTATTTATTATTTTTATAAAATCCTAAATTTAAGGAGCCTTAACGTAAAATATATATATATATATATATATAATAAATATTCTATTGGCCTCCTAGGAGATAACACATGCATTTAATCGATCTAGCGTTAATCGAAGTTCTGTGAAAAATTCTCTAATTCTCTCTTAGAGCTATGTCTTAAAAGTCATTCTCTAAATCTCTAGATCTCATCTGTTGAGTACAACTAAAGACAAAAAAGTATTTTTGTATTATTCTTTATGCTCACACACGTCCTAGTGTGTTCGAGGATTAGTTCATAAGATCTTGATGTGGATCTCTTAGTCTGTTGTTCATGAAATCTCGAGTGCATTGTTAGCAAGGACGCTTGATAGACTACAAGAGGTATAATTCATTTCCTTTTATGTTTATGATTTAATTTATAGATATATAATGGATCTTATGAGAAAAATTATTTTTCATTAAAAATTATTTTTGGAACCTATGACGTCGCGATTGATTTTTCAATTAATAATTTTTTTGAAAATCCCCCCTTCCGCTGCGCGCTCCCCGTGATTCCAATAATTGGTATGAGAAAGCTCTTTACATATGTATAAATTAAATGTTGTGTAAGGTTTCTCGCATTATTCTATATATATTTTGATATGTATGAATGAATGAATGGTTATGTTTTTTGAATGTATGGTTAATGATGAATCGTTAATTGTATGGTGACTTTTGGGTTTAGGCTTTGTTTTTTTTTCTTTAGATCTTATGTAAGCCATTTGGGGCATAGGAATTTTTGTACTTTTATTTTGAATATTATGTTATAAAAACTCTGACCGTGAGAGAAGACGGAGAACGGACGAGACAAACAAGGAGAAGGAACTCCATAATAGAGTTCTGGCGTCGCCGTCGGCAAGAGGGTTGATGGCACTGGCTCCACCAGAAAATTCAGCAGTAGTATTGCTGCTGGGAAAGTCGGCGGCGGCGTCGCCGCCACCGGTGGTGGTCGGGCATCCGTCGGTGGCATGTGAGAATTGTCCCAGTGCCACCGCCAGCAGTAATCCCTGTGATAGCCAGGGTACGGGGTGCAGTGCCCTGATGCCGTGTTGCCCTATCTCATGTGATGCTTCGCGAAAACCCTAACCCTTCTTTTATATTTTAATTTTAAAATTATTGTGATTTTAAAAGGATGGTTATCTATTTTAATTTTTTGAAAATTAAAATTAATTAATTGATTATGTTTTACCCAAATTTGATGAGTCATGAAATTAATTTTTGACCATCAAATTCAATTAACTTTAAAAAGATAATTAATGTGATTATTTAATTAGAAAAATAGTTTATCCTAATTAAAAGGGTTTTGATCAAAGTTTGAAGATTATGTAGAATAACCTCTAATGGAGATGGAGCAATTTTGGAAATTTGTATTCTTGAAGTTCACTTTATAATTATTTACACTTTTTCAAAGGTTGTAAATTTAGAAATACCTGATAATCACTTCGTTCACCATTTATTTATTTAAATATTTATTGATTGAATAATAACATGATCATGCATTAGTCGATCGCATGCCATACATGAAACTCCAGACAATTTTATTTAATCATGCATCTTATTATTAAAAATATGATTTATTAAGACTGTCCTAATGTGTTTATACATATTATTTTGTGAAATCAATTGCATGTAAATTGTTAAATTTTAATTAGTTAAACTTGGTATTCACACCACTCTAAGGCGTGCGCTTAGTTAGGCTTTTAGGATAACCGACTTTAATTAAAAGTGTTTGATTAAAGTTTGACGAATATATTGGCTAATTATTCTAAGTTCACCTATATTAGTCTTAGGCTCTTTGGAAGATCAAATGAACTTAGGCCAATTAGATTGGATTAATAATTAATTTTACATTCATAGGGTTATTGTAACTAGCAATTAGTTTGAAATGATCTGATTAGTTAATTAGAAATACATCATTACAAATAGTGAGTGGGAGAAGGTTGACATGTCATTGTGACCTATGATCTCCATTATTAGTACAACAACATGAGATATGATGAGGGTCTCGAGACGGCTTTGTTTTCATCACCCTAAAAAGGTTTCGAATTTTATCAATATCAAGATTGACTTCTTATGAAGATAGGACTAAGTGATGTACTTTAGACTTGACCGATCCTAAAGTGACACTTTCTAAATTAAGTCATATAACCCGAAATAATGGGTTACACTCACAAAATCACAATTAAGCTTTTAGTGGATAATTATGGTCTGATCAAATAAACGTTACATTATTATTAAAAAAGAAAATATGAGATATTTTAAGTTTTAATTAATAAGGATGAGAATATCTCATAGACAGTTTAAAATTAATATGACTAACCCTAAGATGACACATTAATTGTTAGGTTGTCTTATCGTGAATTAGTAATTAATAAGTTTACGTGTTTGATATGTTGCATTCATGCATCGCATTTACATTCTGAATTTTTATATTTATTTCAATTATATTGAATGATGTATGTTTTATTTATTTTCAGTTATTATAATGTCTATTATGAACAACTCTATTACTGCTTTACTTGCACTTGAAAAACTGAAATGATGATAACTTCATAAGATGGAAACCAAATTTGAATTTGATGCTTATATGTGAGAACCACAAATTTATTTTTATTGAGAAATATCCTGAGTAGCCGACTTCCAACGCCATTAAAACATTATAGACAAATTTGATGCTTGAATTCAGTCCAACAACAAAGCTAAATGCTACATGCTTGAGAGCATGAATGATGTTCTCAGAATAAAACATGAGAGCATGGAAACTGCCTATGAGATTATGTAATCTCTATAGGCGATGTTTAGGCAACAATCTTATCAAAGCCGTCATAAAGATACTAGGAGCTACATGACTACTAAGATGAAGAAATGTACTTCTGTGTGAGAACATGTTTTAAACATGATAAACATAATGCATGAGACAGAAGTACATGAGGCTACCATTGATGAGCGAACTCGGGTCAGCATTATACTTGAATCGTTCACACTTACTTTTTCTCTGTCCACTACAAACTATGTTATGATAAAGTTACAATTCAACATGACCCAGTTGTTGAATGAACTGTAAACTTTTGAATACTCAACAAGAGTATGACCAAAGAGGGCGAGGCAAATGTCGCTGAGCAAAAACCTTCTCCCACTATTGTTAATGATAACAAAAGGAAGAAGAACAATGGTAAGGGCAATAGTAAGGATAAGAAATGAAATAAAACCAAGACATCACCCAAGGCCAAGAAGGAACAAGAACGACAATAAACCCAAAGGGAAAATGTTTTCATTGTGGGGTTGAAGGTCATTGGAAGAGAAACTGTAACAAGTATCTCTTCGAGCTGAAAAAGAAAGGTAAATACAATTTACTTGTCCTTCAAGCTTGTTTAGTGGAATATGATTTGCCATCCTGGATTATAGATTCAGAAACCACTAACCATGTATGTTATTCTTTGCATATACTTGATTCTTCAAGGCAGGTTGTTGATGGCAAGGTGATAATGAGAGTTGGTAGTGGTGTGTTCGTATCTGTGAAACATGATCTTATATTGGTTTGGAATCCAAATTTTCCTAATGGATCTCGTATATTAGTTTTCTTAAGCGTTAATTGTGGAACCGAATGGTTATTAAGCTCAAATTTATAATACGATTATAAATTCACCATTCACTAGTGAATTTATGATATTTAAGGATTAAGAGGTAATTAGAAAGATAAAATGGTAATTTTGACCAGTTCTAATTTATGAACCAATAATTGGAGGAAAGAACTACATAAAGTAATTATATCAATGGACTACATGCGAATACTCTGTAAATATATTCTATAATTACTAAGAGTGTCATATTTATAGTGGAGTAATAATGAAATTAATAAATATGATTATTTAATTCAAGAGTTTATTTAATAATATGATTTATTGGAGCTTAGAGTTATGAGTCTATGGTCCCCAAATCACCTTTGTACTACACACAAGCTAAGGTGTGAATATTTCAGGACATGAGAAAATGACTAACTTGCGACAAGAATTAAATTTCTGGGCAAATATGTAATTATGAGATAATTATATGTAATTAATTAATTGTGGCGTTTGTCGATACAAACACTTTTTTATCCTTGTGACTATTAAAGTACCCACCTCTAGTCTCTGGAACATTGCCAACGAATATGCATACTTCAAAACTTGAGTCTAAATTTTTAGTCTTGGATCTAAGAACGTGGGCTGGACACCCCCATAACTCTAAAGGTGTTTTACTTACAGAATTAGAAGGCACTACATACAAAATTTATGTAGTCGTGTTTAATGCATACCCCTAAACTGTAAGGGGTAGTGATGAACAGTTTAAAATCGACCTAACCATATCCAATAAGGTATGGTTTCTCCTTTGTGAAATAACATTTTGTTGTGGCGTTCCCTGTGTTATGAGTTGGGATAAGATTCCATACTCCAGCAAGTAATCCTTGAATTCAAAATCCAAATATTTCGCCACATAGATTTGATAAAAGGATTTTCAATGATTTACCTAATTGTTTTTCAGTCTAAGCTTTGAAGTCTTTAAACTTTCCAAAAGTTTCATACTTTCTTTGCATTAAGTAAGTATAACCATATCATGAGTAATCATCAATAAAAGTGACGAAATAATCAAACACACCTCTAACTTGTACATTGATCGGTCCACAAACATCTCTGTGCACTAGATCAAGTGGTTCCTTTGCTCTTTGGCCCTTTCCAGAGAAAAGTCTCTTGGTCATTTTACCCGCTAGACATGATTCACAAATGGGAAGAGTTCCAACTTTTAGTTCTCTAAAGCACCATGCCATTTTAACCTGTTTAACCTACCTAGATTAATATGTCCCGACGTAAGATGCCAAATATATGTGTTATCATCATCATGAAAAACTCTTTGTCATTTGTTACTTTTAGATTTTGCTACATTAAATAATTTAAAATTATTTAATGGGCGTTCAGTCGGTTTAAGTATATACAGTTTATTTATAACTTTAGGATGACAAATACCGAATCCATTCTTAAAAATAGTAAATGCTTTATTAATAAAAGAAATTTCAAATAATTTTTCTTGCAACAATGGAAGAGAAATCAAATTTCTGAAAAACCCAGGAATATATAAACATTGTTCAAAATTAAATAATTATATCTAAAAAGTAAACGGACTATCCCTAATGCTTTAGCTGGCAGGAGTACACCATTGCCAACTCTCAAAATGACCTCGCCATCAGTTAGCTCCATTGACGAATCAGGCATCTGCAAAGAAGAACATATATGGTTAGTGGATTCTAAATCAAGTATCCATGATGAAAAGTCATATTCCACTAAGCAAACTTCAAGTACAAGTAAATCATATTTACCTTTTTTTAGCTCGGAGAGATACTTGTTACAGTTTCTCTTCCAATGACCTTCAATCCCATAGTGACATATTTTTTCCTTGGGCTTGTCATCGTTCTTGTTCTTCTTGACTTTCGGCGATGTCATGGCTTTCTTTCTTATTTTGTTCTTGCTATTGTCCTTACCATTATTCTTCTTATTTTTCTTGTTCTTAGCAATATTGGAAGAATTTTTTGCTCAACAACATTTGTCTCACCCTCTTTGGTCATTCTAAGGTTGAGTGACTCAAAAGTCTACAGTTTATTCAACAATTGGATCATGTTAAATTACAACTTGTTCATAACATAGTTGGTCGTGAACGCAAAAAAAGCTGGTGTGAGTGACTCAAGTATAAGCCTAACTTGAGTCCGCTCATCAATGGTCGCCCCATGTACTTCTGTCTCGTGCATTAGGTTAATCATGTTCAAAACATGTTCTCGCACAGAAGTACCCTTTATCATCTTAGTCGTAATATAACTCCTGGTGGCCTCATGACGACTTTGATCAAACTGCCGCCCAAATATCACCTGTAGAGATTCCATAATCTCATAGGCAGTCTTCATGCTTTCATGCTTGGTTCTCAAAACATCATTCATGCTTACAAGCATGTAGCACTTCGCCTTATTGTTTGATATGATCAAAGCATCATATTTATCTCTAACATTCTTAGGGGCATTAGCAGTAGACTGCTCAGGACATTCCTCAGTAAAAATGAAATTATAGTTTTGACAAATCAACATTAAGTTCATAATTGATTTTCAACGTACGAAATTATCACCATTCAATTTTTCAAGAGCGCGTAAAACAGTTACAGGGTTGTCCGTGGTATACATAATAATGATAACTGAAATATAAAACATACAAGATTAATTATAATTGATAAATATCTAGAATTTGAAAAGTAAACGTGATGCGTGAATGTAACATAATAAACACAAAAATTTAACAATTACTAAGCACGGTAAAACAACCCAACGATTAAGGTGTTGCCTTAGGGTCAGCCAAATTAACCTCAAATTGTCTATGAGACATTCTCATCCTTATTAATTAAAACTTAAAATATCTCATATTTTCTCTTTCAACAATAAGGTAGCTTTTTCGGTCAAGTCACAACTATCCACATGAAAACTTAATTGTGACTTTGTGAGTGTCACCCATCATTTCAGATTCCATGACTTCATTTAGAATTAACCGCCTTAGGGTCCGTCAAAACTAAACTACATCACTTCCTCCTATCTTGTTAAGAAGTCCAACCTTGATATTGGTACAGCTCGAAACCTTCCTTAGGGGGATGAAAACAAAGCCATCTCGAGGTTCTTACGGTGCCTCATAGTGTTGTACGAATGATGGAGATCATAGGTTACATTAACATGTCAAGCTTCTCCCACTCACTATTTTAGGATTATATGTTTTCATTTTAACTAACCAATTAATTTTAAATGATGATCCATTATTTTCCATACATTAAAAGAACATAACCATCTATTCATTCATACTTTTATGAATGATGCAAGAAAAACCCATACAACATTTAACATATAAATAAATAAAGACCGTTCGGATACCACTTGTTGGTTGTCGCGGCGCGTATGTGGCGGATGCATGTGGCTCGAGGTCATTTAAGAATTAAACTTTTAATAAAGATCAAATTTTTTAATAAAACAAAACTTGAGCAACGCCACGGTAATCAAATAAAAAATGTTTTATTGAAAAACTTTTTTCAATCAGTCGGGATCTATTATATATTTATACATTAAATCTACAACATATAAGGTTATGAATAATATACCTTTTGTAGTCTATATCAAGCGTCATTGCAAAATCGATTGATCATCCATCCAATGAAACCATTCCAACGATCAGTAGACTCCGAGATCCACACCAAGATTTTTCAAGTTAATCATTAGTGCACCAGGATGCGTATGGGCATGTAGAATATTACAAGTTATTTTTTCTGTCTCTAAATTTACCCAACACATCAAATCTAGAGATTTATTAAGAATGACTTTAGTGAAACGATTCTCTAACTATTAATCATAGAGAAAAATCACTCTTACACCAACTGTGTTCTCCATTCGATTATCTTTTATGAACTGATTAACTCATTCATCAACTGAGGTCATTAGAATAATATCGGTATATTTTCTAGATAATAGTGTATCAGATTTTTAGGAATAAACTAAAATAGTATTTAATTATAAAATTATCAATTATAACGGGACCTACTGCAGTTGTGCACAATTGTAGTGTCACACGTCACTGTAGTGTGCCGTGACGTAGCATAGTGCCTCACGACACCACTGTAGTGTAGTGTGGTACTAGAGTGTTGCACCCCCACTAATGTAGTATATAAGTGACTCGGGGACCATGGACCTATAATGCTAAGCTCTAATAAATCAGTTATTAATTAAACTCTTTAATTAAATAATCTTATTTATTAATTCCATTATCACTCCACTATAAATATGGAATTGAACTCTTAGTGATTATATAATGTATTTATAAAGTATTCTCATGTAGTCCACTGATATAATCATTTCATGTAGTTCTGTCTTCCAATTATTGGTTCGTAAATTAGATATGGTAAATATTATCATTTTACCCCTCTAAATATCCGTTCATCCTTAAGTACCATTAATCCACTAGTGAATGACTAATTTATAATCTTATTATAAATTTGAGCTCATTAACCTTTCAGTTCTAAAATTAAAACTTAAGGGGAACCAATATATGATACGTTAAGAAAGCTTCAATTCCCAATCTTACAAGATCATGTTCCGAGTCATCCACATCACTAAATCTTCAAAACAAAAGTCACTAGCTTGTTTTACAAATAAACTTTAACGAATAAATCAAAAGATCCAGTAAACATGGATAGGAGTTCATGACTACTCAAAATTCAGAATGATATACACATGATCATCCAATTGATGTGTATTAAATCTTTATGATAAACAACACGTTAATAAAGATATTAATTCACATCGGTCCAGTTATATATAATCTTATTATATAAAGTAGATTCACTAAGATGTCTATACACATCAATGATCTGGATCTAGATCACACGCATTCATACTGCTTAGTGAACCGTACTAGCAACCATTCATTATAGATTCCATACTTTAATATGTTACTGACAAATATATGATTTTAATCCTCTTGTACTAATACAAGATTATATTCTCATTAATAAATATAGAATTTTCAGATATTTATATAAATTATTCAACAATAGTTTAAAAGAAAAAGTATAAGAAAAATTTAATCCTCATTAAATTTTATATCAAAATGTCAATACACATGTTTTGAGGGCATGGCCCCCAACTCTGAGAGAACTGGGAAAACTCGCTGAGCTTTTTTATTAACCTTTTAATCACACAATTACACACTTAATTGCAGTTGTAGCATTGGGTACAATAGAATAATATCAATATATAACTTTTAGGTCAAAGCTCATAAGATTTTTTAGGGATTTATACAAATTAATAAATTAATTACAAATGTGTCACTGTAGTAGGACCCACTAGAATTGAGATACACAATAATGTCACATGGCACTATAGTGTGTCATAAGGCACTACAGTGTGCCATGTGTCGATTGTATTGCCACATGGCACTACGGTATTCAATGTCAATCTGTGATTCAAAACCAGTGATTGACATGTGGCAGTCCAATATGCCACGTGATAGTTTTTAAATTTTTTTTTTAATCATATAAATATCTAGATATCAGTTAATTTAAAATTAACTTATCTATTTTTCTAATCAATTATCTTATCTATTAATTAACAGATTAGATAAACTGAATCAAATCATTATCTCATAGTGATTTAGTATTAATTCATAAATCAGATATTCTATTTCACTTATCGATCAATACAAAATTAATCGATAAAATTATTTAAATGTAATTTCCAAAATTTACATTAAATAATAACACGCTTATATGGAAAACTACAAACCTCAAAGCAAAGTAGTTCACAAGGAATTAGCGACTGATGAGATCAGACCACCTTGAGTTTCTACTGATAAACGAAAAATGAGAGAAACCACAGTTCCTGCAAAGGAAACCCAGTGCAACGTCATAGTGAGAAGGTTGTGAGAACAACCAGTTTTCTATGAACTAGAGGCCTATGTCCAAGTGTCAGACACTAATAAGGACGATCCATTATCTTATGAAGAAGTAATGTGTGATCCTGAAAATGAGAAATGGCAAGATGCCATGAATTAGGAAATGAAATCTATGTATTTCAATTCCTCTAGGAATTTGTAGATCCACCTGAAGATGTCAGGCCCATTGGATGTAAATGGATCTTCAAGAAGAAAAGAGGTGCATATGGAAAAGTAGAGACTTTCAAGGCACGGTTAGTAGCCAAGGGCTATACACAAAGGGAAATAGTTGATTATGAAGAGACAGTATCCCATGTAGCCATGTTAAAATCCATTCACATCCTTTTGTTCATAGCCGCTAGTTTTGATTATGAGATATTGCAAATGAATGCCAAGATAACTTTTCCGAATGACTCTCTTGAAGAAAACATCTATATGATGCAACCAGAATGGTTCGTACAAAGAGGCAGGATCAGAAAGTATGCAAGTTGCTTAAATCCATTTATGGATTAAAGCAAGCATCTAGATCTTGGAATCTTACCTTTAATGAGATTGTAAAATCTTATGGCTTCAAGATAAATGTTGACGAAGCCAGCATTTATAAATACATCAAAGATAAGATAATGGTTTTCTTAGTTTTTTTTATCTTGATGATATTGTAGCCATTGTGAATGATGTAGATACTCTGTCAAAGGTAAAGAAGTGGTTAGATGAGAAATTTCAAATGAAATATTTGGGAGAAGTGAGTTATGTTATGTGTATCCAAATCCTAAGGGATAAAAAGAATACGCTCAAGGCCCTTTCTTAGACATCTTATATTGATGAGGTGTTGGAGAGATTTTCCATGGAGAATTCCAAGAAAGGTCCACTACCACCTATACGTGTAATTGTCCTCTCCAAGGAACAATGTCATAAGACACCTCATGAGGAAGAGGATATGAGAAAGGTTCCCTATGCTTCAGCAGTTAGAAATCTCATGTATGTCATGTTGTGTACGAGACTGGACATCTGATATGCAGTGGAAATTGTCAGTCGTTATCAATCAAATCCAGGTTTGTAACATTGGATTGCAGTAAAACATATTCTCAAGTATCTTAGAAGAACGCGAACTATATGCTTGTTTATTATGGTGGAGACCTTAACCCAACTGGATATATTGATTCTGACTTTCAATTAGACAGAGACATTCGAAAGTCGACATCTGGATCAGTATTCACCCTAGGTGGATGAGTTATAGTCTGGAGAAGTATTAAACAATCCAACATTGGAGATTCCACTATAGAAGCTGAATATGTAGCGGTTTGTGAAGCTGCGAAAGAAGCGGTATGGCTCAGAAAGTTTTATACTGATTTGAAAGTAGTTCCAGATATGGATAAACCACTCATCTTGTTCTGTGACAACAATGGGGCGATAGCAAATTCCAAGAAACCTAAGAGTCACAAGAGGGGCAAGCACATAGAGAGGAAATATCATCTTGTAAGAGTGATCGTGCATCGATGAGATGTGACTGTTATGAAGATAGCTTTAGAACAAAACCTCGTTGATCCTATTACAAATACACTTCATGCGAAGTCATTTGAGGGTCACGTGCGTAACATGAGATTGAGAGAAATGCCACATTTTCTTTAGGTTAAGTGGGAGATTGTTGAGGGTTATGCCCTCAAAATATGTGTATTCACATTTTGATATGAAATTGAATGAGAATTACATTTTTCTTATAAATGTTCTGAATAAAATAGTCCCACAACATATTAAAGTATGAAATCTTTAACGAATGGTTGCTAGTATGGTTCACTAAGTAGTATGAAAGCGTGTGATCTAGATCCAGATCATTGATGTGTATAAACATGTTAATCAATGTACTTTATATAATGAGATTATATATGACTGGACCGATGTGGATTAACTTCTTTGTTAACGTCTTGTTTATCATAAAGATATAATACACATCAATTGGAGGATCATATGTAAATCAGTCTGAATCCTGAGTAGTCATGAACTCCTAGTCATGTCCACTGGATCTTTTGATTCACTCGTTAAGGTTTGTTTATAAAAGAAGCTAGTGACTTTTATTTTGGAGATTCAGTGATGTGGATGACTGAGAACATGATCTTGCAAGATTTAGAATCTAAATTTTCATAACGGATCTTATATTGGTTTCCTTAAGTGTTAATTCTGGAACTGAATGGTTATTGAGCTCAAATTTATAAAAAGATTATAAATTAGCCACTCACTAGTGGATTGATGGTATTTAAGGATCAAGAACTATTTAGAGGGATAAAATAATAATTTTGACCAGCTCTAATTTACTAATAACCAATAATTGGAGGACAAAACTACATGAAATGATTATATTAGTGCAGTACATGAGAATACTCTATAAATAATCACACCCTCTGCGTAGTACATAAGTGACTAGGGGACCATGAACCTATATTCTTAAGCTCCAATAAATCAGATTATTACTTCAACTCTTTAATTAAATAATCTTATTCTATAATCACTAAGAGTTTAATTCCATATTTATAGTGGAGTAATAATTGAATTAATAAATAAGATTATTTAATTAAAGAGTTGGAGTTATAATATGATTTATTGGAGCTTAAAATTATAGGTTCATGGTCCCCTAGTCACTTATGTACTACGCAAAGGGTGTGAATATTTTAGGACATGAGAAAAGAACTGACTTACAAAATGAAATTTTTAATTCTCGGGCAAGTACATAATTATGAGATAATTATGTGTGATTAATTAATTGAATTATATATATAATTGTTGATTATTTTTCTAATTATCAATAAGTGAGACATAATATCTAATTTGTGAAATTAAATAATTAAATTATTATTAGATAATATTTTGAGTCAAATAAATATATTATTTGTAAAATAACAAATAGATTAGTTGATAAAGATTATCAAAGTTAATTTTGAATTAATTGATATGTAGATATTTATTTAATCAAAATAAATATTTAATTCACAATAATTTTCCCGTGTCAATCACTGATTGTGTATCAAAGATTGACATGGACTACTGTACTGTCATGTGGCATTACAGTAGTAGGGGTGCAATACTGTAGTGCCACACGACACTACAGTGGTGAGGCACTGTGCTACCTAACGGCACACTGCAGTGCTGTGTGGCACTGTAGTTGTGCACAATTACACTCGATCCTACTGCAATTGACAATTTTATAATTAAATATATTTCAATTTATCCCTAAAAATCTGACACGACATTATCTAGAAGATATACATATATTGTTCTAATGACCTTAGTTGATGAATGTGTTCATCAGTTTATAAAAACAAATCGAATTGAGAACACAGTGGGTGTCAGAGTGATTTTTCTCTATGATTAATAGTTAATCAAAACTCTGAAAGAATAATCAACGTGTTCTTTTAGATAATCGTCACACTAAAGTCATTCTCTAGATCTTATGTGTTGTGTACATCTAGAGACAAAAAAATATCTTATAATATTCTACGTGCCCACAGACGTCTTAGTGCGTTGAGGATTGACTTGGATTATCTTGGTGCGGATCTCGGAGTCTACTGGTCGTCGGAAAAGGTTTCGTGGGACGGATGATCGATCGATTTTGCAAGACCGCTTAATATAGACTATAAGAGGTATATGATTCCATAATCTTATATGTTGTAGATTTAATATATAAATATATAATAGATCTTGACTGATTGAAACAGAATTTTCAATAATTTTTTTTATTTAGTTATCATGGCGTTGCGCAAGTTTTGCTTTATTAAAAGATTCGATCTTTATTAAAAGTTTAATTTTTAAATGGCCTCGAGTCAGACGTTTCCCCCGCACATGCGCCGCGACAACCAACACATATATAGATCAGTCTAAATCATGAGTAGTCATGAACTCTTACACATGTCTACTGGATCTTTTGATTAACTTATTAAGGTTTGTTTGTAAAATAGACTAGTGGCTTTTATTTTGGAGATTCAGTGATATACATGGCTAGGAACATGATCTTATAAGATTTAAAATCCAAGTTTTCCTAACGGATGGTATATTAGTTCTCTTAAGTGTTAATTTTAGAATTGAATGGTTATTGAACTTAAATTTATAATACGATTATAAATTGATCATTCACTAGTGAATTAATGGTACTTAAACATCAATAGGTAATTAGAAGGGAAAAACGATAATTTTGACCAGCTCTAATTTACGAACCAATAATTGGAGGATAAAACTACATGAAATGATTATATCTATGGACTGCATGAGATTATTTTGCTAATATATTATGTAATTACTAAGAGTGCAATTTCATATTTATAATGGAGTAATAATGGAATTAATAAATAAGATTATTTAATTAAAAAATTTAATTAATAATTTGATTTATTTGAGCTTAGAATTATGAGTCCATGGTTCCCGAGCCACCTCTGTACTACACAGTCTAGAGTGTGAATGTTTCAGGACATAAGAAAATGACTAGCTCACAAAAGGAATTAAATTTCTGGGCTAAGTATATAATTATGTGATATTAATTAATTAACTTATTTATTATATTTTCAGAAATTATAATTAAATAATTATATCGATTAATTTTGAATTAATCGATAAGTGAGACAATATATTTGATTTATGAAATTAAATAATATTAAATTATTATGAGATAATATTTGAATTTTAAATCAACTGATTGGTTAATTTTGAATTAAGTGATAAGTTGATTGCTAAAATTTTATCAGATAAGTTAATTTAAAATTAATTGATATATATTATTATATGAGATAATGCATAAATATTTATGTGATTAAAATAATAAATTTAAAAATTAAAAATTGTCACAAAAAACAATTTTAAAAATGTCACACGCCAATCTCTGATTTTTGAATCAGCGATTGGCGGAGCATACTGCAGTGCCACATGGAACTGCAGTGCACGCATGGCACACTACAGTGGGTCCCATTACAGTTTGACGCAGACTACAGTGGGTCCACTACAGTGTCAAATTTCTAATTATTTATTATTTTTAGAAAATCCTAAATCTAAGGAGCCTTAACCTAAAATATATATAGATGATATTCTATTGGTCTCCTAAGAGATAACACATGCATCTAATCGATTAATTGTTAATCAAAGCTATGTGAATTCTCTAATTCTCTCTTAGAGTTCTGTGTCAAAATTCCTTCTCAAAATCTCTAGATCTCATGTGTTAAGTACATTTAGAGACGAAATTTTTTTATTGTATTATTCTATGTGCCTACACACGTGCTAGTGTATTCGAGGATTGGTTCGGAAGATCGTGGTGTGGATCTCATAGTCCGTTGTTCATTGAATCTCGAGTGCGTTGTTAGCAAAGGTGCTTGATAAACTACAAGTGGTATAATTTCTTTCCTTGTATGTGTATGATTTAATGTATAGATATATAATGGATCCGGTGAGAAAAATTATTTTTCATTAAAAAAAATTTTTAGAACCTATGACGTTGCAATTGTTTTTCCGATCGATACATTTTTAATCCAAATCACCCTGCTGTGCGCGCCGCGAATCCAACAACTTTACCATCAGAAAATCCCATCAGTTGATAGTTTTTATGTATCCCATTAGTTGATAGTTTTATGGATTAAAATAATATTATGGATTGGAACAATATTTTGGATTGATCACTGTAGTTTGGATGGAAATTATATTATGGATTGATCAATATAGATTGGTATTTGAGTACTTTTGATGATAATTTGAGAAATGGATTATGGATTGGATATTGATTATGAATATGCATGAGGAGTGTTTAGAATAATGCTATATTGTCATAATTATATATATATATATNATATATATATTGTTATATGAATAAATTTGTAAATTCTTTAGCCGTATTTTTGAAAAAAAAAACGTTTAATACCTGTGTCTAAACTTTTAAGCATTGTGTATTATTGATCAAATTTTAGTTAAATGTTTGACTAATTAATTTATGAATTATACATGCCAAACAACGCTAAGTACTTTTACGATCTCAAATTAACTAACTATGATAGAGCCGAGCCGGCCGGAGGCAATGCACATGTGTGAATCACGTATCATTGAAGTCCTCACTCCTCCACAGAATATGGGGGCTAACCCCAAGTCCATGTGTTGGGCTTATAGACCATATATCTTACTTTAGTCTTTCCAATGTGAAACAAGAAATTCAGCTAATACTTTAGGTTCAACACTTTTCATTCACATTCACTCATTTTTTTCTTTTTTCCTCCATAATTCCAACAAGGATATGTTTCCAAATAATGCACGTAGTTAAACAAACATCTTGTGTGATTTCCTTATACATGGTTTCAGTTTCATCAATTGTTGCAGTTTGTTTAGTAAACATTGTAGTCTTCGAGGTTTGCTAATATGTCCAACGAAATAACTACCGTTGTCTATTCATAATTGTACACAAATTATTAGCCTCATCCACATTACACAAACTCTAGTTCATGCATGCAATAAAAGTTAAATATAAGAAGCAAGGAAGCAGCATATAAGAAATCCATAAAATTAAGAATTGATTGATCATTGCTTCAATGTACTTTATCTTGCAATAAGTCTAAAATTATACCGAACAAAACATGGAATTCCAACGAGAAATCGAACCTAAAAGTACCAAAATCAAAGTATACAAAATTTAATAGAGAACTAAATATATACTTTCAAGAGCAGAAAGTGCGACAAGTGAAGCAAGAGAACCATCTTCTCGGAGCCTGCATGTGCCGGGTCGCTTTCCGAGCACGAGTCGCAGCTGGAGTTTTCGGGGTTTGTGGGAGTGAAGGCGGCTGGGGTTGCAAGTCTTGTGATTGCTGCATTCTCTTCAGTGAAATACTCTGTTCTCCATCTCCTGTCAATCTTCACATCAACAAGAAGCTATTATTTAAGCATTTGATATGCTGATGAGAAAATTGAAAAAATTCCTCCAACATCCTATGATTTATTTAAATGATACCCATCTCGTTTAAAAAAATGATACATAGTTCAACTCCATTAAAAAAACTCTTACTCAGACTCGACTCGTCTCATAAATTAGAGGATAGGCTAGAGAAAATTTCTTTTGAAATATGATTTTGATAAATAATATATAAAATCCTAAAGCAAAGAGAAAATCTTCTGATTTATTCATATATCAGTAGAATAAATCAATCTGTGTTTTCAGACTGAGGTTTTTGTTAGAGCTTACATTGGAAAAGCGAAGGACATTGTACTTCCATCTGAACGATGAGAGAGGCGAGCCCAATGAGACGAAGACTCGCTACGATAATCGTTGTCTTTTTTTCTGCTCTCCGAACTTTCCCGTATAACCTCTCTCATTGTCTCTGCAGCAGTTGCTTCAGTTACCATCAAACGGATCTCATCCAAATCTTCACCCTTTGTGCCAATATCAGCTGGTTTAACATTCTCACCGGGCGGCAGCTGATTAGTTGATAATTCCACAGAATGAGGAATGGCAGGTGATTCGCCAGGCTTACACAGCTCATTTGATTTACCAAGCCAGCTTAATTGGTCTCTAGTGAAACTCATATTCTCCATATGAATACTGAACAATGATTCGTTAGAGGTGACGCTCCATTCCATAGGGGACGTCGATTTCGTTCTGTCAAAAACAGAAGATGGAATCCTATGTGGGGATGATGAAGCAGGGTCAATATCAGGCCTCTCCATCACCTGCATTTGGGGATTCTGAGTTGCAGACTCGCTGCCTGAACCCGACTCGTGTTTGGGCATAGAGCTAACCAGAACATCCTCGGTATAACCGAAATCCAAATCTAACATGTTCTCATCCTTGAAATTTGAAGAGTCAGTATGGCCCTTGATAGGCTTATCCTGATTTTGGTGTTCATTTTCAGATTGGGAGGACGAGGAGGAGGGGCTTGAATTAAGTCTCTGATTTGAAACAGGTTCCACGGGAACGAAACTATTGGCCTTGTCAAGTTTTAGGGGGTCAGCGGGTGATGAGGGAGAAGATGATGAGCTTAAATCTTGGGTCGGAATAGAAATATCATCTTGGCTGTCGAACGTAAAGGTAAACTGTTGTTTTAATTCACTACTATGACCAGATTCCATGACTGAAGAAACGTCTGATTTGGGGTCAGGCTCCACAGCTCTTATCAGATAAAATATTTTTCAAGTAGTTGTGTGCATACTGTAAAATGAAGAGACACAAAAATCAGTGATAAAAACAAGAAATTAATGAAATATGAACACATTGATGTTGTTTGAGTATCTGCAACTGTATATTAATAGAAGTACTTACAATGGAGAAGTCGAAAGAAACTGCTAATCTTGCTTGCCATCAAGAAAGAAGTAGCTGTTCTATTGTGTCATGCATGAGAACCAGGAGTCCCTATTTTTGTCAATATGCTTATCTATGGAGGAAATTGGATTTGTCAAAATGAGAGAGAGAGAGAGAGAGAGAGAGAGAGAGAGAGAGAGAGAGAGAGAGAGATTTTAGGAAGTGGATGAATTAGATTAAAAGATTAATGAGGGAGGAGAGATGTGAGGGAGTTCCAAGGCATTGCATGGCTTTAGGCGTCTCTTCCTCTTTTGCTCTTCTCAAATAACCAACTCTTGGGGTTACTTGAATCTGAAAAATTGTTCGGTGTTATGATCTTGGATCTTCCTACATGGGTTCCGTAAAGTAATTCAAGGATAGATCGACCTAGTATGAAGTGTTACCAATCCGATCGTTGTTATTTAATCTAAGTGGTTGGTATCAAAGCTTCTTTGAAAACTTTGGCGGAAAGTAATTACACTCGTTTCACCTAATGAATTTAGCCTATATTTGATTTAATGTAAACAGCAAATAAAGGATAAACTAAGTGAATAAAAAGGAATGAGTGTATGGTTAATAGGAATTATATTAAAGAGAATATATGATTACTATATTCTCTAATAAATTAGAATCTTCTATAATTAATGAGAATGCGAGATTACTGGGTTTATAAAAACCTTATTAATGATAAAACATATAGGAGATGATATTTTATTATTTTCACCTTTTACATTTCAAATAGACAATAAATAATAGTACTTAATTAACACATCTTGATCTCTACTATATTAAAATGGGTTGAGAAGGGGAGAAATTCTTAAATTTCCATTTTACCCTTTAAACCCCATTAGATATAGTATATATTAAGTTTTTTTTGTTATTTATACATTTATATTTCTATTCACTAATTATTCCTTTACTAATACTTTTTAATTTTAGTATTTTATATTATTATGTTATTAGGAGTATGAAGGATAATGATATGATTTTAGAGACATTTATATAATGAACATTATCTTAACCAATAACAATGAAATATTGTCTATTTGCGAGATTTTTTTGTATGTTGATAGATGATGTATACACTTGAGTATTCGTTTACGTTCACTACTACAAATATGAGCTTTAATGACAGCATAGTAATGGTTTTGATGACATATCTCTTAAACTTGTCATTGAAAAATATGTGTGGAAGGGATTCGTTTTTACTTTTTGATATTATGAAATGTTTTAAATAACATGCCATCCTATACTTATCTATAATGATAGTTAATTCTTAACTTTGTCAAAATCTTTTTACCTTTTTAATTCAATTATTTTTACTTTCTCATTATAACCAAAATGCCATTTCATAACCCTTAATCCAAACCAATTTCCACAGCCTCTCCCTCAACTCCATCTCTCTCTCTCTCTCTCTCAACTCCATCTCTCTCTCTCAAAAATAAAAAAATAAGGGTTACCGATCAGCTTCTCTCGAGCTCGTTGGCACAACCATCAGAAGAGGAGAGAGCCCCGAGTTACGGTTGTGTTTTGGTCATGACAACCATCGAGGAACAGAGAGTTAGGCTCACGAGCTTCGTCGCGAGCTTCATCGCCACAACCACTGAAGAACAAATCTAGGTTCGCGATCTTGGTCGCCATAACCACCAAGCTAAGGTTCCAAAGAAGAGAGGTAGGGTTGCGAGCCTCGTCGAGTCTTGTCACCACATCCACCGAGCTAGGGTCTCGAAGAACAGAGTTAAGGGTTTCACTCTCAAATTCTTCTCTGATTTGAGTGATTGTCTGATTCTGTGATTTTTGAGTTTTTCTAAGTCTATTAGGGTTTGTGTTACTGATTTGTGGGCATGGGTCTACTGCGATTCCCCTGCTCTTGTTGAGTCCCTTACGGTTGCCGCCATGACAGTGAAGCCGTTGAGTCCCTAATTGTTGAGGTAAGCAAGTGATCTTGGAACATCTTTTGCGTCCATGACAGTGAAGCCGCCCTCATATCCTACCTATGATTTGAAAGGCATAATCAAGTTAGCACTTGCAGAGGACTCTGCCAATATTGGTATAAATTTTGTCACCTCAATGATGCATTTATATTGATCACATGTATAACACATATTCTTAGAGCAATATATCTACTTCATTTATAGGTGATGTGACATCCATGGCCACTATTCCATCCGACATGGACGTAGAAGCCCATTTTCTAGCGAAGGAGGATGGAGTTGTTGCTGGTATCAACCTTGCATGAATGGTATTTCATGAACTTGATCTTTCCCTTAAGGTACCAAGATTGTTTGTTGTTTGCAAGGAATTGTTTGTACAGTTTGTATTCTTGCTCATTTTGTGCATATCTGAATATCAGGTCCAATGGAACATGAAGGATGGAGATTATGTTAAGAAGGGATTAGAGTTTGGAATAGTTTCTGGTAGATACGAGTATCTTTTATTAGTATTTTTAGAATTAAATGAGTAATTGTGTCAATATTCATGTGCAGGGCGAGCACAAAATATAGTTCTGGCTGAAGCAGTAATGCTAAATTTTATGCAGAGAATGAGTGGAATGGAGACTCTGACAAAGGTATTCATGTATCAATTTAAAATTTTGAATTTAATCAAGAAATACGTGTTGTGATATACCACCTGCAACATTTTTTGGCGTGCCTTAATTTATTTCATTGAGCACGTATTATGAGATGGGTGGATCCATTTGGAAGGATAATCTATTACACCTCCATAAAATAGATGTTGATGGCCAAGAAGTTTGATTCTCATGAAGGTCGGAATTGAGACTGCTGCTATTTATATGGGAGCCTAGTGTCCTATTGTTAAAGTTGGGGATAGTTTACATTTATGAAATGTTTATCCTATATGTCATAAATCATAATTTGCTTCAAGGATGTGCACTTTTATAATAATGATTTACAAGGTTAAAATTCATTTAAAATGTCTGATTAACACACTCATGATTTGTTGCAAATGAGATTTCCTATCTCTTGTGTCTCCTCATACATGTATAATGTTTGGTAGAGCTGGCGAGGACATTGACACTAGTTCATTCATTTTTCTCTTGCTACATGCATTTTGAGCTGTTTTCTAGTTTGGATTATAAGTCTTAATTGTGAAGTCCTCTTGAGTGATCTTTTTTAGCTCAGTGGTTTTAACCATTAGTGTTATTATCTGGAGAGAGAGAGAGAAATAAGAACTTTCAAAGATTCCCTTGAAGTGTAGGAAAATATTTGGAATAGAGCTAAATTTCAAGTCGTTATTTGGGTGTCAACTACTACAGATTTCAATTCAATCTTTTTTTTCCTAATTCATCAGGATTTCTAACCTTTTTGTATAGGTAGTTATGTTTTTTTTGGAGTTTTGTTACATTTCTAATCCTTTATTCCATTTACTGTATCTTTTTTTGTCAATACAAATTTCAGTTTCGTATAAACAAAATGTTGCGTGATGGAGAGAGATAGTACATAAAGTTTCTTGGCCATTTTTAACCAATGAACTTAAATTTTTAACCATATTATTCATAGCAAAAGATCTAATGCAATCTATTGTTAGATGTGTGAGGGATAGATTTATGACATTCATCGATTTGCAAGTAATGGCAGATGCTGCACGCCCTGCATACATTCTAGAAACTAGAAAAACTGCTCCAGGTTTACATCTGGTGGATAAGCGGGCGATGTATATGACATCCTTGATTATATTTTTGGTTTTATATTCTGCCTACTTTCTTCTACAAAATTTAACTGAACTAGTACTTTTTAGGTATTGATTGGAGGAGGTTAGAATCACAGATTGAGTTTCTTTGATATGGTACTGATAAAAAATAATCATATATCAATAGCAGGAGGAATCACAAATGCTCTTAAATCAGTTGACTCGTATCTAGAACAAATAAACCTTAAACTGGATGTTGAGGTTGTAACCTCAACCTTTAAGGGTCATTTTGCGTTTTTTCTTCATTTGCTTTTTGTTTAAAATATTCTTATGTTTATATTAATAAATCTGTGGATAAAAACCATGATTTTATTGTTTAACTCAAGCTACTTTTGTTGCCAAATTTTAATTAACTTTTGTTAGATATATTTTGTAGTTTATCTTGCCATGCTATTTAAGTTTGTTGATTGTTTTATACTCTTTTGGTGTGTGTGCGTGCATGTTCATATGGTACTTGTCCAATCTTCTTGTATTTATCGTGTAAGTATGTCTGGCATTCTATTAGATGCACTCTTGCACTGAGCTCATTTTTTTAATTCGTTAGAAGATCTCACATCAGAAACCATTCATTTTGGTTGATAGATTTTTGTTCTTGTGCAGGTTGAAACCAAGACACTTCAGGAAATAAAGGAGGTATTGGATTATGCTTCCAAAACAAAGAATTATTTAACTAGAATAATATTGGATAATATGGTAGTACCATTACCAAATGGCTTTCATGCTTAAAGAAGTTGTGGAAATGATCAATGGAAGGTTTGAAATTGAGGTACTAATTTTTCAGTTTGTATTACCTTTCCACTAGTGCTTTGGGAGTTTGGCTAAAACATCAATAAGATCATATTTGGTTAGCCAGTTTATCCTCCATTATACCCATCTTGATGAGTAACTATTTTCATCTTTTTTTCTCTTCTTACTGATACAAAAATAATTTCGATTTTAAGTACTAAGACTTAAAAGTTGTACTGACTTATCGAGATTGTAGGATTTTTCCTTCCCTTCACTGTAAATCTATTTTAAGTAGTAAGACTACTCATGTTATCTGAACACTTTTCTTTTATATAGCTTGAAGTGTGACAGATTATCTTTGATTTCATCTTCTTCTAGGCTGCTTAGCTAGCCAACATGTCCGGTTCTTGACGCGTTAGGGAAGAAACTGTCATTTTAGATTGCAGTTGGTTTAAACGACCGTGTTTGAGTATTTTTCTTATGATCATCAAATTCTCTGTGTATGGTCTTGCATTATATTCTATAAATGATATCCTTTCCAGATGATAAGGCTTGTACATTTGTAGCAATTAACAACATACAAACCTTTAGAAGTCTTCAACTAATCTCCTGCAACTTACATTTTACTTTATATATATAAACAAACAAAGAGCCTAATGTGCTATTTATTTTCCTTTCCCCTTGCTTGCTTGTCTATTGAATTTTTGATAGTTTTTTGTTTTTGATGTTCAATAACCAATTTTACAATTCATAATTGTTCAAAACAGGAATGGCCTGTGGGCGCTTGTATATAAATATACAACTTACATTTTACTTTATATATATAGCTATATAACTCCTATTATATGTATATTTTTATAAACTACTTCAAATACCAATATTGCACGTGCCCTCACCTAGTAATGTGTGTTTTTTTAAATAATTCGACTAGTAAATGACGGGGATTCACTGTCATCTAATTACTTTTTGTGACAACTTATGTTGACAGGGAATCCCCGTCAACTAACACCTATTACGGCAAGTTAGTTAACGGGGATTTCCCATCAACTAATTGGATTTCGCGGCTGGCCTATATTGATGGTCTTTTTCAATACTTTAGATGTCATCTGGGTAAATGACAGCCGCATCCCCGTCATTAAAGGGTTTTGATGACGGGTTTTCACCGTCATCTAAGCCCCATTTTTTTCCAGTTTTATAGTAAGTGTACAAATAAATCATTTTTATTAACTTTTTCATTTCATTTACGATATACATTTATTAGGATTGTGCATTCTTAATTTTAAAAATTATTGTAGATAATTTATCATCTCCAGGTGTGCACAACTTATTAAAATTTTCTTCTATTTGTAATGCTTTAGTTATCAATATATCATCTCCAAGTGATGTACGACAAATTAAATTTCTTTATATCTCCAATCGTTTAATTGTAAGTATCAGAAAAAAAGTATTTTTACTATTATTATTTTAATTTTATTTTAGATTTACAATAATTATAAAAAGTTAATGTATTTATTATAACATTAATATTAATTTTAAAATATATTTTATAATCTTAAAATACTTCAAAACATACGAATCATATAATTCCTTACTAGTCATTATAAAATTATAGGAAGTTTAGTTCTACTCACAAAAAAGTATATTAAAATTCAGTTGTTGCAAAAGTATAGAGGGAGATGCTAGTATTATGAGGAAGCTGGACAGAGTATTGAGCAATTCCAATTGGATGGTCAGACTTCCTTCTACTTCAATTAATTTTTTTGCACTGTAGGTATTTATGATCACTCTCCTGCAGTGGTTAAGGTTTTTCCTAATTCCTTTTGGCCTAATCCTATGTTTCATTTTTTTTTAAATTTTGGGCTGATAGACCTGAATTTTCTTCTATTGTTGAGAATGCATGGAGAATAGATGTTGATGGGGTTGTTATGTTTAAACTGTGCAATTAATTAAAATCTGTTAAGATCGCTTTGAGTAGAATGAATAAGAATAGTTGCAATGATGTATCTTTTAGCGCTCGTACCGCTGGAAGTAATCTGGATGTGGCTCAATCTGTTCTTCATGTTAGTCTTGGTGATCAGGAAAGGCAGAACCAAGCAAAAAAACGTATGTCTGATTTTCTCGAGTGGAGTCTTGCTGAGGAGAGTTTTCTCAAGCAAAAGCCAATGACAAAATGGCTTGAGCTTGGTGATCAAAACTCTTTTTTCTTATTCAAGATTATGAAAAATTATAAATTAATAATTATCAGTTTGTTGTCATTTATAAATCTCAACTATTATTTTTTTCTTTTATAACTTTTAATTTTTTATTTACCGTTAAATCTAATATTTCATCCATAATCGATTAAGTATATGTTAGTTTACTTAAAAACGACGTAGTTTTAAAATATTAAAATTATAAAATCACGTCTATCAAATCAATTCTACGTTGTTTTTGCCTTCTATTTTTTCCCCCAAACCTTACTAAACTAATCCCCTTCCCCTTCTTCGTTTTGACCATTTCCCAATCCCCTTCCCCTTCTTCGTTTTGACCATTTCCCCTTCTTCGATGATTTCTTCTTCCCATTTTATTGAGAGTTATAAAGCGTGATTCTGTGATATATGATATGGGTTTTGCTTGGAGTTTAGGACAAAGGGGAAGAAGAGGATAAAGAAAAGCAAAAAAGAAATCTTTTTCAGAACCAAACAGAGAGATCTGAGTGAGTGGAATCGTCCCAACATTACTGAAAAATTCCTTCTTTTTTTAGTTTAAAGAGATCACAGAGCTTTCTTTCTTCTCTTTAAAGGGGAGGGAGGCAGACTCTATTCACAGAAAACACACCATTAGCCGACCCATACCATATGTAAGACCTAACATTTTCAGTTAGTATTCTAGCTACGGTTAGGATAATTTTATGGTATAATAATGCCGTTACTTTGTTTGAATGTTTTATTGTAGAGGATTTAATTAGAAGTTTTTATATGATTGTTTTGAATTTAAGTTCTTGATTGTGAAAAATATGAATGTATGGGTCATGTTATACGTTTAAAGTAGATAACACGGAAGACTTAGGTCGCAATGCAAGAGATGAGGGAACCCCACTTCGACTCACCAAAGAGAAGGTAAATACTTTTTATATTATTTCTTCTGAAGTGATATACATCAATTAATGCCTGGACCTGGGGGCGTCGGCCCAGGGGGAAATGTTTGCAGAGTATTCCTTTAGAATTCCGTCCAAGAGGAAGAGTTCCTCTAATTCTATAACTTTTTTTTAAATACACCTTTGTTGAATATCATTCAAAAATATTTCAGATTGGCCAGTATTTCACCAACTATTAACCCAAGATTAGGCATTATTTGTGAAGAAGTATATGAATGGGTTTATCAGATTTGGGACCAATGCCGCTAGCTTATGGCTGCATACAACTCTCAGTTGTATTGCGCTCTCTAAGTGCGTTTGTTTCTGACTGAAAATGGATACAAAAATAATTATGATTTTGAACTCCCAAAGGATCGACATATTCATGTCCAATATGTTTTTCTTCTGCAATATCTTGGCGTGACATGAGCATGAAAGGGGTTAGGAATCAGTTTTCTTTTTATTGTCCAAGAAATAGATTTGATTGTCCATCTTTTTGCCATAATATATGACATCCTCCAAATAATTAAAATCAAAGCAATTGATCATTTCTAAGTTAGTAGCTTTTGCAATAGCTTCATCGATGTTATCTACCAAATAAAAGGCTTGTTCCAAACTTTTCTTTCTTCCAACATGCATAGAAGTAGATAAATAAGAATTAGCTCTAACTCTCACATGACAAAAAAAGTAAAAGCTATACTCTTATGAATGTGTAGTTTCTGAAAAACTCTAAGAAGAATTTAATTTATTTAAAATCATATTTTATTGTATATCGAGGTAATTCGAGAGGTTTTGATTGAATTATGATCCAAAGAGCAAAAAGAAATGAGGGTTTCAATCCCTTCCCCCTTTTTATCCGATCTTGAATCGATGACATATGTATAAAATACGAAAAATTCTTTGGATTTGAAGGAAAAAAACAAGAAACAACTTTGCTAACAATTGTTTGTTTGGTTAGAAGAGTCCTCTGAATATTTCGGTCTTGAAGTAGTGATCAATTTTTGGCCCGAGAAAATCTTTGCACGCCACCGTTACTTTTTGGGATGCATACGCCCTTAAATTTCTTTTTTCATGTTTTGTACTAATTTTTGTTCACATACGATAATAGTGTTTCGAAACTGTGTCCTATGTTCAACAAAACAATGTTTGATATGGTATGTTCTCTCAAAAAATATTATTTTTAATGTTATATATCCATGAAATTATATTTTTTTTATGAATTTCGTGTTTAAGTATCATAGAAAACTATTAAAACGATTTTACAAACACTACCGTAATATTCTATAAAACTATTTTTTACAGTGTAGTATTTCCCTAACGTAGTTTTGAGTAAGTTCTGAAAATAGGCTATTGTCATTTCTATAAATTCTAAGTTTTTGTTCTAGGGTATTTTAATCTGAAAATTTTTATGGTTATTCCAAAATGTCAATATTTTGCTGTAAAGAATTTAGAGGGAAAAAAAGACTCCTGTGTTTTTCTAAAAATGTTGGGAAATCGCTATTTCAGTTTAGTTAACAGTTTGATAATTTTTTAGTTTTAGATTTTGTATCAAGAATGAGTCATTTTAATGTAAAACTTTTACAATAACACATCGAGTATGCTCCTAATATACTTAAAATTTTAAGAACCTTTTGATGAGTTTTAAATTTGAAACGTTCTTTTAAAATTTATTATTTTGGCCGAAAAAAATAGTTTTACGTATTCGTCAATATTTTTCTATTTTGCATTATAAGCGACATGGAATGCTATGAAAATTTTCAGAGGTAACTATGAAGTATTATAGTATAATTGGGTAAAAATTTAATATTTTTATGAACTCATAGATTATTTTATGAGGGTTTTACCTAGTGTTACATCATAACGTTAATTTTCAAAACATAGTCGTACGTCGACAATCATTTTAAAGAAGCATGGTATGACGATCATGTAAGTTAAATTTTACATATATGTGTGTGTATTTGTATGAAAACTTAAGAATGAAACTGTGTTTGTTTTCTTTGTAATGATTATTGTATTGGGATGCCTCTTTCAATATTGTTTATTTTATGATGTTCTTGTGAAGTGTGAACGTTGATTTTTTAATATAATAATATGTTATAAGATAAGAAGAATGTTGCATGAAAATGTAAAGAAAACACTTTGTATCATCAGAGTCATAGTCATGTATATATTATTCTGCTCGGTTTGCCTTATCCTTTGATAAATGTCTTTATTTGATTTATCCTTCAGGAGAGATTCTCTGTATATGTTGTGGTTAGACTTGTGAGAGGCTAAATTAGTTCAGGTTCCACCTTCAAGAAGGTGCGTAGTGGTACTTGTGAGGAATGTCATTTGTACTACCTTACAATTTAACATTGATAGAGATTAATTATCTGATTTCTGGTTCTATCTTTCAGAGGTAGGAAGTGATACTCGTGAGGAATATCACTTGTACTTACCTTTCAAGCTAACAATCATCAACGGGTAATCTCTGTTGTGTTCTGGTTGTGGTGACAAGTTTTAATGGAAGTTGGCTAGCGAACTCTGTGAGAAACATTTGAAGGTTCTGAGCGAATTATGTATTGCATGTGATTGTTATTTTAGTGATGTTATGTATGTAAAGTCTTCCTTACTAAGCATATTTTTATAGTCACTCTATTTTATTCTAAAAAAATTAGATGATGATTACGTATTCCATACAGATGAGGTTTAAAGTCTCTAGCAGAGGACATGAGTCAATAAGGTTTCTATAAAGACATTTGGAGTTTAATTATTTTTCTTTATCTTTCATCTTTTTTTTTCTTTTAATGGTTTATTATTGTTTACTATACGTTTTAGTTTTGAATAGATGTTGAGCAAATATTTTAAAATTAATGACTTGAATTGAATAAATTTATAAATTTTACTTGTACTCTTAGTTTAAAAAAAATGACCTACGGCAAGCTTTTTGCATAAAATGTTTAGGTAAACCTAGTTGATTTTTGGGCCGTAACACCATATTCACACATCATCTCGGTCAGAATGGGGAGGAGGAAGCCCTTCAAATCCCATTAATCTTAACAGAGAATGATGTAGTCTTAATACACTCCATAGTGAAAAGGATCTTGAATGAAGAGTCAATTAATTCAATTAATACTATCATAAGTCTTCGTTAAATCTACTTTAAGGATACAACTAGGGGAAAACTGTTTAGCATGACAACACTTAATTAGCTCCTAAGTAAGAAAAATATTATCAGACATCCTCTTCTTTGGACCGAAAGCAGTTTGATTCACATCCACCACGTTAAGGTAAGACAACTTTACGTCTATCAACAATCAATTTAGAAATACATTTATAAATCATATTACAATAAAAAATATGTAATTCTATTAGGATTATGAATCTTAGGAATGAGCGTAATAGCTTTGACATTAATCTACTTTTTGCATGTCTCGAAGAATTCATGGACAACATTAGTTACCTCTTTCCCAACAATAATGCAGGCTCTTTGGAAAAAAAACCGCTGGAAACCCATCAAGACTAGGGTCTTATCCTTATTAAAAGAGAACATGGTATTTCTAAATCCTCGAGAGAGAGGTCGAACCAAAGCATGTACATCCTCCATCTTAACCCTTCTGGCATAAATATAATTCAAGACTTCCCAACTCAAATCAGGAATAGGTTTAGCAGAACCCAACAAACTCTTATAAAAATTTACCACATGGTCCCGATAGCGTCAGAGTTCTCAATCTAATTTTCCTGTTCTTCCCATGATTTTTTATCCTAGCATGAGTAATATTTTTTTTAAAAAATTATAAATTAGTTCATTGAACTATCATTTATAATCATAAATTATTATTTCTTTTATTTATAACCTTTAACTTTTTATTTACTGTCAAATCTAACCTTTCATCCATAATATGTTAAATATATGTTAGTTTACTTAAAAAAACGTAATTTTAAAATATTAAAATTATAAATTCACTCCTATCAATATTGCTTGGTTTTAGCCTTCTATTTTTTTCCTCCAAACCCTACTAAAGAAATCGATTTTTTACAGACCTAAGAAACTACATTTACAGAATTACATCACTTTACTAATTTATACATACCCTAATCTCTCACCCACACTCTACTAAAAAAAACCCGTGAAGTTACAATAATTCCCTTAAGCCCTGACCCACACCTCACACTCTCTCTCTCTCTCTCTCTTCATCTCTCCCGTGCCCTCTTCTCTCTTCTCTCTACATCTCTCTAGTGGGTTTCTACACGATGAAGGCTCCGTCGATTTCTGTTGGAGCTTCTGTCCCGTTCGCCGTCACTCACCACTGTACAAAACCCAGATCTTCTGCCGTGGGTCTCTGTAAAAATGCCCGAAGAAGATGACGAATGCCACCACTGGATTTTGCTTCTGTCGTGGGTCCGTGGGTTTTTGACGTGGATCTCTTAAAATCGTTCCACCACTGGGTTTTGTTTCTGCTGTAAAAATGCCCGAAGAAGAAGACGACGAACGCTACCGTTGAAGGCTTTGTGGTTTTTTGTCGTGGGTCTCCGTGGGTTTTTGGGCAGGAAGCTTGTGGGCCGTCGGTTTCCTTAATTCTTATGGTTATTGGTTATTATTTACCGTCGATCGCTAGTTCTATTATCTTGGGTTTTCTAATTCTGATTATTCAGATTTTTCTGCTGTTATCGTGGTTTTGATGTTTCTATTGGCATGATGAATCTGAAATTTTGGGGTCGGCATTGTTTTGGGGTTTGTATGTGAGCATTGTCTCATCCGCCTCTAATTGCATCATCTTGGGTATTCTTACTATGAAAAAATTTTGGCTACGACATTTGAATGGAAATTTTTTCTTGCTCTAACTTGAACGCATGGAGAGAATTCACTGCGTTTGTAAATTCCTTACTTGGGTTTCCAATGTTCAGATTTCCTGTACGGCAATGGTGTGAGTTAGTGAACGTGGTTTGGATTATTAGCTATGGAAGGATTGGTTTCATTCATTTCAACTAACGCTCATATCTTAATCTTACAAGACGATCGTGAGATAAGTTGGTGTACGAATCGGAATCAGAAGGGATGAAAAAAATCTCAAAATTCGGTATCATAACCGTTATGATTCTACCAGGATCGAGATATTTTATGACACTTTTACGAGATTTTGATCTTGAAAAAATTAAAATATCAAATTTAAGTATGAATAATTGAAACAAATAATAATATTTTTATAGAGATTTAAAAAAGTAAAAATTATTTAAAAAAATATGTAGATGTATTGTAAGATAGAAAAATTATTTGATAAAATAAAATTTTGTAAGAAAATGATAAGAAAAATATTGTGAGATTGGTTAATCTCAAAAAGTAAGTCTATCTCATACTTTATCAAAGAAATTACTGAAATCAAATGAAAGACTCAAACCAAACGCCCCTAAAGAAATTCACTTCCCTTCTTTGATTCTTCATCCATTATTAGTGTTTGGTAAATCCCATTGCAGGAAATTCCAGATTAGGAGTGTGACGATTGAAATGAAATCTATTGTTGTTCTTCTTCTGCTGCATTTTGGTTATAAGAAACAGTGTTTAAGGTGAGATCCATTGTCGGTCTTTCATTGCTTCCATAGTCATGGGTACCATCTAAGAAATCCTCTAGCTTTGGAGAAACAAAAAAAGAGAACCGTCTGATTTGAGTGGCATTACAGACAAGGGAGAGTAAAAAAAAGAGAGAGAGAATCCTAACCAGCTATTATTATCATTATTGCTTCCATTGTTATAATCGTTCATGAACTACAAATTAAAGGGGCAGTCTCTGGAGATATTATTTTCTCTATAGGTTCATATTTAACTCCTTATAGATTCTTTGTAAACTGTCATTAAGAAAGATATGGTTTTTATGAAGTAATTATTGGATCCGAACTGGAGGTCAAATCAATGCAAAAAAATGAATCGAAAAACAGAAGAAAGCTCAAGGCGTGCAGCAGTTGGCCACACAGTGACATTTTTATATTTAGTTAGTAACTTTATGATCCAGTATTAGATTGAGTCAATTCAAAAGCTCTTAGAAAGATAATTCAAAGCCCAACAGTTTCATGTCGCTCGAGTAGTACAAATTTAGATGTTTTCTAGGTCAATACCAAAGTTGACATGCTGGTGATTCGTTCGAACATAGTAAACCTTAAAAGATTGTACATAAATTTTATAGTTTTCGTGATTCGTTCGAACATAGTAAACCTTGTGATTTAGCGTGTGACAGTCAATGGTGATCATTAGTGAGATCTATAGTGACAAGCAACTGTAAAATGATTTTAGGGCCCAAGGATTAGATCTCTTGAAGATCTAACTTTTAATTCTTGTTTTATCCAATTAATATTAACTCAATATCTTGGTTTAAACTGATTTTGGTTTGAAGGGTTTATTTCTAAGTGTAATTTTATTTGTTGGTTGGCTGTTAAAATAAGCTTGCCACATCGGATAATGTGAGGAAATGAGATAGCTCGGTGAGTAAAGTCTGTATGTTTTGTGTGTCAGGTGATAATGACATATTTTATGCGGCTGGCCTCATATTGATGTTGTGTGAGTTCAGTTACTTAAACTTTTCGACTTATGAATCGTTCATCCAGATTGGGAGCATAAGTTATAGTGTTTTGCATGATAGTGATACTATTTTTTCTTGCATTGTAAGTATGGTTTGAGAGAAAGTTTGGCCTTTTAAGAATCTTTTAGTGGGTTTTAGACTTCCAGTTGTATTTTTCTTAGAAGAAATATATTTATCTTTTAGCAAAATAAAGTAGAGAAGAAAAAAAAAATCAAATTTAGTAAAAAACTTAAATCCCATCAAAATTTAGGTTAAGAAAAGCTCATTAAATTTGGGGAAACCACCACGTAAGTGGCTCTATTTAAGTAATGTAAGTAAATAAATGGCCCAATGCATAAACTGGAGAAAAATAGACCACTTCAACTAATCAATTAATAGCATTTTTCTAAAATTCATAAACTGTCCCATTAATTGCTAAGCCCTATCCCGAAAAAGCTGGCCCAAAATTGAAAATGCATCCCCGACTTTTTCCATCCTGAGAGAAATTCCTAATTTGAAAAAGAGAAATTCCTAATTTGAAAATGCAATCCCAAAAATTATTCTTAGGAAATGACATTCAAGCAAATGCAGTGCGGTACATGCGTAAGGAGAGACATTTATATTTCATCATCAAAAAGCCGAAAAAAGTCATTAACGAGGATTAGAGAGACATCCTATAAAGGAGAGAGTCTATTATTTCATCATCAACATCACTGGAACAAAATCATTAGCCGGTAGGGTGACATATTCAAACTTCAATTTTCTCAGTTCAAAACATGCAATGATTACTCTATTTTTTTCTGAATTTAAAAAGAGTTAATATTGATGAAATCAAATAATAATATCAAAGAGAGAGATTGATACTTCATTATCATTACTACGGGAGGAGTCCATTAACGACAAAATGGTAAAACTTGTTCAATGTTTCATTACTTCATTATCATTACTACGGGAGGAGTCCATTAACGACAAAATGGTAAAACTTGTTCAATGTTTCATTTTTTTATTTAAACACACACAATTATCTGACCCTATTCTTTATCCAAATTTTCACAAGTGTTAATATTAATTGAAAATATGATTAAATGAATGATTCAATTAATAGTCTGAATAACGTTCAATCTGAGGCGAGTAAGTGTAATTTGAAATAGGAAGGAAAATAATGGGACTTCCACCAAAAAAGCTAAAAAGCATGTATTTTCAATGGACTAGTTGATCAAATATGAATTAAAAACACTAGCAAATTTTTCAAATCTACACTTTAATTTCCCTAGAATCGTGGGTGGTCAATCTAACTCAATCTGTCAAATAAAAGCAGAAGGATGTTTTAGAGAAAAATATCACCAGCTAAAAAAGTCATTTATTTACTACTTTATTTTTTATGTCAAATAATAACTTGCTATCTCTAATATATGACTTATATACAAGGATTATGATTTCTGATTCATTTTCAGAAATCATAGTGTATATGTCGTTTTTCTACTATCAAATTAATATATGGCCAAAAAATTATAGGAGTAAATTAATGGTCCTTTTAAATTTTTGATAACTTTTTATCCCTAGTTTGGCCTTCAAGTAATGCAGTCAACTAACATGATCTCTCATAAAATTTCACAGACAAATAAAATATTTACTTCTATTTCTATTAATCGTAATATTCAATCAATATAAAAAATTTTCCGTCAATTTCATCGATAGATAACAATCAATGTAATCGCTCATAAAATTTCATTAACAAATTACAAAATTAGTTTTTGTTCACCAATAAAAATGCTAAAAACCAAAAAAATCAGACCTTCAAATTAAAACACTATTGACGTTAAACTTGAAAACTTATAACATAAACTCCATTTGCATGTTCTTCTTATATTAATCAAACTCCAATTTGTTTCACCAAAAAACAGAAATTAAAATATAATTTCTGGAAAGTTCATACCTTTTCCACCTTCAGGGTTTTTTGTTAATGGATTCTAATGAAAGGAAAAGCAAATCGTAACTCCTTCTCTGATAGAAGGTATACTTTTATGCTTATGGATGAAAATAAATAATTTTTGGTATATCAAAGAATTGAGGAGTAAATATTTGAAACTAAGAATTTTTGGAAAAATGATAAATTTCGTGAATTTCAATATAACTGAGAGTTTATATCGGAGAATCTGGTGAATTTCGGTTAAATTATTTTGTAAAATTGAGAATTTGAAACTAAGAGTTTTACGTTGGAGAATTAATAATTTTCGGATATTAAGATTTTTTTTGCAGTAAAAGTCTAGAAGACGAGTACTTTGTTGGAGAGAAAGAGGGCTTTAGGGGTAATTTTGAAATACACTATCTATTTCAAATGAAAGATTTTGTTTATGGCCTATTTTTACTTAGTATCTTAAAAAAAACTATTTCTTAACTTACTATCTAGAAAGTGGACTACACATGCCATTTTCCCATTAATTTTGGTCAAGAAAAGCCCCAAGCCCAATAAAATAAGATGAGAAAGAGATTGTTTGTTACAGGCCTACAGTCCATCAATTTTGGGTTTAAAGCTCAAATCCTATTAAAAGTTCTGTGTTGAAAGTACTGGAAAAAACTCACCACACTTCACAATCCCACGTCGAAAAACTTAGTTGCAAACATCTCTATATAGTAGTTGATTGATTTTATGAGGACAAAATTGACCGAGTTATTTATAAGGGAAAGAATAGGGGGTGGTTTAGGAGGCTAATAATGTGATACCTCCTTTCTAAGGAGGTATCATATTCCTCGTATGAGGGCATCATATTCCTCCCCGGATATAATGCCTCCTCAAATACGTCATTAGAGGTCTTGCATTCAAGACACCAAACTCATAAAAGCCAAGTCATTACCACTAGGCACTAGCGATAGCATACGCGTAGCAATGAACAAGTGATAACATTCCATCAAAATTTCCATATTCAAGACGAAGCCTTCCTCTTTCTTAGGCAAAAATACAATATTTCATTGTTTAGGAGTTCGGAATAAGAAACTACTTATACTACTTGAATAATCTCCTTCTTTTTCTTACTTCTACTCTTCTATCATTTATATCGTACAATGATCCAAACTGAGCTGTGACAGTTCTGTAATGTACATTAGACATGTAGAATTCATTACATTATCCACAGCGTAAGAAGCAAACACTACATGGCAAAAGGCAAAAGTTGGCGTGGAGGAAAATTTGGAGTGAAAATGTCTAATTCGTGTACTTAACTCTGTGTAGTTATAAAGCATTAACTAAGCCTACTAAAATGTCTAATTCGTCCAAAATTGCTCCGCATGCTGCAAAATGAGAAACCCAATTTCAGAACGCACACAGACACATCGTACACACCCCCACTCAAACACATAGAGAGAGACTCACCTTGCTTTGGCATGTCCTCCTATTATGACCATTTTGTTTGCAAAGCAAGCAATGAAAATTCGTCTCTTTGACATCTCCAGCTAAAGTTTCATTTTGTCTTAACTTTAGGCAACTCCTCCGATTATGCCCCGTCTTTTTGCAAATATTGCAATGCACTGGACTCCCTTTTAAAGGCTTTCTTCTTCTCAGTTCTGGTACATCATGAATGGCATTCTCCAAACCCTGAACTTCAGCTCTGTTAAGGATGATATCCTTTATTGGCATATTGAATATCAACTCCAATGCCCGCTCCTTTGCTCTATGTGCCTTTAAATAGGGTATTATAACCCCATATTCTCGCTCAATATCCTTCATAATCTCCTTTGGTTTGTAGTTAATATTTTCTTGCACACGGTCCATAATGCAACTCAAGATCCATTTCATATTTGCTTGCCGATGGCTAGAACGCTCTGGCCGTACACAAGAATGCTCCCCCTTCAATGTCTTTATCTGGAAAGTTTCAACATCTGGGAGCTTTGATGCGTGAATTCGCCAAGAGCAACTATCTGCTGCACATTTGGCAGTTACACGAGCCCTGTCTGATCTAATAAATGTTAATTGGAACTTGAGGGCAATAGCATTAGCAACTAATGCATCACGGAATGCTTGTGCATCAGGGAAACTCTGGCCAGCAGCTAGACTATTCCTTTCGTTCTCCAATTCAGACGATGCAGGACTCGTCTGGCTATCAACAGAAGCCTGAGGAATATCATCCCTAACTCTACAATGCAATAGAATATTTCTTAGCAAAACAATGGTTTGAAGTAAAATCACTCGGAATCAATTTTTACCCAAAGATATAAACAACATGCCTAATGTTTATTAAATTCTGCTACCTCATGTGAATAAGGCTTTAGTAGTCAATTCACAAGAGTTGGGGAAGAAGTTAACCACTGAAACCCCTATCTTTCCACTAAAATCCTTTGCAATTACACCTTAAAAAAGGGAAGTGCATAGCGCATATCATCAGTTGATTAGGTGAGTGGATTGTAAACTGATTGGGAGTAGGCCAGTTTTAGACAGAGAACCATTGTAGAACGTGGATAGGAATATAACAATATTCGAAACTACATTCAAATTAATCTAATTCCATACCTAGGAAGTGAAATTAGGTCCTCGTCAGCATCAGCAAACTCTAGTGGATCAATTGAAACTGCATTCTCTCTGAGTACATTAAGCAATCAAAAAGGACGACGAGATGAAAAACAATACAAACAGTCGTAAGTATTACTGAGAAAATGATATCATGAAATATTCATACCCATGCATTGAATCCGGATGATCCATCACTACTTGTGGAACAGCTGGACTTTCACTTCCCCTTGAATGAACCAAATCCAAGTGACAAGCAGAAACAATATGACAGTTATGGCAAAATTATATTCAGTTCAGTCACAAAAGAAAAAAGAAAACTTGCTAAAGACAGATACATTTCAATGCTGGTTAAGTAAATATAATTGTCTTGCAATTCTTTACGGATGAGTCATCATCTATTAGGTTGATAGGAGAGCAGGTACCACAATTGATATTCTTAATCACATAGTTTATCTGCAAAAGTTTATGTCGATGTCTTCTTTCATTCTCTAATGGCAGCAAGCAAATGGGTCAAGGAATGCTGTGGAACAGAAAATAAAATTATAAACTAAGGCTCAGATTAAAAACTAACTCATCCAACTACTTCTAGAAACACAATCAATTTCATATTGTCCAATATTCTTTTGGGTACCAAAATCAAGCTCAGTTCTTAAGCAGTCCAAATAAGCTTTTACAAAAGGAGATACTGGAACCGCAGCCATTTCACGGCGCTGAAATCAATCCCAGTTCCTAAAACAAATGGATGGATCAAAGGTTTCTCTTTAAATCCTGGCTACTTTATTTCATTTGGTTAAAATTATTTGCAGATTATAGTATCTTTTCATATATTTCATTAATTGACAAATGGATGTCAATTTCCAAAATCTAATCCTTTCTTCTTCACATTTTGCTTCGTAAATGTACTCCATAAGAGAGAACAAATTATTTAATAACAAATTCACTCATTTGAACCTCTAGGCCTCAATTCACTAAAGCTATCTCTGTAGATACGTATGTTATTTCCTCTCTACTTGAAGGCCCAAAATAGCTAGACTTACAAAAGCAAAAGCAAGTGAAGCGTCGAAATTTTCAGGTTCATTTGCCTTGGCTTAGTTGAATTTCCCGGCAGTCAAACACGCATCACTTAGCTGAACTGATGCGCAAAATCTTTAACAGTTCAAAGTCACCACTACTGTATAATGAAAGATATCAGAAACTGAGTTTTCTTTTTCTCAGGCTCCAAGCGAAGCGGACACTAACCTGTGAACCGAAACAGCACTAGCACCAAATATGTAAACCGGAATTCTCTGCGACGCCTCGAACTCGTTCATCATTGCAATGACGTCGTCGTCGCTCTCAACGGAGACGAGCCGCGACTCCAAGCTCTCATCTGGTAGCTGGAACTTGATCTCCATGCAACGCCGCGAAGCGGCACTGATTTGACTCAATTTGGAATGTAGAGCCTCAAAGTTCGCGGATCTGTCGATGAGCACCAGCCGAGTTTTGCCACCGACGTAGCTTAGTTTGCCAGATAGGCGAGTGAACTCGCCCCCGAAGTTGACAAGGAGCTTCATTTGCGGATTGAGTCGAATATATAGGATTTGCCGGCAATGTTTTAGTATTGTCAGTGAAGAGTTCGGACGTTCTGGTAAAAGTCGTTGGGGTTGGAGTACATAGCAGTCAGCAGAGCGGAAGTGCGGTTGGAGAGTCAGCGAGATATTGCAAATGGCTTCCTCATATGGTACAAATGCAAATACAGTATAATTTCGGGGTTAAAAGACAAAGCTAACATTGCGAAAAAACAAATGTAAATAGAGCATTCTTGGGGGCTAAATCGTAAAGATATTATTGCCACAGTCAGCGTCTATTCGTCGTCTCATCACCGTTTGATCCTTCATCAGGCGGTGGTTTGCCATTTATTCTATATCAACGGCCTCGATTTAATTTAGCTTAGTATTTCCACCTGCTTAAACCCTCTCGCTCTCGGTGCTCACCAAAGCTTCTTTAGGGTTTTAGAATTACAGTGGGAAGTGAAGTGGAAGTTCCGCTCCGGTTCGAAGCCTTTCATTTATTGAATAATTTCATTGATATTTCATCTTCTTTTTGTTTTTTGTTTTCATTTCGTGTTTCATTGCCACTTGATATTATTTTTATTTGATTAAGATCACTGAGAAAGAGAAAATGAATGGTTTTGCTCGAACTTTTAGAATTTATGACTATGCTTATTGTTGTACGTATTTTAAAGAGATGATTGCGGGATGGGCATTTTCTGTGGGTTTTTTATGATTTTTGTGATGTGTTGATGTTGATTTGTTAATCGGAAAACCAAATGTTTTACGTCTTCCGATGCATTTCACATTCATTTGCCTTTTTTTTGTTAAGCACATTCATTTACTTTTAGGATCACTAATTTCTACCTCCAAAAGCTTGAGTTCTGTTTGGTTCTGATACTAGAAAGCTTGGTTGAAGTCCTCTTAGAAGCTATAAAGAAGGCATATGCTACCGATAGAACAAAATAAAAATAAGGCATATGCAGCATGCAATTATTTGAAAAGCTCTTCATTTATTGATATATGAAAGGTGGAGATTTAGTGAGTTGCTGTATGTTCTCGTTCTCACCCAAAATTTATATGTTTATATGCTTGTTCAGTCTTATATCCATATCTATGTTGAATAGTGTAGATCGGGATACGAAATACCACTAATTTCTGTAATGTTGGTTCATTGAAACACTGCTGATTGGGAGACAGTAATTCTCACCGTCCCATTTCTGCTTTACTAACTGATATATCTTATTGAGTTCTTAATCTTCCTGAATTGTTTTTTTTTTCAGGATATTGCAATGGCTTTCCTTAGTAAAGTTGGGAAGATACTTAGACAGAGTACTACCAGGCAGATTCGTTCAAATATTCAGACTCCAAAATTGTCAATCTATCAAGCAATACGATGCATGTCATCCATGACAAGTTCGAAAGTTTTTATTGGAGGTCATCGAGAATATACGCTTGCTGTTGTGAAGCTGGATGTATTAGTACAAGTAACTTGTTTCTTTTTCGCTTTTTGTTGAAATTCTCAATTTATGTGCAGGTCTTTCATACGCTACTGACGATCAGAGTTTGAAGGAAGCCTTCACCAAATACGGGGAGGTGATTGAAGGTACTATGATAGTCTCTATCATGTTTCATAATCTAGCTCCTGATGAAGCAGGGAGTATCAGAGAAGTTGTAGGCTTTCCCCTTAGTGTGCGTAAGCAGTATTAGTGGGTTAGACGAGATTCTCTTCTATTTTGGGAATTATGTCCACTTGAGAATTTTTCTTTGAATTTTTTTAATTGTGGCCACTAGTTCAAACTTCAAACTGGAGTTATATTATGGCTTTGATTGTAAAGGAGAAACTAGTCTCTAAATTCCGTCAGACATTCTACCTTAGAACAATATTTGACTGGAGTGTTTTGTGGAGTTGTTATCCATCAGATAGTAGAACTTAGTAGTCAATACTGACTTTGTTCTTTTTGTCTTAGCGCGAGTCATTGTTGACCGTGAGACTGGAAGATCAAGAGGATTTGGATTCGTCACCTACACTTCTAGTGAGGAGGCCTCCAGTGCCATACAGGCCTTGGATGGACAGGTAATGTCAATATTTGTTCCTTGTGGTCTCTGTCATAAAAGATTGCACCTTGGGATGCGTGTCCTTGTAAAATTATTAATGTTTCATTGTAAAGATATTATGTTAACAAGAGCTTGTACATTTGGAAGTTTGCATATGTTTAGCCATTCAGTATTTGTCATCTAATGCATTAATGTCACTTATTGAGGCAATTGATAATTCTGACATCCGAGGGGTATAATGTTGCCCCCACAATCGTCAGCGCTTTATTACTTTTAAGTGTGACTTCCTGAATCATTAATTAATGGAAGTCCTTTGATAAGAGAATATCTTCTGGTGCCCTGTAATAAAATGGTGTTTTATTCAATTTGGCCCTCCTATAAAAGGTTGCTGATGGATAAACTGTATTGTTTTGTTGTAGTTTTTTATGTTGGATTTTAGAGTGATGTGCTCAATTAGAATGCGAGATAGTCTGGAAAAAAAATACCCTTAATCTTGTCCTTTTTTTGCCAGTCCTTGTGAAGTTATATTTTCATTCGTAAAATTTCTCATTCTTTAACCCTTTTATGACAAATTACCAGGACCTTCATGGCCGACAAGTGAAGGTAAATTACGCTAATGATAGGGCTCGTGGCTTTGGAGGTGGTGGTTATGGTGGTGGAGGTTATGGGGGTGGCGGTGGCGGGTATGGTGGTGACGGTGGAGGTTATGGTGGTGGTTATGGTGGTACCGGTGGCTACAGTGGAGGCTACGGTGGTGGTGGCGGCAGTGGAGGCTACGGTGGTGGTGGCATTGGAGGCTATGGTGGTGGTGGCAGTGGAGGCTATGGTGGTGGTGGTGATGCTAGTGGTGGTGATGCTAGTGGTGGATATCCTGGGACAGGATATGTTACGGGTGGTAATAACTCGGGCAATTTTGGAGGCGGTGATAATCAAGCAGGGGGGAGCTATGGCAGCAATTATGCTGGTGACAACTATGGTAGTGGAGGCAGTGGTGCTGGCTATGGGGGAAATCAAGTTGGCTCTAATCCTGGGAATAACTTTCCGAGTGGAAACAGTTATCAAAGTGGGACCGGCGGAGGGTACGGCGGTAGCAGCAGCAATTGCAATGTTGCCGGTGGTGCTGGCGATAACTATTTCGGTAGTGGTTATGGCAGCAACAGCAGCAGCATTCCTGGTAACAGTAATGCCAGTGCCGGATTTGGGGCGAGTGGAAATTTAAACCAAGATGAACCACAGGATGTCAACTATAGGGATGAGGATGACACTGACGACTTTGCTAAAAGAGCCTGATGCAAAATGCATCCGTAGGAGGAATTTTCTTCACCAAGTCTTCTACTATTGATGTGTTTTTTTTTTTTTTGCACCTTGCTGTCTACCAAACTATATCTGAACTTAGTATTTATAAGGATTTTGCCTCCTAAAACGTGGACTTCTCTTCCATTTTCAAAAGTTGCTTCTCAGAGAGAAGAGATTCGTCAGATGCTAATACCTGGTTATTGTACTTTATATGCTTGAGAGACGAGAATAATTCCATGCAGATTTGGCTGGTGGAAAAAGCTATGTCATGTTGACCCCATTGTTCAATAGGATTGTATTCTTTCTTTTATAGTAAAATCAGATGGGAGTGTGTACACTTCAATCGGTTAGTAGCTCACCTTTTGATTGGTTTGTTGCTTGCCGCTCAGATCGGTTAGTAGCTTACCGTTTGACGGGTTAGTAGCTCAAAAATTGTAATTGAACAGAATTGATCAGTTGTTTAACAGTTGACCGAACCAAACTAATTTATATTATCAGTTCGGTTTGGTTGGTTTCTCCGTTCACCGAATGTGGCTTGATGTTGGCGGCTGCAATAGAGATAGGTGAACTTAAGGCACAGGGAAAAATAAGATTATGCTTCGGCTATAGCTTTTGCAAGACAAATAAGAGAAGACTGAGGAGTGGAGTGAGGTTTCTGGTTCGGCTATGGCGTGAGGATTGAATTTTCAAGGGGCAGGTGTGAGGTGGAGTTGGGGAGGCGCATGGATAGAATGGAGAGTAGTCAATTTTTTTCAATGTTTATATATAAAATAATAAAATAAAAATTATTTATTTGACCGGTTCCGTTCGAAGTGAGAATGCTAGTTATTAAAATAATGAATCGATAGTTCAATTAGTTATTAAATATAAAAGAATTGACCGATCGGTTCGACTCTTCAATTACCCCTTGAGATGGGGTAAATTTTTCTTCTGTTCGGTATAACGATTAACGACTAGGATAATTGTAGGATAATTGGGGATAATAGATATGATTCAAGATAAAATAAAAAAGTCTTGTTTTGGGTTTTCGTGTGGTGTAGATGTCCAAATTCCCCTTCTATATCATAAAATATTGAAACACCAACCGCCTATCTGCTACTACTCTTTGCATTAGTACTGAGTAACGGACACCTTGGTTGCTCTACAAAGCTTGCAAGCTCGAAAAACAAATCGAGATAACTTCTTCAATAACAAAAATTAATCATAGAAGAGGCTTGGGAAAGAAGGTTGAAAAAGGTGAAACAAATCAAATAGCCATTCTTCATTCATCATTGGCGAGTTTTATGCATTTCCAGACATGACGCTAGAAATTGCTACAAACAGGCTGGAACTAATCAACTGTAGGATGCAAGTGCCCAACAATCATGTAGGACTAGGACAATACATACTGGAGGGTTCTGTGATGTGTGAATGTTTATTCAATATGACTCAGAAAAGAAAAGGTTATTCCAAGGAATTTATCAGATCATTAAAATTGAAAACAAGCCAATCAGCTTTGACTGCTACGGCTTCTCGTAGTTGGACACCCGCATAACATATAAACAAGTCGGCACCTCCTGGTCTACGTGCCTATAAATGCGTAATAAATCATTTTAAAAATGAGAATACCAATCACATTATTTATATATGATCATTCCGACCACAAATCTGTTATTTTAAAAGCCTTGTTCTTACCTCAAGATCAGTGGCACCATCGCCAATCATGACCAATGTTTTGTATCCATGAGCCTAGAAAACCATAAGAACAAATTAGCAAGCAACCTACAAAACATCAAGGTATCTAATAATGGTAATGGTACTGACCTTCCTTAGTTGTTGTACTGCAGTGGCTTTTCCTCCACTCCTTGAAGTAGGCTCATTTTTATCAAAACCCAAAAACTCTCCTGAGTTTCCAAACAGAAGTTGATTGGCAAAAATGTCTTCATGTGGAATCCCGAGGATTGATGCAACCGGCTTCACAGGAAGTTGCTCAATTAGTATTATCAAAGAAAAATGCTGATACTGATACTTCCTTTCCGGAAAGTATATTAACAAGATCATTCGTGGATAAGAATTTGTAACTAAGTACTTCTCAAAAAGAATTTGTAACTAAGTACGATGAATCATGCTATTGGTAAGAAGTTAAGGATGAAATGCACTTTCTGATCCAGAAAGGATGAGAATGACATAGTTACTTTGTTCACTTTCTCCAAGATCTAAATAATTTGCGGCCTAATACTCTTTTCTTTTGCAGGTTTCCCGAAACAACTATGCTGTTCTTGTAAAGGTATATCATAATATATTTTCCAGTGAGGAGTTAGAGCAAAGTGCCCTGACCAAGTCATCCATAGGAACTAATCTTGTAATGCATATATCTTTCCATTAGAATCAGCAAACTTTAGTAGAGTCACCCACATTATTTAATATCAATCAATACCAAGTGACTCAAACCGACAGTAATTAAACTACAAATTAAATCCAAATCCAACATATCTTTATAAGCAGTAGAACAAAATAATCCAACTATCTAGCCGCATACGTTAATCATTTGTCGGAAACCTCCAGAGATCAGATAAACATCTATATTATTAGCCTTCAGCTTCTTCACTAACTCATCTATGCCATGAGAAAGCCTACAGAGAAATGGTGCAAATGTTTGAAGTTAGGATGAGAAAATATTAGTTGGCAAAAGGGAGTAACAGGTACTGGAAAGAAAAAAAGATGTCAAAATATACAATAAAATCTCATCTCATAAGGTTTTGAAATGTCCACATAAGTGGATAAAATCGTGAAGTTTCCTTTGTTTATCACTTTAGCTAGCAGAGTAGTGTTTAATAACTCTCAGTCCAAAAATGGTAGCTTTGTATGGACAGTGTAACAAAGGTAAGAACAGCCCATAAGATATCCAAAAGTGAGTTCTGAAACTCAGTCAAAGGTCACCAAACATTAAATATAATCTCAAACTATCCTTCAATTCAATAGAAAATGAGTCTATAAATAACAATATTAATAATACACAAAATTGCACCAAGTTATTTACCAAAAAAACTCTGGCATAATAATGCTGTGGTTAGAGCACATTAAAAATATTTATTCTCATAAAAAAGAGCATCCTAAATGCCCAACTGGAAACTTTTCTTTTTTCTTTTTTCTCGTGATTTTTATATTCACTTTTGACTATCCATGGATGATCCTAAATTGGCAAGATAAAAATATTCAGGTAAGTTAATTTGATGAGAAAAGTACGGGAAAATGCGAAACATGCTAACGCGGGTACTATAATGAAAGTAGTGATCACACCTTGGTGGTCTCCTAGCAAGGAAATCCTCAACTTGGGAGAGGGAAGGATTGAACAAAGATAGTCTGGCAGCTAATGCCTCCTCAAAAGGTACAGAACCACCCATTGCTCTGGAGAAATAATATAACAAAAACAGATCACAAAAACTCCAGGATAAAAGGCCAATCAACATTATCTAAAAGTAAACAAAACCTAGCGGTCCATTCACCTAGCGGTCCATTCTGCAACAGCCTTCCCAGCGCCACAAAAATCTGCTAGTTCGTCAATACCTTCATCAAGGCAAACTGTGCTATCAACATCGAAGCACACTGCATTTGTACTCCTCCACAGCTCAAGAACCTCTGAATTTCACATTTCAAGTTAAAATCATGACCAAATGATAGTGTTAAACCTCACAAACTTTATAAAAGTAGTCCCCCAGTTCCCTAAAAACTCATGAATATAAATTGACTACAACCTTTTGACGGTTTCGTATTATCGAAGTTGCCCACTGTCGGGGCATCTAATGGCTGAACTGAAGCAGCTATTGGATTGATTGAAATAGAATGTCTACTAGTCCCAGTTTGACTGTTATGTGAGCTTCTTGTAAATTGCAGATGCAATGCAGGTCGAAAAGAAAAGTAAATCTGTCTACAATGAGTAGGAATAGGCCTTATTCGTGCACTCAGCAAACCTTCCATCAAACAGTATCTCTCTCCAGAAAACCAGAGTACTTATATGAACGAACTTGGTAGACTTCTGCACCCTAATCATTACAGACGATCAAGTCGCGCATAATAGAATAAAACAAAGAAGAAAGATCATAAACATCATGGAATCAAATGCACATGCATTGCGAAGCAATGAAAATGAGAAATATACAATAAAAAAGTTCATACAAACTATGTATGATTCTGGATCGACAAGCCATGCTCTCTAACAAGAAACACGGGCCTACGATTGAGATGCAACGAGAAAAGACCCAAGGAAAACAATAGGAGAGGAAAAGGAAATGGAAATTTCCAATTCCAGGCCAAACTTGAACAATGAATAATCCACATTCAAAAGATTACCATCCATTAATTTTCCTAGCAAATTATCTCAGTACCAAAACAGAAAGAAAAGGGATTAGGGAAATCGAAAGGTGAAAAGGAGAGTATATACAAATGGAAAAGCTAACAAAAAGAGCTATTTCTCATCTTAATGCAGAGAAAATTAACCAAAGAAAACTGTGAAAACAATGAGAAAGGAAAAGAAAATCAATACCGAAAATAATAGCAAGTAAATTACAGATTCCTTTATTCGCTTAGATTTAACCCCGTCTCTTTCAATGATCTTCAGATCTCCTTGCTTTCTGCTCGCTCTGCTCTCCAATGGTTGCTGGAAAAATAGGATTTTTTTCTAAACTAGACCCTACATTAATCATTTTGCAAAACTAAACTCATACATTAATTTTTATTCTTCTGCCCCCTGACTCACACTGCACTCAAAATTCATTTATGAAGTTACATGTTACCTTTCACCTCATTTCTCTTTGTTTGTTTTTTATTTTTTCCACTTGTTTTTTCTACGTTTTCTTCTTCATCTTTTTCTTCATCTTGTTACTTCTTCATGCAACAACAAAATATTTATTTATTTTCTTCTTCATGAATTTTCTGATAATATTTATTTTTTTTAAATAAATTTTTGCCTATTTTTACAGATCCGAACCATATCTAGCCACAAATCAGATCTAAAAAACTAACTTTTTACCAATTTTTACAGACCTGAACCAAAAGATCTAACAACAAACCAGATCTGAAAATAGGTTTTGCCTATTTTTACAGATCTGAACCATATTAGCCACAAACCAGATCTGAAAATGGGTTTTTACCCATTTTAGGCAGTAATTCCTTCTTCTAGTTCTTCTTCAACGTTTTATTTTTAGTGTGTCATTCATGGGAGTACACTAGCGTCGTGTAGCCACCGTGTAGTCTACACAATGGGTACACCGACATCGTGTAGCCGTCCTATAGTCTACACGATGGGTATACCGGTATTGTGTAGCCATCATATAGTCTACACGATGGGTACACTAGCATCACATTGCCATCGTGTAGTGTACAGGATGGTACACTGGTATCATGTTGCCATCATGTAGTATACACGATGGGTATACTGGCATCGTGGGTATCGTGTAGTATACACGTAGTCTACACGATACCAGTGTAGCCATCCTGTAGTTTACACGATGGTTACATAAAGGCAGTGTGGTCATCGTGTAGTATACACGTAGTCTACACGACGACAATGTAGTCATCATGTAGTATACACGTAATCTACACGACGCCAGTGTATTCATAGTGTAGACTATACAATGGCTACACTATATACTACACGATGGTTACACTAGCGTCGTGTAGACTATTCGTTGGCTACACTATATACTACACGATAATTACACTAGCGTCATATAGTCATCGTGTAGTCTACACAATATGCACACTAACATCGTGTAGGCTATGTGCATATTACACGATGGCTACACTGGCATCGCGTACCCATCGTGTAGTCTACATGATGACTATACTAGCGTCGTGTAGCTATCGTGTAGATTACATGATAGCTACACTAGCATCGCGTAGACTATGTGTATGCTACACGATGCTAGTATACCCATCGTGTAGACTACACGATGGCTACACAATGTCATTTTACCCATCGTGTAGACTACACGATGCTAGTGTACCCATCGTGTAGTCTACACGATGGCTACACGATATGTACACGACACTAGTGTACCCCCATGAATGACACTCAAAAAATAAAACGTCGAAGGATTTAAAAAAAAAGTAAAACGTCAAAAAAGAACTAGAAGAAGAAATTGCTACCCAAAAATGAGTAAAAACCCATCTTTAGATCTTGTTTGTGGCTATATATGGTTAAGATATGTAAAAATAGGTAAAAACCCATTTCCAAATCCAGGTTGTAGTCAGATCTTCTGATTCAGATATGTAAAAATCGGCAAAAAGACATTTTCAGAAGAAAAAAAATATTCTCAGAAAATTCATGAACATGAAGAAGAAAATAAATAAATATTTTACCATTGCATGAAGAAGCAAGAAGATGAAGAAGAAGACGAAGAAGAAAATGGAGAAGAAAATGTAGAAGAAAACGAAGAAGTGGAAAAAATGAAAAGAATAAGAAGGAGAAATGAGGTGAATGGTAAACATGCCACTCCATACATGCATTTTGATTGAAATGTGGGTTAAGGGTAAGGAGAAACAAAAATTAGTGTATGAGTCTATTTCAATAAATGGGTTAGTTTAGGGGTCCAGTTTAACAAAAAATCAGAAAAATATCTATTAGTCCGCCAAACACTTGAAAAAGGAAATTACTCAACAACCCAATTTGTTAAACGAATTTTTACGTTTACTAAACATGTGATACATTTAAAAGATAAAAGAGAAAATGAAAAATTATAAATTGGTCCCAACTATTAAGTTGATGTCATTTATAATTCTGAACTATTATTTTCATAATTTATAACCTTTAACTTATTGTTTACTGCCAAATATAACCTTCCGTCTATGAAACTGTTAGTGAGTTGTTAGTGATGCTTAGAACGACGTCGTTTTGATTTGATAAAATTAAAAAAAACACCGCTATCAATACCATGCTGTTTTGAATCTATCAAAACTACCCTTGCGGTTCTTCTTTGTCTTCTCTGCAGTATTGGGGTTTTGTTTTGTTTTTTTTAATTTAAATCGATCAAAACGACGTCGTTCTAAGTCTCGCTAACAACTCACTAATAGTTCATAGTTATAAATGACATCAATTTGATAGTTCAAGAATTTAATTTATAGTTTTCTCAAGAGAAAATGAAAGAAAGATAAAATGAGTAATAAATTTTATTGATTTTTTACTTAACTATCATAAATTAAAATACAAATAAATAAATAAATTAAAATTTAAAATAATAATTAATGTCATTGATATATTTAGTAACAGTAAAAAATCAGATCTATCTATCTANAAGACATCTAAGCTAGGCTGGTACCTCCATAGCACCCTCATCTAACTCAACCCAACAATTATTAAATTAAAATAAAAGAGTCAACACAAGAAAACATAAAGAACAAAATCAACAGAACTTAAAAGAAAATATATTACAAACATCATCAGAAATAAGTGAAGAACAAAAATTTGTAACAATTCACCATCAAGTTGGAGTAACTATACTAGGGGTCATGGACGGCAAATAATTTGTAACCTGGTTACCCTCCCGATTGATGTAAGTGACAACAAAGTCCACCACATAAACGCCAATAGATCTTTCTAGATCTAGAACAAAGAATGACCGTCACATAAACAAAATCACTTTTCAACAATAATTATCTCCATCCAAAGGCCGAGGCATAAATAATCACATGGATAGCACTAGCCAACTCATCCTCAAAAGTAAAACATACACCAAGGAGAATAGCGTAACAACCCTTGAAAAATCTACTAGAGGAACGAAAAACGCCTCCACAACCTACAAGCCCAAGACTACTAAAAGCCGTTCCATCTGTGCTCACCTTAATCCAACTTGATGGGGGAGGATGACAATAAATTTTCAAGATACATGGGGCGCTGGAAGGACAACTTGAAACATAAAAACCGCTGAAATGTCAAAAGTTTCTCAATTGAACTCTGCATCGTGCCAATCTTAAAAGAGTCTGTTTCATAAATTAAATGCTAAAGCAAGGCAATAGCTTCAGCAAAGGCAAGTTTTCTACTCCCAAAAGTGGCTTGATTACGAAAGAACAACACCATCCAAAAGACGGTTATAATGGAAGTCTACCATAAAGCCTTCAATTGCGTGCTAAAAGATATTTTCATCGTCACCTGCCAAAAATATAAGGAAGTACCGTCAAGCTTGATATCATTCCTAAAACACTTGACATGCCATCCCACAGCCCACGAGAAAAAGGACATTCTATAAAGTGATGACGTAAGTCCTCCGCAGCACAACAAAGATGGCATTGGGAAGGAAAAATATAATCACGAGCGCACAATGTAGATTTAGTAGACATATTTCCATAGAACAAGTGCCAAGTGAGGATAATGAGGGTAATATCGTCTATTTATATTTTAAAGATGGACCATTTGTGCAAATTATAACTTTTTGAGCCATTTTTTTTCCTTTATTTTCATATAGTGGCATATTTGCCTAATTCAACCTTATTTTTTTTTACTTAAGTAGGTAAACCCATGATTGGGAAAGTGACTTTTGCAACAAAATAATCTCCCCAAATTTAGAATACAATAATCTATTTCATAATGTTTTGTTGTTATAACCAGAGTCATCTTATCAAACAACAAATATATTTATTGAACCTCCCAAAATATTTGTTCAACTCTCAATACATTTGTTGAACCCTATTTATTGACAGTCTTAAACATATTTTTTGATCCCCAAAATATTTGTTGAATCCCCAACACATTTGTTGAACTCTCAAACACATTTGTTAAAACTCTGAACACATTTGTTAAATCCCCTCATAATATCCATACTGAAAAAGCACTCTCAGCGTTGAAGAATTTCCCTATAACCAAAATGTACGATATATGTGCCAGGTGGCCACCACGTAATCAACTTTTGACCAATCGACAGGTAGGAGGCGGATCGCTAATCAGGTGGGGAAACAACAGCCAACAAACGAAATTTAATGGTCAGGATGAGGTCGCTAATAAGGAATAGTATCAACTGAATCAATGGAATATTCTTTGGCGGTGGGATATTCTCAATTTCCCTACTCTGTAGCAATGTACTAGTGGAATATTCTGGGTTATTTTATAACCAAATTCCATGTGTAAATATGGTCAATGTAACCTTAAAAATATATTGAATGAAATTCTTAGCATTCATCGAGTTCACTTTCTCTCATATTCTATTTTATTATCTTTATTCTTTACATTGGTTTTACTAAACTGTAAAAAACATTTACAATTTGATGCTCTTGTTGAGATACCTATTAAAAACTCAAGTGCGAAGCAAGATGCCTAGAATAAGATCAAATACGGTTCTCAACGATAGCGACAAGGCAAATCATGTTGATCAACCATCGCAACGTACAGAGATCCAAGGAATGATACAAGCCGTGCTGATGGTAATGATGTTGTTTGATAGGTATACGCAAGTGTATGTATTGTTAACAAGTACTAAAGTAGTAAGTGAGCGTCATCTCCAAATGGACCAGTGAGAAATATGCAATAAAATAGACAAAATCAAATCTAGTTGAAAAACCGAGTAACAACAATAGATTGATCCCAAATAACTAAAAATTAAAGTGAAAATGATAATGCTAAGTAAACTATCTTAAAGTGACACTTGCAGAATATAAGAGTAAGATTAGTATTAATGGTGTAACCAATGATGAAGAAAGCTAGCATGGTTAGTTCTCCTATCCATTAATATTTCTGGTTAAATCTGTTCTTGTTGCTACAACATCCTAATAGCATCAACCTTAGCTCAAAAGCACAATGGAGTGTCATCCTTGCGATTACCAATTCCAACCTTAATTAACTTATGTCTAAGCTTAATTTCAGATTAGAGATTGATTCCTTAAGTTCTAGCCAAAGAGTTTACAAAGGTGAGCACATGTCTACACTACTCACAAAGTATTTTGATCTTTTTAGACTTTAATTGAGTTACATTTTACTAAAGTTGATAAGTCAATAATAAAATCGAAGCATTAAGCACACTTGAATGAAATGCTAACAAGAAATAAGCAATAAAAACTGTATTAACTAGAAATAACAACTTCAAGGTTCATTACCCATACTAGCTTAAATGTTTTAACTCATAATCAACTTAAGAAGAATTCGAGCCGAGTTACAACGATTAAATATAGAGATATAGAGCTTAGAAGAAGGAGAAAATGATATATCAAAGAATAATAGGGGAAGAGAATAATAGAGAATAAAAGAATACTCCATTTCTTGTCTTTTTTCTCTACGTCTTCTCCTTTCTTTTGTTGCTTAGTCTTTTTCATTCTCGCACATTTTCCTCCTTATTTTCAACAAGAAACGTTGGCTCCCCTTTAAGGAAGATGAAGGTCCTATAAATAAAGCCTAAAAATTAGGGCTTCAACTTGAAAAGAGAACATTTGTCAAGTAACAGCACTGGATGGGGACCACTTGAAAGCAACAACGCCAGCTTGGCAAGGACCACTTGAAAAGCCACAGCGTCACCTGGAGGGGGGGGGAGACCATTTCAAAAGCCAGAGCGCCAACTGGATAACTTCTTTTTTGGATCGCACGAGCTTCTCTCCCTTTTGGAGCGCCAGCTGGACTAAACGACAAAGGTTCTCTACCACATGTGCACGTCTGCTACTATAGTGATGTAGTATCCTTATGTTGTAGCATCTGACCAATTGACTGCTCACCTTAGAACTCTACACAAAAGTATGAATTAAGTTCACAATCTACCCAATTACTACCAAATAAGTTAAATAGGCAACTAGACTCTAAAAAGGTAACTAAAACAAGAAAATGACACACGTAAGACTAAAAACTAAAACTTCACCCCAAAATTCATAATGAAATAAGTCTGAAAATCAATAGATAAATCTAATTTCTTCGAGTTGTCAAATGCAAAACATGGAGAACCAGAACAATGAAACCCTCCATAGTACATGGAAAAACTGTGCATGAGCACATCGCCACTTTGTAACGTGATATGGCAGAAACGCTAATGGAGGTGAGCCAACGGGCTAACGTGAAAGAATTAGATGACCAACCCGTCAGACGACTAATCCAAAGCGCAACGAGATGACGTCGAAGTTCAGTCCAAGAATAACAAAAAGGAAGCAGACAAAGAGAAACGACCATATGTGATGATGACATAGCAAATAGTTGAGGAATTGCTGGAAAGAAAGATGATGTAGATACATAAGCTTGGGAGTGCGCGCATGGTTGATTTGGAGTCACTCACGAGCTCTCTGTTATGTCTAGAGATATTTACTACACCAATCCCAAAATAGTTCATAGCCCCAAAGTTCAAACATTACGAATGGAAAACATATCCAGTTGACCGTCTCAGACAATTCATGAGTCGAATGTTCCCTACCAGCTTAGCCGATAGTGGTTTAAAGTGGTCTCACTCCCTTCCTCCTTGTTCCACTAATAATTTCACCACTATTCCATCTGTCTTTTTAGAATGGTACTCCACATACCGTCTATCATGAAGATTCAAAATATCTCCTAACAATCTCCATCAAGAAAGGGGAATCATTACCAGATGGCCAAAGTTAAAAATTATGATGATCGGGTGGCGAGATTCACGTTCAGAATGAGCTCTAGACCCGAACTTTTCACTTTGGAGGAAGGTGAAACGACTCATGATGGTAGAAGCATTCTTGCGGGCGCAAGCATACATCATTATGGAGAAAGAGAAACAACATGATGAGGCTTTCAAAATTGTGATTTAGGGAACAACAGACGAGCGGTCAAAGCTCTGGAACGGGAAAAAAGAGGAAAAAAAGAACAGAGAAGAATGATGACAGAGACAAATACATGTATGAGAATGCTAACAAGAGGATGAGAGCCACAAGAACAATTCAGCCGAGATTGAAACCTACACGCCGCTCGCCATACTCGTTAACCATATCTTGGAGCAGAGGTGGAACCACGTAGTTGAGGGTGGGGTCAAGTGACCCAACTAAAAACTTTATTAATTTTTAGTAGGGAATTTTTTTTTATTTTCTATTTTTGTATCACTAATTTTTCAGTTGTGACTATACAAACTTTGAGTTTTGGTCTTTTAAATTTCTCAGTTTTTAGCCTATTAATTTTCATTTATAACCCTAAAATAAAACCCCAAATTTCCTCTTCACCGTCTCATTTTGAGACACCCCAAATCTCAATCCCCATTTTGGCGAAACATACCAGAGACTAGACTAGTGCCTCCCAACCGACAGCCGGCAGCCCACTGGTGACGCGACTTCCCTACCAGTAAGGCCTCTCTCTCTCTCTCTCTCTCTCTCTCTCTCTGAGACCCAGACGAGAACACTGCCACTAAGACAAGTACAGAAGAAAATTCAAGACTTCCTTTACAATGGAGAACCAATGTGGAAGATTCGACTTAGAGGAGGATAACTGAAAAAGCAAGGATTCTTATGGGTCATGGCTTAGATCATGACCTTGAATGTTTGTAAATAGAATTTCCATCAATAATGATCAGGTAACTTAACTTCTTCAAGAATTTTATTTGCAAGAACAATTACTATTAATGTATTTCAGAAATTCGTTCCTCGTTGCCTTGATTACAAGGACGATTATGATTTTAAGTAGCACCGAATAATTTAATTTTGTTTCTAAGGGATATGAACAATTTTCTTTTGGCCTAAAAAGGATTTGGCATGACAAAAATAATTTTGTATTCTTTACGACAGGTTAGGTGACCAAAATTACAATTTATCCTTATATTTTAGCGATGAAATTGGTACAATTTGACTCGTCAATATAATCAATCTTGCTGGCTAATAAGGTAACAAATATTAATTTGACTTAAAGTGTAAACAATTTTTATCCCTAAAACTCTCTCTCTCTCTCTCAGTTTGAAAGCATTTTGGGATGGAAGAGGTTGGGGGATTCCTTTTATGAGCATAGCTTCTCATTTTAAAATTGTTGATAATGGAACTCATATAAGGTCCTTCTTTCAAAAAACATGATATCAAATGTCTCATATTGAATCTTTTTTGTTTACATCACTACGGCTATACACACTTTCTTGTTCCTATTAACAAAACATCCCCTTTTTTACACTCTTCCGGAACCGGTGAAATGGGTGCTTACTTTAGGTAGTTGATTTTGGGGAAGGTGATTTTGTTTGATGTTCTTGCTGCAAGGGCTACATAAATCCGTTTATAAAGTTTATTGGTTAGGGAATGCGGTTCATTTGTAATTTGTGTGGTTAGTATCGATATTGCTCAAACTTTTTATTGTATCTTTTTCTTGGTTAAATATGCTAGCATGCCTCTTCGTTAGTCGTTATGGTCAAATACCATTGAGATCGTAAATAACAAAGTCATGTTGAGCTCGTCTTGAAAAATATACCGTAAAATAATGAATTTTCTAAAAGAATAAACAACAAAAAAATCGTAAAATTATAATATGTCGTAAAAGACATTGATCCTATTAAACTAAATTCTTGGCTCCGCCCCTGTCTTGGAGACCATAAAGAACAAACCTTAGTTAAAAAGTCTGACGTCATTGACGAAAGAACCAAGCAGCAAGGACAAGAACAAGTATTGCTCGTATAACAGGAGCTACAGACACTATATCAGAGATTGTTACGAATTGAAAGACCACATCGAGGAACTGGTAAGGGAATGCTACCTCATATTGAGATGAAACAGAGTAACACTTGCAAGGAAATGAAATAAAATAGAGCAATGAAGGTGTATTCGATGGTGAAATGAGCTAGGATGATTAAATCCCTTTGTTGTTCTATCCTTAAAAATCTGTCAATATGCTAAAGCTTTTTACTAGCATTAACCTCAACTCAAGAGTATGCAACAAATTTTCATCCTTGTAGCTATTAACTTCAATCCTAATTAACTTATTCCTAAACTAATATGAGATTAAGGTTACACATTATTTACTCTAGTTGTTTGGCTTAAAGATGAGCATATATGCCTATATTCCTGACTAATTACTTGGATCAATACATATAAGTAAGAAGTATCACTCAAGCTAGATCCATTGAATTAAACCTTTCTAGAGTTCAATCCAACTTGTATCTTACAAAAGATGACCGGTCAATTAATAAGAATGAGCATTAAAAATACTTGAATGCAATGCTATTAAGAAATGAGTAAATTGAACTTCATTAATCAGGGATAAAACTTGAAAGTTCCTTAAACATTCTAGCTTAAGATGTTTAGCTCATAATAAGCTTTAGAACAGATTCAATTACATTCATAGCCATTGAAAAAACTTGCAGAAAAATTAAGCTTAGAAAAGAAGATACAATAAATAGAAGAAGGGCAAAGATGAAAATAGAAGATGGAATATCCTCCTTCCTTGGCTTCTTCCTTGCATCTTATCTTTCCTTTTTCTGTCATTTTCTTCTTTTCTCTCTCTGCGTCTCCTAATCCTCAGTAAAAGTGTCAGCGCTCACTTCCAAGAAGATGTACTTTCTATAAATAGAGCCTCAAAATTAGGGCTTCAACCTTTAAAAGGGACACTTGTCGAGGAACAACATTAGATGGGGACCACTTGGAAGCAATAACGCCTGCTGGATAACTGCTTTTTGGAGCGCATGAGCTTCTTTCACCTTTTGGAGCACGAACTGGACTAAACGATAAAGTCCCTACCATGTGTGGCAATATGCTACCATAACGATGAAATTTCGCGTGCTGCAGCATCCTTTCAGCTGACTGCCCTTCCAATAACTCTACACAAAAAGCACAATCTTATGCATGAACTGCCTATTTACTACTGAATAAGCTAAAAAGGTAGCTAGACTGTAAAAGATAACTAAAATAAGGAAAGTGAGAAAGATAGTAGTAGAAACCAATGCATCGCCCTAAGATTACTAATGAATTAGGCTTGAAAATACATAGATAACTCTAATTTCTTAGAGTTATCACCCCCCACCATACTTAAGACATTACACGTCCTCGAGTGATGACAAACAAGACAAGCAAATAAACCAAATGATAACTCATATGAGACATACCCACCACCAACCAGGTTCTATACTAAGTGAACGAAAAAAATCTAAGCCCTTCAAAACATCACGCCAACAACACAAATTATGCTTATGCGAAAACTAAATTTTACTCTTAAATATGCGGAATTGAATGCAAGCCAATCCCCTCAGTGAGTGTGTGATACAGAATAGAGTTACTCTCTTAAACTTCTTAAGCTACTTTCAACAGAGATCCTCGACTTAACTTTAGTGCTTAAACTAGTCATCTTAGTCCATTAGTCAAACATCGAGTAATATGAAGTTGACTAAACAGGGGGAAAGCAATTACAACCATGAAATACAGAGAACGACATGAAGTATTGAGGTGCATTCTTTTTAATCCAATGACTTTTTTTCCGTGGTTTTCTTTTACTTTTTACTTGTTACTTTTTACAGAGTTAGAATATCTCTCATGTTACACTATCTTTTGACGCGAATGGAAACACTTATGGTGAAGATACCCGATTACTTAGCAGTGTAACAAATAAGGCTGGTTAACATTCTTGTTTTTACTATTGCTATAGCAGGCTAGAGGGGGTTATGAATATTTTGTAACCTTCTCTAACTATTCACGTTTTGGGCATGTTTATCTAATGCGCCAAAAGTCTTTAAGACCGTTCCTTCTTTATTAGCTCTCATCTCTCGAACTGTATCCATTCCTCTATACTCTCTTCTTAACTGTCTTAGAGTCCTGTCAATCTCTGGGTCAAAATTGAAGTTGGGTAATCGCTGAATACGTATAAAATGAAGTCCAAGTTCATGCAACAGGGTAGTAGCAACAATTTTAACAATATAGATCACTAATTAGATTTAGTTTGATCTAAATACTTAAGTTTCTCACTCATTCCCTGACAACGGCTTGTGTCATTAACAAGTAGTAAAATGATAAGTGAATGCCATTCTCCACAAGGATTGATGAAAAACAGGGTAATCAATCAAATCAAGCTTAAGTTTGGTAGAGTAAAGTAACATTAATGGATTTGAGTTTTAATTAATCTAAGATTAAAGTAAAAGAGCATTAATCTAAGATGAGATGAAACAGAGTAACACTTGCAGAGAAATGAAACAAAATAGAGTAATGAATGTTTATTCAATGGTGAAATGAGCTAGGATGGTTAAATCCCTTTGTTGTTAGTATCTCTAACTAAATTTGTTCATTCTGCTACAATTTCTTACTAGCATTAACCTCAACTCAAGTATGTGTAACAGATTTTCATCCTTGCAGCTATTAACTTTAATCCTAATTAACTCATTCCTAATCTAATATGAGATTAAGGTTACCCAATATTAGTTCAAGTTGTTTGGCTTATAGGGTGAGCATATATGCATATATTCCTCACTAATTGCTTAGATCAATACGATTCAAGTAACAAGTATCACTCAAGCTGGATCCATCAAACTAAACCTTCCCAGAATTCAATCCAACTTGTATCTTACACAATTTGGCGAGTCAATTAATAAGAATGAGCATTAAATATACTTGAATGAAATGCTATTAAGAAATGAGCAAATTAAACTTCATTAATTAGGGATAAAATCTTCAAAGTTCCTTAACCATTCTAGCTTACGAAGTTCACCTCATAATGAGCTTCAAAATAGATTTGATTACATTCATAGCCATTAAAAAACTTGGAGAAATATGAAGCATAGAGAAGAAGATACAATAAACAGAAGAAGGGCAAAGATGAAAATAGAAGAGGGAATAAAGAATATACTCTATCTTTGTCTTTTTCCTTGCGCCATTTCTTTCATTCTTCTATCATTTTCTTCTCTTTTCTCTCTGCAAATTGTCTCCTAATTCACAGCAAAAGTGTCAGTTCTCCCTTCTAAGAAGACGTATTTTCTATAAATAGTGCCTCAAAATTAGGGCTTCAACCTCCAAAATGGACACTTGTCGAGCAACAACACTAGACGAAGGGTACTTGAAAGCAACAACACTAGCTGGATAACTACCTTTTGGAGCCCACAAGCTTTTTTCACCTTTTGGAGCGCCATCTGGACTAAACGATAAAGTCCTGCCATGTGTGCCAATTTTCTACTATCGAGATGTAATTCCCTGTGCTGCAGCATGTCCTCAGCTAACTGCCCTTCCAAGACCTCTACACAAAAAGCACTATCTTATGCATAAACTGCCCATTTTCTACCAAATAAGCTAAAGAGGTAGCTAGACTCTAAAAATAACTAAAATAGGGAAAATGACAAAGATAAGACTTGAAACTAATGCATCACCCTTACCTTGCTGAGGTATGCCATCATTCTCGTGTCTTTGGCCTGGTAACCCCTTTTAATCTGGTTGAAAAAACTAATTTAGAGTCATTGAACACTTTCAATTTTTCTATACCTAGAGTGTTGACCAGTCGCATCCTTGTAAGTAAGGCTTCATATTCTGCCTCATTATTTAATGTTCTCAATCTGAAACATAAAGCATGTGCACTATTTATTCTGTCAGGAGTCTTCAGAATCAAGCCCGCATTGCATCCTCTTGCATTGGTAGACCATCTATGTATAAGACCCATACGTTGTATAAGACCTCCATATCTAAGTTTTTTGCTTTGATTATAGCTTCCATGAGATATTTTTTTTATTTGGTACTCTTAGGACGATGGTATCATTTATACCATAAAGTCTACAAAAGCCTGATCCTTGGTCACAGTCTGAGGTTTGTATCAGATATCAAACTCTCATAACTCTACGCTCATTTTATCAACTTACCAGACATATCTAATTTTTGTAACAAGGTCTTGAGAGGGTGCGATGTCTTTACTACTTTGGTGTGGCTTTGGAAATAAGGCTTCAGTTTTCTTGCTGTTGTTACCAACATGGGTGTGAGCTTTTCTATATAAGTATATCATCTCTACATCTAGGAGCATTTTTCTAACTGAATCGTCTGGCCATTGATCCTTTCCTCTTCCCAGACTAGTACGGAGTTGACTGCAGACTTTGATATGATTAGGTTCACATATAACACCTCTCCTTCTTCTGGTTTCGATAACAAGAGCGTGGACATATGTGCTATTTGAGATTTATGATTGCCTTTTCAAACTCACTACTCCATCCAAATTCTTTATCGCCTTTTAAGATATTGAAGAAGGGTAGCCACTTTTTTTAGGGACTAAAAATAAATCTATTCAGAACAACCAACCTTTCATTCAATTTCTAGATCTCTTTAACAGAACGGGGTGCGACCATTACTAGAATGGCACTTATATGGTTAGGGGTGGCCTCGATCCCACGCCTTGTGACTAGATTTCTAAAAATGTTTCTTGATGACACACCAAAAGAGCATTTTGTTATGCACAAGGTTTTTTCTTGGTCTACTAGGTGCATGAGTATCTGGTTGTATCCGGAGAAGGCATTCATGCATATTAGCTTCTCGTGCTCAGCTGTGGCATCCACTAACGGATCAATCATTGGGAGTGGGAAACTGTCCTTTAGGCATACCTTGTTTAGGACAATGAAGTTAATGTATACCAACCAATTTCTATTTTTTCATTTTGATTACTACTACATAAGCTAGCCAGTCTGGGTATTGTACTTCTTAAATAAAGCCAATGTCCAGTAACCTTTAAACCTCCTTATTGTTGATTTGGTTTCAATTGGATGAAAGCTTCGTCCATTTCTTCCTAGTAAGTTTATGGTTGGGGTCTACCTTCAACTTATGTTATATCACGGAAGGATTTATCCTTGGCATATATGATATGCTCCATGTGAAGGTCTTCTGAATCTTTTCAGGAAAGAGATGGGCTCTCCTCTAAGTGGGTCTCTCAAGCTCGAGTCGGTGCTAAAATTTTTCTTAAGTTCGGATGCATGAATTGAGATCTCAACTGTCTCTTCTTTAGGGAGGTTTAACTATGTCCATATATCCCCTATGTCATGTAATTGCTATTGAGTGTGTTTATGCTTGAACCTTGTGAGGTATCAGTTCTTAGCCATGGCCTGATCTCCATGGATCTCCATTATTCCCTTGGGTGTTGAGGAATTCCGTTTTTGGTGAAATAGGAAGGGAAAGCTTTCATGTTGTACACCCATGGCCTTCTTACTATCATATTATATTTTGAATCCTCATCAACCACAAGTAATTCTATCATTAGGTTGATTACCTTTTTCTTCACTGGTAGGAAGATACTCCCGATGACCTTGGCAACTGAGCCGTTGAATCCAACGAGTTTTAACTCGTGTTTCATAATTATGAATCATATACTTCCATATTCTTTAGTGCTGAGAGAAAATGACGTCAGTCAAACTTCCCAGATCTACTAAGATTTGTTTGACGACATAATTTGCCATGTCGAGAGAAATACCAAGGTATCATCGTGAGGGTTGTGTACCTAGACCATATCCTAGCCTAAAAACTAATAATCGGACATGGGTCGGTCTGAGGTGAGGTACTCAAAGAGTATATCGATTATCGAGTAACTCGGACGTGCCCTCTTCATGCTAATTTGGTCGGGTCCCGCTGGAGTTTCCTTTTGGGATTTATCCTCTTCCTCGGTCCTTGGATGTTTTCCAGCCTGTTCTAGTAAGTATTCCTTCAGGAAACCCTATTTCAACAAGGACTATATTTTCTCATTTTAATATCTAGAAGTTGCCTGTCTTATAGCCGTTGTCCCAGTGGTAGTCCCAGTACTTGTCTTGATCCTTTCTCTTTGCTATCTTGGTTTTTAGTATGTGGGATTGTGGTAGCAAGACTTCTCTCGCAGGGTGACGGTCAGAGGTGGTAATTTAAATTCAAGCACAAAATTTGGTATGAGTCTATTAACGACCGCTAACCTCTCTCGAGAGCGCTTTCTATCATTATTTATGATAAGTGTTATCCCTTCAGCCTATGTCATCTCCTCTAGCCTTGGGTGAGTTCTTGTAGATGGTTGTTGCCTTTCCCTTTCTTTTCTTTTTTCCATCACTTTATCTAACATGGGGGTTTTCTTAGACATTCTAATATGACTTCGGGTCTCTTGTGGTGCAAATATTTATAGATGTCAATCCCCTCTAGAAATTTGTTCCTAAAAGCAGTCGCAGACACTATGTTATCGCATTGTATTATGCCAACTTTATCGTTGTTGAAACGCTTGATATACTTTCTTAAATATTCCTCCCTTTTTCTGAATCACTGTGAAGAGGTCATGAACCTCTTTGGTCAATCTGTTGATATCCAAAATTCAATCAAAGACCAAAGAGTAGTAATTTGAGGCATCCATAATGAACACAAGATGAGAATCCCATCATAAACGTAGGCCCAATACTATTTGCTTCAATACCCAAGGCTCAAAGCTAAAAAGTATAAAGGGACTAAAATGCACCTGTAACCATATAGGACCCAATGGAGATCTCTTTCCCAAAGTAATCCCACAGAATAAAAAACCCAAAACAGATGAGTCCATATTAAGGGCTACAGAGTTAATCTAGGTAAAACTAAAAAAAAAAGGGAAAAAGAGAGACCATCAATGACCAGGCAAGGAGACGTAGGGTACAGCTCACAAAATCCATTGGCTGAACAGAAAAGAGGGAGGCGCATTTAAATAGCAATTCTCCACAAAGGGAAGTGACATCAACCGTGAAGAAGAAAACCCTGTCCAAAAAGAGGAAAATTTGCGAAGACCCACCATGCCCAGCCAATCTCAACGCTCACACGAGCGAGATATCAACACACTGGTCAGAAGATAGGTTGATGAGAGTTGATCGCACAAGGAATCTTGGTGCCAGAACGCCTATAAAAGTGGAGGGCTTGTGAGGAGGACAACACAATGAAGAGCCAAGCAAATCCTCCATTGAAGCATTATAAAAACCTTCCACACGAAGGACCTAAAAAATCTAGCTTATGTTTTGAATCCTTCTCTTGTAATCAAAATGCCATGACATTTTCCTTGTAATCCAGATGCTTACACAATGAAATCTCATTGCTCAATATTAGTTTAGTTTTTTTCTTTTCACTTCTCCTTAAAGACACTATGTTTCTTCATTTTTTTTCTTTATTTCACATTTAAAAGCTATAGAGGAAAGGGATAAAGACGTCCAAAGAAATATGAAACATTTTTTTTAAAGAATTTATAATACTATTAAAATGTGCAAGCATGTTATTAATACTTTCAATTTAAGTCATTTCATAAAGTACATATTCATGCTTAAGAATATTAATCTTAAAGTTTTTAACCTCAGTTGTACCTTTACGTATGATTTTTAACACATGTCAAATATCTTTTACATATTCACACATACAACTACGATTAAATTCATCTATGCTTGGGTATAATATAAAATAATAGCTTTTATTTTCAAAGATAATTTAAATTTGTTGTCTTTGATCAAATCTCGTAATTTTAGCACGTATAGACCATCGTTTACAACTTCCCATAAATTGTAATCTTTAGTCCATGAGTAGCGTTGCCATGTTTCTAAAGATCTCACCAAGATACACATCTCATTGTCATATGTTGGGTAGTTCAAAACAACCCATTGAATTTCTCACTAAAGTAGGTGGTTGGTCAACCCTCTTGCATTAGGGCGGCTCTCATATGTAAACCTAAAGCGTCACACTCAACTTTGAAGGTTTTAGTGAAGTTAGGTAAAAAAAGGTGCATTGGTTAGTGTTTCCTTGAGCAAATTGAATGCACTTTCTTGTTAACTACCCCATTTAAATCCTACATTCTTTTTCATGACTTCTATAAAGTCTAGCTAATCCATGAAAGTTCCTAACCTCCCCAACACTTCTAGGTTTCAGTGAATCCTTAATTGCTTTGATTTTTTTCCTCATCTACCTCAATTCCCTTAGCATTAACAATAAACTGTAGAAAGACCAATTTATCTATGAAAAAGGTACATTTCTTAAGGTTAGAAAACAATTTTTCTTTTTCAATCCAAATCTTTGCTATAAATCAATATGCCATCAAAATAAAAAATCACAAATTTTCTAATAAAGCATGCAAAACATGGTTCATTAATCTAGTGAGAGTGTTAGGTGCATTAGTCAATCGAAAAGATATTACTAACTACTCATATAAATTATGTTTTGTTTTGAAAGCCGTTTTCCATTCATAAACTTCTTTCATCCTAATTTGATGGTATCCACTTTTCACATCAATTTTAGCAAACATATAAGAGCCATGCAATTAATCAAGCATATCATCTAATCTAGGAATGAGATGATGGTGCTTTACAATGATATTATTCATGGCTCGGCAATCAACGAACATCCTCCACGCCCCCCTTCTTCTTGGACATAAGCAATACGAGAACCACATAAGAACTCAAGCTTTTCACGGACATACATGACAACTCTAAGAAATTAGAGTTATCTGCTGACTTTCAAGCTTAATTTATTAGGAATTTAAGAGTGGTTTATTTTTTTTAGTTTTATTCTACCATTTTATGCTTTTACTTTTTTCATATGATGAGTCCATCTTTCTAACTGAATCGGTATTAAATGAGCAATATTTACACTTATTTTGTTATTTCTGGTGTAGGAATCTAATGCTGGGAATCAATTAAATTAATATTACAACATAAATATATAGCGTCGCTACAACAATGGAATTACATGTATGGTAGATGTTCCATCGTTTAGTCCACCTGGCACCTAAAAGTGATTAAACAACTCGTGGGAATAAAAAGTCATTGGACAGCGGACAACGATTATCATCATATGGTCCCCAACCCTTTCTGCTGCACGATAAGTGTCCCTTTTTATTTTGATGTCCTAGTTTTGAGGTGTTATATATAAAATCTACATCTTGAGGAAAGGAGAGCTGACACCTTGTATTGAAAATATGAGACAAAATTTCAGAGAAAGGAAGGAAGAGTACAAAAAAAGAAAGAGAGGATGAAAAGGAAGAAGACAATATTGGAAGATATTCTTTTATTCTTTCTTTATTCCTTCTTTATCTTTCATTTACTTTTATATTTATTTCCTTCTTTTAAGCTTATTATTCTATATTTTAATGGTTGAGATATTGCTCGATATTGTCTTTAAGCTCGATATAAGCTAATCATTTTTAGCTAGAATGATTGATGAACCTTTAAATTATTATTTTTGACTATTGATGTTTGGATTGCAAGGTTAATCTAGTAGCATTTTATTCAAGTGTGTTTAATGTTTAATCTCATTATCTGGTTGGCCATCAATGCATGAGAACTCCATTGATTTTGATATTGGAAATGTTTAAATCAATAAATCTAACTTGAGTAATGCACGTTTACTTGATTCTTTAGTAATTAGAGTAATTAGTGAGTAATATAGGAATATATTATTCAACTTGCAAACCTAAACAACTGAAACCATTAATCAAAGATCTTGATTTTATCCTACCTCAAGAATATGTTAGGTTTAATTAAGGGATCGAGCTACAAGGATAAAAATCATTTGTACATAAGTAACTTGAGGTTAATATTGTTAGTAATGCTATAGTAGTTCAAGCAAATTTAAGTCAAGATTGATAGCTAAAGGGAGAATTAGTCATTCTAGCCTATCCAATCATTGATTACGATATATTTGCTTCTACTTTTGGCTCACATTTGATCAATATCATTCTGCATTTACATTAGGAGTTATTAAACATCATTCTTATTTTTTTAGAAAACTTAATTAGGTTTTAAACAGATTTTTGATAGCTATGTGTTTTCCCCAATCCCTATGGAGAAAGACACCCACTTATCATTTTATTACTTGTTAATGACACATGCGCTTGCGTTCATATCACACACAACAATACCCTTCTCTATGAGCTCACCCACTTGTCTTTGCAGCTCATTTGTCTCCTATAGATTGCTTTTATAAGACGGTTTGTTTGGAATGACAGTTGTTGGTACGAAGTCGATTTAGTACTCAATTCCTCTAAATGGTGGAAACCATGTTGGCTCTCATCAGGGAATACATCTTCAAAATCCTGCAAAAGAGATACAACAACACTAGGCAAAGAGGGGTTAAGTTCGTTAATGAAAAAGCAAGCCTCTTTGTAAAAAATACAAGTAAAGGCCGGTTGGAACTCAAAGCTCTCTTAAGCTCACTCTCTCTTGCATATAAACTCTATTTTTTCCTCTATTTATTTTTCTCACTCCTCTTGGCCAGCTCTCTTTTTCTCTCTCTTTTATTTTGCTCACTTACCCTCTCGGTCAGCTCTATTTTCTCTCTCTCTTTTGTTTTGTTCAATCACCCATTTTTTTCAACTCTCATTCTCTAATTTTTTCTCACTCTCTCTTATTTGTTCATTCTCTCTTTTAATCTTTAATTGATCTTCATACACATCTTTTGGGGTGAGGGGTACACGAGTAATGAGTTTGTGATCAATTACAAATGAGTATTTATTTGTGTAACCGTCATGAGTGAATTTTCTATTAAAACTCCCATGGCTTGCCCAATAGAAGATGATTTTCTTGCATTGGTACTACATCACAAAAAAACTTCATCATTATACTTTCCACACACTTGCTTATATACCTTAATCTCCCCACAATCATTCAACTATTTCAGCTTGTTTTAGTGTAGGCAAGTTTAGTTTTTCTACCATGTTAGTGCCAACCACATTCGTACAACTCCCCCATCAATAATCACACTACAAACTTTATCATTAACAATGCATCTACTATGAAAAATATTTTCTCATTTAACTTTTTCATCTTCCTTGGCTATGGCACTAAAAGCTCTGCTTGTCAGTAAAAGCTTCCTTGCAACCGGTTCTTTAGTATTACTTGCATATTCTAGTGGTTGCATGGACTCCTCTTCATATTTACTTTCGGTCTCCACATCTCCATCTTCTCTCATGATCATCACTCTCTTGTTTGGAATTTGAGAAGCAATATGAACTACTCCTAAACACTTAAAACATTTAATATCACGAGTTTTAGATGGTTGGGGATCAGTTTTATCTTGGTTGGATGTTCTTCCAACTGTGCTGTCCTTAGAGGCCTCGACCTTTGGCTTGAGATTTGACTTCTCCTCCTATTCCCAATTCGATTTACAAGGGAAAGATGATGAATTTGCTTGTTGCTCTAGCCTTGTAGAACCCTTCCTCTTTTGTTGTTACTCCACTTTGATAGCCATGTGCATCATGCCTTCCAACTCTATAGAGTGTTGCAACTCCACCATAATTGTAAAGTCTCAGTTTAGGCTAACTACAAATCTTTCTATTGTAGCCTCTCGGTCCTCCTCTGCATTAGATCGAATAATAGCAATCTTCAACTCTTTAAAATAGACTTTAGCACTTCTTGATCCTTTCCTCAAGCTTTATAACTTTTGGTAAAGATCTCGTTAGTAGTGGCTAGGTATGAATCTCCTCCGCACGATGGCCTTCATCTTTTCCTAAGTCTCAGTCGACCTCTCATCATTCCTTCTCCGATTCAACCCTGATTGGTCCTACCAAATGATAGCATAATCCATGAATTCAATGACTGCTAATTTCACATTATTTAACTCATAGTTATTATAGCACTGAAACACCAACTCCATTCTCTTCTCGTATTCAAGTAAGCTTCTGAATCATTCCAGATAAGCTTCATCTTAATGCTACCCAAGTTGTTTTCCACCCTCTCATCAAACCTATCTTCTATATTCCCATCACTACTATAATTTGGGCTTACAATGACAACCACCTCTATGATACAATGACAGCTCCCTAAAATCTGTCAAAGTAAATGGTGTAGGGTGGGGTAATTTGATTAAGATGACAACTAAAAAATTAGCTGTCATTAATGTGTTATCTACTATGATAGCTAATCTTTAGGCTGTCATCATTCTATGGTCTAAGAAAATAACCGATGGGCGATTCTGAGAGTGAGCTTCGGCGGCTTCGAGCCTAGCTTCGATGGTGAGGTTCTACGGTGAGCTTTGGTGAGCTTCCACTACGGGTCGAGCAAGGATCTCACCCTGAAGATGTGCACCGAGGACCTAGCTAATATGTAGATGTAGGGCCTTCTTCCTTGGTCGTTACTTTTACCACGCCTTTAATCTATTAAACACCTCTAAGATCTTTCTGCGTGACCTCAGATTTTTCTACCTCTTAGCCAAATGCCTCGTAAGTTACTTTATATTTATAGAGTTTGTTGGGTTTTCTTTAGTCTCATTCCTGGATTCAGGTTTTGCAAATTTTATGTGTGTGTATGCTTCGGAGAAGTTATATTTGCTTAACATCTACCGGTTGGCATCTACAATATGTCTCTCCCGTCTTAGTCTGCTTTTTAGTTCATATATTCTTGTGTTGAATTTTTTTGGAAATTCATGTTTCTTTGAATATATTAACCTATTTATATAAAAAATCTTCCTTCACATTTTATGAATGCGTGTACTCTATGGTGAGGCAAATGAAAAATCTACCAATGGATAAAAGAATAAATCACATTCCTATGAAGGTCATATCAGTGACTAAGAAATACCCCTAGGTAGGATATTAACCAGAGTATGTTACAAATTTCTACTGTAACACAAAGTTTGAAACTATAAGATGAATTATCAATTACGTAATTTATGTGCATTTTTGTCGATTAGTTAGGTTGTTTTTGAGTCAGTAATTTTGAGTATCACATCTTATAAAGAAAGACTAGGATGATTACAGTTCGATTAACATTTTCATTTACATGCCTTAAGGCTTAATATGTCCAATCATCATTTTGTCAGCTTATTGAAACAATTTTATAGATTTGATTCAGGAGCCTGATTCTTGATTTTTTTATACAAACATACTGCAGTTAGTGAAAATATATTCCTATGTAGAGGTCCAACATTATTTCATGATTCATAGTTGTTTTTCTCATTAAACTTCACATAAGTGAGATAATCTTCTGATAAATTCTAGTATAAAAATTAGAGACCTTCTCTTTCCTTATTATTTTTTCTATATTCTGTTGATTTTTGTTATTTTTGAATCTATATGTAGAACTTTAATATTGGTTAGAGATTCAAAATAAAAGGATGAAAGACTAAGGAAAAAGGTTTGACATAACCGAATATATTAACAGTATAAGTGATACTCCCTTAGTACTTTCTTAAGGCTCATAAATGACTGGCAATCATTGTTACTATTGATATTATTTTAAAACAGTTGAGTGGCAATCCTTATAAAGAAGGATGTGATGGGTTTAAGCCACTTGAACTGGATCATTAGGTAAAGTTTGAAGGTGACTAATGGGTCATTATCTCAAGGTATGTTTCATGCACAGAATCTACAAAAATTGGTTGACAATAATGAATTTAGAGACTTGAGCTGCTAGTTTCCTAGGTAAAGTTTGAAGTTATATTGATGAATTTTCTAATTCAATTCAAAAATATTTTTTAAAGTATCTAATCATTCTTAAATCTCAACTCACATTACTGCTGTTATGTTGTGCAAATTAAAATTTATATTCCCTTAGTCTGTTACTATCTCACTTCAAAGTATTTTACTATCAATTTTTTCAAGCTTACCAGCACCTATATTATAGCGTTTTTAACATTGTAGATACTTTCCTCAAGTTTCAAATGATTTGTTTTAGAATAAATATGTATGGAGCAAGCAATTGAATGTATATAAAAAAAATTTGTCATGGGAAGATTTTTTAATGAAAAAAGCTGTAATTGCCTTCCCATGAAGTTTCTTTAAAAAAATAATTTGGACATTAGATAACGAGGATTCCCCGTCAACTAATTACTTTTGGCAGCACCTATGATGACAGAAAATCCCTATCATCTAATTACTTTTCACGACACCCTATGATGATGGTTTTTATTTAAAAAGAGTAAAGATGACAGCCTGATAGATGGCAGGCGGTCAACCATCATTATATGATTAAAATGACGGGTTTTCACCGTCATCTAACACTATTTTTGTTGTAGTGCATGGCGGAATCCCCTAGCTCCAACCCCACGGCCTAATAAGCTCATGTGAGAAATTTGGTCCTCTTTATCAAAGTCTTCCCTAAATTCTTGCTTATACTTAATGCTAAGTGATATTTCTCCCTCTGATGCCCCATTAGAGCTCTAGGCTGTTCTACTCGTTATTCTACCCGATCAATCCTCTCATGCACTTGTTCCCCTCCTTACCTAACATTCTCTTCAGTTTTCCACTAATGCCTCCATTTGTAACTTCGATAAATCACTATTTGACATGCTTGAAAGAGAACAAGATTAGTAGGAAAAGAACTAATGACCTCACAATCTCTCCCTCACGTGTTTACACTCAAAGTTTGAGGTTCACTCAATTTCTTTCCACTCAATGTTTTGTTGGCTTTTGTCTTTTATGATCTCACAACTCTTGCCTTTTATGACTAGTAGTTTTCTCTTTCGGTTATTGATTAAATAAACAAACAAGTTAGGAACAACCAAAATATCGAAACAAATCAAACACTATGAGTATAGTTATGGCATAGGCAAAAGGAAACAACTAAAGGAATGTAATTAAAGATAAGGAAACAAAGATAGAAAATTGAAAAGAAAATAATTAAAGATAATGAAACTACTAAAAGAATATAATTAAAGGTAAGGAAACAAAATATTTGAAAATATTTGAAATGATATAATTAAAGATAAGGAAACAACTATGGAATATAATTAAAGATATGAAAAGAACTAAGGAATATAATTAAAGACAAGAAAACAAAATATTTAAAAATATTTGAAAGGAAATATAAATAAAGATAAGGAAACAACTTAATGAATATAATTAAAGATAAGTAAATAAAAGATTTGAAAGGAAAATACCATTAAAAATAAGGAAACAATTAAGGGGTTGTTTAGTATGTATTAAGTAAGAATGCTGAGAAAGATAAGTTGCTGGAAAAATTTAAGTGGTAAAATTAGATGATAAGATATTAAGATTACCATGCTTGATAACACATGGTTAAAGTGAAAAAGTTATTAGAAAGTATGATTTCCTTATTTGGTATGTAGGATACTTGGATAAAATTGTGTGAAAAAGTTTGATAAAGTTGTTGAAAAAATTATATAAATTATATTAAAGTAACAAAATTATTTATTATTTATAGTTTTTTTATCAACTTTTAATTTGTTGTCAATCATTATTTATAAATTTTAATATACATTATGTCTTTTATATATATACACATTATTTTATGCACTAATTAATTAACTATTTTATCAACCCATCAATAAAATTAAATCAACTATTTTTCTCTTACTACGCCAAAAAATAAAATAATTTTTTACTTATACCGTACAAATAAATTCAATGACAAATTGTTCAAAATTATATAGCAAAATTTTATACAGATTCTCTATTATTAACTACTAAAAATCTTAAAAATTCATATCGTGTTTGATTAATTTTTCTCTGATATCGCAAATTAGTTATCATACAATTTTTCTCTTCTATATATAAAAATAAATTTGATAAAATAACCATCATTTATATTAACACATTAAAATATTTAATAATACATAACAGTTTTTCCGTTACATGTACTTTTCTTCAGTAGATATGTATATCATGGTTATCAATATCCTTCTGCTCTGGCAGGAATGGGTAAAATATTTTTGTTTTGCCACAAGAACAAAGCAGAACAATGATGTAATTTTTTTTAATTTTGGTTAAATATAATCTAAAACTGAATATAAATGATTGAGGGACACCCCCCATTTGTGGTTTCATCTCACGGGCCCGGTCCTCCACACAAAAAATGAGACGTGATAAATGATCTAGTCATATTCTCCTTTATAAATTTAGTATTTTTAAATATTGATAGTTTATAAATAATATTTATTTTAGGGAAGAAACTAATTTTAATTTCAAAAGAATAGTTGATATTATTAACATTTATTCTAATAATTTAGATTTTATATTTTGTATATATGAAGAGTTTTATCTTTTCATAATTCAAAGTTAATATTTTATTTCATTCATTCTAGTTGACGTGTATATCTTAATCTCGCGAGACGATCCCGATACGAGTTGACGGATGAGTCGGAAGGGACGAAAAAATCTCAAAAATCAGTATCAAGATCGTTTCAGTTCCACCAGGATCGGGATATTTTATGACACTTTTGTGAGACTTTGATCTTAAAAAATAAAATATCAAAATCAAGTAAAAACAATTGAAACAAATTCTCATCAGGACGAGTTGGCATGTCCAGTCTTGGAAGGCTGACCGGTCTTGTTCGAGTGTGAACCAAGCTAAATTAGGAGTGTAAATATTATTACTGAACTATCCAAACTAAGCCAAAATGAATAAAAAATAGTCGGTTCAGTTGGTTTATATAAGTTACCTTGGTTTGGTTCGGTTCGATATTTCTACCAAACCGTAAGTTCATTTAGGTTAAAAAGATCATATGATTTCGAACCTAACAGAACTGAAGTATAAATAGAATAAAATAAATTAATATATATATATATATATATATATATATATATATATATATAATATACTAAGTTATCTGTACAAACCCTAAAAGCACACCATATACACGTTGCCTCCCCTCTATTCTCTTTGAAGTCATTATCCCCCTCCTCTCTTCTTCTCTTCGAAGTAATCTCTTCTTCTCTTCGAAGTCATTCCCCCTCTCTGAACTCTCTATCCTTCCCCCTCTCTTCTCTTTGATCTCTGTCTCCTTCCTTTTATTTTCTTTTCGAACTTTCGTATGCTCAAATCTGTTCGAGAGGGTGGCGCAAAGAGGATGGCTTCATTCATCGAGAGTATCCTTAGATCTGGTCGAGAGGGTGGACTGTAGAGGATGGCTTGGAAGTCTGGTTGATGTTTGCACAGATATGTCGAGGTCTGGTTGGAGATCGCTATTGATGTAACGTAGTTCGAAGAGAGAGAGTTCGAGGCATACCACAATCTCATATCTGAGTAGATCTGCTCAAATCCGCTCAAATCTAAGTGTTATAAATGCTGTCTTAGGTTTGTGTTTTAGAGAATTTTAGCCCAGATCTTTAATTTCATTGATTTCTTTTTACTGATTCTGTAACCCTAATATTTTAAATCAAGGTTTGTAGGTACTTTTGATTTGTTTGTAATTTAAGTTTTATTGATTCTTGTAACTCTAATGGTTTGTGTTGTATTTTGGAGAAATTGTTTACTAATTTTAGTTTTACTGTGGATTTTGCTTGTTCATGAAATACTAGGTTTAATGCATTTTTTTGCACCCTTGTCGAACCGTGAAACTGAACCAAAACTTTCAGTTAGGTTCGATTTGGTTCTTGTGTCATCCATGATTCGGTCCACTTTGTGAAATGAGCTAACCGAAACTTTTGATTCGGTTCGATTATTTTTCAAAATAACCGACCCAACCGAACCGATTACACCCCTAGGCTAAATCAGATTGGTCCGGTTCAAACTGATTCCTCTAGTTTAGGGATGATTTTTTCCGGTTTTGGACTTGAGTCGGTTCAAGTCCATATAGATTTGGTTCAGACCATTTCAAGTTGGTTTGATGTGATCCATGCTCTCGTGTTGTGTGATTCCCTCGATGCACTGGCTGGGTACTTCAATATATATTTATCATAAACGCCTAAATAACGTCTAAAATTTACTAGTATTAAATATTAATTAGTGTTAATTAAGAGACAAACTTTATTATAAGCTCTTGCCAATGAAGTAAATGATAGGATCACCTCCAGTACTGACATTACATAAGATAATTTTTAGTCCAACTAAGTCGAATAATAAAACAATTATCCAAATCGATTTGGTACGAACTAAAACATAATTGAAAAAATTATTGTTTTGGGTTTTTTAGGTCGATCTCGGCCTTGCTTTTGTTTAACTTGGACAACAACATTGAAATCATAAACCATTGAGCACGAACGGTTTTGCATTGTTTAACTTGGATAACAACATTGACAAATGTAAGAAATCATAACAAATTCTTTGAACGCAAGGAATCACACTGTCACAAGAATGATAGTCTAATTAATTGATATAGTGATGATATCTATAAACTTAATAGAATCATCTTGACTCATCCCACGTTCAAAATTAACCTTGCGCATAATATTTTTTTTAAAGTTACAGATTCATGATATTCTGGATAAGATGACTCAACCATAAACTAATGGACGTGGGTCTCTGAACTAGTTGTGCAAATCTCATACTAAGAGAATGAAAATTCTCCATATCACTACTTAACTAAAGATGTGTTTGTTAGTTTTTATGATTAGAAGTGTTTTTATATATTGAAATAACATTATCTTAATTCAAAGTAATGTCATATATGTTTTTACAAAGCATTTACGTATATTTTAAAACATAGTCACGTGCATATAAAAGAATTGTAGAAACACTTAGTACATATTTATTGTAAAAGTACTTTCACATAACAAAATAAATTTCAAACTACAACGTTTATTAAATACATATGATTTAAAATAATAGTTTTAATGCATTAAAATATTTTTAGACGAATCTTTTTCAAACTCACTCTTAAGAGTTTTGTTCCTCTTTATGAGATGGATAATGAGAAAATACGACTTTATGATCAAATAGTTCAAGTTTTCAAGTGGTTCATTTACGTTCTCTTCGGAGCTTCTCCACTACACTTAGTGAAATTAAATTTATATCAACCAATATCATTAGTACAATGTATCAACTGGACTTTTTTCATTATTAATAATGTATTTGTCAAACATTCTTCTGTTGTATATTAATTACATCTTGTGTAATGTGTTGAAAATGAAGGCTCGCCCACAAGTTATAAATAATCCATTTCCATTCCACCTGAATCAATAATTATCGCAAAAATATAATTTCTTTTACCATCAAAATCCAATTATAGTTTAAATAATAGCCATTCATGTTCTATAGCAGCCAGAATACACGCCCCATCACACAGTTGGCAGGCGATTTTAATTCAATTCTTACTTTCTGTATATTTATTTTTAGCTTTTCGTCTCTCTTTTTTTAAATGGGTATGCGAATATGTTAGTCCGTGACTCTTGAGAGAGTATTACCCAGGTCACCAACACCATATTTGTTTCATACTGAAGCACTTATGTGAGGATTGAAGACTAGGCTTATCATGCTGGCCGAGACGGAGAGTACGTTTAGATAGTTGTCAATTTCGTTTCGATATCTGTTTTAATTTTCAGAAAAAGAATATAAACATTTTGGATATTTTGATGTTTCGGTGTGTCATTTCAGAAAAAAATTTGGTTATCTAAAATAATGTTATAAAATTTATTATATATAATACAACTAAGAAAAAATTGAATCAATAGATTATATCATGCAAATAATATATAATTACCATTAAAATTCAATAAAACATCAAATTAATGACATTAAAATTCAACAAAAGCATCATATTAAATAGCATTATCATCATGAAACACACAAATATTCAACATCACAACTAATTTGCTTGAGTTTTCATCATCATCATCCTCATTAAATTTTGTATTTCAGAAGTATCTCCACCAAACTGATCTCATCATACCTCTGCAAAAGAAACATGTTGAGAATAAATTCAATTAAAAGAACATAAATTCTTAGGAGTATTTCGGCTGAAACAGACTGAAATTATGTCGAAACAAACCGAAACAGACCGAAATTCTGGGCAAAAAATTACAACCTCCTATTTCGTTTCGGTTTCTTGCCGGAACCTTTCGTTTCTTGCCGAAACGAAACGAAATTAATAACTAAGGGTTTAGCCTAATAAAAAGTCAGATAGATTCAAATATTATAACTGAACCAACTGCTTATTGATACTTTTTTCCTTTTTAATACAATAATTAGGCTCAATTAGGCAAATAGGTCAATATAAGGAAAAAAAAAGAAAATGACCCAAAAAGTTGTAATTTACACAAATGACCAAAATTTATAATGGCTCATCCTTAAAACCTAAAAAATATGGTAAATATACAAAATTACCCTCACTAATAAGGGACCCGCGCACATCCCTCGCACACAATGTTACGTAGTTTATAGGTATATACTGTATGATATATTAATATACTAGTGTATAAACATGAACAAATGGTATATAATACATACTGTATTATACAATATTGTATATCTTTTGTTATATAGTATCTAGACATATATGTTATAGTAGATATTTACATACTGTGTTATGCAAATTTTAGTCTATAATTTTGTAGTATAAATACAAAATTTTATAGAACATTTACCGTAGTATATAGTATATATGTAGTATATTTTTACATACCATCAATATATCTATAGTATATGTTTATACAATATTAATATATCGTAGTATAGATGTAGCATATTTGTATGTATCATCCGATATATTTTTATATACCATCGCAGTAAAGGAAATCGTGACCAAATCTGATCGCGATGATGGAAGCCATGACCGGATCTGGTAGCGGTGAAGGAAGTCCTGACCAGATTTGGTCACGACGGTCAGAGAAGTTGTAACCAGATTTGGTCACGCCGGTCAGGGAAGCTGCAACGAGATCTAGTCACCGCGGTCTGGGAAGCCTCGACTAGATCTGGACGCGACGGCATGGAAGAGACTCGCGGAAGTGAGTTGCGGGAAGAGAGAAGAAGCGTGAAAAAGCTGTAACGAAGCTAGAAAAATTACAACAACGGACGCCATGGAAGGAGTCACCGAAGAGAGTTGCGGGAAGAGAGAATATGTGTGGAAAAACTACAATAAAAAATACAATTAAACCTAGAAAAGATATTAAGTTATACTAAGGGCAGTTAAGTAAATTAATATATAGAATCTTAACTAACTATATTATCTCTCCTAAAATTCGGTCATCTATGCAAAATAAAAAATTAAGGGACATAATACTAAACAATAACTTATAGTGACATATTTCCTTAAATTTCCCCAATAGTTATCAGTGTGATCTTAACTTCACTGTTGTATATTTATGGGACAAACAAATGGATTAAGGCCCGATTGGTTTGGGCTATCCGAATGTAAGAATCCTCAAGTAATTAAATGGCTCAATTAGGAAAAGAGTCCATTATAGGAAAACAAAAAAAAGAATGACTCAAAAATTAGTAAATTACACAAATGATCAAATTTTATAGTGGCTCATCATTAAAACCTAACAAAAATAGTGAACTGACGAAAATGCCCTCTTCCCTCACATAACAAACCTGCGAAAATACACAAAGAAGGAACCCTAGCCCCAAGCTCTCTCACGCGGCGATTCGATGAAACCCTTTGAAATGACCCGTCCGTTGTAAAAACTAAGAGAAAATCATCGCAATATATACAAGATTTATAAAATACAAATGATCGTGAGGATTAAAATCGACGGTAAGTATTTTGTGCTTATGAATGGGCTTAATTTAAAGTTCATGACTCATTTTTCGGAGATTTGTGATTGTTGTGAGTTTTTATGTGTTTATTTGAGTTTTTTTCTTGAAACTTACTTAATATACCTATTTTATGAATGAACAGTTTGTCCCTCTGTTTTGCTCTATTTTATGAAGGTAAACCGGTGTATTTTCTATATTATACAGGTTTCTCGTATTTAAGATTTGTTATGTAGTATATTATTGTCTACTTTGAGTATATATCTATATACTATGTAACTACATACTATTTTGTATGTTATCGTAACATATTGCTTGATATTATTATTTTTTTCATTTTAAAATATAATATGATTAATAATCCATAGTTTGTCTTTATGATGCAGGTAGGTGAAGGTAAAAATTAAAATCAATTTATTATGCCAATGATAATACCCAATGCCAAGTTTATTAGCAATGTTAAGACTTTCAATAGTATATACTTATCTACACATAGTATAATATTATATATGTATAAATCGCGATTCAAGTATCATAAAAATCACACATTTTAAAGAAAATACAACTTTATATTCTAAAATCATTTCAAACCGTCATTTAATTATAAAATAGTGTCATTCATTCAAAATTATATATAATATATATTTATGTACTAGTAGTATATGGTCATATACCTATCACTTGAAAAATATTTATGAAATATTATACATATCATCATAAAATCAGTATCAGTCCGTAAAATCATTTAAATCTATACTTCTATCATAAAAGAATATCATTCATTATAAAATTGATAAATATCATAGTTTACTATCCATCATAATTGTCATAGAAATTATAAGCTTACAAAAAATGTACTGTCAATAGATAATTATATACTATAAGTACATAGTTATAATAAAAATTTATTTCATGATGTATATAATAATACACTATGAGCGCATAAATATATACTATCAATATGTAAATATAAATATCGTCTATAATGATATGCCTATAATATATAGGTATATACTATATGACATTTATTACGAAAATATGTAGAAAACAGTATACATACAAAATCTGCATAAAATGAAAATTTATACTCTTATATTACTATCTATAACAGAAAATTACAGAAAATAAAAATGAAACTTAAACTCCTTTAAATCTAAAATTAGATATAACATATAAACTCATACTCTTGAATAATTTTGCAACAATGTTATAAAAGAGAAACCCAAATAAAAAAAATTTGGCCGTGAAACAAAATCAAAAGCAACCAAAAACGATCTTGCTATTTGTGTTACAAACGAATCAAATAAGAAGATATAAATCGAAAAAGATCAGAATCTTTGATTTTGATTGAAATCTACGAAAAATACATCAAACTGAAGGAGCCGAGAAAAAGAGAAATGGGAGCTGTGAGAAAACAAAGAAGAAAACAATAAATCATAAAAAATAATCAATTATAATAAGGGCATATAAATAAATTAACATAAAAAATCTTAACTAACTAAATTATCTCTCCTCCAAATCGACAATGTCCATAAAATAAAAAATAAGAGAGATTATACAAAAGTAAAATCTAAACTAGTTTATTTCTCTAATTTTCCTAATCACCCCTTGTTTTGAGTTAATTGCTCTGAAATTCAAATTGTCCAAGGATCTAGATTACTCAAGAAGCATATTTTTACCTAGATTTATCTAGCAATAAAAAAATGTGTTGCAAGGCAATATAGCAAAGTTACATTTGTGCCCTTCTACTTTTTATGTATTGTTCTTATAAAGAATTCATAACTAAACAATTATGACGCACAACTTTAAGACTAATTCTAGTAATGTTACATTAATATTTAATGCTCTAATAAAATTAAATTACATTGGACTAAATATTATAAAATTCATTTTAATTTTCTACAAATTAATCATAACATTGATTTCAATCTCCTCACCACATTTCTGATCCTATCTTTCCATTAATTAAAATAACACATTCATTCTAGATATTTCAAACAAATGCCATATGTGCTTATATTATCATTCTAAAGTATCCGTAGACATTTATCCAGGTAATTTATTTTGGGTGAACATCAATAATATATCGTTTTAAAAAAATAATTAAAAATAAAATTAAAAAATTAAAAATAGCCACCCTTGTTCTAAATAAAATAAAAATTTGGCACCAAAAATCATTTTCCCCGCGTGCCAACGAGTGAGGAACAATTATACGATATATACAATATATACATTATATACTATATATAAAATATACTAAAATATATCAAATATATATTGTAGTATATTTTACCCACAAAATTTATACAATATATACTATATATAAAATATATTACGAAAATCACACATGTATTTTTAATATGTACTGTATATATTATATAAACTACTAAACTTTGGTGCAAGTAGTGCGCATGGGAGAAATTTTTTTTCTTGTGCGTGAATGTCCAGTTTTCTAAAAAATCATGTCAGTGAACTGTTTTTTTATTTTTTATACTTATGACCATATTTTATATATATTTTTTAAAGTTGTTTAATATTGAACATTACTAATTTGTTTTTCCATATTCAAAGCCCATGTAAGCAATCACTTTCTGCTGAGGTAAATTTACTGTAATCTGACCAGGTAAATTTTATGCTCCTTTCGTCCATCCACAAAGGTACATTTAAGTGTGAATTGTACTACTATTTTTCACACAAATTTCACCCGTGGTTTTAAACTATGTCACATAGTTTTGGCAAAAATAATAATTTTAGGATATATAATATATATATATATATATTGATTTACCTTTGTTTAATACTTGAAATATCAAAACCTCTTAGAATTTTCAGTCTTCTGTGACTAAGTATCTATAATAATATATTACAAGTGGCATGACTTGAAAATATTTTTTTTGAATAATTTAATCCTTCCATATTTAAACTATTCTAAACTTACCCTTGCCATAAATGAATTCAACTGGTTGGCACAAATTCATCCATCTATTGAACTTTTTCACGTTCTATCATCTATGAAATTAATAGTCTGTTAAGTGGGGCTTGAAGGAAAATTGTTTTTAGTTTTCTTTTATGCCGTCACTTTGTATTGTTAAATACATAATTAACATTACATGTAAATGTGGTAGAATATGATTGATTCCATCTCTTTCTAAAGAGAAAGATAGATTTAGAATTTAAATATGTTGGATAATTGATTTTTTTATTCAATGCACGCATAACATCTAAGAGTCTTTTGTAAGCTTAATTTAGAAAAGAATTTTCAAATATGTTATATTTGTTTAACTAACCTCTTCGTAAAATGATCCCTCTTTCAAATTTTATTTGACTAAATTAATCTCAACAAGTCTACTTAAGATAGGTTAGTAATGCCAAATTCATATAATTAATTGAGTAATAATTGTAGATTTATTATTGGTATAGTTATATTCAAGAAACCAAGAAAACAAAATCCATATAAATATTACTGTTCGCAAGAGATTGTCTCGGTTCCAAACTCAATTCAACGATAATGTTTTTTTTAAATATGGTGAAATGAAGTTATAAACTTACAACATCAAAATCTTCATATATGCTCATTAAATTTATCATTTTTTATTTAATCGGTCTACTATATTTAATGTCGACCTAATCTAAGTCTTTTTAGACATGGCAGGAAATCATGAATTACAACATCAAAACTAGGAATTTACTTGCATAGTTAAGCATTGCAATCAAAGTATTGTTATCCAGACAATCAAATAGAAAGTATACTACATTGTATTCCGTACATGTAAGATCTTATTAATTGTATTTTAATTGCATGAATGAAGTTGATTAGTATAGAAAATAACATAAGGTTTTTGAATATGAAAGTTGAAGAAAATGACCATTCTTATATATCTTCGTTATATGCTTTGAAACTCAATTCATCGTACTTTGTTTGATAATTATAAGAAATGTTTTAATTGTGTTTGATGAATGTTAATATTTAATAATTATCTGCAAGTTAAAGAAATAGAAACCATAAAATGGATAGAATGAGAGTCTAGGAGGGAGAAAATTAATTTACAAATGATATTTTAGAATAAGCTAAAAGAAGAGTAAGAAAAAGTAAAGAACATCGGAAGAGATTTCACTGGGTTTTTTTTTCATTTGTAAAAGTAGTTTACAGTACTCAATATAAGTTTGCACCGACGGTAGTTTGTGTTCTCAATATTCGTTAATTGAAAAATTAAGGGGTTGGACGGGTGTTTATTACTTTTTCATTTATAGTTTTAATATACTGAAATGACATAATTGAAAATATAGGGACCAAATGATAGCTAACAATTACAATTTAGTGTGTACTTTATTAATCTTTATTTTAAAAATATTCACATCGGCAATCGTTGAATAGTGTTCTTGTACTTTTTTCCTTTTCTTTTGTCACATGAACCACGTGTATTGCACGTGTTTAATATCTAGTGTTTTCAAAAAATGTGGAACAAATTCAAAGAAAGTTTTGTGGAGAGAATTTAAACTTGATATCATAACTCAAAATTCTAATAGGCATGTTTTTTCAATCTACTTTTATGATAAATTAAGAGAAAATTTGGACTTAATACCTCCCATTCTAAATGAGATGTTTTAATTGAACATAAAAGTGGGATAAATTTGGAGAAGTTTCATTGAAAACTTGAACTTAATACCTCTGATTCTTGAGTTCCGGTAATTTTGAAGATGTGACTTAATTGAAGTAAATTGAAGACTAGCTAGGACTGTAAACCCATCTTATCATAATGAAATTTTATTTTGATATGATCCGAGATTCAATCCTCGTAAATTTCTCATTCCCTAGAAAATAAAACAAAATAAATTGAATAATACCATAAAGAGTGATCTAAGCTTTGAGTAGTAATGATTGAAACTTCAAATTGTATATCATTGTCAACTAATTGTATAGCCTTTAGCCATCTTTCTTTTTTCGCTTTCAAAGAATTTGTAATAATCGACAACCCATCATAATTGCTGATCCAAATTCAAGAAACATTGACCTAGCTTTGTTTGTGTGCTCATTATTTTCCCATCCCTTGCCTGATGACAAACAATATAGTACGCCTTGAGAGAGAGAAAGAACACAACAAATCCCACCATGCAAGAACATAGAATTCGGAAAGAATCTTAGTTAGAGAAGAAATCACTGAAATTAAACAAAAAGGTTTTATCATTCTTTCATATAAACACACAGAAAGAAACACACATCACACATCCTTTTCATTTTTGCATGCAAACTATATGCATCAACTTTCCCTCTTCTATTATTTTACCTGCCCTCTCTCTCTCTCTCTCTCTCTCTCTCTCTCTCTCTCTCTCTCTCTCTCTCTCTCTCTCTCTTCATTTCCTTATATTATTCACACCCACACCAAACCAAATATACAAATACTTTCCCCACTAAACCCTCTCCTTCTTCCCATTTTATTTCTCAACCACCATATTCCATAAAAGAAAAAGGACATCAATCATCAAATCACACTTAAAGCTAAAACCAAGATTTCAATATTTGCGAGATTGCCAAGTACCCTCTTAGGCTTAGAAAATTAAATTACAAAAAAACACTCTGATCTCCAAGATTCAACTTCATTCAGGCATTTTATCAAACACATAAGAGTCCAAGTTTTTACATGCAAGTTGAGAAACTTATGGATTACCCATCAATGGAGATTCATGTTGAGTCTCAAAAAGCTCAAAAGCTCTCTCTTTCACGTTCTAATTCATCTTCTTCCTTTTCTTCCTCTCTGTCGTCTTCTTCTTCTTCTTCATATATTATAAATTTTCCTCTTCTTTTCTCCCCAATTCATCCTGGCAATGGCGACCGGTTTGATTCTGGGCTGGCGGGCCAACAACACCAGAGATTCATCGACGTGCCTGGCAACGGTGGATTGGAATGGAAGGCTGTCGAGGAACGTTTTGACCGGCTAGCACTTGTGGGAATCCGGCCTGAACCAGCTGTTAAATGGTCGGATTTTGGGTTTTGCATAGGTAAGTAAAAGAATTAGCTAAAAGTTTCATCATTTTATTCCAGACAAGGCAAGTATTAGACATGTGAACTTTTGCAAAACGATACCGTTTTGGTGTAAATTTAACAAATTTAACTTTTTAAAAACTTTTTTTATTGAGATTTTTTTTCACAAAATTGTAAATTCTAGAAATTCGATAAAAGACGGAGTGAGTGAGATTGAGAAATTTCACGACGACTCGAACTCAATATCTCATGATTTGAGTGTGGGGTTGAATTATTAAGTTAAGTTATAATATCCCTTTCATAGATGAAATAAATTATTGTTTATGATTATTTTTATGAATTCAATTATTTTCTAATTAATTTTATTCTTTTTGGTAGGAATGCAACAATCATTGGATTTTGCTAATGAACTACTGAGGGCACTAAGGAGGAGAAGAGCATGGAAATATGATATCACTAAAAATGAGCTTCATGAACTATGGTGTCGTTTGACCAATCCATGTATTGATGCGAGAATTCAAGTTTTGTTTGATATGTAAGAATTAATACTTCCTCTCTAAACTCAATAAATTCTCAATGCAGCTCAATTTAGATATTGAATTTACTTCTTAAATTTTTTCGATTCACACGTAAGATCACTAGAGCTTAACTTGGTCATTAATTTTAGAGTGTGTTGGATTAGTCGGGTCGGGTGTCGTGGGGCGTGAGTCGGGGTCGGGTGTGTGTGTCATGGGTCGTGTGTCGGGGGTTGTGGTCGGGCTCGGGGGCTCGGGGCCAAGGTCGTGTGTCGTAGTTATCGTACGCAACATGAGTGATTGAAAGATGTTAAATGAGTACCTAATACCTATTGAGTATCACTCATACCCTACCCATTTATGATGAGTAAAAAAAGTACACACCCAATAAATATTCATACTCATGAACGATATTTTAAACTCACTCATTAAGTCAAATATCTGCAGTTATTTTTACCATCCTAGTTGGGTTTAAGCCTATATATCATCATTATCCAAAATAATTATAGTTATAATAATAATACAAAAATAATTTCTTAACTTTTCTATTTTCCCTCACTTTCTTTGGCAATGTAAAAGGAACGATTTTAATTTGTTTCATAATTTTGGTTGGGATTTTTTCATTTTTCAGGTGTGATAGAAACATGGATGGAAGGATAACTGAGATGGATATTAAACAGGTTAGGTCTCTAAATGGGTCATAATTATTTTATTTATTTATTATTGAAAGAAGTAAATATTAAGTAATTCAATTTTGATGGGAAAATATTTTGGGGATTTTTTTTATTGCAGACCATAATATTAAATGCACGTACAAATAAGCTGAATATAACCCATGAAGAAGCAGAAGACTATGCTGCATTAGTCTTTGACGTTCTTGATGAAGAAAACCGAGGCTACATCAAGGTATTGTCATACAACTTCAGTTACATTATATACGAAAATGACTCATTAATCATATAATTATTGATTGGATCAGAGTTGTTATTTAGATGAGCATAGTGAGACTTCACATTTATGTCATTAGTTTCTCAAATGTATAGAGACTGGATTAGTTTTAAAAAAATATATAGAGACTGGTTGAGCAAAAACAAAATTCATAGAAATTGTGTTACAAACCTTCAAATAACTTGAGAGCTTCTCTGGTTCTAGTTCCGACCCTGTATCATACTGAAAGATTTTTTTAAGTACTTCAAATGTACTTTAGTTACATACGATACATTTAAAATATTTCATTGTTTAATATATTTGAGATATTCTCACTACATATTTAAAATATATCACATATACTTGAAATACCTATCAATACTATATCTCGAGTACGGCACAGCTTTTGAAAAATTGAATGTGAAAGTATTTGGTTTATTTCTTTATGTTATAAAAACTTTTGAAACGAATTACATGATCACTTTGCAATAAATTTCGTATCTTCACAGCTACCTCAGTTTGAAGCCCTCTTCAAAGTGAGCTCATCAAAGGCAAAAACATCAACTTCAACAAACAGATTATCAATCATAAACAATTTCGATCAAACCGATCAATTTCACGAGCCAATTTCGAAGGCTGAAGTTTGGTTTAGATCTCAATGGCGACGTGCATGGATAGTTGGCTTGTGGTTGATCATATGTTTTGCTTTATTTACATGGAAATTCATTCAGTACCACAATAGAACCGCGTTTGAAGTCATGGGATACTGTGTCTCCACTGCAAAAGGCGCCGCAGAGACCTTGAAATTCAACATGGCCCTCATTTTGCTCCCTGTTTGTCGTAATTCTATTACGTGGCTTCGCAGAAATCGTCGTATCAATTCAGTCATTCCTTTCAATGACAACATAAACTTCCATAAGGTAATTTTTTATATATTAGATTCAAAAGTACACATAGGAGAGACTTAGCAAATTTCATACAACGAATGTGTTAATTAATAGTCAAGTAGTATATTAACATTTTTTTACACAATGTTAACATGATCTTGATCTTCATTTAGTTGGTTGCCGGAGGGATAGTAGTAGGAGTAATCCTTCACGGAGGAGCACACCTTGCTTGTGATTTTCCGAGGATTAGTAGCTGTGATGGTTCTATTTTCCGGCGAACGATCGCGGCTCGGTTCCAGTTTCACCAACCATCATACATCGAAATTTTGACTACCACTGAGGTCGCAACAGGCATCATTATGGTCATACTAATGGCCATTGCGTTCCTGCTTGCAACAACGTGGCCTCGCCGCCGATCACCGTTGCTCCCTAGGTCTATCCGTCAAGTCACCGGTTACAATGCCTTTTGGTACTCACATCATTTGTTCATTTTTGTGTACGCGTTACTCATAGTTCACTCTGTCTTCCTGTTCTTAACAGACAAATGGGCTGAAAAAACTGTAAGGCAATTTTTTCTACTAATTTCGTTTTTCGATTTATTTGGAATTCGATGACTGTTCTGACGATAATAATGTGTTTATGTAGACATGGATGTATATCGCCGTTCCGGTATTGTTATATACCGGAGAGCGGATATTCCGAGCGGTAAGGTCAGGGTTGTACGAGGTGAAAGTTTTGAAGGTATTCAAACGAATCCCTCTGCATTTTTTCTATTTTTGCAGAAAAATGTTGAGTTTAAATTATAATTTTGGAATTTGAAGATGGAATGGAATTAGGATTTCATTATTTTATATCAAAATGCAAATGTGGTGCAGGCAAGTATATATCCAGGAAAAGTTTTGTTTCTCAAATTTAGCAAACCAGAAGGATTTAAGTATCAGAGTGGGATGTATATATTCATTCAATGCCCTCAACTTTCTCCATTTGAATGGTAACTAATGAATATTTGTTTTCCTTTACGATCAAAAGAGAGCTAAGTTAACTATTTTTTGCTTCATTGCAATTTGCACACAAAAAATCAAAATCTACTGAAAGTTTAAGAGATTAAGGAGTCCATTCCCCAAAACTTTTCAAGACTCTTGTAATTCTCAAATCCTTAATTTACATCTTCACTCTTTCAGGCACCCATTTTCATTAACTTCTGGGCCAGATGATGAATATCTCAGCCTTCATATTAGAACTCTGGGAGATTGGAGTTATGATATGTACACTCTTTTTCAAGAGGTAAAAGTTTGGGAAACAGAGAAATTCCTCTCTCTCTCTCTCTCTCTCTCTCTCTCTCTCCCTCCCTCCCTCCCTCCCTCTCTCTCTTTCCCCCTCTCTCTCCCCCTCTCTCTCTCCCTCTCTCCCCCTCTCTCCCCCTCTCTCTCTCTGTCTCTCTCTCTCTCCCTGAGTCATAATATGTGGATATGCAGGGAATGTTATCAGGGGTAAAGAATTATCCAAAAATATACATAGACGGACCATATGGTGCTGCTTCCCAAGACCATGTAAAATATGATATAGTGGTGCTAATTGGCCTTGGCATAGGAGCTACCCCTTTCATCAGTGTCCTGAAAGACGTTATCAGCAGAAGCAAGCCAGGTTCTGATCAGGTAATCACTGTGTTTTGAAATGGCAAAAAATTAAAACTTAAAAAACACATTATCCTCTATATATGTTTATAACTTGAATTCAAACGAGAACTCTTTCTGTTAATATCTTTCTTAGTTCAAAATTCCTTATTAAACTTCGTTTTATTGCATACTTTAAAAACGATTGTGGGTTAATTCTGAATTACTTCCGTAATTTTTCAATCACAATGCTTATTCTGTGTGCACCACAGACTGATTGTGGAGACTGCAGCTCAAGAAAGGTTCCATTGAAAACATATCTATATTGGGTAACAAGAGAGCAAAGCTCCTTTGATTGGTTTAAAGATGTCATTAAGGAATTATCAAGATCAGACCAAAACCAGGTAAATGTCAATTTTTCATTAACCTAAACAATGAAATGAAAGCATAAAAAACAGAGTCTTGAGCATTCCGTATTCTTCTCTGATCCTTTAGTCAGCTGTGGAAATGCACAATTTCCTAACAAGTGTGCATCAAGAAGGGGATGCAAGGTCTACTTTCATCAGTGTAATTCAAGCTCTGCATCATGCAAAAAAGGGCATTGACATTGTCTCTCGAACTCCCGTAAGTTCTACATATATTGTCTCCCAAGGCATAAAGGATAATGATATGAATAAAAAACAATGTATCCTAAATTACTATTACTCTCGTATGTTCGACATGAATTATTACATCTCCAATGTTAAATCCTACAAAAGAAAGTTTCTGAGTTCAACATGTAATGTTCATTCATTAAATGTCAATCTTGTAGTACATGTTAGATATAAAGGATAGTGACTATTGTTTTCTTTTAGCGTATGGGTCAATTAGATATTTTTGAATTGACAAAGAATAAGTTAGAGAAAAATTCACCTTGGTTGGCAATGATGTCCAAATTAAGAAGATATTCCCTAAACTTGTTCCATTATATTCAACTACTATTTGGGCAAGCACACATCAAACGCCGAGAAACCAATTATTTTTGGGCTGTAGGTGGCAATCATAAGATATTGTTCTCCATCTTTTCATGAAGAGTGGAGAATTATAGCTTAACTTGGGAATAACTATTTGTATTAAAATAGTACAAATGGGTTTACTAAGCAATAAAGTTTTCAGGTACGCACACATTTTGCTCGACCAAACTGGTTTAGCATTTTCTCAAAATTGGCTGGCAGACACAGAGGAGGAAGGATAGGTGAGATGAAAATCAAGGACCTATTTACTAACTATTATTTTCGATTCTTAAGTACACAAGTTGTTCGGAAAAGTTAAATAAAATATTTTGTCCCCTTAATATGGCTCAAAGGGTTTAAGAAAAATTCTACTATTTAGGCTAACAACTATTTTAGATATAGCAAATTGGTGCAATTTTAACGAGTGGTTGCTGAATTATGTAAATGGGGTTTGCTTGTGGCAGGGGTTTTCTACTGTGGACCATCAGCTTTGGCAAGAGAAATAGAGAGATTATGCACCAAATTCTCTACCAAAACCTCTACTAGATTCGTATTCCACAAGGAAAATTATTGAGCTTTACAATTCTTTGCCTAGTTTCTCTGTCTTTGTGTGGTTAACCACTCCACGAAAGGGAATGTCATAACCACCAAAAGGTATAATTCATATTTATATTTTTAGTGTAATACTCTTGGCCAAACCAAGAAAACAAAAATATAAAATACAGCTTCTTGTATTAAACACAAAGTATCCATAAAAACAATGAGATAAAATAGCTTCAACCTTGCCACCTGATAGTCAGAAAAGAAATCGAATAAATAGAAATACTTATTATAGGTAGAAGGATGAATATTGAAACAAACGACTCTCATAGTGCCGAATAAAAAAAAATAAGAATTGGAGCATTAAAAAATTTGTATACATAGAACATCTGACTTAACAAAGATAATGAATACTATTAGTTTTGCAACAAAAAGTAATATTAATGTTTGTCATGACATGAAAATATATTCTTGGCGGATAATTAGTCTAAAAATAACTATGTTTTGCAACAAAAATGCTCATGCACCCTAAATGCAAAGGAAGCTATCGATAAGATATTGAAAGTGGTGAATACTTTTTAAATGGGTCGATAGGAAGTTATTGTTTTAATTGCATTGTACCACGAGATAATTTTTCTTTTCATAGGTGAAGGTTTATAAATATGGAGGTTAAAACTAATGGTGGATGTTATATAGGAACAACTAGCGAACCGGCCTCCTTATTGCTGTACTAGTTTGAAAAAATAGACCAAGTTTCTGAAGATTGATGCAGAAACATGTATTACCGTATAGAACAAACTCTCATTAGTTTACCAAAATAAAATAGGGACAACTATAAGAATGGCCATGTTGGGCCATTCTTGTAGGTAAATGGACGTCTAAGATTTTATTAGTAAAAATGGTTCGGCGGTAATTTATAGATGGTAAATGGGGAAGTCATTTACCATCATGTCCCTAAATATTAAATGTCCAATCCACGCGCTATAGTAGTGTGAATGGCCCAGTCCACGCTCCATTTCATCAAAACGCGTGTTTTGATGATTTTAAACAAAACGCGCGTTTTGGGGAATATAGAGAAGTGGGAAAATGAAACAGCTTCCATCGTCAAATCGATGACACGTGTCAATATGTCTTGATACTCACCGTTAGATTAGAAATCAAACGGATTGTCACTCAAAAAGCACTAAAACATCTTGTACCATCGAAACCCTCCTAACCCACAAAGAAACAGACTCTCTTGATGCCATTAAAACCATCCACACGATGCCATTGAAGCCGTCATTCTTCCTATCTAAAAGAAAACCTAACTGCGAGGAAGAAACTATTAAAGGAGCTCAAAGCTCAACAAACATTCAGCAAAATAGGAATGAAAAATTCTTCTTTAATTTATGTTTTGACAGTATCTAAATTAGTGACCTAATTTTTGGTGGTTTAGATGCATATTAAGTCCTCGATTTCACTAAATCTATCAAAACTAGATGATTCGAGTATCTAATTTAGTTACGAAAGATATTACTAAACCCTATTGTGTTAGATTTCTCTTCTGTAGAATTTACTAGTATATAGATTAGTGACCTAACAAAATATAAGTCAAATTCAGTTTACCATATGCATAATTTTGAATATGTCACATGCATTTTACAAAAAGATCAAAATTAGTATCGAAATTTGTTACATGTTGGTCTAAATTATAGATTTCTCTTCTGTAAAATTTATTGTTACTGAGTACTCGGTATAACTCATTACATGCATTTTATGAATATGTTAGATACATTTTATAGTATCAAAATTTGTTACAAAAAGATAATAACATCTCTGATATCTGTCAATAATTTTGACACTGGTGTGACTTAATTTTATTACCAATGTATGATAACTCACTGCTTGTTTTTCCAAGCAGTGGGTTGTCAATGTAGATATTTGTCAATAATTTAGATATTGGTTTAAAAAATATGATTGCTTAAAAGTGTGTTGTTATTTTAAAAGATGACTCGAGCTAAAATACAAGGAGTAAAAGGGTTAAAAGAAAAAAAGAAACAAGAAGGACCATCATATAGAACGCGATCACAACTTTGAATAATGGAAGGTAATCAACAAGTAGAACAACTCCCGAAAAATGAAGAATTGTTTCAAACACAAGATGAAACACAACTGACTCAGACAACACAAGATGAAGACACACAACTTACAACGGAAGACGATACACAAACCACACCTGATTAAGAGAAAAAATAATATGAAGAAGAAGATGGGGATGATGAAAATGAAAATGATGAAGATACAGATGAAGAATCTATTGAAGAAGAAGGCAATGAAATAGAAAAAGAAGAAAAAGAATCTGAGATGAAATCAATTGAAGAAAGCGCATACAATTCAAAGGTAAAAACATCTTCATATTCTGATATCTGTCAAATAATTTAGATACTGCTGTGATTTAATTTTATTAGCAAGTGCAACTCCACGCAGCGGATAAATCTCTATTCCAGCATTTCTGTCATTTCAATGATAAAGAATATTTTGAACTCCAAGCAACAAAGATGTTTCAAAGAGACATGTTTGGACACTTATTGGACATGCAAATTCATAGCTTCCCCTCACAGCTATTCATGCATCTAATGAGGAGACAATCTCATACCATCAGCAAAACTGAAGGGGTAAGCTTTAACATTGATGGTAATGTTATGAACTTTGGCTTAAAAGAATTTGCACTAGTGATGGGTTGAATTGTGGGGAGTATCCACATATACAAAAGGGGGGAATGAAGGAAGGAATGCTAAGAGAGGTTGTTTTCCCATCAATGAAGACGATAACGAGCAAAAACCTTGCATTCTCATTCAATGCGATGCAAGGAGCGAAAGAGGAAAATCAGATAAAGGTTGTGCGGTTATACTTCTTGGAAAACCTTCTCTTAGCTTGTCAAGAGAGCATAAAGATCGACATTCAACATGTCGATATAATTGATGATGAGGAAACATTTGAGAGATATTCATGGGGAAGGCTGTCACACGAACTAACAATCGAATTCATTAAAGACTATTTGAAGCACGTAGACGCGATGAGATATGGTGTTAGTGGTTTCCCGTATTCTTTGATCGTTCTGGCGTACGAGACTATCCCCAACATTTCATCAAGGAAAAACCAATTTGCCAAGAGAATAGCGACAAAAATTCCAAGGATTTGCAACTGGGAATCGCATGTACAACCCTCGTGGAATGACTTGGCCAATACTATTTTTAACAATAACTTGGTATGTAGTTTAATTACTCGTATTTAAAATTATTTACTGTTGTTGAAAAATTTGCTTCTTAATAACCTTATTTTATTAAATGATCAAACAGCTTTGAATCGTGTTGACAAGAATGGTCCCGACCCGGAAGGAACTAGAAACACCATACATGGAGCCTTTCCGTAACACCGAAGAGACAACGAGGAAGCGAGCTCATTTGAGAGACTAATGAAGAAACCTCGTAAGAATGGAGGAGAAACAGGGAGTAGTGAACCAAGAGCCAATGACAAAATAAAGGAACAATTGCATTTGATATTCGAAAGCTTGAATACAATATCAAACAACATTAAATTTTATTTTTTGAAAGATTAGACCAACAAGCTGGGTAGCAAGAAGTGGTAAGAAAATTATATATTGTTCATTATAAAATTATGAATATTATTACTGATATATTTTATATTGATAAATAGGAGCACGAATAAGATCAAGGTCAAGAGGAAGGCCAACAGGAGGGAGTATTGGTGAAGGATTTGAGGAGCCAAGACGGCTCTTCAAAGAAGCCGAAAGGAAGAAAATGGTTGGTCAAGAAAAGCAAAGCTCTTGAATCACCATATGTGGATAAGCGAGCAAAAAAAAAGTGAAGAAGACGGTAGCGAATGATCAAGAACTGAAGCCAACTTCACTTGAAACCGGACCAAGCTTCTCCCTTGGATCTCAATTTGATTAGTGTGTTTTGGATTTGTGTTTTTAAGAATTTAATATGAACTTGTGTTTAGTATGAATTTTTAACAAGTTCCTAGATACTGTTATATGGATGCTTATGAATATGTTTTAAGAATTCGAGAAGTATTTAAACATGTAATTGAGTGCTGCTGTATTGTATAATTTCTTGTGCAAGAGCTGGATTATTTGGGGGTATCATGTAAAAATAGGTAACCTATTTTCAGTTCAAATTAAGATAGTATATAAGCTTATACACAAGGTATAAAAATTTATACACAAGGTAGATAAATTGAATACAATGTATATTAATTTATGCGCAAGGTATATAATTTTATGCGTAAGGTATAAAATTTTATGCCGAGCTCTATACAATTGTTAGAGAACAGTTTTAAAAACCTACTTAAAAACTATCTATGAATGAAAAAAGTGCACATAAAATAAGCATATTCAAATAGTCAATTTCAAGAAACAACTAAATTGAAATGAACAATAAACATACAACTTGGATGGAAGTTTGTCAATAAATAAAACTTGTATTAAGACTTATAAAAAAGAATGTTCATAAACAATAAAAGTACAAAATTAATAATATCAAATGTTAAAATAATAATTGTGTCTACTTGCTACTCCTAGAAGAGGAAGCACGTATTATGTTCTTCCATGTTTTCCGATTGTGACCAAATTGACCACAACGACCACACTTCTCACGTCGCCTAGTTTCACATATAGAAGGAATACTTTGTTTGTTCGGTCTCCTAACTGAATGTCTGACATCTAGAGGTAGTATCTTCAATTGACCCTCATATTGAATATGTAACATGCTCCAATTTCCTAATGGGTGAACGACGCCTTTATAGGCTGAAGCGTATTTCGTACTTGAAAAACAATCACTAACATATGAATATGAGCTCAAATTTTGATTGCAAAAGACAGCACAAGCATGAGCACATTGGATATGATCCAAATCCCACCTCCGACAAGAACACACATGACTACTCAAGTTCAAAACATACATGACACCACATTGGCTAACATGAAATTCATTTATATCGGATGGACCAACCTGAAAAACCGTAAAAATAAGTTACACATACTCACTATGTTAAAATAAAACCATATAGTAACTAAATAAAATACATGACACATACCGACATAGTTCGAACAACTATATACTCGTCCCTCAAATGTTCCTCAACCGATGGTGTAAACTTCATTTTCAAAAATGATGTCACCGTTCTATGCTCGTAAAACCACCTTAAACACATTTGATGTATAAATTCCAACAAACGTATGATAGGAAGTTCACGAGCTTCAACTAAAATATTGTTAATACTTTCAGAGATGTCCGAGGTTAGCATGTTATACCGCTAACTAGGAAAATAAGCTCGTGCCCATCTAGGAAATCCAATTCCTACCAAATAAGAACGAACACGTGGAAATATCTTATCCAAACTCTGCATGTGACGCTCAAAGTCAGGCATAAGATAAGCCTTAGCTTATCTGACATAAATGGAGCATGCATGCTCCGTGATGAGCATCGGGGGAAACAATACTAATGACCTTGGAAATACTATTGTGTCTATAAGAAACAATAACTAAGTCAACAACATCTCCAATGCAACTTACACATGAACAATATCTAAGAATCATCATTCTCTAAGTCAACTATAGCAAATGCTAACGGAAAAATTTGGTTGTTACCATCCAAAAAACAAGCAGTTAACAAAATACCTACATACTTCACCTTTAAAAATGTGCCATCAACCGATATTCATGGTCTACAGTGTCTCCACCCATCTACGGATGCAACATTAGGCATAAAACAATACTTTAGCCTCCCAGCAGAAGTCACAACATAATCAGTAACGGAACCTGTAACAAAGCAATAAAAAGTAAAATAATAGTAACTAAACTATATGCTAAATTTACTAAGCATAATTAACTATGTCATACCAGGATTAGTTTCATGCAATGCTGTAAAAAATGAAGGAATGGCAGCGTATGATTCTTCAGGAGACCCCAAAACAGAATCCAAAGCAATTTCTTTCCCCCCTCAAAGCTTTATGATAACTAACATGGACACCATGTTTACATGTGGTCAACAATCTCCTTTGGATGACTCTTTCGTAAGCAACCAGCCTTATAATTTTTCTTTAAACACTCGCTGATCACAATAGCACTAGCTTGCCTATGCTCACTTTGTATAGTATCTAATGAACAAGAATGTTCACTAGTATACTTCCTAACCATCTACAAAACACTATGCCTATACCTCGAAGCACGCAAATACCAACAACAAGAGTCATAAACACATATTGCCATAAAACGTTCAACATTAGACTTCTTCATCTTAAATTGAAAGTTATTTTTTAAAGAAACCACTTGAATTGCTTTCTTCAACTCTACCTTAGTACCAAATAGATCTCCCTCTATAACATGAAAATCAATTGGAGCATTCTCCACATCAACAGTCTCAATGAAACGATAATCAGATGGTTGATCAACAAGAACATTGCTAGCAGTAGAAACAACCATGTCGACCCTAGAACAACTAGCATTGGAAATAGTTGAAATTTATTTGACCAATCTCGACAACTAATGGACAATAGACATGGCTAACATGAAATACCACATCCGACAAGAACACGTACGACCACTCAAGTTCAAAACATGCATGACACCACCATGGCTAACATGAAATTCATTTATATCGGATGAACCGACCTGAAAAGTCGTAAAATAAGTTACACATAACCATTATGTTAAAATAAGACCATAAAGTAACTAAATAAAATACCTGACACATACTGACATAGTTCGAACAACTATATACCTGTCCCTCAAATATTCCTCAGCCGATGGTGTAAGCTTCATTTTCAAAAGATGGTACATAAATTTGATACTGATAGTACCTAATTTAGTTACCAGTATACAGAAGTAAAACTCAGAATAATGTTTGTCTGAAAAGAAGCAAGAAAAATACTTCCCAACAATAACACAAAATAATGAAGAAAATTCATAGACTCAAATAAAAAAATGTACATAATCTAACAAGAACATTCCCTAAACAAGAACACTTACTAAAAGAACCAATCAATGTAGAAAAAATACATAGAAGATAAACAATCACAGATTTTCTACTTAGAAAATATGAAAATAACGAAATTACAAGAAATTGCAATGTAAATCACAAATTTTCTGAACAATATAAAATAAGAAATTGCAAATAAAAACTTAATAATATGGTAAATCAAGAAATATAACTCACCTGGCCGGAGAAGAATAAGCAGAAAAAGGCAACGGAAGCAGCTCACCAGAGAAGATGAACCAACAGCAGCTCACCGTAAAACTATAGCAATTCGTCAAAAACAGAAGGCTTGAATCCGAAAAGAGTATCAGCTCAAAAATCAAGATCGTTATAATAGGTTTATTTAGAAATCACAACTTCTTCCGATGAGGAAGGAAGAAGCCCGTTACAGTAGGGTTGCCAATTTTGAAAATCCACAGCTCATTTCCCTCCCATAGCTTGTGATAGAGAAGGGAAAAATAGAAAAATAATAAAATTTATCTTGTCTAGCTTTAGCACGTGAAATTTTTGGTCATCCCTCTTATTTAAGAAAAAAATAGACATTTTGTTAAATACACCCACCAAAAGTGATGAAAATTACAAATTTTCCAATAAAGTAATAGAGTTGAGATTGAGGCTTGCAAAGAAATATCCAAATGATAGAATTTCAACCCATCTCTCATTGCTTACAGTTCTATGACTACTTCTTGCAGGATACATCAACATGAATTCCATGGAGTATATAGACTCAACAAAATTCTTCTTCACTTTTAATGTGGCACAACCTTTGAGCTTCTTACCACATTCTCTTTTCATCGCATGATACATCATCAACAGAATTGCTGGCTTATCACAACTAACTTGGAGGATGAATCCTTAGCCAAATAGGATACTCTAAATCCTCAATAAATACTCATGTCTAATTCATAATGGATATCCTCAACAAATACTAATTGTAAATTGATAAATTTAATACTGTAAGCAAGATAGTAATCATGAGAAAAATTAAATTTGTACATTATTTTGTTGGCGATTGAGATAATTTCATTATTATGATAACCATTTAAAAGTATTATTGAATAGCATAAGCATTGTTCCTCTCCGTCTTACCATAATTCTCATCCTTTGAGACTAATGATATGTGTATATATAGGATTGTGAGATAATGTTAATGAGAATCGTATACATTAACATAGCACATCAATTTGTAACTATGAAAACCTAACTATTGAATTAATAGTTTGTTAATAGTAAATATTAACCACTACAATTTTACTTTTTTACGGCGCGTGCCAAAAAATAGACATGACAGGAAAAACACTAGTCATCATCGTCCGCCTTCTTTGTTTTAGTTTACGACGGTTGGTATTCGACCCGTCGTTGTAAAACGACAGTGTTGTAATACCCCATCGTCTTGTGTAATCACACAACGGGAAATTGAAGCCCCATCGTTTTGTACAATGAAACATAATAAAACAACAAAGCCCTGTCGTGTTATTAGCAGTACATAAAATGACGGGGCATTGAAGCCCTGTCGTTTTATACGATAAAAAATTATCAAATGATGGGGCGTTAAAACCCCATCATATTATTAGCAGTACATAAAATGACGACGCTTCATTTTGTTTGATAAAAATTCATAAGACAACTGGGCTTCGACTCAGCCCCATCGTTTTTAGCCTTGTAGGAAAGCACAACGGGGCTTAGACACCCCGTTGTGCTTTTTCACTCTTAAAATTATGGGGTGATGCAAAACCCTAGGATTTTTTTATTCCATCTTCTCCCTACCCCATACGTGACGTAGCTGCCCCACCATTCTTGTCTCCTTACACCACGGTGCTTTTGCTTCCACCACCGTGCTTTAACTTCTCCAGTTGTCTCATCTTCCCTCAGAGGAGCAGTCGTCTTCACCATTCTCAACCCGTCATCTTCCTCAGCCCAGTCGTTCGTCATGGTGGTTCTCCATCAGTCGTGTCGCGCGTCTGCCATTGATTTGGTAATGAGAAACTTAACTATTTTCTTTGCAATTTATCTATGCTAATTTTTACGGGGCTTGGCCTGATTGAAATAATAAAGCATTTAATCGGATCACAATTCCATTGCCATTGGTAAAACATGGTTGGCTTATATATTAACGGAGATGACAAAGATGGAAAGATATGTACGGTTTTTTATGTAAGTGGCAAAGATACGACACTTCTATAATGTTACGGTTTATTTGGTCCTAACCGAATTTAACCTTAAAGACTTTAACTCCCCTTTTGGTTGCGCGTGTGCAGGAAGTCATAGAACACGGTAAACATGCAAGAAGCTAAAATGCACATAAGAAGAATAGTGTAGCAGAGGAGAAGGAAAGAAGAAGAAGAACACTAAAAACTTTTATATTGGTTCAGCTTGTAAACGCCTACATCCAATTGAGCTCAAACTTGAGCCCTTGCACTATAATGAAGTGAAAAATTATAGATTACAACTTGATATGAATTTCTCTCTTGTACAAAAACTCTCTAATTTTGATACCCAAAAACCTAGCACAAGATTGCTAGACCAAACCACCCCTTGTTGATCACAAGATTCAACCTTTGGTTCAAAATCTCCCAGACAAGAACTTCTTTTCTTTTTTCTTTCTTGTTGAGAATTTGTTTGACTGAGAGATGTTATTTTCGAGTAATTTTTCATAGTACATCATCTGAGCTGATTTCTGATATATATATATGTGTGTGTGTGTGTGTGTGTCTATATATATATATATATATATATATGTTTCCATGTGTTGATAGATGACATATTTGATGTGTACAAAGACTGTTGTAATTGATTTATAACTAACTTTATTTGTTCATTATTGATCAATTAACATCTCCATCTTAATCAACAATGAACCTAAATAACCTTACAGTGCAAGAACCCTTGAGTTATCATAGCTCCACCTTAAACTGTTTACCCATTTTCTATGTTGAATTTCTCAGGTGGAAGGACTTTTATTCCCATGTCAGCTAGATTCTCCTTTGTTGAGATCGTTTCCAGCATTACTTCTCCTTTTGCCATAATATCTCTAATGTAGTGATACATTATTTCCACATGTTTAGTCTTTTCATGGAAAATATGATTTTTGCATAGGTGTATTGAGGATTGGCTGTCTGAATAGATAGCAGCAACCTCATAAAAAACACATATCTCTTTGAGAAGACCTTGAAGTCATATTGCCTCTTTCACACCCTTAGTAGTGGCAATGTATTCTACTTCTGTGGTAGATAGAGCAACTATACTTTGTAGTTGGGATTTCCAGGTTACATAATTTCCATTGATAGTGAACATATAGGATGTAGTTGACCTTATTTTATCCCTATCCCCAGCATAGTCTGAATCTACAAATCCATTTACACTTATTCTGTCATATCTTTTTCTGTAAGTCAGAAAAACATATGTAGTTCCCTTTATATACCTAAGAAGCCATTTCATAGCATGCCAGTGACCTTTCCCAGGATTGCTCATATACTTGCTTAGAAGATTTATAGAGTAAGCTAGATCAGGTCTAGTGCTGATCATAGTGTACATAATGGAACCAACTACTGTAGAGTAGGGAACTCTAGACATATATTCCCTTTCTCAGTCATTCTTAGGGCAGAGCTCCATAAACAATTGAAAGTGAGCTGCCAAAGGTAGTGAGACTGCCTTTGTAGCTTTAATAGAGAATTTTTTAACAAGTTTAAGGAGATGGTCAGACTATGATAACTTCAAGCTACCTTTAACTTTGTTTCTAATGATATTAATGTTTAGGATCTTCTTAGCCCCCATAGGTCCTTCATATCAAACTTTGAGTGTAGTAGCTTCTTAATTTCTTCTATCTTTCTTTTATCTTGACAAGCTAAGAGCATATCATCAACATAGATTAAAAGGTAAATGGACTTTTCACCCATTTTAGCTTTGTCACATATAAACAATTATCATAACTACTCCTAGTTAATCTAATTCTCTCTATAAATGTATCAAACCTTTTATACTATTGTCTAGGAGATTGCTTTAATCCAAACAGAGATTTCTTAAGAAGACAAACCATACATTCATTTCCTTTTTCTTCAAAAGCTTCTAGTTGTCTCATGTATATGGTCTATTCATGTTCTCCATGGAGAAAAGCAGTATTCACATCTAATTGCTCTAATTCCCAATTGTACTGAACTACCGATGTGAGTACAATTTTGATAGTTTTATACTTTACAACAAGAGAGAAAATCGCATTGAAATCCACCCCTTCCTTCTGTGTGAATCCTTTGGCAACTAACATTACCCTGAACCTCATAGTTTCTAACTTGTTTGACCATTCTTTCCTTTTAAAAATCCACTTGCAACCCACTATCTTTTGTTTATCAAGTCTAGGAACCAAAACCCAAGTCTTGTCTTGTGAATTGATTGCATTTCCTCTTCCATGGATTTTAACCATTTTTTTGAATTTTCTCCTTGCAAAGCGTTTGTTACTATTTTGGGTTCCCGTTCTTCCAAATTTTGACCTGAAAACAACACAAAGGCAATACGATCAAAATGAGAATACTTAGGCTTTGGTTTTACCTGTCTTCTTTCTCTATCTCTGGCCAACTGATAGTTCCTCAAAGGATTTTCTTCTTTTGTTACTTTTGGTTCATGTTCTGCATTACCTTGTTCATCCTGGTTTTGATGCTGACAGTCTTGTTCCTAAGTTTGATTTGTAGGCACATTTGTTTGAATAAATTGCTCCTTTTCAAACTTAAATTCCTTTTATCTTACTTTGTCAAAGTCACTGTTACCTGCATTACTCAAAGATTCTTTCAAGCAAGGCATGTCAATTTCATTAAATTTTACATCCCTGTTAATAATAATCTTCACTCCTCCTACATCTTTGGACCACAACCTATATCCTTTAATACCTTCAGCATACCCTAAGAAAATGCATTTTATAGCCCTTGGTTCAAGCTTTCTTACACTTTGGTCTGCAAAAGCAGCACGCCCAAATATTCTAATATGGTTTAAAGTAGGTGGCTTACCAGTCCATTTTTCCTGTGGAGTCTTGAGTCCTATAGAAGTAAAAGAGTTCCCATTAATCAAGTATGCAACAATCTTAAGAACCTCACCCCAGGATTTTTTATTTAATCCTGAACTAAGAAGCATGCATCTTACCTTATTTAAAAATGTCCTATTCATTTTTTCTGCTACCCCATTTTATTGGGGAGTATTTTTAACAGTTTTGTGCCTTAGAATGCCTAGGTCTTTACAGTGAGCATAAAATATTCTATTGCAAAATTTTAAGCCATAACCTGTTCTTAATACTTTTATTTTCTGTCTAACTTGATTTTATGTAAGAATCTGCCAGCTTTTGAATTTCTCAAAAGCTTCACCTTTCTGTTTTAAAAGGAAAACCCAAACCATTCTAGAAAAATCATCAATATTAGACAAAATAAAGGTTACCTCCATGTATAGATGTGGGTGCAGGTCCCCATAGATCAACATGGATATATTCAAGTACTCCCTTAGATTCATGAGTTCCAGTACTGAATTTTAACCTGTGCTGCTTTCCCAGCATACAGTGTTGAAGAAACTCCAAGTTTTGAAGTTCCTTCTTACCCATCAGCCTTTATTTGCATAATATTTGGAACCCTTTGTCATTCATATGTTCCATTCTCTTATGCCACAAATTTACATTAGATTGATTTGCCTTAGTGACCATGGAAGCACCTTCTTTGACTGTCTTCCCAAGCATCACATACAACCCATTCCTCTTAACACCCTTCATTACAACCAATGAACCTTTTATAATCTTTATTGTACCATTTTTTAGCCCTCTTCATCAAGGACATCTAGAGAAACTAGGTTTCTTTTCAAATCAAGGACATATCTCACATTACATAGAGATGTCACCATTCCATAATACATCCTTATTGAAATAATACCTATTCCAATAACCTCACAGGATTGATCATTTCCCATGAGAACCTTTCCACCATTTATTGTTTGAAATGATGCAAACCAAACTCTTCTAAGGGTCATGTGATAGGTACAACCCAAGTCTAAAATCTACTATGTATTGCTGCTTTCTATAGTAACAATAAAAACTTCACCATCAGTGTATTCATCAATGATGGTAACAAGATCTTCACTCTTTGATTCTTTCTCCTTTTGTTTTTTCTTCTACCCAGAACAATTTTCTTGAAGTGGCCTTCTTTGCCACAGAAAGAACATTTTTTGGATGTATTTCTTCCATTTGACTAAGACCTGTTACTACTGTTACCCCCAGCTCTTTTCTCTTCCTTTTTTACTATTAGACCTTTGGGTACTTCTCCCCCTGACCATCAAGTTTTCTAATGTATCTTTCTTTTCATTTTTCAGTTCAAGATCTTTTTATCTTAAGGTTGAAACACACTCCTCTAGAGTGAGTATAGTCCTGTCATACTTAATGGCAACCTTGAAGTCCTTGAAGGAGTCTGGAAGTGAGTTTGAGAGTATTTTAGCCTCATTTTCATCACTTAATTTCCCATTAGATTCACCCTTAGCTAATTCTATAGTTATTCTCTTAAAATCATCCAGATTTTGTTCAAGACCCTTAGTAACATCCATCTTAAAGCCAAATTGTCTTTCATTAAGATAAATTTTGTTTGTCAAGGAGTTTTTCATATAAAGGCTTTCTAGTTTCTCCCATACCTTTGAACTTGTGTCCTCCTCATTGACTTCTCTGATATCATTGTCTGAAAGACTCAGGATGATAGTTCCAAGTGTTGTCTCCATCATTTCATCCTTATGATCTTGTGTAAGTGTGTCAGGAAGTTTAGTAGGATCTTCCAATACCTTTAAGACCCTTTATTGTGCCAATAATGTCTTGATATTCCTTCTCCAAATTCCAACATCACATGCTCCATTGAACCTATCCACCTCAAATCTAGTTGATCCCATAATACCTGATCCAAACTAGTGGTCATCCCTTTCTTGATTCAATGACAAGATTGTCTCCTTATTTATCAGTGTTCTTGGATTTTCTTGAACAACTTCTTTATTTAGGCTTAAGATATAATCACCTTCTTTATCTGAACAGGGTGTTTATGGTATGTTCTATTCAGTGGAGTCTATGTTGCATGGTGAGTCCTCAGAAGTCTCATTTTCACTTTGTTCTATCGTGACTTTAAAATTATGGTAAAAGACTTCTTGTTAAATTCTTGAACACAGTACCTGAGTTCTTATACCACTGTTAGGGTCTATTTGGTCTTAACCCAATTTAACCTTAAGGACTTTAACCCCCATTTCGGTTGGGTATGTGCAGGAACTCAGTGGACACGGTAAACATATAAAAAACTAAAATGTGTAGAAGAATAATAGTGTAGCAGAGGAGAAGGAAAGAAGAAGAAGAACGCCAAGAACTTTTATACTAGTTTAGCTTGTAAAAGCCTACATCCAGTTGAGCTCAAACTTGAGCCCTTGCACTATAATGAAGTAAGTGAAAAATTACATACTACAACTTGATGTGAATTTCTCTTTTGTACAAAAACTCTCTAATTTAGATACCCAAAACCTTGCACAAGATTGCTAGCCCGAACACCTTGTTGAATATAAGATTCAACCTTTGGTTCAAAATCTCCCAAAAAAGAACTTCTTTTCCTTTTGCTTTCTTGCTGAGAATCTATTTGACTGAGAGATAGTTATTTTCGAGTAGTTTTTCATAGTACATCATCTGAACTGATTTTTGATATGTGTGTGTTTGTGTGTGTGTGTGTGTGTGTGTGTGTTGATAGATGACATATTGGATGTATACAAAGACTATTGTAACAGATTTATAACTGACTTTATTTGTTCATTATTGATCAATTAACAACATGTAAAATCTATATTTGGGATTAGGTGATGGGTTTAGTTGCCATAGACATACAGTAAAAGAGAAGCATTGAATTTCTTTTTCTGGGTGAGGAATGTGTAATTTATGTTTATTTGGTTAAAAAAATTGAACCAAATTGAATGAAGAGTGGTTGATTAGAAAGCTAGAAGTTGTCTTTAATATTTTGTTCTTTTTTGTTTAGACGATAATAGTCTATCGTTACTGTTTACATGTTACAATTAAGACGATACTTAAGATTAGAGTTTTTCTATTTGTGGTGTTGTTGATTATTTGAGACTGGATCTCTTTATCAGCTTGCTTTTTTGGTTTGTGCTTCTTTCAAATTGTCTCATGTGTACTTGAATGTAAAATTGATGTGTTATGAATTCGTAACTTGTAGATATGGATGGAGATGACCTAAATTATAATAATTTGAATATGGATAACTTAGATAGTTTGAATATGGATACAACGGCTATGAGAAAAAGAAAAGGAAAATGAGGGCCAACTTACCTTACTTCTTTGAAAACCCATAGAATGGACTTTGAAATGAAGGTTATCACATGTAATTTTAAGAGACAGCCTATAGGCGAGACCGTTGCTAAATTTAAAAGTTTTATAGGAAGTTGCAAGATGGGGTACTAAGACGTCGTCGTTATAGATAATATGAAACACAAAAATGATGGGGCATCGACGCCCCATCGTGTTTTTAATAGAATCACGGACAAAACGACGGGGGCTGGAACCCCCATCGTATTTGGCAAGTAAAATAAACTCTCACTCCCACTCTCTTTCCCATTTCATTCCATCTCTCGTCCATATGTGCCCTAGCCTCTTCTCCCCACGATTGAGAAGAAAAATGGCGACTAACTGTGCAAGGAAAACCCTACAGCACTCTTCAGCTTCTACGAGAGCTCTACTTAACAGTTCAACATCATCACCATCATTATCATTAACTTCTCTAGTTTTGAATGCTGCTAAGCTACGCAGAATCGCCTCTACGAACCCCACATCTTCTTTTCGGTGCTCTCTTATGAATCTAGCCCTTTTTAGGTTTGGTCATTTGTAATATGATTCTGTCTTTTACTTCAATTTTTATTATGGACTTTAGAAGAAGGTTTTGAAGAACCAGTGTTTGAAGGATTTCTAACCGTTCACATCTTGTCTGGTACTTATCTATTTGAACGTGTTGTCTATGACAATTCAAACATAATAAGAATGTATGTTAGTTTCAGTTTCCAATTTTAATTTGATGTATTAGAACATCTTCATTGCCAATTTGGTCATTATTAGCTGGTTTTATAGAGATCTCAATGCTGCTAATTTGGTAGGAAAACTGGGTGACAACATGGGGATGTTCACTTCTATAAAGGCGATGTAAGTGGCAACTGTCTGTAGATGTGTTAGTTTATTTCATTATTGGTGGATTTGGACCTGTCTACAAGGTATATTTCCATTTTGGAATAAGAATTTTTGAAAATATAGTCATTGTTTTGTCCATGCTAATCATTATACTCTTTTATCGAATGTTCATAAAGATATTTTTTGTTAGTCATGAAATTGCTCACCGGTTTAGCTTTTATTCTATATACATTTTTGCTTTACTTATGTTAAGCATGTTGGTCTTTCCCAAATACTGAGAAAAGCAAGATGGGTAGCCCTTCTAATTTGTATGAATTAAAAAAACAAGCTTCTTTCTTCTTCAAAGAGAAGATTAAAACTGCTAAGCTTGTGTTGACTGATGTAACTCATGCACAATTTTGAAAATATAGTCATTGTTTAGACTATAGATATGTTTTTATGTGTTATGTATTATGAGCGTGATAAGAACTTGTATATGCACTGTCGTTAGTTCTAATTTTAGTTTTTGGCTTCCTAAATTCTTATTAATTAATGATGGATATGATGGTTTGAAATTTAATTTGATAAGTATGAATGTTAATTATATATTATTACTCAATCTCAACTACAATTCAGAAAAAAGAAATTCATATTCAAGGCCATCCATGCAAATTTACATTTCTGCATTAATTTCCTTGTAGTATTTCTAATTTAAGAATGACAAAAGAAGCTACGAATGGACATCCATGGCCACCAGACACTCCCACAATGAGATTGATAACAAAGGTGGCTTTTGAAATTGATGACTATTGGAGAATTGTAGAGATTATTCACAAGAGGTTTTGATTTCTAGGTTCTTTTGATATTGTCTCTTTTATTAATATATAAGTTTTGTTTCCTGGATGAAGAAAATACTTTTGAAGCTTATAGTATTAGAAACACTCTCTCTTTTTTTAAAATTAAATTGAGGCTGTAGATTTGATTGTAAAGGTGAACTATGGTTTCTAAATTAAAAAAACAAATAAACAAAGACAACAGTTGCTCTAGCAGCCGTTGGGAAATGCAATTCATCAATACGACAGTTGCTAGAGCGACTGTCATATTTTTTCCCCATCGTGAAAAATGTTTGATTTTCTACGACACCTTTTATGACGATGGGAACTTACCCTCCGCCTTTGATTTTTAACGTGTAATCCCTTCGTTAAAAAATAATTTTGTAATAGTGATCTATTTATCTTTACTAATTACTTTTGATAGATCCATCACTCAAGGACATATTAATTAATCTGGTGAAAGATGGCGTGACTTTAAGTGTCCCGTCGGTCGTGATTATATTTTCCTTTATTTGGATGAACCAGAAAATTTTAGACATCCACCTATTAGTTATAACTTCATCGAGCAACTGCATTGGGAGGAGTTTGTGAAATCTCGTCTTTTTCCTGATTTTTTGGTAAAATTCTTTACTTTCTGTTTTAGTTTCACGTTCATTTTTTAATTATAAATTTTGGCATAGTTACTATAAATTATTCAACTACAACAACTAAGGGAGAAACAACAAAAGAACTGAGCGAAGAATAAATATAACCATAGACTCTCTTGTAAAGGATACACAGAATTGGAGGAAGAGTTAGCAAGGATTATTAAACTCTTCATAACTTAATATTTATTTTCAAATTACTATGTACTTACTACTAACCATTATTGTTGCCTATGACAGCAAAAAGAAAAAGGTATTGATGAGCAAATAGATCGGTCAACGTCGTGGAAGTATGCCTGTAAGGATAAAAAATGAAGATTTAAGGATGTGGCCGTTGAAGAAAAGGCGAAAAAAATTGTAAGTGTGTTTAATTCATTTTATTTAATTAGTTTGAATTTGATATAATTAATTTGGTTTAATTATGTGCTTTTAATTGTAGGACGAGCTTAAGGAAAAATGAGTGCCTACTTCCGGTACACAAAACATTCTCACCATGATTTTGGATACTCCCAAGCACGATGGCCAGGTAATGGATTTTGGGCATTTTGTGACCCCAACCACATATTTTAAACTTCTAAGATATAACTCAAAGGCCAGAATTGAGCAGAAATTGACGCAAGTGCGTGAGCAAGTTGTGAATGAGGAGAACTTAAGGTGGAGTGCCAAATTTAAAGAGTTGGAGTAAGAGAAACTTAAATGTGATCCTAAGAAACTCCTCCATTGGATAAGGTGAGCTGCCCCAAATGCTAGGTTGGGCTTTCTATGACCCAGACAAAAGCGGTAAAGGCATTTTCGATAACTTATAAACTTGATTTGCTTTCTTAGTAATAATCTTTATACATATTGATACTCATAATGTTTTAAATTATTTTAGAAATTACGTGCAAGTTGTTTGTGAATATTGAAGATTAGGTCATTGCATACGACACGATTATCGACACAACAAGCGATGATGTTCCAGTAGGAGAGGGGAATGTATGTGTGTCAATTGATTTAGTCATGATTGATGATGCACCTATACCTATTCTAATTCAAGATGAGCTACAGACTGTGGGTCAGGCTGTGGGTTGTCATGTGCCTTAGCTTGAACATCTAGTTAGACTTATAGAGGAATATTTTTTGTATTTATTAGTTATTTAGAAGTTGTAAGGATTTTGTGTGAAACACTAAATTAGCTTTGTATTCAGGACAAAACACTAAAGAAGAAATCTCTTATAAAGATTGTTACACAAAACTCACTTATTGCAAACATTCCACGAGGCCTAAAGTATCTCTACATAATGGTCGAGAAGATGGGAGCGGATCAGAGCATCATTGTCGAATAGGAGAGAGCCATTTTGGTTATGATGCTACTAAAATAATTTGTGATAAAGAAGACATTATGGCTCATCTCACTGTGCACCTTGTTAGAGAGGTATGACTTGTCCTTAGTTATCACAAGTGATCTTCCTAATGAAATTTCCCTGAGAATTTACCATTAATGCAAACCCATCAGTTCTAGCTCAAAGCTTGTCCTTAGTTATCACAAGTGTTCTTCCTAATGAGTATTGTTCTACATCTTCAAGAAAGTAAAATCAAAAGTAAATGCCTTTTCATAAGTCTAACTAGAGCATATACAGTAACCATCTCTAGAAGGATAAGGAAAACAAAGATCTTTTCCAAAGGATAATACAAACAAAGACATTTCCTGAAGGACAAGACAAACAAAAACATTTCTTAAAAGATAAGACAAGTAAAGACATTTCTCAAAAGATAAGACAAACTGAGACTTTCCCGAAGGATAAGGAAAATAGAGCAAAAATGGTGGGTACAGTACGTATTCTTTAACATTTTCATGCTACATTCTTTCTTGTCTTATTATGTGTGTTACATTCTTAAAATCAAATTTCACACATCATAGGAATATCATAAAATAATTATGAAAAAGTGAAAGATGCATCATAATGATAGTCATTACATCAAAACAAAAATAGTGTCACTATAAATTTGCAAACAACACATAAAGATAGTTATATTTGCAAAATTTCACTACATGGTTGTTTCATAGAAAAAAGTTAAACAACATAAACTACTGAAAACACAATAATATTATGCTCCCTTAGAACATTGTTGACATACATCTTTGATTCAAATATTGTTAGGTAAATAATCGTACTATATTCTACGTGTTCATAAAAATATTAAATTTCTGCCAAACTATGCTATATTACTGCAAAAGTATTTCCATAAATTTTCGTGAGATTTTGATTCTATTTAGGCTATCAAAAGGTAGAAAGTTGATAGACACGTAAAACAATTTGTAGTCAAAAAGGTAAACTTTGGAGAAGCGTTTTGGTATTTCAAAATCACAAAAAAATTCTGAACAAGATTAACAGAGAAAGGCACAATATGGTAATGTAAAATATTTAGAGGCAAATGAATTGATCTCAATATGAAATTAACCTAAAATATAGAGTTCTCTCGTTCTATTTTTACTGTGTTGGCAATGATTTCAACTTTTTTTAGAAAAATACAGAGATCTTGTTTTTCTCTAAACTATTTATATTAACAAAATTGACATGATTACAATAACCTTACAAATTTTCAGATTAAAATATCCTAAAATTTTTGAAGAAGGAGACATTTTGTTTGTGTGTGTTTTATTCTAACAAAGTGGTATCAGAGCATAGTTGGGAAGTGTACACTAAGACATATCAAATTGGAGGTCCTGACGAGAGGACTCTAATGCCGTCATAATTGTCTCTTTCAGAGTTCAAATACATTGCCACGTGCCGCCTGAAGATTGTTGCCAGAAAACAGAGTTGAGCCGAGTCAGCCGAGTTGACTGAGCTATCTGAGCTGTCAAAGTCATTGATCGTTGACCAGGTCCCTCCCAAAGTTTTTCAACGTTCTAGATCTGTCCGTGTAGTCAGAATTTCAAAATTGTCAATGTATTAAGTGATATGGCAAATGGTGCGGCATCCTTCCAAGTCCCGACACTCAACAACAACAATTGTGATAAATGGAGTATCAAGTTGAAGTCTCTCCTTGGCGCACACGATGTTCAGGATATCATAGAAAAAGGCTTTAGTGAGCAAGATAATGAAGTTGCGCTGATTGCAGCCTAAAAGGATAGTTTAAAAGATGCAAAAAAGAGAGAAAAGAAAGCTTTGCCAAAGAAGTGTGGGAAAAGCTGCAAACCTCTTACAAAGTATCTAAGCAAGTGAAACAGGTCTATCTCCAAACATTAAGAGGTGAATTCGAATCCTTACACATGAAACTATCTGAGTCTATTACAGATTATTTCTCAAGAGTCGTAGTTATTTCTAACCAATTAACAATAAATGGTGAAAAGTTAGAAGATGTAAGGATAATAAATTAGATATTCCATTTGTTGGATCCCAAATTTGAGCACATTATTGTAATGATTGAAGAAACTAAAGACTTAGAAGAAGTGATGATTGAGAAACTCTAAGGATCATTACAAGCATACAAAGAAAAGCATCAGAAGAAGTAAGGGATCAATGTGCAATTCCTCAAGCTACAACTCAAGGATATGCATGAAATCCAAGGCAATGGTAGAAACCAATATGGCCGAGGTAGAGGTGGAGGATGTAGACGAGGTGGAAGTCACGGCCATTGATGAGGTTGGAATTACAACAACAACAATTCCAACAATAACTACGAGAAAGGAGAAAACTATCGAGGCCGTGGAAGAGGCAATCCAAGCTTGAGGAATGACAAATTTGAAGTTTGATGCTATAATTGTCAGAAGTTTAGGAATTATGCTTTAGAAATTGCTCTCAACAACAAAATTGAGGTGAAGACCAACTATGTGGAGGAGAAGACTGACGATAAAGAAACTCTCCTTCTAGCATGAGAGGAGACTGATGGTGCCCAAGCAAATTCCTGGTATCTTGATAGTGGTGCAAGTAATCACATGTGTGGAAGGAAAGACATGTGCGTGGAGCTAGATGAATCAGTAAGTGAAAATGTCTCTTTTGGAGATGATTCCATAATAGTAGTGAAAGGGAGAGGTAAAATTCTTATCCGTTTGAAAGACGGGAGACATCAATTTATTTTGAATACCCACTGTGTGCCCAGTATGAAAAGTAACATCTTGAGTTTTAGGACAACTATAAGAAAAAGGTTATGATATTCATATGAAGGATTATAATCTTTCTATAAAAGATGATAAGAATAACTTCATTGCTGAAGTACCGATGTGAACAAATAGAATATTCTTGATCAACATATAAAACTATGTTGAAAAGTGCCTGAAAGATTTCTATAGAGATGTATCATGGCTATGGCATCTTCGTTTTGGGCATCTCAATTTTGGAAGTCTAGAGCTACTATATAAGAAGGAGGTGGTGAAGGGACTACCACGCATCAACCATCCTTACCAACTTTATGAAGGGTGTCTAGTTGAGAAGCAATTTAGAAAAAGCTTTCTAAACGAGTCAGACTCACGAGCCAAAGAAGTCACTCGAGCTCATCCATACCGATGTATGCAGTCTGATCAAACCAAGCTCTCTCAATAGTTGTAACTATTTTCTTCTCTTGATGATTTTTCAAGAAAAATTGGGTAAATTTCTTGAAGTAGAAGTAAGAAGTTTTTGAAGTCTTCAAGAAGTTCAAAGCTGCAGTGAAGAAAGAAAGCGGTAGAAAGATTAAAGCTATGAGATCTAACTGAGGAGGAGAATTTAATTCTAGAGAGTTTTAAGAGTTCTGTGAACTAGATGGAATTCATCGACCAATGAAATTTCCTAGATCACCCCAGCAAAATGGTGTGCTAAAAATAAAGAACGAAATTATACTCAATATAGCTTGAAGCATGCTCAAATGCAAGAAACTAACCAAAGAGTTTAGGCTGAAGCAATGGCATGTGCGGTCTACTTATCTAATCGATCTCTAGCAAGAAGTGTTTGGGGAAAGACACCACAAGAATCATGGATAAGAAGGAAACCCGACATCTCCCACCTGAGAGCTTTTGGAAGCATAGTGAGAAAAGAACAAAGCTTGATGTAAAAGCAAGAGTTTCATCTTCATCGGCTATAACACAAATTCAAAAGGTTACACGCTATATAATTCTAACAATAAGAAGATTGTGATCAGTCGAGATGTGGTGTTTGGCGGAGAAGGAATATAGAATTTTGGATCTCATCTAAATAGTTCAATTTCTCCCCTCTGTTTGAAGATGAGATGAGACCAATAGAACAAGCTAGAGAAGCCCAACAAGAGCCAATGACTCCACCTACTTCACCAACATCAACTACCCATAGAGATGAGTCATCTTCATCATCTTCAAGTAAGAGTCAAAGTGAAAGAGCTATGTAAGGTACAAGAAGCCTTCAAGATCTTTAAGAAATAATGGAGTGACAATATAATCTTACATTATTTAATCTATTTGCTGATTGTGAACTAGTGAGCTACCAAGAAGCTACAAAAGAGAAGAAATGGAGAGACGGAATGAAAGAAGAAATCAAGTCCATTAAGAAGAACAATACATGGGACTAGTTGTAAAAGACGACAGTCAAAAAGAAGGAATTGGCTACGATGAGGTATTCACCCCCATTGCTAGCTTAGAGACTGTTAGACTAATAATTTCTTTGGCAGCTCAAAACAAGTGGAAGATACATCAAATATATGTAAAGTCTGTTTTCCTAAATGGAGTTCTTGAAGAGAAAGTCTACTTTCAGCAACCATCAGACTACAGAGTCAAAGGCCATGAAGACAAGGCGTTGAAGTTGAAGAAGGCTCTTTACGGGTTAAAACAGGCACCACGGGCATGGAATAACTGAATCGACAAGTACTTCCAAGAGAATGATTTCAACATATGTCTCTATGAGCATGCTTTATATATTAAGATAAGAAATGGAGTTATATTTTGTGTGCCTCTATGTGGACGATTTGACCTTCACCGAAAGTAACCCAACATGTTCAATGAATTCAAGGAAGTGATGATGAAGGAATTCGAGATGACAGAAATGGGGCTCATGGTGTACTACCTTGGCATTGAACTTAAGCAACAAAAGGATGGAATTTTCATTTCACAGGAAATCTATGCAAAGGAGATCCTAAAGAAGATCAAGATGAAGAAATATAAGCTGATAAGCACACCTATGGAAATACATAGTCAAGATGTCCAAATACGAAGAAGGAGAAAGTATAGATCTAACATTCTTCAAACGTTGGGTGGGAAGTCTATGCTACCAACTACACGAGGCCTAATATCCACCGCGTAGTCAGATTGGTTAGTCGCTACATGAAATCTCCCTCAACCACCCATTTTAAAGCCACAAAGAGAATTCTTCGCTATCGCAAAGGAACAATTTACTTTGGCTTGTTTTATTAAGTTTCTAATAATTAAAAGCTTGTTGGATATATCGATAGTGATTGAGGTGGAGACATATATAATAAATAGTTAAGACATCTTTGATCTCTCCTATCCATATCAATAGTCATGTCAACATTCTTTATGTGTTCTCTACGATGAGCTAGCATGGCCACCTTTGCATGGCCACATGGGCAATTCGGTTATTCTCATATGATTGTTTATTGATATTGCTTTTATCCTTTGCCTAACTAATTCTCCTTTAACCTTTGTTTACCTTTTTGTTATGCTAAGCTTTTATAATCATTATATTAGATTTATATAGCTAGTGTGCTTAGTTGAGAATTGGAAATCGAGCAATAATGCTCTTCATTGAAAATCAATAAAACACCTTCTTCCTCAACTTTCTTAAGTTGGTATCAGAACCAAAATCCATCAATGTCGTTCCTGAAACGAGCTCACAAAACAGAGACTCGATTGAGAATTTACAGAGGCAACCGATTAAGCTAAGCCCATTTGCAAACACCCTTCCATCAACCTTATCAATCAAGCTTGAAAAGGAAGAACTACATACTGTGGAAATCACAAGTAGTACCAGCCATAATTGGTCATGGTCTAACGAATTACATCATGAACTCGGTATCTCATCCAGTTCACACCTTGATGATGGAAGCTTAAACCCAAGTTATGTCTAGTGGCTCAGGCTAGATCAACTTTTCCTCAGCTGGTTGCGATCAACAATGAGTGATCAAGTCCTAGGATGTGTCCCTCAGTATGAAACATCGAGAAGCCTTTTGGTATGCTCTTGAGAGAATCTTTGCCAAAAAATCCATAGCCAAGATTCTTAAGCTCAAAAACTCATTGTGTAACATTGTAAAGGAAAACAGGTCAGTGACAAACTATTTCGATGTCATAAGAGGTATGAGTGAAATCTACTAGTTGTTGGTGATCATATAAGTGATCAGGATTTGATTATGCATATCTTAAATGGAATGCCCTCAGATTTTGACTATATAGTTATTAATCACATTTAGACATGATAGTTTAACAATAAAAGAAGTTCAATCTACGTTGATGACACATAAGACTAGCATATCTAAACTGAATCTAGAAAAAGAAGTCTCAATGAAAGCTAGTGCTCATTTGCACAAGGTTCAAGAAATTTCAATTCACAAGTACAAAGGAGATTTGGTCAGCAACAACAGTGGTCACAAAATGGCTATAACAATTCTGGAAGAAACCAAAACATGTTTAGAGGTGGTAGAGAAGGCAGGATCCCCTCTGGAAGAATCACATGTCAGATCTGTAACAAACTTGGCCACACAACTACCTGCTACCGGTACATGTTTGATAAGGGCTATTAGGTCACTCCTTAAGCACATTTTTCTTATGGTCAAAGCTTTAGTGGTTACTATGGACAAAATCCCAACATCTTACCTTATCAAAATCTTTACCAAACTCCCACAGCTCACACTGCGAGATCTGAAGTGGGCTCTGATGGACCCTGGTTTGCTGATAGTGGCCCCACTCACCACTCAACAAGCTTGGCATTAATAGTTAGTACCAAGGTAATGACATTCATATAGTGGGAAATGGTGAGAACCGGCATATAACTCACATTGGTTCTGGTAAACTTAATACATGTTTATATCCATTGCATATTAAATCTGTTCTTAGAGCACTATGAGTTCCAAAAATCTCATAAGTGTTACCAAGATTTGCCAAGGCAACCCTGTATATGTTCAATTTCACTCGTTTTACTAATTTATGAGGAACAGGGCAACAAGGATTATCTTACTCAGAGGAAGGCTTAGAGATGGGCTTTATGAGTTGTTTGAACCAGGAGGAGCTAGAGCTACTACACTCACATGTCAACTACTTCTGCACAATGATACCAGTTCACAAGATGAGTCTAAGTCTGTCAATAGGTTAGATTTTCATTCCAAAAAATTGTCAAAGTGTACATCTCAGTTTTGTCCAAAGCTTCCTTACGCTTCTGAGTCTGTAATCAACTTTGACAATCAATATGGTTCTGAGTGTGCTTTTAATACTTTCTCTATCAATCTTAGATCTTCTTCTGCTGACACTCTATCTAACTGGCATAATAAATTAAGACACCCCACTTTTAAGTTCAAAAAACACATAATAAATCAATTAAACTCAAATCTATTAATGAGAAAGTTGCCATTTCAATGCTTGCCAACAAGTCAAAAGCGGCAGACTTACCTTCCCACCCTCACTCACCCAAAGTAAACATCCTCTTGAACTTGTGCATACTGATCTATGGGCCCTGCTCATGTCACCTCAATGGGTTATAGATACTACATTCACTTTATATATGATTTCTCTAGGTTCTCTTGGGTGTGTCCTATAAGGTTAAATCAGAAACTTTCTCCATCTTTGTACACTTCAAAAAGCTTATAGAACAACAGATCGGTTACCCTATAAAATTCCTCTAATCTAATCGAAGAGGAGAGTACAAACCTTTTACTCAGTTTTTAATTGAAAATGAAATAGCCTTTAGACACCAATGTCCTTATACTCATCAACAAAATGGTATTGTCGAAAGAAAACATAGACAGATTATTGAAACTGGTGGCATACTTTTCAAACGGTAACCTTTCTCATTAACAGAATGCCCAAACCTACTTTACATAGCTCATCTCCCTTTTATAAGTTCCACAAGACTTCTCCTGATTATATCTTCCTTAAGCCCTTTGGTTAGGCCTGCCATCCCCATCGCAGACCTTATAGTAGGCACAAGCTTAAGTTCAGGTCTCACTTATGTGTCTTCTTAGGCTATTCTGCCTTACACAAAGGTTACATTGGCTTGCGTCCTACTAGAGATATATTTACTCCGCCACTGGAAATATATTTACAGCTATCATCAATGTTGTTTGTTATGAGCTCCAATTTCCCTTCAAGCATGGTTTTCTCTATGTCGCTTCTCCTAGCTCAGCTCATATCTCCTCATATCCCACTTGGCCCATACATGCTCCTTTACCCTTAACAGATGTCTCTGCATCTCAATCTACTCAGTTTAGCATAACTCATAGCATCATCAACTCTGACACTTCAAACTCTAATAATCTCTCTCCTTTAGCTTTTGTTTCTTCACCTAACAGTAGTGCAAGTGTTGTTCAGTCTCCCAGTGCCTTTGAGCCTATATACATAACCTATTATATTACCATATTTTCCATCCCAACAACTTTCTAATAATCTCCATCCTATGTTGACAAGATGAAAAGTTGGCATCTACAAACGCAAATCATATCTCACCAACTTAGCAGCTCTTGATCACTTTGAACCTAAATCTACTAAATCTACTCTACAACACCCAAAGAAGAAACATGCCATGGATTCTGAATATGAGGCTCTTAGGCACAACCACACCTGGACTCTGGTTCCTCACGAGTCTGATATGAATGTCATAGGTAACAAATGAGTTTTCAAACTCAAACCCAACCCATATGGCTTTATTCAAAGGTTCAAGGCTAGGTTGGTAGACAAGGGCTTTCATCAGACCCATGGATTGGATTATTCAGAGACTTTTAGTCATGTTGCTAAACTTGTCACTATCAGACTTGTTCTTGTTTTGGCACTCACTAAGCATTGGGTTGTGAGATAACTTGATGTCAACAATGATTTTTTAAATGGCTCTCTGTTTGAGACTGTTTTCATGGTTCAACCTGAGGGATGCATCAATCCAACCAACCATTCTCATGTTTACAAGCTCAATAAGGCTATATCTGGCCTCAAACAGGCTCCTAGAGCTTGGTATGACAAACTCAAATTTACTCTCTTGCACAAAGGGTTCCATGTCTCTAAATCAGATCATTCCTTATTTATGCTTCATCAGGCTCAGATAACAATGTTTATCCTAGTCTATGTTGATGATATTATTCTTACATGCAGTGACTCCACTTATTTTCTCAACTGGTATATTAACTGAACAAAACTTTTACTTTGAAAGACCTTGGACCATTGCATCATTTTTCTGGGCATATCAATCACCAAAATAGATTCTAGTTTGCATCTGTCTCAAGCCCAATATTGCCTACATTGTAAACAAGTTGAGCCAATTCCTTCACTCCCTAGCCACACTTCATTGGCAAGCCTGCAAAAGGCTCATTCGATATTTAAAGGGCACAATCCATGAGAGTCTCACTCTTCATCCTGCCTTGATGACAGGAATTTCACTTATGGTTTTGTCATCTATCTTGGCCAAAGCTTGATATCTCAGTCCTCTAAAAAGTAAATTATGGTTGACAGGTCTAGCACTGAGAGTGAATATAGAGCTCTTACTCAAAACATTGCTGAGTTAGTTTGGATTCAATCCTTAATGCATGAAATGCATCTGAAATCTCCTAAGCCTCCTATGATTTGGTGTGATAGTAAATGAGTTATCTTCATTGCTTCTTATCCCATCTCGCATGCTCGAACAAAGCATATTGAGATTTATCCTCATTTTGTGCCTGACAAAGTGTTTGCCAAGAAGATGGAGGTTTGATACATTCCTTCCAAAGAATAAATTACAGACTTGTTTACTAAACCCTTATTTGGTCTCCAGTTTTAGCTTTTCAAGTCCAAGCTTCGTGTGGTTGAGCCCTCATGAGCTTGAGGGGACAGTTAAGACATATTTGATCCCTCATGTCCATGTCAACGGCCATGTCAACATTCTTCATGTGCTCTCTACATTGAGCTAGCATGACCACATTTACATGGCCGCATGGGTAATTCAGTTATTAGAATATTCTCTCATGATTGCCTATTGATATTGCTTTTGTCCTTTGCCTAACTAATTCTCCTTTAACCTTTATTTTACCTTTCTGTTAGGCTAAGCTTTTATTATCATTATATTAGCTTTATTTAGTTGGTGTGCTTAGTTAAGAATTGGTAATTGAGTAATACTGCTCTTCGCTGAAAATCAATAGAACACATCTTCTTCCTCAGCTTTTTAAGTTCTATGGAGCACTATTTTATTTGCATTTTTCATGGGAGATGTTGCTTTCCCATGGATGTCAAAGAAACAACTGATTGTCACCCTGCCCACTTGTGAAGCGGAATATGTTGCAGCTACCTCATACATTTGTCATGCAATTTGACTTAGAAATCTATTGAAGGAGATAGGCTTGATATGAGAAGAGCCGACCAAGGTTTGTGTCGACATCAAGTTAGCCATTGCCGTAGCAAAGAATCCAGTATTCCATTACAATGGAGTGCATTGCAAGAAATGATTTGCAAGTTGAATATGTGAAGAGTAAGAGTTCTAAGTGAGTGAAGAAACAAAGTCTTACAAAAATGTGAGTTGTAGTATCTTGAAGTGCGTTGATTAAGAGTTGATTAAGAGTGTTATTGTAATATATATTTTTTTTGAGTTTGAATACAAATTATTTGTGTGAGTGCTTCATTTTCATTAAACATCATGTGCAACGGTCCTGTATAATGTCCACATGGAGGTGTCTATAATGAACTTTCCACACATAGGAGACTAAAATAATCTTTCCACATGGAGGCTTCCACACAGTGGACTTTCCACGCGGAGGCTCGTATGTAGTGAATTTTTCACACAGTTTCCCATATACATAAGGCAGTAAAATGGGTATATTTCAAGAGGGTAGCATTTGAAGTGATGATTTTCAGACTGCGGTCTCTGTTCTAGTCTTGATAGCGAGACGAACGAATTTATTCATGATGGTAGTCAAATACTCATAAAGTTTGATTAGTAACAACCAACCCCCATTGTTTAATAGAGTGCATGTAATTTTCTTAAATATTTTTTATATAATTTTTATGAAAATATACGGAAAGAAATTTATTAATTTCTTTTTGTTTTACTTTTTTGGTACAACGGAAAAAAATGACATACAAATGTTTCTATAATATTCATACGTTATAATTTTTATCACATTTCAAAGACATAATTGTTACAACACATAACTGTTGTACATTATCTGTTATAACATGTAATTGTTGTGGCATCTAACTAAAAGATAAGAGATGATAAGGTTATTGACTGAGATACATCTAGTTGATATAGTCAGCCGTCCTCGGCCGTTGATCGCATCCTATTGTTGTAACGTCTTCGTTGTCTTGGTTTGCACATAGGCAGGTGACAACCCATTTTTCCATTGATTGAGTTGAGTCCCTTTCTGCTGAGTCATAGCCACCAATTCATTGATGGTATCCAATAATCTCGTACATATTTCTTATTGCGTTTCCCACGTAGTTCCCAAAATTTAACTTATAAATTAAAAGATATTAAACCACAGAGTTTTGAGAATTTTTGACCAAGTCGATAATTTCAAAAGAACTATCCTCATCGGCACACCCTTTATACTTGTACCACTTGGCACAAATTACAAAATAAGCTAAATTAATAACCTCTAATCCCCCAATTAAGTAATAAAAGTAATCTAACCTCCCATTATTAAGATCTTCAGGTAACCAACTCCCAGTTACAGCTCCACTTGTTGCTTGATGAATGATAGATATCAAAAACCCACTCAAGTAACTTGACAGTGCAGCACCGACAAATGAGAAAGCTCCACCTATGCTCCTCATATTCTGAGGGAACTGTTTGTAGTAAAATTCAACTTGAGCAATTACAGTAAAGGCCTCAGAAAGCCCTGTTAGAGTCAATTGAGGAACCAACCATAGAGCTGACATGGAAGAAACAGCTCCTCTTCTATCCTGTATTCCGATTGGACTAGTGAGGGCTAAATTTCTCCTCTTTTCTTCAACAAAGGCAGATATGAACATGGTTATAATAGCTAGAATAATGCCAAAGCCCATCTTTTGGAGAAGGGTGATGCCGCCTTCTTTTCCGGTGATTCGTCGAAGAACCGGGACGATGACTCTGTCGTATAACGGAATCCAGATGGTAAGGCCAAGCATGGAGAAGATAGTGTATGAGGCAGCTGGGATTTTGAAATTGGTATTGCCTAGGCGTCTGTCTGATTGAAGGGCTTGGAAAACTATATAGGTTTGCTGTTGTGTTGTGGCTATGTAGTATATTATGGCTGCCGCCCAGATGGGAATTATTCTCACTATGCATTTCACTTCTTCCACTTGCTGCATACTACATAGTTTCCACGGATCAGCCGCGGATCCATCGGGTTTTAGTTCATCTTCGGGAGTTATAATTGCCGCCTTGTCGAGGAATCTGTAATGATAAACATAGGACTAAACTGAAAAAATTATAAAAAAAGGACTAAATTGAACAAGAAGTTTTATTAAATACCTGAATTGATCAGTGTAAGAAAGCTTGGAGTTGATTGAGTTTTTGGGAATAAAATTGAAAAGAGATTGCCAAGGTTGTTGAGGAAAACTCAAACTCTTCTTCTTACCAGCAGAAATTAAAACCTGAACAGCACTTGTGAGAGGACTTCCATTTGGCTTCACTTTGACATAAATCCTTGAACCCATGAAGAAGAGTGCACATGACAAGAACATAAGAAAAGCAGGAATGGCCAATCCCCAAGCCCAGCTCACATTTGTTTGGACGTAAACAATGATTGTCAAAGAGATCATCATTGCAAATGTGAAAGTGAAGTAATACCAATTGAAGAAGCTATCAATTCCTCTTTTCCCAGAGGCAGTGTTTGGGTTAAATTGGTCAGCTCCAAAGGCTAAATTACATGGTCTAATCCCACCGGCTCCAATCACTAGCAGTCCTAACCCACTAAGTAGAAATGCCATTTGCCAAGTTGATGCTCCATGGCATGTACTGTTCTCTTCATTTCCACAGTCCGAAGGATGTAAACTTTCAAAGGCAGCTGTTAGTGTCAACACTACCATTCCCTGAGCATGAAATATAGTTGATCTGTCATATTTTACCATTTTAACAAACACGACGTTTCGATTTGTTTAGAACATTCCACTAGAGTTATGAATAGTACATCTAGGTAGACATGAGATTGAGAATTAACGACGTGCTGTTAAATTACTACTAATTCTAAAATCTTAGACTGTTAGATTAAGACAGCATTGAATTGTTTAAATTATTTTTAATATGTGCAAGAACAATATATTTTAGTCATTAGTCATATCACCTAATGTCACCAACATAGCGTTAACATTAAGTTTAAGCTGACATATATTAACGGCTTATCATTTTGTTTAAAGCATATAATAGAAGGCGTGGTTAAAAACTAGTACTACAACTGGGGAGAAGTATATTATACATGGTTACTTGTACGTGGGTATGACATATAGATATGATGGTGAAAATTAAAGTCACAAAAATCTACATTTTATGTAAACACTGTAATGTTAACTCAAAAAACAACATTTTCCACTCTAAGCACCTTTTTTCTATGACAAGTTTAACAGAACTGTCAAAAAAATTAGGACTGTCATTGTAACCCATTTTATAATAGTGAAAAGAAAAAAAAGAGTACCAGAAAAGAAGCAATGGAAGCGAATCCGAGAGTCTTGTAACGGCCAAAGTAAGTGTCACAAAGATAAGCTCCCAGCAGTGTAGCAAAGTTGGTGGAACCATTAAAAATGTTGATAAGTGTAGTAGCAGTGATGCTCTTCATATGAAATACATTTGTGAAGTACACCAATAGATTGGTTGATGTCCCAGTTGTCCCTAATTTCTCAAACGTCTCATTACCTGCACGGCCATATCATTCATTCTAAATAAATTTTACTCAAAAATCATATATACTCTAATAAGAATCTCTCTACATCTGCCCAAAACAAGAGGAATGACATGTTTTTATGAGATATATTGACACAAAAGGTCGTGAGTTTGAGTCAGATTATAACTCTAAAATACATAGAATTCTTAACTTTCCAAAACCCAAAAGCCAGACATACTTTTTTCCTCTCTTTTTTTTCTTTCGTATTTCATACCTATGACAAAGGGCATAGCCTTGACTCCTCTGTAGTTGAGCTCAGGCTCATCATTCATGCAAACATCTTCCCTCTTCTCCATAATTTTTTCTTGAAAGAACTAAATGCTTGCTATAGTTTCTCCACCCTTCCGATCTTATACTGTCTTTAATAGCATTACACTCTCTTCTAGATTTGAAATAAAAAATTTCAGTTCATATTTAAGTCCTCATTTTTCTTCCAAATTGTTTGAATTTCTTCCTTCATGATTGGACCACAAGTCTCTCTCTGTCTGTAGTAATATTTGTCAAGATATGGAAGAGAGAGTGAGAAGATTGCTTACTATAACAAGAAGTTGGCAAATCTGATTTTGCTATGCAGCAGCTAGCTAGTCTAGCATGTGAAATTGTCATTCAATTTAACTATCATTTTACCTCTATTTGATAGTGATGCGTTTTCTCCTTTTCATTTAGAACTATTAGTGGTAAATATCTTAAGAATGTGAAAAACATGCCACGTTTTTATCTTTCAAGACGAGGACACCTTTTTTTGTATGAGATGTATTGATACAAAGACCTTCGTATCCACAACAGCAGGTTCTTGGTAAAACATAAGAGGGGTTAGTGTATGCTACCCATTGAAAATACAAGGGGGTCAATATAATGTATATATAACATATATGTACCATTGAAAATAAGGACTGCAATATGTCCACTGAAATGACCTCTCCTATTTTTTACACGAGAGAAAAATTTAATGTAGGATCAAGAATCTTTGTCGTTGGCACACAACGACAGACGCAGCAGGCCATTAGATACTCATAAAAGAATAAGAAAAAAACAAAATACAGATAATTATATTTATTTATTTATTATTTTTTTATTTTTTTGCTTAAGATGGTTTAAATCTCTGTTTGTTTAGATGAGTCGAACTCACCATCGACAGAGGCACACGAGTCACGACAGAGGTCATATCCCCTTTATGTGGTATGAAACTCAAAACGTTTATTGTCATTACAACTTTGAATTTCTTTTTCTTAAACGTGTTGTTTTTAATATAAAGAAAATTCCGACATTACAACATAAAAATGGTGAACGTTTTTGAAACGTAAACTGTTGCTGTCGAAGCTAAAAGTATGCATATGATATTATCATTTCCGTTCTTTTTGTTGTTTTGCATGAATCCAATCACACATTTTCCTTTCACTGTCCATCGACATAACACAAGCATTTTCTTGTTTTAGGCATCATGATAGAATCTGTAAAACATTTATTTTCTAAAATCATAAAACACAGTTCTTCTTGACTTCTATAGCAAGGAAAGCAAAATAATTTACAAAATAGCAAGAAAAATAATTGTAAGCTGTATGCACAATTAAACTTATAAATCCTGGCTTATGATGGATGCATATACTAAAATAGTGGATCATCTAAGGTTTATAAGGTCGTCACACATCGTTCGGTGATTCGCTCTATGATTCACAATAAGAAGAACAATCATGAAAGTAATAGTCGCGGCATAGGTGTAGTGCTCTCTACCTATTAAAATCCGACTATCTAGTCAACAGATTGTTTGGGAAATATTAGTAAAATGAGCATGATAGAGGGAATTCAATATTGTTTGTGAGAGGAGGGTCTCAATCTATTTATCGAGATGTAGAGATGAGATCTGATCCATCTCTTAAGATCTCTTATTTGAATTTAGAATAGGAAATGGAGATATTCTTGGGCAAATATCTCTTCGTTTAGTTACTTTTCTTATCTTATAACTGTTAGGATTGTGCCCTAAAAGCACTGAAATTCTATTATATTATTGAGACACTTAATTCTGATTAATAATAAATAGTTTATTCTTATATTATGTGTAATACATTCTTGTAAAAGGTCCACAAGTATAATAGTATTTGGTTTATGGGTCCTATGAAATTTAGCTCATGGGAACAATGTATTTAACTAAGAGTCTTTTATGACTTGTAAATACTTAATTTCACAGTCTAGTGAAGCTGGGCGCTTTGCTAAGAAAAGATTGTAGTACATTAATACTATTATGTAGAGTGGCTTACCTTGGTCAGTAGGTGGAGTATCTTGTTAATGTACTAGTATATTTGGAATGCATTGAAATGACTAATGAGTCTGATTTTCAGTAAAGTACTATCAAATAAAAATCATGACGCATTACTATTATTTATGCGTGCTCTCAATCTTGAGAGAGTTATGAGCTCATATTTATTGACTTAGATGTTTTGACCTACTAAGAATGAGACTCTATGAGTCAACATATTCCGTATGTTTGATGACTGAGTTATTAGATAGAGTCCATAGATTCTCATATGGAGAATCCATAGACACTTTTAATTAAGTGACATAGTACCTCTTAGGTGATTCATTTATGTGATCATAGTAAACCAAGCGCTTAGTATCTTTTGTGGAGTACTAGAAATTTGATAATTTTACTTGAAGCCTCAAATATGAAAATTAGCATAGCTGACCAGTAGAATGAATTTAGAACCTAAGGTTACGAAAATGTGTATAAATATTAGGTCGATAGTAATTGACCTAGTTATATATGTATTATATTATGGAGGGGCATTACATAATGAATCTTAGGTCAAGGATAGTTATGTCGAGTAATATAAAATATATTTACAGTTCAATTATGATTTTATAGTGGAGTTAATTATAATTAATAATTAATAAATTTGATTATAGATTCAATCGATAGAGTTTATTAATTATGTAGCCAAATGTATTTTTATCCTTATAGTCCCCTTACTACCCTCAGATTTGAGTAACGTTGTGACGTAACTTATATAATAAACAAGTGGCTCAACGTGGATACTTATTGTCAACCAAATAATCCAGAACTATCTCTGTCTTTGCTCTAATAGACCAAAGATTAATTAAAATTAATTATTTTAATTTTGTGATCTGATTCTATTTGATTGCCTACCCACTCGTGATTTTGGTTTACGGTTCAAGGAATAGCAAGGAAGGCTATGAGATTTTGATTTTCGATCGCCACACTTCAAGAGGTATTTTTCCTAATCTTTTGATAATAGGTTGCTTCTCGAATAATTCAAAATCGTATATTTTCTGCTGCTTTGATTCCTTCAATTGGTATCAGAGCCAGGTTTTGAATTATTCGAGAAATGCCTTACAAAAATTTAATGTTGGTTTTTATTGTTTTTTATATTTCCTTGCATAACCATTTAGATTTTACATGTATTTTTCTGTTCGTTATGTAATTAGAGAGACGATCTATGAAGAGATTATTTTTCCCTTTAGGATTCGTATTTAATTTCCATAGATTCTTATAAACTTTCTTTGAGAAAGTTAGGATTGTTATGATGAAATTATTTATATCGGCTAAAGATCGAAATGACACGAAAAGGGAATCGAAAAACGGATGAAAACTCGCATCCGCGTAGAAGGTGATAGCACGGATAAGCTCGATATTTGGATCATAACTTTTGGATCCGATATCAGATTGTGGCGATTAAAAATCCTCTGGAAATATAACTCCAAGACCCAGAATTTTGTGTTTCACAAAGAAGACCAGCTTCGGATGTTTTCTCTATCAAATTTGAGGCTGAATTCGACGCATTGGGGAGTGACGAGAATTTTTCCATTTTTCTGGTTTGGTTTGTTGGAACGGGATCAACCTCGTGAGGTAGTGTGGTGATGGTCGACGGTGGCTAGTGGGTACAACCCGCGGTGAGATCAAGGGTGTCGACCAGGGGTAGACGATTTCGATGCCAAGGATCGATCTCAGTCTACCTTGAAGATCAGTTTTAGAATTTAAATTAAGATAGAGCAGCAATTGGTTAATTTTAAAATATTTAGTTATGCAAGGCTAGGGTATATTTTAGATATTTAACTTTTATACTCTAATGTTTTATTTATTATATTTTATACCCAGCATGCTTAGATAATTTTATTTTATGCACATGTGGCTTTAGGTTTCTAAAAGGATAAGCGTTTGTGATTGCATAGTGAAGATAAAATTAAGCATAATCGATTAGGGTATAAAATGGCTAACCCTAGAAGCATGTTATTAATTTTATGTAAATGTAATTTTTAATTTTAATAATCTCGCTAAATATTTAATTTGTCGTCAATAAAATTATGAGATTATTAGAATTTAGATAAAATTATATTAACTTAAATATAATACTAATTGAGTGTGCTTCTTTAATCGGAGTAGGTTGTTAAAGATTAGGTTAGCTAATTATCTAATATCATTTAGTAACCCACCGTAATAAAAACTCACATTATTTAAAAAATCAAGTGGGAGCAAGATTCTTAATCGAAACTCACGATCTCCATTATTGGACCATAGTAAGGTGCTAGGATACCTCGTCTTTAATCTTGGAAGCTCCCTAAAGGAGGGTATCTGAAGTATCAGATATTACAAATAGGATCTTTGCAATGATCACTTGATAAGTGAATAACTGGAAACGATATGCCTAAGCAGGAGTTATCCACCTGTCACAAGTCTGAGGGTGAAATAATGGTATACACTTGACTCATTTTTATAGTATCCCGCCTAAGCGGTTCTTATTACTTATTTTGAGAGACTAAAGCTTAACGTTAGTTAATTGCTAGATATTAATACTAGATTAGTAGGATTAATATGTATTAATATCATATTGTTAATTAAATAGATTGGACTATCCTACCTAACTTTTTTTAAATGTGCGTTCTGCCTAAGCGTGCGTATGTTTATGAGAGTTGGGATACCGTTGTGTACATTGCATGTTTTTTTTTATTTTCATGATATGATATATGCGTTAATTAGAATGTGTTTGTAATGATTGAGAATTTTATTATTTTTTAGTAATTAAAATATTTTCCATGAACCCATTAACATCTTTATTGAAAATAATGTCGACAGTAATGAATATTAACTAGGACTTTAATCTGATCGTAAAAAGAAGCAAGTACACTCCTAATTAACACTACTCTAGACCTTTCTTAGAGTTCCACTCAGGAGAATAAAATTAATATTGGCCATGCAGATAGTTTGAATTTTAGCTCCATGTAACATAGTGTCATTATATGACAAATATGTTGGAACTATAGTAAATTCATTCTCCATGAAAATTATATAATTATTAATCTCCAGTAAGATTTTTGAAGGGTAATGTTGAACACTAAGATGCAATCGAAACTCTGGTTGATGACCATATCGTTTTGGTTGGTGTTTTTAAAAACGGGACAGAGATTCATATAGCCGAAATCGATGAGGAAACCCAAGTCGATTTAGTCTTAAATACCTAAGTGGATTCCTTAGATTGGTTCATGATTAAACTATATCACATGCAGAAATATTTAATCGGGTTGAACTGAATTAGGAACTCCAGATAGCTAAGGATCTTGAAGACACAGATTGTGTTAACGTGACCCAGTCAACTTCTTCTTTTGAGCTTAAGCTTAGTCTAGATAAGATTAAGAAGATAAAGATCTCTAAATAGAGTTGACTTAGAGTAAGAAAGAGAGAGCAAGCTCTAATGGGAAGTGCTTCTACTATTAGAAGACTGGATAGAAGAAAACCAACTAAAAGATTGTCTTAACTATAAAGAGCTGAAACATTGATCTCATTAAGAAGTGATCAGTGATTGATTCTACTACGTCTTAGCATGTAGACTCTGAAATTACTTATCACATTCACAATTCTATGTGAAGGTTCTAGGAAACTAGAAAATTAAATGAGAGGAACTGCATGTTGTTCTTTGGATAGAGGCGTATGCATTGGTTTTTGGATAGTACATTTATTTCTAAATTTTTTGTTGCATGATATAGAGTAAAATAACAGTACACATAGTACATTATAGAAGAGAAAAGTTTCAAGCCAACTATAAGTCTATAACATATGTCATGATCATATTATCTAAGTATGATTTGAAGACTAGTAAGAGACAGGCTTCATGGCCTTTAAATTTATAAACTCTTACAAGTGAGCGAATTGATTACTGATAAGTATATGACAAAGAGTCTATTTATAACAGAATGGTGTAGAGGTCTGTGACGTTAGTGTTGGAATATATTACCTGGGTGGACAAGTGAAAGTTTAGTTAAGGGGTGGCTATGGGTATAATGTCAATTTTATTGACGGGTACTCTAGATATGACTATGTTTATCTTACGCTTCTCTATTATGAAACTTTTGAGAAATCAAATAGGTTAGAACGAAAGTCGAGAAGGTATTGGAGAGACAAATTAAGTCAATTCGATTTGATTGAAGAAGTAAATACCTCTTAATGACATTTACTGACTACAAGGTGATATCAGGATTGTATTCTAGTTGGTTACATCTGGGTCACCCAGAGAATTGTGTAACAGTAAGAACAAATGTTTTCTTTTAACATGATGAGATCTATATGTAGTTATTTAACTAGCCTATTTTCTTTTTTAGGATTAGCTTTATAGATTACGTATTTTAAATCTAAAATCATCTTTGGAAATTCTTGAAACATCACAAGAATTATGAAATGTTTGTAAAATTAGTTTACATAACCTTCATATATGTGGATGTCTAGCACACGTGCTAAAGGAGAATATTGGCAAGGTAGATGGTAGATTAAAATGAAATCTAACTATAGTCTATGTAAAAAGGAATGAGGGTTATTTATTTTTATAGTACCAAGAATAAGAAGTGTTTATAAGTATAAACATTGTATTCTTAGAAGAAAATTATATTTCAAAAGGAATATCTAGGCGCAACACAAACTTAGAAGAAGTTTCCAATAGTACGTGTGTCATGCAATCTAGTTTGATAATAGATAAGTCCAGAAGTTAAAGAGTATCCAGTTAGTCAAGAGAATAAGAATGAAGTACTTCCTATTAGTACAGAACCTTTTGTAACGGGAGCGTTTCTCATTCATATGAGAAGTAAATGTTCCTAGGAGAGTCTGATATGGCAATCTTGATGGAATATAAGATAGATCAAAATCACTACGTTGTAGTGGGAGGGGATCACAACCAATTGAGAGATTCATGTTTAAGTGAGAGATTTTCGAGCCCATCTTAGAGGAACATGACTCTGATCCTAGAAACTGCATAAAGGTTGTAAATGATGCAAAGTAAATCATTGGCTTCAAGCAATGAAATCTGAAAATGATTCCATTAATTTTAATGGAATATGGAAGCTTGTAGAAGCTCCTAAAAAATTGGGTATCAAAGATCTTCAAAGCGAGACATAGACGTGAGGTCAAGAGCTTGAAAGCTAGACTTAGTGAGAATGACATACTTAGAGAGAGGATATTAAGTATAGCAATTCATTTTCACTAATAGCCATGCTCATGTCTATAAAGATATTGTATCATTTACAACTCATCTCTTTTACGAGTTTTTTGGCAAATGGATGTCAAGAACGCTATCTTGTATGACGATCTTGAAATGAATATCTTTATGTCTCAATTTTTAGATTTGTCGCTAAAGGCCAGGAATTATGATATACATGATGCATTAGTCCAGTTGTGGACTTAAGCATGCATTAAAGACTTTGAACATTATGTTGATTATGTAATCAAGTTTTGATTTTGATCAAGATCATAATGAGATATGTCAGTACAAGAGAAAGGAAGGAAACATAATGATTTTCTTGTTATTTTATGTAGATGACATTTTGTCATCAAAAAAATGATATAGAATTAAATGTCATCGATAAAACTACATTTGTCTGAATTTATGATATCAAAGACTTTGAAAAAGTGGTCTTCATTCTAAGAATTAAGTTCTTTCGAGACTTAAATATAGAATGATATACTTATCTTGAACTATGTAGAGAATAATATGTTGTGTAGGTGTAAAATGATGGATTCCAAGAAAAGGCTTGTTACCCTTTTAGGTTTGGAACCTATATATTATGTCAGTGTCTAATGACATAGGATGGAATATATAGCATGAAAACAGTTCCCTTATTTTTTGTAGTGAGAAGTCTTACGTATGTTATATTGTACACTGGATGTATATTTCACAGTAGGCTTAGTCGGTAGATATCAGTTAAATCCTAGAGGATTTCAATGGATAGTTGTGAAGCATATACTCAAGTATCTTAGGAGAATGAGAGATTATATGCTTATCTATCATGGTGAGAATCTCATACCGCTTCACTATATGGATTAAGATCTTCAATTAGATTACTTCAGCGGTAGAACCTAGCAGACCAATTTATGAAAATTTAGCCTCAAAAGTCTTTGGGTCACATGTAGAGAACATGAAGGTTAAGCTGGTTGTAAACATACTTTAGGGCAAATGGGAGATTCTTAGGATTGTGCCCTAAAAGCACAGAAATTATATTATATTATTGAGACATTTAATTATGATTAATAATAAATAGTTATTCTTATATTTTGTGCAATACATTCTTGTAAAAGGTCCACAAGCATAATAGTACTTGGTTTATGGGTCCTATAGAGTTTAGCTCATAGGAACAATGTATTTAACCAAGAGTCCATTATAACTTGTAAATACTTAATTTCACAGTCTAGTGAAGTTGGGCACTTTGCTAAGAAAAGATTGTATTACATTAACTCTATTGTGTAGAGTGACTTACATTTGGTCAGGTGAAGTATCAATTTAGTGTACTAGTGTATTTGGAATGCATTAAAAGGACTAATGAGTCTGATTTTTAGCAAAGTACTATCAAATGAAAATCATGACTCATTACTATTATTTTATGTGTGCTCTCAATCTTGAGAGAGTTATAAGCTCATATTTAATGACTTAGTTATTTTGAACTACTAAGAATGAGACTTCATGAGTCAACATATTCAGTATGTTGGATGAGTGGGTTATTAGATAGTGAGTCCATAGATTCTCAATAGTAGAATTCATAGACACTTTTAATCAAGTGACATAGTACCTCTTAGGTAATTCATTTATGTGATCATAGTAAACTAAACGCTTAGTATCTCTTGTAGAGTACTAGAGATTTGATAATTTTACTTGAGGCATCAAGTATGAAAATTATCATAGTTGAACCAGTAGAATGAATTTAGAACCTAAGGATACAAAGATATGTATAAATATTAGGTCGATAGTCATTAACATAATTATATATGGTACTATATTATGGAGGGGCATTAAATAATGAATCATGGGCCAAGGATAGTTATGTCGAGTAATATAAAATATACTTGGAGTTCAGTTACGATTTTATAGTGGAGTTAATCATAATTAATAATTAATAAATTTGATTATGGATTTAATTGATAGAGTTTATTAGTTATGTAGCCATGTGTATTTTTATCCTTATAGTCCATTTACTAGCCTCGGATTTGAGGAACGTTGTGATGGAACTTGTATAATAAACAAATGGCTCGGCGTGGATACTTATTGTCAACCAAAAATATCTCTGTCTTTATTCTAATAGGCCAAAGATTAAGTAAAATTAATTATTTGAATGAATTTATTTACTTTAAATAAAAGACAACGGTTGGGAATTTTCCAACCGTTGACTTACTTCACATGGGTTAGATTGTCACTCATGTAACTAGATGGCAGTTCTTTAAGAAGCCAGTTTCCTTAAAGATTTTCGGCTGAAAAGTTTTCTTTACAAGAGAAACATGCTTTGGCCGAACATAAATATTTTAGAGAGAAATTTATGAATTAGTTTTGTGATCTGATTCTATTCGAGTGCCCACCCGATTGTGATTTTGGTCGACGGTTCAAGGAATTCAATGAGAGATATGAGGTTTTGATTTTCGATCGTCATGCTTCAAGATGTATTTTTCCTAATTTTTTGATACTATGTTGTTTCTCAAATAACTTAAGATCCTGTAGTTTCCGCTGCGTTAATTCCTTCAATAACTTCCTTTATCTACTTGCTTGAAGACTATGAGTTTCTTTAGAAGAATAACCCTTGTCTTTCTGCCTAGGAGAGATGTCAACATTTATGGAAGACAATTGAAATAGGTCTTAGCCTTTGGAAGAAGGCCTTGGTCTTATGTCAAGGTTAGGGACTAGGAGCCTGCAGACCTGGATTGGCTCCCCATTCTAGTGTGTTCCTCTAGCCTATAGTGACGTCTCAAAGGAGTTGTGGACGTCTCGTCCTTGGTCCATGGTTCATCTCGAGACCATAGTGGACATTGAACCCCATCTCTCTTAATATGGTACCACATCTCTCTTAATGTCGTAATATACATGGCTAAGACCCTGCCCGTGTGGCAACCTCTTGGGGCTTACCTTAAAGATCATCTTGGAAAGGTTCATGCGCCCAGTCCTTTTAGGTGACCATCTCTCCATGAGCCATACTCACCCAGTATTATGCGTTCCTTAGTGGGTTTGGCTTAGATCTCGAGCTTCAGCCCAAGTAGTTTATCCTTCTACAATTTGCCCCCACTATTTTTAGTTTGAGCCGTGGGGTTAGACCGCGACCTGTGTGGTCTAAGCTCATTTTTTTATCATGGCTTCAAACTTGAGGTTCGTGTTGGCTATGTCATCATAGGATGGCTGGTCTTCCTAAGCGCTTTGTACGCATTCTGATGGTGAAGTCCTTTTTAGAATAAGTCAGTGTCTAATACTGATTCATGAGGTGTGATCTGTGTCATAACAACCACGTGTCTCATGCGAACACCTTTTGCTCATTATGTCGGGGAAAAATATGAAATGTTTGCTCTATGGAAATTTGTGATTCTAATGAGGTTAGGATAAGCTCACCCCATGTTGTTGATGTACCCAGAGTTTTATATTGTAGTCACGTGATTAATGGGCCATGAGGTGTGGCAACAAAAAATAGAAATGATACTATTTAGATAATTTTTCAATTTTAAAATCAATTTGGTCCACAATTTTTAAAACATGGTAAATATAGCACTGTTATAAACAAAATAATTAATGTAGCAAATTTTATTAAATTTAGTAATTTTTCTTATTTAGTTAGTTACTAATTCACCATTTTATTATTTCATTTAAATATATAATCATCCATATTTTTCTCTCTCTATACTTACATCAATTAAATATTTCTTTCTCAACAAGGTGAGTTTGCGTAGTTGATTAAGCCCCCACACACATACCCTAGAGATCATATGTTTGAGCCATATTCTCACATTTTTCATAGAATTTGTAATGTAATTTTGACAAAAAAATTCTCTCTCTAACTGAATTCTCTCTCTCTCTCTCTCTATCTCTATCTCTTTGTGTGTGTGTGTGTGTGTATATATATATATATATATATATATATTATATGTGTATCTAAATAGATGCATATATATATATATATGTTATCCATCTCACCCCATTAGTATTAGAGCCAAACGTGGCTGGTTATTTATTGTCATTTACCTGCTTACTTGCTTAATTATTTATATTTATCTGATTTTCCGTCCAAATGATTGGTTATTAATATGTTTAATTATTTTTTTATTACTTTAATTTTCTAATTTATGAATCTGACATATAAGTTTCTATCCGTTTACTTGAGGTACCTAGTAAGACCCTTTGTGAGGCAGTAAATCATCCCGTGGGAAGGGTCGCTATTAGAGGGAAAAAGTGAAAAGCTATAACAATATATGTAGTTATAGAAGTCATAACAGATTAGTGATACAAAGTATAAAAATAAATCTTTTTAGACATAAGAATAATCTAGAAAACTAGAAGGATGACTAGATATTTAGAAGTAATTCTTCTTGTAACAGTAGATCAACAATAAATACAAATTCTTACATAATAAATGAAGAACATGTTGAATATAGTATTGATAATTATGAAGATCATAGGGTATGGAATATACCTAAAGTACCTAGTATAAAAACTTATAAGTCAACATGCTCATTGGTTTCTTTTAAGCCACAACATCATGTTAAAATAATTGAAAAAATATATGCAATAGGAAAAGAGCATGAAACTTGTTAATTACTCTCTTGCAATGCTATTAAACATCACATTGAAGAAGAATACAATTTCCTTCACTTTGGTTTGGTCCAAATTAGAATAAAGTCACTCATAAGAAAATGTTTGAATTCTTCTATCTTATTAGCCTTGTGAGATGCAAAATTTACTAATTTTAATGGCAATATATTATGATTAAACGAATCTTCTCTTTGTAATTGTCCAATTCATTTTGATTGCTTTCCTGATTTATCTAATAGCTTACTTGATCCTTATATTATAAAAGACTTAACCCTAAATATAAAGACTAGTAGTTATGAAATTCTTGAAAGAGTCACGCCTCTAGCTTTGATTTTAAGAATTCATAACAAAGCTACCAAAATAAATATGAATTTTCAAGCTATCGTTAGAAGCCCAAAAACTAAACTCTTTTGACTCAATCCAATCAAAGCAATGTCAATATTAGAATTTCCAAAACTATTAGATGGACAGATATTACTCTACCTACAAACTGACTTTTAGCCAATGAAAGTCAACCCACTCCAATCCAACGTCCTCTTGAAGATATTGATTGGATTCAACAATACATGGGTGGAACTGTTAAAATAAATTTCAACCTTTCAGGGCCAATCCCCAAATTAGGAAGCTTAGCGAGACTATTACCCCTAGAAATTTATTTTTTCGATCCACTTTTAATATTGAATAGGATCTTAAGATCAAACAATTAAAACTAGAACTAAAAGATTAAAAAAATGAAAAATTAAGACTTCAAAGTATAGCTACGAAATCCCAAGTCAGTTGACTAGTCTTTGTTAATAAAATTGAACAGTCTGATGGTTCTGAATCTCCAACTCCACTAATTACCCAGGAGTATTGACTCATATTAGTCCTAAACTCTTAGTCTTAACTATAGGCACATTAAGACATGAATACAAGCCTGATTGAGATGGATTAATACAACACATGAATGACCTGACCTACCATAATAGACACAATAAGTATAGAAAAACCTATGATATGGATAAAAAAAATTACCATTGCTGAATAGATATCATTTATGCAAGAATTCAAGACTGATTTAGTTTTCCTTGATTTTATGAAGATATTTATGAGAAAAATATTAAAATCATATACAAGACAAAATGGGTCAAAGGAGATGCTAGCTGTGTAACTGCTAGTAATCTCCCACCTTAAAAATTATTATTAATCATAAAAATTATTTAGTTACTGCCTCTCCTTTTAAAATTTCTAATGAGAGTGACCCCAATAAAGAGGTTGTTGAACAACTTAATTATACGAATTAAAGTTTAATAACAATAGGAAAATATTTAGACGAAATTAAGAATAAGGTTGATGATCTCTCCGTGTCTATGGCTGACGGTTCCCTAACCTTAGGAGCAACTCAAACTCCTTTAATAAATTTTTCTGATAAAACTACTTTAGCAACTATCCCTCTCAATAGAAAGATTGAACAAATGCTTTAAGAATTAAAAGGTAACTATGTTGAGTCATCTTCTTCTATTAAGGTGATTAATGAAGATCAAGATTCTAATTTTGATAGCCATAAGTCTGATTCTAACTTTGAATCCTCCATCATTAACAATTTAGAAGAAACATTCAAAAATTTAAAAATCAATTAACTGCAAACAAAATGGCAAAAAAGGCATATTCCTCCAGATATTCAAATTTCTGAATCTTCTTTTAATTAATTAATTTTTAGTCTTTTCTAAAAAGTTGTATGAATGGAATATTGATGACGATTCTGTAAAGGATATCTTTTTTGGTATGGAAAATCCTCTACAAACAAATAATAAAGATCATAATTTAAACAGAGAATGAGAGAATAAAGACATCATCATTTACGTGGAAAACCCTTAAAGGGAAGAAAAACCACGGAAAGATTGTTGATATTCACTTATATAAAGGATTTTACATAATTGTTGATGAGAGAATAAAGAAAGGGCAGTGCCTTTAGTTGAGGTTTGCTTAGGTCCTCTCTTTTTTTACATGAGCCTGTACTTATAGGCCTTACAATAATAATAATAATAAGGTGATGATCACATCCCTTATGCTTTCGGCTGATGAGATTGTTTTCAGGCGTGGACTCATTTACTTTGCTAATTTTTTTCAGTTGTTTTATCCTCAGCAACTCAATCAGTCATATCCACTTGGTGGTTTCTCATGGTTCGAGCCAATCAATCACAACTACTTGACTTCAGTATGAACTCTCCTTTCTGTTCAGATGTTTTGTCCTGTCCATGAGGTAATGATTCCCCATTCTCAAAATATTAGTTCCCGTTCTGGAAGTGATGATCTCTTGTTCTCAAGATGTTAGTTCCCGTTGTGGAAGCAATGATCTCCTGTTCTCGAGATGTCGGTTCTAGTTTTGTTATCTTTTCCCGTTCTGGGAGTGATGGTCCCCCGACTAGAAGTGATAGTCATCTGTTCTAGAAGCGATAGTCACCCGTTCTAGAAGCGATTGTCCCCCATTCCAGAAGAGATTGCCCCTATTCCAGATGCAAAGGCTCCCCGCTTCAGCATTCTTTCCCGTTCTGACGAGGTCTCCCACTTCAATGTTCTTTACCATTCTGACGAGGTCTCCCGTTTCAGCATTCTTTTTCGTTCTGACGAGGTCTCCCGCTTCAGCGTTCTTCCTGCACACGTGTCTTGGGTGGTTTTTTCTATTCATTTTCCCCCCATTACACTCAATAAGTTTCACTTATTGAGGTGTAATGGTTTGTCCTTTCTTATTCTGTCGTTACGTCTGCTCATTTCTGTTCTCACGTGCTTTGCATTTGTCGAGGGGGCGCTTGACTTGGTTTTGGCATTTTAGGAGGTATTTCTCGAGTTTTTCTCTCGCTCTCAATGGAAGCACCAAATGTAAAGAATTTTTTTCGGTATGGAAAACCCTCTACGAATAAATAATAAAGATCATAATTTAAAGAGAGAATGAGAGAATAAAGACACCGCCATTTACGTGGAAAATCCTTGTTCCTGAAATGTTGGTCCCGTTTTGGAAGCGATGATCTCCCATCCACGAGATGTTAATTCCCGTTCTAGGAGTGATGGTCCCCCGTTATGGAAGCGATAGTCCCCCGTTCCATAAGTGATAGTCACCCGTTCTAAAAGCGATTGTCCCCAATTTTAGAAGCGATTGACCCCCGTTCCGGAAGTGAGGTTCCCCGCTCCAGCATTCTTTCCCGTTCTGACGAGGTCTCCCGCTTCAGCCTTCTTTGCCGTTCTGACGAGGTCTCCCATTTCAGCTTTCTTTTCCGTTATGATGAGATCTCCCGCTTCAGCGTTCTTCTGTACATATGTCTTGAGTGGTTTTTTTCCTGTTCAGTTTTAGAACAGGAAATCCTCAATAAGTTACAACACATGGAAATGGTAGCTCTTAGTCACATGATTTATAAGAATGCTTCATTCTTAATGGAAAAAGCATCTCACCCAAGAAGATCACGAACAAATGCCTGATGAGAAGATCAGGGAACAAATGTCTGATGCTCTTAATACATTTTTTTTACATAATAATTGAACACTTCATTGGTACGCCAAGTAGTATTACTTCATGTATTTATAATCAATTGACCAATCTTAGGGGGAGACTTCAACTGAAACATAAAGTCAAGCTCGTCCAATGTAAGTTCCTCACCGAGATGCAACCTCTAGAGCACCCAAAAACTTACCAGAATCATCCATGGGTTAGGTTGAAGTTAGGCCAGAGCGATACCCATAGTAGAAAACTACTCCATGAGGAAAGGATGTAAGGGAAGCCTCAGTCCATACTCTAGTGAGGCCAAATATAATCCAGTCCCCCTCATACCGAGGGCACTTACCTTCTCACCCGCCTCCGACATCCACAGGTGAACGTAGTTTCGAATATGGTAAGCCCTCTGAATCATACCCAAGTCATCTTTGGATAAAGAGGAAGCATATCCGTTAACCCCCCATCGGTCGACATCTTCACTTGGACCGCTATAGGCCCCCGAGTCGACACGTGAGTTGGTAGATTCATTCGGCACATTGACACGATCCATCCAGTCTACACCCTCTAGAACCCTCAACCATGATAAAAATCTGAAGAAAGGGTGAAAAGTAGGGATAAAGGAAAATACTCGAACAAAGGGAGAGCAACTTACCACAGTAAAATGGCGGCAAGAAACGAGCGTCGACACAGGAACAAGCAACCTCCAAGACGTCTCCCAGAACAGTGGAGCAGGAGAATACAAAACCAAACTAACAAATGGCACTGTTAAACTCTGAATGAAACCAAAAAGATGAGAGAAGTAGAAGAAAAAAGAGGAAAATTGACACCAACTAAAAGGAAAAAAATCTTTGGTTCTGGAGAATGAAAGGGTTTTTTGGTGAAGGGTTTTAGAATCTCTTAGAGAGAATAAGTGTTGAAGAAAAAGACGGGGACCACCTATTTATAGGCCATGACTCATACGACGATCAGAACCGCTGCATTGATCTGACGGCCAAAGTGGTATCCATTCGTAGGCCAATGAAGTGAGCTCAGGCATTGTGAATTTAAGGGAGCGACATGTGGCGCATCAAAAATTCAGATGTCGCATCGCTCACCCTCCCCCTCGTGCACCTATATGTTATCATCATTACTACTCCAAAGAGTAACTAATTGTAACGCACAAAAGAGGCGAGGCCACGTGTGTGCACGCGTAAAATAACTGTCGGGGGTAATTTCAATTAATCTTATAAGAAGGAGTCTTCAGACCTGGGTGGACAGGGCCCACCAGATCTTCGACTGGGGTAATTGTTGTGGGAATTCCCTAATTACCAATGACTTGGCACAATGTTTCATGTCGCTCCAAAGGTTTTTACACGGTATAAGTGCTAGAATTCATGTTGGACCATTGTTGTGAGTTAGACTGACATTGCCTTTTGTATCCACCATGTTGAGCAAGGTTAGCAGTAGCTCGAAGCTGGTTTAGTCATTCTGTATTATGTCTCTCAATACGGCTTTTATGGCTCATGATTAAGGCATTTTCTTCTTCAATGGTGACTAAGCTAGCTCGAGAGGTTACATTAACAACCACGAAGTCATATTCAGGACCCAAACCATCAGAATGTGTAGCGTCAGGTCTTGTTCATCCACTGGTTCACCACTGCAAGGAGATTGTCTACGATATTTCTCATTTTGTCAAAGTAATATGAGAGCGTCATTGAGTCCTTTGGGGTATTGTTTAGGGCATTTTCAGTTGTAGGAGTCGTGCTTTGAAGCGACTAGCAAAGGCTCTTTCAAGAGCATTCCAGAGGCTTTTCGTGCTATTGTGTTGCAGCATTGAGTTGAGAACTCGTTCACTCATTGAGGAGCGCAACCAGCTTAACAGGATCTGGTCACTTCTAACCCAGGCTAGAAATTCTAGGTTAACTGCTCCATCAAGTTGAAGCTGTGGAGGTAGGGTCTAGGTTCCAAATACGAACTCACTCAGTATGTGTCCAATGATTGCAGGTACTACCTAAGATTTCCAGAGAATGAAGTTGTCGCAGTCAAGTTTAATCGATAGAGTAGCATTCAGAGTGTTCTTGAATGGACTCAAGCTTTCCAGGGTCCTGTTCAGAACACCTGAGGATTCACCGCTGCTTTCTGTGTTGGCTTTAGTTATTGTTTGCGTCGCGGCTTGAGGAGCATTGGAATCCATTTTTTTCGTCGTCGGAGATGAGGGAGATGAGCCTGCTCTGATACTGATTTGAGGATTGTAGTTCTGTACTGTAAAATGAGTGCTAGCTCACCTCACCATTGAGCAACCAAATATATTAACAAAAAAGGAGAGAGTTTGTTACAAGAGAAATAATTACAACGGTTTGCACAAGAGGAGTATGAGAGAACTACAAAGGCTAACAGCCAATCACAACCAAGTATGCCTAACTGACTCTTGCTGTAGTAACCGGTGCTGACATGGCAGTATAAAGACAAGACTGAATAGGTGGCTGAATAGGTGGCTTAACAGAGGTCATTATATTTACTCTTTCGACCGTCATAACTAATATTTAATCGGTTGAATTGTCTCTATTTTTTATGAGGACATACACAGGGCTATTTTCCTCTTGAGACATATGGCCATTTGATATTCAGAATCTAGCATTATTTCTCTATTTCATCTTAGGGACGATATTTCTCCTGATAACAACATAGAGGCAAATTCACTTATAAGTATTCAACTAACTGCCTAAAATGATGTCCTATCTCTTCTACTATTGGCTTAAACTTAGTTATCAATCGTTCTAGTGAGGTTTCAAGCACCATATTTGATCTTTCTCTTCTCTTTCATTATTCTCTTTTGACCGTAGGTGGACCAAATTCAAAGTTACTCTAGTCCTTGTGATTTTCAGTCTCTAGAGTTCTGTCAAGCGTACCATAAAGATGTTTGCTTGGTCAAATAATACCAAGTCTGTTTCAAATTTGACTTAAGACCACAAAAACGTCATCTAAAAGTGGAGATGTTGGGACAAACTTTGTAGACAACTTTATCCTCACTTTTTGCTTAAAATCATTCAATTTTCCTTCAACTTAAAATTAATTGTCATAGTAATAAAATTTTATAATTAAGAAACTAAATAAAAAGTTTGACATATATTTTATGATAGCAAAAATATGTGTTGACCAAATTTGACATGAGAAAAAGGGAGAACTACACAAATGACCGCTTAGCTTTTTAATTGCAAGAATGGACGGGCGATCTAGTGGGGTAAATGTAAATAGTTGGCCATTTACCATTAGGCCTTTAATAAGTTTGACGGAATGGAAGAAAATCGACTATGTGTATGATATATAAATTAGATACGTATGATATTTAATTGTGGTACTAGTTTATTTTTATGAACATTAGAGTAATCTAAATACATTGAACACTCTTACACTGACTATGCGTAATGTATATAAACTATGATATCTAATTTAAATACTAGTTTTTTTTCGTTTGTTCATTTGTTTTGTTTTTGTTTTGGTTGTGACTACTATATATAAATTAGATACGTATGATATCTAATTTAAATACCGTCGCGTAGAACAAGATCTAGAAAAATTGATGTCGCATATAAAGCAGTCCAGAAAAAGTAAAAAGACCAAAGACCATCGCGAAAAAAATCAGAAAAAGCTCAAATCCAATCAATAATCACAAAAAACCATTAGATCCAAAACGAAACCCTAACAGGGAGGGAGGGAAGTCGCTGAAGAACAGCTCGCGGTGAAGAATATAAGGGTACAGGCGACGAACAGCAATGGACGAACCACGAACCATGAACGGCGACGAGCAGGGAGCGGTGATCAACGACGACAGTTTAAAACCCTAGACACCATATCTCTCACCTTCGGGGAAGATGAAGGCAAAAAAGGAAAAAAAACTTTGAAAAAAATAAAGTAAATGTCATGTGTTAAAAAAGGTCATTCATGTAATTTTATAAGAAAAATGAACATTTATGTAGAATTACCCTCCAAAACTAGTGAATTTTACAATTTCCTTAAAGAAAAAATAGTTAAGAAATACTAGATTTGTATAGTTATTTTATATGTGATGAAATTATTTATATTTTCTAATTGACTTGATGAGCTAATTTCATCCAATTCAAATTAAGAGAGAGAAAACTTGACCAAAAAATTTAGGAGAGAAAATCGTAAAACTAATAAGCATTATACTTTTGACGATTAATATCTCACGGTTATGAAACGTCTTATCAAATTCATTAAGAAAAAAATAAAGGTTAGAAGGTTAACTATGAATTTCATATTTTAAAAATTACGAAATCAAATAATTTTTTTAATTGATTAAATGTGAATGAGAAATTGGTTTACTTTATTTCTAAATTGGAATTGTACAATTAATAAGAAAATAAACTCTACATAGTGTTTAACTTTTATTACAAGAAGTAAATATAATAAAACTGATATTAGTAAAGATAAAAAATAAAAAGAACTATTCACTGTATGATTAATATTCTACCTCTCTCAGCATTTTATGATTGATTTTTTTAGTAATGGTCGTAGAACCCATTTGTTTTATAAAATTAAATAAATAGCAATTATTTTGCAATCACCATAAAAAAGTTAGATAAAATAAAACACCAATCGATTATAAAATATTATTACAAATCTTTTTCAATGCCTTCTACACTAATTTTGGCTTAGTAGTGAACAAACTTTTCATTTCCTCATTGTTTACATACCATACTCAACTTAGCCACCAATAATTAATTATATATTTCATTTATATTAAATATCCAACTTATTTATTTTTTCATAAATGTATTTTTAGACATAAATATAATTACTAATAGTATTAAATGTAAAGAGTTGTGACACTTAGCACAAGTAGAGAAAAAGAATATTGGTACTGTTCACGCAACATGAACATACATACCAAACTTTATATATATTAAGATTGTCAATTATTATTTAACTTATATATTTAATAATTAATTATATATTTTGTGTATATTAAATATCTAACTTGTTTATTTTTTTAGAAATGTATTTTTAGAGATAAATGTAATTATTAATAACACTAAATGTAAATAGTAGTGACACTTGACGCAAAGGGGGAAAGAAAATTGACACTTAACGTAAGTAAGTAGAGAGAATAAAAATTGACACTTGATATAACATCAACATTCATGGAATATAAGATTATTATTATTATTAAGTTAGGTGGGTTGAAGTGATTTTTGTGTGTGTATTTTTAATTTAATTTAATTATTCCTGCAATTATTTTGTAAAACGTTAAATTTCACATGTAAAATGTTAAATTTCATTAAAAATAAATAAAAATCAGTCCGGATATCGTCTTTTTTTTTTATCGAAAGATATCGTCTTTTTTTTTTTTATCGGAAGTCCTAAAAAATTCTCTCAACTCTATTTAGTTAACTTATGCTTCCGTCCCTTAAACCCAGAAACCCTAGTCACAGAGCTAAAACTACACCTTGCGTGAGGAGGAAAGAGAGGTTACGAGATTCTTTTTCTGGAGATCTGATGGAAGATCATAACTCAACTTCCAGCAGAACTCAAGCTCTAAGAAGCAAAACTTTTAATGACTTCTTTCGTAAGCACACTCTGTCTCTCTACAAAAATTTCTTACTCTGAGCTTAGAAAACTAAAAATTCTTACACTATCCCTCTCTTAATTTGGTGAACGTCTCATTTTGTTTGAGAGTGTGATGATTCCGAAGCTCCTGTTTCAATATTGAAGCCAGACCAATGTCGTAAAAGTTGTTTGGTCAATTAGGAAATGCAGGAACTGGGGAAGAGAAAAACAGTGAAACTACGAATACATTCACTTTTCGGCCAATCTTAGTTTGATTCTAATAAATAAATGGAGTTTAATATGCTAGACGAGTTTTTTTATTCGATTTTTATATTTTAGTTCTTACCTGTTGGAAGAAAATAAATATACCCAACATGAATGAAGGGAAATGTGCTGATTTTGTTCGTGAGCAAATAACGGGTTTGAAAGAAAAGTAATTATTTATTATGTACACTTTGACTTCAAAGTTTTAAGCAATAGGTTTGCAAGTTAATAATAACAAGGAGTTCCTACCAAATTCTGTTGTCAATGTAGTATGGAGGGAGTTCCTCTGGGGAGCCGTTGCTGGGGCTTTTGGGGAAGGAATGATGCATCCTATTGACACCATAAAGACACGGATTCAAAGTCAAGCTATTCTTAGTGGAAGTCAGGTATGGGAAAGACAAAGACCCATGGTTTGCATTCACAGTGCACTTGTTAGAACATCCGAATGTGAAAATGTTTATTTTAAGTTACTTTTGATGTTTGTATTGGGTTATAATCTCGGAAATGATATAATTTGTCCATTTACCCTCTTTGAAATTGGGAAAAAAATCGATGAACTTTAGCTCATTTATCATGTCTTCACCATCACCATTCTCTTTATTTGGAGTTACCATGTCATGATGCTTATTGCTTTATTGATTATTCCTCGTTAATATCAGAACCAAAAGAGCATAGCGAAGATGGTCCAATCAGTATGGACAACTGATGGATTTAGAGGTACAGTCATTTTCACTTATTAAGCCTATTTCCAATTCTTCTGTGCAATGCACTTAACTGTTAACCGAAGGTTATGTTTGTTTTCTTCTACATCGTTGATGCATATGCCAGATTATGCAATTCTTTTAAGCTAATACTCATTTAGGCTTTTATAGGGGTATTGCTCCTGGAGTTACAGGCTCTCTTGCCACCGGAGCTACATATTTCGGTGTCATCGAGTCCACTAAAAAATGGATTGAAAAATCACATCCGAACCTTGGTGGCCACTGGGCACATTTCATTGCTGGAGCAGTTGGTAAGCTCTAGTAGGTCTCTCAAAATCGGTCCTTTTGGTTATGCACTTTCTCCCTCTCTCTTCCACATCTAAGTTTCATCAGACTTTTTTTTTAACTTTTTCAGTTATTATGTGATAACTTACCCATGAGCTGTAGATAGTCTTAGTGCTATTTGTGCACTGGTCCTAATATATTTTGCTTTTAACCATACTTGAAATACTCGCCCCCTACCCCCAAGAAAGAAAGTTTCTTGTAGTAATATATCCAAAATCTGTTACACATAAGTGTTGTGTGCTTCAAAGGGCTGATCGTGTTTTCTCATGCACTGCAGGAGATACACTTGGTTCTTTTATATATGTTCCGTGTGAAGTGATGAAGCAACGTATGCAAGTTCAAGGCACGAGGGCTTCCTGGAGATCACTTGTAATGAATGACAGCATCTCCATGAAGCACAGTGTACAGATGTATGGTTATTATACAGGAATGTTCCAGGCTGGTTGTTCAATATGGAAGGAGCAAGGAATAAAGGGACTATATGCAGGGTATAACATCTTACTGTTTTGGTGTTTTGTGATTAGATGTGATCAAATATATTCTGTTTGTCCACTGATAAAAAAAAGAACAATTCTGTGCTAAATTTTCCCCATGCAACTCCGAGAAAGTCAAAGTTCTTGAAAACTCTTTAAAGTTACGACCTGTCTATGAACTTTTCTACATTCTTTTGGAGGATTGATCAAACCTTTTTACCAGTAGTGAACTTCTAAATGTATTAACCCTATCTGTATGTAAACTACATATTGTAGAGAACTCTTGATGGGTTTGACGACCTTGCAATTATCTAATAAAGCTTCACCTGAGCACGGATTGTTTTCTACAGTCTACACTCCTGCATGAAGGCACAAGCATGGGCATCCTAGGATTCTCTTGATACTAACTCCTATGTGTTTTCCGTTTACTAGAATTGCCACAACCAGTTCATTATGACATCAATAAAGTCCACCAGAAGAATTTGCACACATGCACATAAATACAAACATAAACCCTGCATACGAGTATACCACCACAAATTCCATTTCATGGAATTGTTTCTCCCACTTCATTTTAAATAATGTGCTTAGCTAAATCATTTATGATTATTTGCACAGATACTGGTCTACACTTGCACGAGATGTGCCTTTTGCTGGTCTAATGGTATATATTTTCTCTCTTTTCTTTCCTTAATAATGTACAATTTCTCATCCTTAGCATATGCAGCGTCAGTTTCATTTAGAGCACCATCTTCATACTAGATTCATCTTTAAATTGAACCTATGCCTAGAAAAGAGGGACCTGTAAAGACTGCTTAGTTTCATACGTCCATCTTTAGATTCTATCCAGGTTGATTGTACAGCCGTGTGCGGCCTGCCAGTCTAAACCAGAATACAGGATTACAATATGGATTCTTAACTTTCAAAATCTTGAAGTACTGATTAATAAGATTCAGAGAGGAAGCAAATATAAAATTCTTATGGTCGAATTTTTTATTTGAGAGCTAAGAGACTTTTAACATGACGGAGTCAATAAAATGTAAGCTGTAATGGTTCTAAAAGAGACTGATTTCTCAAACCTTAATTGAAATGTAAATGTTCAAATCTTTTAGAACTGGTATCCTTAAACTTCTTCTGGCGTGTCCTTAAAAATTCATCCATTTGCTAGTTGATTTCTACAAGAGAACTTAATGCTTTCTGCATAGAAAGTTGTTCAGATCTAACCACAACTTCTGAATGGATATGTTTGGATCAGCATTTTAACAGAACTGGAGTGAAGGTGTATTCATATTCATAATATCATTTCAATGTGGTCAGTTATTTGAGTATTTGAAAATATCATTGCAACGTTATTGATGCTACTATAAGTTTCAAAATTTTAAATTCGGAGTTAGAGGCTTACGCATATGGTCCGTGTAGGCTAGGTTGTGCTAAACAGGAATGGACGACTAGAGTGGACCGTTTTAGAAACTTAGATAGTGGGGTTCAAGTTCAACAGCTCAACACATCTCTTCATGTCAAAAAACTATCTTCCTATTGTTCTTCTAGGAAAGGAAAAAGAATAAAATTGTAACAGCTTGAAATCGTTAGTATATTTGATTGTGGCTTCTTGTATGTAAAATGTTTCAGTTACGTTTAGTCCTTATTTTACCCCAGAATTGATCCTGTAGTTTTGTAGGCATGATTATTTTTTTATCGGTGTTTGTAGGCATGATTATGGTCACATTTAAGCTTACTGTGGTATCTTTAGATTTTGTTTATTTTGTTTTAACTTCTGTATTGGCTTCATTTACTGCAGGTCGTGTTTTATGAGGCATTAAAAGATTTAACAGCTTATGGAAAGCAAAAATGGTTGCCTCATTCCAGTTATGATGTTCATAGCTCTTTAGAAGGACTTATTCTTGGGGGACTTGCCGGCGGTACATATCTTGCTTGCAATTTTATTCCAATAATTACAATTCTCTTCATTAGAAAGAAACAATGTGATTGAACTTGGCATTTGGGCACTTCCACTTTTCTGATAGCAATCTGTGGTTCTATAAAATCATATAGGTTTCAGTGCGTATCTCACCACTCCCTTGGATGTCATCAAAACAAGGTTGCAAGTGCAAGGATCAACTTTAAGGTATTAGTTGGAACTTTTTAGTTTTAGGGGTGTACGATTCAGTTCGGCTCTTCGATATAGTGAACCTGAATGATATATAAACCTTAACCAAAGGGTCCAAAACTTCATGTTTCTTATCAAAGCCAAACCGAACCGTAATCAAACTGAACCGGTAGTTTTTGGTTTGGTTTGGTCGGTCTAGCATAATACCTTTTACTATTTTTTCTGAATAACCGATATTTATTGACGAAAACGAATCAAAATCATAGATGAATTTGACATTGCCCTTGCCAAATCTAGGTACAACGGTTGGTTGGATGCAATGTGCACGACGTGGAAGAGTGAAGGTTCGAAGGGGATGTTCAGAGGCAGCATCCCAAGAATAACATGGTATATTCCAGCTTCCGCTCTTACTTTTATGGCTGTGGAATTTCTAAGAGATCATTTCAATGAAACTCCAGACAATGAACCGTTGCCGGATGTTGAGAGCTTATCGGTTGACAAAAAGGGATCTTTACAAGAGGTGTCATACAAAAAATTGTAATGAATCACATTTTTTCAGGCTCTGTTTCAGAGACTGGTTGTATAATATCAAGTACAGGTTCAGGTAGAAAGATGGTGAATGGACTTTTATACTGGAATTCACAAAATACTTTTCTAACTTCTACACTGAAAAGAAGTGACTCAGAGATGTTCTTCTCACAAGATCACATGAAATTATGTAATCTTCATCATCCATTCCTCCTTCACTGCCGACTCCTGATCATGGAATCACTACAATGTTGCACGGTTATGATAGTTTTATTGTCCCAACTTGTTATTTCATTGATGCAGCCAAGTTACAGATGTCTAGCAAACAAACACCAAACCCCAAAACTAGAAGACAGCATGTGATGGTTTTACAAGTCCCATTTCTAGGTTAAGGAGGCGTGCTTCAACCTAAAAGAAAATAAAAGCTTGATAGAAGATTGGAATCCACCGCTCAGCTTTCACTCAAAAATATAGATACCTCATCAACTATGACATTAATAACCCACACCTCTTAAGTTTTCAACATTAATCAATTACTACCCCTTTGTCCATTTTAGTTTTAAAGCTTCGTTAAATTTGTCATATGGGTTTTCTTCCCCAAATTCTTTCACCCGCAACATAAAAATCGCAAGTTAAAATCAATTGAACCCTTCAACTTCTATTCAAAATAAAAAACATCCCTTAACTATAACATCAATCAACCACATTCCTCAGACTTTTAACATTAATCAATTACATCCCTTTCGTCCAGATGCCCTGTTAAATTGGTCGTGCGCATCTTCTTCCTACAACTTTTGGTCAAATAAATGGTCAACATCAATTACATCCCTAAAATTTCACTCAAAATTAAAGACTGTTGGAAAAGGTTGAGAAAATAAAAAAGAAAATAAGAGGAAAAGTTGTGTGTAAATGAAAGTGTGAAAACAAGTGTGGGAAGTTGTCCCACGTGAAAAATGTGAAAGAAACTTGTGGGGTTTATAAACCCAACACAAGTGCCTTGGGGTAGGCCATAAGGGGCACCTCACATTTTGTGGGGAATAAAGGACTTAGATAGCACATGATCCTCCCCACGCGCTACTGCTGGCTGGTTCGGCTTGGCCTGGTTTGGTCTGATCCGGTCGAAGGATTAATCTTTTATTGAAAATTTCTCTTATTTTACTTGAGTGCAAGGCTTTGAATCTATGAAAGCAATCTCCTTGTTTAGCTTTGATCAAGTTAGAGCAATTAATCATTCCAACAAAAATCCCCAACGTTCACTTTTGTTGTTGATATTGTGCAACTACTTATCTGCATGTTTTTTAATTGCATTCCTTGTAGATCAAGTTGTTCCCCTCTATAAATAAAGGTGTTGGACAGAGAGCTGAACACATCATCAACACACTGCTTTCATTGCTATCTCACTGTCATTTTCATTTTTCAATTTTGAGTCTGAGAGAAAGAATACTGTGAGTTTTGCTAGAGATTGAGAGACTAGTTTTTGTTCTTGATATGAGATTGTTGTATCTTACAGAAACAATCGCTGTAGTCTTCAAACACCGTGTGGAGGAAAAATACTGTTTTTAGGACATTGCATTCGTCCAATCCTCAATCTGATTCTTCATCGTTCAAAATTTGTGCTCCATTTCCACCAACAATCAACAGAAAATGGTATACTATCCCCCCACCCTAAATCTCGCACACTTCCTGAATAAAGACTGCCCTATCACTCCGAAGGAAAAACAAGACCAATGAGACCGAGTCTACGAAGGAAGTATGGATTCATTCTGATTTTCTCTGCCGCATTTACATTCTTAACGGTCTTTTAGACACTCTGTATAACGTCTACTCACCGTTAATGACATCGAATAAATTATGGCAAGTCCTGAAAAAGAAGTACAAGACCGAGAATGCTAGAACAAAGAAGTTCATCGTCAGAAAGTTTCTGAAGTATGAAATGGACGACAAGAACATTGTCGTAAATCAAGCGGAGGAGCTGTAAATTATCAACAAAATTTTGAAAACCGAAGGGTTGATCATTAACGAGCCATTTCAAGTTGTATCGAAAAGCTGCCACCATCATGGAATGAATTCAAAAGCTATCTTAAACACAAGCGTAAGGAGTTGAGTATGGAGGACCTGATAGTGAGGCTGAGGATTGAGGAAGATAATCGCAAGAACGACAAGAAGCTGATGTGGGTGACTTATGGGATGAAAGCGAACGTGGTAAAATGTGACAAATCCAACCAGTTAAGCAAGAAAAAAGACAACGCCAGCAGTGCTCAAAAAGGTAATCCTGAAAAATGCATTAAGGGTAGTTGCTGGGTGTGAGGTAAAGCCAGACACAGAGCGAAGGACTGTCATTTCAAAAAAGATCAGAATAATGGTAACCACCTCAGTAATAGTAGTAAAGGGAACCATGCAAATATGATGGAGATTGGCGATCTCTATTATGGTTTCTGAGCTATGTATGGTCATTGACACCAAAGATTGATGGGTTGACACTGGTGCTACGAAGCAAGTGGATAAGAACAAGACTGTATTTTCAACCTATAAAGAGGTTAAAAATCGTGAAGTTCTCTATATGGGGGACGCCTCAGAGGCTACTGTAAAGGGAAAAGAAAGGTTGTGCTAAAGTTCACCTCCAAGAAACAACTCACTCTCATCGACGTTCTTCACGTGCCTGAAATTCATAAGGATTTGGTTTCAATATCTCATTTATGTAAGAGTGGATTTAAACTTGTGTGATGCTGGAAAGTTTATTCTGACTAAAAGATGTATGTTTGTTGGGAAGGGTTATAGTTATGATGGTCTCTTTAAGCTTAATGTGTCTGATGTAATTTTTTTTGCTGCTATTAATGAAAATTTTACATCTTCTGTTTATACCATTGAGTTGTCTAATATTTGGCATGCTAGACTACGACATGTTAATTTTTTATCCATGCAACGTATGATTAATTTAGAACTTTTACCTAGATTTAACCTTAAAAAAGGAAATACATGTGAAATATGCGTAGAATCTAAATTTACAAGTAAATCGTTTAAATATGTAGAAAGAACAAATGAATTACTTGATTTGATACATAGTGATTTATATGATCTTAAATTAACACCTAGTAGGGGAGGTAGAAAATATTTTGTTACATTTATTGATGATTTCAGTAAATATTGTTATGTATATCTGCTCCATTCAAACGATGAGACTTTGGATATATTTAAGACATACAAGTCTGAAGTTGAAAATCAACTTAGTAAGAAGATCAAGGTGCTTAGATCTGATCGAGGTGGAGAATATGAATCTACAATGCTCACTAAATTCTGTGCTCATCATGGAATAGTGCATCAGACTACTGCACCTTACATGCCTCAGCGGAATGGGGTGGTTGAAAGGAAAAATAGAACTCTGGAGGACATGGTGAACAGTTCCGGATTACCTCATAAGTTTTGGGGGAGGTCTTGCTTATAGCTAACACCATACTTAACAGGATTCTACATAAGAAGACTAACAAGTCACCTTATGAAGTGTGGAAAGGGAAGTTGTTTTCCTATAAAATCCTAAAAGTATGGGGGTGTTTCGCAAATGTACAAGTACTATTGCCAAAGTGAGTCAAGCTTGGACCTAAGACTGTAGACTACGTTTTCATTGGATTAAGTTAGAAATTTCTTACATAAGTACCAATGAATATATCCTTACTCAATCCCATTAAGTAGAAAAGATCTTAAAGAAGTTTGTCCAATTTGAAAGCAAACCAGTAGTAACTCCTTTTAACCCAAACTGTAAGTTGAGGAAAAATGATGGAGTTGGAGTACTCACAAATAATTAGCAGTTTAATGTATATCATGAATTGCACTAGGCCTAACATAGCTTATTCAGTAGGAATGCTTGCAAGATATACAAGTATTCCTAGGCGTGATCACTGGAGTACATTGGTCAGAGTACTAAGGTACTTGAAGCTCACTATAAACTATGGATTGCACTACTCAAACTATTCACTTGTGATAGAAGGATTTAGTGATGCTAACTAAATTTCTGACAGTTTAGATACTAAATCTATTAGTGGATACGTTTTTACCCTAGGTGATGAAGCTATCTCGTAGAGGTCTACGAAGCAAACCTGTATAGCTCGTTCAACTATAGAATCAAAATTCATAGCTTTAGACAAAGCTTACGAAGAAGCAGAATGGTTTAGAAATTTCCTAGAAGATGTTGCAGTGTGGCCAAAACCTGTGTTGGCAATATGTGTCCATTGTGACAACATGATTGTGACCTTTAGAGAGAAAAATAATGTGTATAATGGTAAGTCTAGACATATTAGATGGAGATATAATACCATTAAACAATTACTTTCCAATGGAGTGATTTCCTTAGACTTTATAAGGTCAAAAGAGAATCTTGCCGATCCTTTGACAAAAGGTTTGTCAAGGTAGCTAATAAAGCAAACATTGAGGGGAATGAGACTAAAGCATATTCAATGAATCATTCAGGTGGTAACTTAATCTAGTTGACTAGAGATCCCAAGATTTAGGTTTAATAGGTAAACTAATAGGAATGATTTACGTTGACACACTAAGAAACTTATAGTTTCTTCTTGTTCTTATGATGTAAAGATAGTGTTTTGTTTGTCAACATAAAAATGTATACATAAGTATTTAATGACTTAGATATCTTGCTTGCAAGAGGAGTAGTGACAGAATACTCTTAATCTTTGTCACCTATATGAGAGTAGAAGTTGGGTCACTTCTATGAGAGGTCTCAATGGTTAAAGAACGTGAGATCTGTTCATGACCAAAATGAATAAAAACATATGAACTTTGATGTATTAAGTGGAGATATGTGTAAAATTTATTGTCTTGATTTATCTCAGAGGAAGTTCAGTTCAAGAACGTGGTTCACTATTCTTTAGAATAAATCTGATAAATTCTCACTACGGAATGTTCAAGTTCAAAAGACACATCTCATGATGCATATCTCATCTGCTTCTCTCTCCCACTATTGTTGTCTAGTTATGACACATTTTATTCATGTGGGGGATTGTTGAAAAAAGGTTGAGAAAATAAAAAGAAAATAAGAGAAAAAGTGGGGTGTGAATGAAATGTGTCCTAACTAATACATCAAAGTTAAAGCCCCGTTAAATTGGTCATATACGTATTCTTTTCCAAAATAACCTACATTTGAAACATAAAACTCACATTAAAATTAATTACACCCCTCAACTTTTGCTCAAAAAAATTAAAGACTCCCTCGACTATAACATAAATCAACCACACTTCCCTTAGCTTTAACCATTAATCAATTACAATCTCTCCGTCCACTTTGGCATTAAAGCATCGTTATATTGGTTATGTATGCATCTTTTTCCCCAATTTGTCTTTGATAAAATCACACAGAAATTACCTTTTAAAATATGATTCCCTGACACAATAATTCTACCGAAAACATATTTCTTGTTTTCTTTTTCATTTTATCTTTTAACTCTTTTTCATCTAAGCTGTCCGTTTATTTAAGCGGACGGTTTAGATGGAACAGAACAAGAGAATCTGCATTCTTATATTTTAACCTTCTCCATATAATTATAATTTGACAAGAAAGACAATTTTAAATAGAGAAACTGTCCTACGTCAGTCAAACTCAATTTCCCGGGAGGAGATGATTTATATTTGATATCCTTTATTTGTCATCGTTCTGAGCTTAAACTAGATACAAGCAGCTCGATAACCCTAATCACGGGGTTACTCAATGGCATCCGCAAAGCGATGCCACTACGAGGTCATGGGTCTTCCTCGGGACTGCTCGGCCGAGGAGATTCGATCGACGTACAGAAAGCTGGCACTCCAGCGCCACCCTGACAAGCTCGTCCAGTCTGGTTTGTCGCAAACTGAAGCCACCGCCCAATTTCAAGAGCTTCAGCACGCCTATGAGGTTCTCTCTGATCCCAAAGAGCGTGCCTGGTACGACTCTCACCGTTCCCAGATTCTTTTCTCCGATCCCAGTTCGGCCAACTCGGGTCCCAATTCTGTTATCCCCGATCTCTTCGCTTTCTTCTCCAACACCGTTTATTCTGGCTACTCCGATTCGGGCAAAGGGTTTTACAAGGTCTATTCTGATATTTTTGACAAAATTTATGGTAATGAAATCAATTTTGCTAAGAAGTTAGGATTGGGGTTAGATACAGTTCGCGAAGCTCCGGTCATGGGGAATTTGGAGAGCCCATATACACAGGTGACTGCTTTTTATAATTACTGGCTTGGGTTTTGTACTGTCATGGACTTTTGCTGGGTGGATCAGTATGATGCGATGAGCGGTCCGAACCGGAAATCAAGGAGGGTGATGGAGGAAGAGAACAAGAAGTTGAGGAAGAAGGCAAAGAAGGAGTTCAATGAGACGGTGAGGGGTTTGGCGGAGTTTGTCAAGAAGAGGGATAAAAGAGTGATTGATATGGCTGTGAAGAGGAACGAAGAGCTGGAGAACAAGAGGAGGGAGGAGAGGGAGAGGAAGCAGAGATTGGAGAGGGAGAGGATGGAGAGGTTCAAGGCCTATGAGGAGCCAGACTGGGCAAAAGTTGAAGAGGAGGAAGAGGAGGAAGATAATGGTTTTGATGAGAAAAAAAGGAATGATGGGAAAGAGTTGTACTGTGTGGTGTGTGGAAAGAAGTTTAAGAGTGAGAAGCAATGGAAAAATCATGAGCAGTCGAAGAAGCATAAGGAGAAAGTTGAGGAATTAAAGAGAACACAAGACATTGAGGATGATGAATTTGAAGCAACTGTAGATGAAGAACGAGTTGAGGTGGAAGAAGGGATAAAGGAGTTACTGGATAATGGGGTTGATGAGTTAGGGGAGAGGTTTAGTGAGAATTTCGGTATTCGGGAGGAAAAGATTGAAGATCAGACAGAAATTGATGATCGGGAAGATCATACTGAAATTGATGATGAGGAAGATCAGACTGAAATTGATGTTGAGGAGAAAGAACTTCATGGTGTTCATGAGTCCAACGGAATTGAAAGGGATGATGAAGGAATTGGGTTAGACAATGATGATCAGATTGGAGTTCTTGAAGCAATGTTGACTGGGCGCAAAAACAAGAAGAAAGCCACTACGATGCAGCCCAAGCCGTCTTCGGACAAACTTCATGTTGAAGATGATGGTGATGAGACTAGCTTTATGGAGTATGATAACCGGAAGAGCACAAGGCGAAGACGTGCCAAGAGAAATAAGGGTGAAAGAAATGTTGAAGAAGATAACAAGGATGGAACGGACGCAAGTAATCAGCAGAAGGAGAACAATGAAGAGGATAGTTCATATATGGAGGAGTCTTCCTATTCTTTGGCAAATAATAAGAGTTTTGATAAAGAAGCGGATGACTTGGAAAGAAGGAACAAGGCTTCAAGTAAAGCCACTGATAGAATAGGCGCCACTAAGAATGATACAAAGGCCATGTCCAAGATATCATCCAAGGGAAAGAAATCAAAGGTCATTAGAATTTCTGCATCACTTCTGATGGGTAGTTCATTTATAATTTCCATGGTGCTCTTCACATTTACAATGAAATTAAAATCTCCCCTTGACCACTGATCACCGTGAAAAAGAGTTCCTTCTCTAGTTAATATTTAGTGAATTCAACTATAATATCCTCCAAATTCAAGAAATCAAGTGGCTTAATATCATCAGTATAAGAACTTAGGTTTTGATAATACCATACAAGTAGCTGAATATCATTATGTAGTTAGGAACTTTTAGTAATGCATTGAGATGTGTCATTTATACATGTTCGTAATTTATAACTGCTGGCTGACATTTCTGATGATATGATCCTGATTCAGGTAAGTGGGAAGAATTCTGGAAATTTATGTGAAACTTGTCGAGGAGAGTTTGAATCAAGGTAAATCTTCCAACCTGCATATGTGCTTCACTATTATACACACTACACATCCGAAATGGATTTGCTATGGTTGTTTGTGCTTATTAGATATTATACGCTTGAAATCATGGCAGGAATAAATTACACCAGCATTTGGGAGAAACTGGGCATGCTACACTAAAACATAAGCTCGATACTGTCTGAATATTCATCTAGCACAAGTTAATTTAAGCCATTGAATACGAGTCATAGCGCGGAGGTCTTCCTTCATATTTGCGACGAGTAAATTAAAATACACATAAAAGCTGCCTGCTGCTATCAATTTAGGATTGAAAAAGAATGGCAGGAACTATGGGGATTTTTTTTTTTTAAATGTGAGCATGTTCTGTATAGTAGATACTATCATGATTTCAACTATTCTTTTGAGGGAATTCTGAATTGAGGAAACCAGGGAATGCGATTTTTGCTAGTTTGACACTTAACACTTTTGTATCACAATGATGATAAGAATGTCATTTTGGCATAAACTCTGATTAAATGACCGGAGTGTTAGAAAAGGATTGAAGTAGATTATCATGTTTGGTTACTTGACACGATATAGAAATGTTAGATTACTTTGCTATATGAATTTTGTCCGTGGGAAATTTTTTTTAATAATAAAATAATAATTTTAAAAAAAATTACAATATTCAAACATTATAATTTTTAATTACAGTTGTATTAAATTGAAAAGTTGGAACAAAATGGCAAGATAAAATATCCAAACATTTGTAGAATTTGATAGATCTTACTTATGGAGTGTTTTTCAAATGGAGTTAAATCATAATATTTTCACAATCTTAGATTCTCTTGTATTTCTAATAACAAACGATGAATGTTCTAAGGAAAATAATCTTACAATTTTGACAAATGTAAATAACCTCATATAATCAGCACTATGGTATTTGTTTTTTTTTTCTCGAGGGATAATTTTCGAGGACTTTGGGAACTTCCATAATGGAAACAGCAGCAGACGTGATATTTTGGTCCAAAGAACAAGAAATAATAAAAAAATTAAACTAAATATCATTTACATCTACCATGTAAATAGAAACTCAAAATACCATCCCTGGAGCACAATCATTTACAAGACATTTGGTATTTCCCCAATGTTTCTATTGTCAAAAGACAAGAATCAGTTCATCTTCAAAACTAAAGACCTATTAACAATAAATAAATGATATAAAGCTGCAATTACAATGGCTCAGTATAAGACTTTTGTACATAAACCATGGCTTCCTCTTTGGAAAGTTGTCCTCCTTCTACGAGACCTTTTACCAGGGTATTAACATACTCTTTTGCTGGGGCACACGAAGGAATCTTTCCAGATTTGAAGTCATCAACATCCGACTTAGAACACCTGTCATTCAAATGGCAATTGAACAATGCTTGCAAAAACTTTGGAAAGAGGATAACAAAAACTTCGAAAATAGTAGGCTTTTCATACGTACGTCATGGTCAATATCGGAATATCTTGCTCTGTTCCCAAGTAAACTATATTACGATACCATCCCCACTGTACGTACATAAAAGAATTGTAGACGTAATAAGTTACCATAAGCATGCATTATATATACACACTATCATGTAAAATGTCACACCTTAATGATGGAGTTGTTTATATAGGGTGTAGAAATGGAGGGGCTATTTGATTAAGCCTTGAAATGGAGGCAACGAATGAGTGAAAATGGGGGAAAAGTGAATGTAGTTTAAACAGAGATTTATTGGCCGTTAATTTTAACATTTTCCCTCTACTCCTAGTATTCCGAAGTAAGTTCCTACTTTCGTGGTTCTTCAAGTGCATTATTAACCGAGCTTGGGGGCAATACATCTTTCCCATTGATCACCATGACTCGTCCTGTCGCTTTGGTTAACAGAATGGTGTTTTTTACAGGGTATAAAAATATGGGGAAAAAGTGTAGGGTGTTTAGCCAATTACGCAAATTACATGTGATTTATATTTTAGCCATATAACATAAATATATAAATATATCTTTTTTCTTTGACGTAAAGCTATGCATCGAAACATCATTAGCGCACCTGAATTGGAACCTCAAAATCATTGAGCTCTTTGCCTGCGATATTGTTTAAAGCAGCCAAATCAAATAAAGGAGAAGTCATGACACTGCTCGGATTGTTTTCTTGGAGCAAAACATCATTGAACTGCTCCAGCCTGTCACAAAAACCAGGAAGTAAGAAAATCTTAAACAAGATTATTAAAAAAAGGAATCGGTGTTTAAAAGCTCAAAATCAGGAATGCCGAATTCCAGAGGAATAGTTCCTATAAGATGAACTCCCTGCAAAAGGTATAAAATGCAAGAGCCATTAATAGGAAGATGAACACACGTGATTTTATACAAACACATAAAAGTTCTCTCCTTGATGTTGCTTTCAGGATGAACAAAGGCAACCCCTCCGGGTCCCCAGGAATGAGTAAACTCATGACCAAAAAATAACCGATGAGAGAAAGTCTTCCACAAGGTCTCCTTTGGTAAAGTTTTGTCCTCTGAACCTTGACATAGCCTTTTCATACCTTCCACCTGAAATCCATTCCGGAATATTTATTTGACAATTTCTCATGCTCTCTGTTGATATTTGATTTGTAAAAGGGAGTGCGAATCTAGGGCATGTTACATCTAGCTTTTGAAGAGTACTTCAACCATACACAGACCAATATCAAAACCTCAATAGACGACTTAACTCTTATATTGACAATCTAAGCTATCATATATGGTACGATAGGAAAACCAATCTACTATATGGCTGGGAAACACCATAGTCATTGGCTGCAAGCAATTCAGGTACTGGATACTAAAGCCTCCTAATCCCTCCCCCAGTAAGATGCGAAAAAGATAAGAATGTGCATTAAATACCATACTGTTTAGGAAATTTGTTAATGCCCATATCGACTGCGCTTTGGGAGTTCATGGACACACCACACAACTCAGGTTAAGCTATAACTAGAATCATAGTAGGACCCAACTTAGTGTTTATATTTTTCTTCACTCGACTTTGAGCAAATGTGTTCATTGTGAAACGCCATAGAAAACTTGATATTTGATATCAAACATCTTGAGGTAATATGAGCTGCAATGGCTGTTGGTTTGATTTATGTAAGATCTAAAATCCTTTTTAACATACATGTTAACATCATAAACATTTTTAATGAACTAACATCCTACCTGTCCACCTTCAATATAGCACAGAAATCTTGATCTCCACATATTCGATCCAAAAGTGGCATACCAGATGTCTGTATTCGAGAGCTCAGATCTCCAAGCAACTGTGGCCATTTGTTTCTGATTTCAGTATACAACTCTTTGGGGGCGGGAGTAAAAAAGAGATGCACAGAATATAATGGTTTGTTTCCATACCCCAACTATCGTTATCAAGTTTCAATTTTGAAATGGGTTCTACAATACCCTGAAGAACCTTCTCAAGATTTTCTGATTTAGCAGCCGGACCATTTTCTTCCTCCGCCTCAGAATCAGAACTTGATGAGATCACAAGTTCCTAGAATAATAAAAGTGGTAAGGGTAAGTATGGACACAACTATCAAGGAAAAAGCATTATAATAGATCAAATATATTCTTATTAAAAAGACCAAATATGATAGCAAAACCACAAATCCTCATCCCCCCAAAACAAAAAGAAAAAGAAGGAAGCAAAACGAAGCAGCAGAAAACTAAAAGAACAAGAGAAAATGAAAAATATAAAAACTGCTGTTGAAAATCCTGTATCATCCAGAGGTTAGACGTTGATCGCTCATGTCCTATAACATTTAGCAAAGTAAGTATTAAATTTGACATGTTCTCTAATTGCACGCACCCATGGAGAAAGTTAAGAACTTGATTCTTCAATACAAACATGACAAAAGAAAAGCCAGAAACCAGACTCATCCCCACCAAGTTTCTTCTCGAATTATACCCCACAAAGTGATCTTTGAATATTCTAAAATAGTCTTCAAGAAAAAACTGCGCTACCTGACAATTCAACCAAGAACATCATATTAACAAGGTGTATAAGCATGTCCGACTTAACCCACCGTGCGCCTTCACCATCAAGTCAACTGACAAGACTTGGCTTAGACGGGCACTAGCCTGAGAACAACTTGGAGACATGTGGCCCAGAAGGATTAGGATGAGGCCTCATCATGTCAGATAGGTCACTCCTTTCCAGTTGACCACCTCAATATGCTCAAGGAGTGCTCTCCTAACATCTAGGGTAGACTTATATGTTAGGGCCGTTGCCCATTGAGAAGACTTGGCCAGTGTGCCAGCCAGTCTCGCTAACGTGGCTCACCTGCTAGTTGCCCCAGCGGCACGATTGACACTCTAGTCTGTTTGCGCAGCCTAAGCTGTCACATGGCAGCTTGCTATGCGCTGGCAGCCCTAGCGTCGATTGCCCCAAGGTTGATTTGTAGCTGTCACCGCCGACGTGTCACCACCCCCTTAATGAGGGATGTCTAATCGTTCCCTCCAAAATACTCATATATAAAGAATTTACTCAATTTTACTCCCTAAAAGGATTCAATACTACCCTAATTCTTCTTCCACTGAAGAACTCAACTTTGGCGTTTCTCACCTCGTTTGGCTCACTGAGGTATTCATCCTTCACTCCACGTCTTCACGTCCCGTTTCCAAACTTTCATACTTGACTAGACACCTTCTCCTACCCTTCGGATACCTTTTGGCGATTCCGCTAGGGTTTTCCAAGTCTCTTAGAGATTCCATGTAACGATTCCATGCGCCCACACGTGAGGGTTTTCCAAGTCACTTACAAATTCCATGTGCCTACAAGTGAGGGTTTTCCAAGTCTCATACAGATTCCATGCGACGAGACGATTCCATGTGTCTACTCGTGGTATGCTAACTTGTGCCTGGATCAGTAAAGTCATGGATCTAGGGCGGGCGACAGCGGTACAGTGGACTTGGTGGATTATGTACAGCGCATTAGGGACAAGGCCTTGAAGTGGACTGCTAAGCATATTATAGAAGCTTCCCCTGCCCCTCACAGACCACATACTCTCATACACAAGGGCAGGTCAGCATTAAATGTGGCGTGATTATCTTAAGTTTTCCTCAGTTTACTGTTATGGAACGTCGTTTTTGATTCAGTTCTCAGGGAAGGTCATTGTTTAAAGTGCATCTTCAAGAAAATTAGAGATCACCTCCCAAATAAAAGAGGGGCGTGTGTGTGGAACACAGTTTTTCTTTGTTTTGTTTCATCAGCAACTTTGATTTCCAGGAGTTATAAAATGTTTCCACTTTCTAAAAAAAACAAAAAAAAAAATAGAAACACCACAATCGACTGTCTTTTAATCCCAAGAGTTCCAGCAGTATATAATTGATTATTACTCTAATTTATACTAAGCTTCAAGAATTACTAGATAAAAACAAGTTTTCACGTTCAATGTTGATTGAAAGAAACAAAGTCACATGACACAAAGATATGAAAGTGGATATACATCCTGAGAAGGAAGATAGAATTACTGGAATTGGTGCTATTTGACTAATTAGCTTCTTTGGCAATTCATCTTCAAGTATTGGCCAATAAGAACTCAACTGGTGGCGAACCTGGAAATCATAAGCAGTTAGAAAAAGAAAGTATCCGTAGTATGAATTGGAAATGACAAATCATCGGTGAGCTGGAAAGAAGTGGACAACCACTACAAAAGATTACCCCTTTCATTCGCCTACAGAAAGATAAGGGAGAATAACAAAAAAGGCGACAAACTTAATGATACTTAACAGCTTGTATAACACGCCACGTTGACTCAAACGGATAAGCCTCTGAAGAACCAGAAATAGGATTGTCTTCAAGCAAAACTTCAACACAGGCAAGCATTGAACTTGCGATAGAGTCAAGATTGTATCCTCCTTCCAATGCTAGTACAACCTTGCCTTGAGCAAAATTCATCAACTGAAAATGATGATAAAGAAATAAGATTTATGTAACTACCTCCAAATAGCACGGGATAATGGAGTTGATAAACAAGAAAAATCGTCATTAGAGCAACATAAGGAGCATAAAACACCATAAGAAAAATGAAAAAGCAAATAAAAATAGAAAAGTACTACTAAATTGTATGGTGATGCTATAAACCAACTCATTTTCACTCATTACTAGACATACTTTTTATCAGTAAAATAAATAAGTATTATTCACGCTCAAATACAGATCTTTACAAGGTGCAAGTTCAATCCCTTCCAAACTTCTCACATTCCGTTCCATCCAAATAAACCAAAAAAGAGCTAATGGAATAACATCCCAGACCTTCGGATTCAAAGAAACGGTTTTAGCATTTATCCAACATAAAGCATATCCCGATAGACCCACTGCAAATGAATCACATCGAAAAGAAAGCTCCACAAAAAAGGGGCTAAACAACAATGCAAAAAGATATGATCATTATACTCCCGCATCTTCTAGGCATAGAGAACCCCCCATGTTTCAACTTATCAATCGTTAAATTGGCATTCAAAACCGTTGTCCAATAAAGGAAAGCAAACTTGGGTTTTCACCGAGAAAACTCCCTTGCTATGCAAAGCCCATAAACCGATTGAATAACCACATTACTAGACCAGTAGACATACAGTATGAGGAAAGCAGAAAATAGATTGAATAACCACTTGCATGACATGAAAACTCCCAATTTTATCACTCATATAGATATTCTTTTGTATGCTTGAAGTTCTTCGCAACATCTTCTCTAGACACAATGAACTTCTTGAGAATTACTGAGTACTTTAAAGAAGTAACAACACAACACTCATATTAGAACTTGTAGTACATGACATGCTAATACAGACTTCAAGTAATCAACGACCAACAAGGCCAATAAGAGCGGGATAACATTTTAGGGCAAGTGTAATAGTAAATTGTAAGTGAATCATTGTAGTATTTCAGGGGAATTAATGAAGATAAAACAATAACTGAAAGAAGATAAATTGAAAATTTACCTTCTTCAACATAATTGAGTACCCATATGGAGTGACACAGCAACCCCCCAGCGGATCACCCACAGCTGTTCCATGGAATAGCAACAACAAATTATGTCATTTCTTGACAACTCAAACAAAAAGTACAAAGCACAACTCATGTGTGGTTTACGAGCTAATGCCAATTGTTTTTCAATTAACTGTCTCTAAGTCAACAAGCAGCAGTTCTTTGCAAACAGACCTGCATCAAATCCTGCAGAAACTATAATCATGTCTGGATTATATTCCTTCACGACAGGAATCAAGATATGGTCCCAAACTGCAATATAGTCAGCGTCCCCACAGCGGCCATTCTCCCAAGGCACATTTATGTTATATCCCGCTCCTGGTCCTTTTCCGATCATTGTATAGAAACCATCATCATTAGCTGGATAGAATGTCCCATACTCATGCCTGTGTAAGAGAACCTCTCCATATTGTCAGTCAATAGTAACCTATGATTTTATGTTACAGAGGACAAAACAACCTAGCGTAAAGTTATTAACACAAGAAAGTAGCTGGACAAAGGGTTGCACACATATCAAGAGCAAAAATATAACTACCACGCATAGTACAAGCACTTACTCAAGGAATTTAATGTTGAGATTGCGATAAATTTGAGTCACAAAATTTGTTACACTCTTACCTGTGAACAGAAAAGAACAGAACACGAGGATCCTCCCAGAACATTTTTTGAGTAGCATTACCATGATGAACATCCCAATCCACAATCAAAATCTTTTTAGTGCCCAATTCTGGCTGTTTCAGGTAAAGCGGTAAAGCAAGAGCTTAATAATATGTTCACATATTATAATAAGTGGTAAAAATAGGTTGAATTCTAACAGCACTTTTCGTCCAAAAACTAGGAGTAGGGAATACTGACAAGACAGAGAATCCACTATCAAATTAGATAGAAAAGTCAAATTTCCAGATAATTCTAAAGTGGTTCTCACTCTTTCATTCAAAATAAAACTTGCTGCAACAGCCACATTGTTGAATAAACAAAATCCCATTGCCTCATCTTTCTCAGCATGATGACCTGGGGGCCTCACAATAGCAACAGCGGAATCCAGTTCACCGCTAGCAACTCTCTCAGCTACCTAACAAACTTATGTTGTTAGACTTATTAAATGCATAAGTAGTTCATGCAAATGGCAGTTAATATCCTTCAAATTGAGCAATTATTATGCATGTTCATATGCCAGGTCAGGCCTTACATTTTTAAACCTCAGACTATTGGAGTATTGAAAAACACTGAATTGTAGAAGGCCAAAGGAAAATTCTCAAGAAACTAAAATACATACAAAACATTCAGGTCTTTGACAGAATGTTAAGGAAAATACTTGAATGTTGTCCCAAAAAGTTCAAGCTTATTACATTTGGATAAGAAAATTATTTCTCGTAATGGCACAATTATGACATATTATTATTTCTATAACTTTACTAACTTACTAACAAGTTAAAAAAACTATCATGATTAAGATGAAAAATCTTAGAAGTATCTTATGATACGAATCAAACAACAGGTTGATATGCAGCTTCTGTAAAGTCTAAATGATACAGAATATTTGGGCATTACATCAATGACAGAGCCAGAAGCAAGATATGCAGCTTCTGATGACCCTTCATTGAAATATATAGAATTAAGTTTGGATGCAATCCTATCTCTTCGTGAATCAAACTGTTTGGAGCTTATATTCTTAATCAAATTAACATGATTTTTGGAGTGAACTGCCAAAATATGTTTATCTTCTGCTTCTTTAGCATTCAAAACAACACACCTGAAAGAAAAAAGAAAACAAAAAATTCTTTAGAAAAGCAGTTAAATCAAACTAGAACAAAAGTAAATAACCGCCCAACATAAGCCATGAAAGTTCAAATCAGATTCACAAGTACAATTCTATTGTCAAGCGTTGTTGGGATATTCGTATAAGCATTTGAAAGGACTTTAAATGGAACAAATATAACAATATAGGCACTTCAGTAGCAAGTAAGTTTCCGATGGGGCGAATGTCCCTGAAAACTTCATGTATCTCCAAAATAAATCAATGAAGAATATAAAATATCCTTGATACACATACAATCAAAACCAAAAGTCTGTTTTTTCATGATCTCCATACCTCATTTAACCAGAATCAGAAGCACACACTAAGAAATAAGAATTGATATTTGTACAATGCACCGTAGCTCTAAGATGCAAATATTTTTCATGAGCCTGAGCTAAATTGCTAGATTATAACGAGGAAACTTTTACATTCCTTTATTGTTCTCTCATTATTTTCCCTTCCATTTTCTTAGCAGCAAATCTATGGAAGCGGGAACTAACAAATTTTAAATATTTACAAAAAAGAAAGTATACTTTTCAAGAACACCGGCGTTCTGGAGCTTGTTCCAAATAGCCCTAATCCGATTGGGGTTCTCGGGATGGTAATCACCGTCAGGCGTGTGATGTTTACCCATCCTTTCGTCGTACAAAATCCCCACCCTCCGTTCACTATCACCACAACAGCCGGATCTCTTGCTCCGTGGATCTACCTCTTCCATGGCGCCAAACCTTCGCAGACAAAAATACTCTCTCTTAGTCCCAAACCCTCTGCCCCACTTCGTGTATCTGGTTGGTGCGGAAAAATTCGGAGAGTCAATAACTTTGGATGGATTCCGAGGAGGAATAAAGTGGACTGCGGAGGGGGAAGTGACTAGTCGCTAAGTTGGAGGCTGACTATTGAATTTCCGCTTACGTGGAGCCCGCATTCTCTGTCTGGTCTGACCCACTAATGATACGGCTAGGGACGCGAGTAACTACAAATTCCAATAATTGGACTGGCAAATAATATATAGAATTCTACATATTTTTATAATTATAAATAATCGTATGAGCATTTTTTATAAAAAAATAATTAATTTATTAGACTCATTAAATTAAAAGTTTTCACTATTTATATTTTACTCGTTTATCCTCTTTTTATAATTTTATAATTATCACATCCTCTCGCTGCACCTCTCTCTCTTTAAAGTTTAAACTTGGTTAGAGATTAAATGGGAGGTATATTTGGTTAAAGATTCTCTCTAAATATTAACTAATGTAATTTAAATTTATTTTATTCTTTTTGCAGTGAGTTCAGAGAGAGAGAATTTTTGAAAGATTAAAATTTTAAGAGAGAGAAGAGAAAAACATTCAAAATATTGAGTGTAGAGAAAAATATAAAATTTTGAGAAATTTCTCCACTCTACAGTAATATATATGTTATATATTGTATATAACTTATCTATTTATATTTTTATAGATGAATTTATACATTGTTTATATATGCTAGATATTTTGCGCACACATATATAAACATACATATGCATCCACAAACGTTATATGCACCCGCATATATAACATATATATTTATATATTATTTATTTATATTGTTGATATAATATATGTGAATGAGGTAATAAAGTATCTAGCATATTATCAATTTAAACAATCTATCAATATGTATAATATATATAAAAGTGTAAAAATTGGATAAACATTTTTGACTATTTTGTCTATATAGTTTGCTTAGTAATCTTTAATTACCCTTCTTAATGACATGTGATGTGATTTAATGAGATATTTATCTATATAGTTTATATATCTATTCAATTCTATTTTCTCTTTTTAAAACATACTGTATTAAATTTATTGAGTGAATTCAAACTCTGAAACATTGAGATTATTTGGTTAGTAAAGTCTATTGGAGAGAGAGAAGGAAATGGACAATCGGTTGAAAAAGTTGCAAAGAGTATAAAATGCCTAGCAGTCAATTCCGCTTTCAATTTTTTAAATAAACGAAACGTTTCGAATATTTCGGTGTTTCGGTGTGCTGTTTTGGAAAAAAATTATGGTCATCCAAAATAATGTTATAAAAATTATTTTATATAATATAACTGAGAAAAAAATTGAATCACTAGATCATATCATGTAAATAATACTTAATTACCATTAAAATTTAACAAAACATCATATTAAGGACATTAATATTCAACAAAAATATCATATTAAATAGCAAGATCATCATGAAACACACAAATATTCAAAATTCTCATTATTTGCGTGATAAGCTTAGTTTCATCTTCATCATCATCATTATTCGCATCACAAGCTTGAGTTTCATCATCATCCTTCTCATTTATTTTGCACTTCTCACGCTTCATTGTTTTTTCAAGTTCAGCTTCTACATTGATATCTTCTTCATCACGATTTGGTTACTCGACAATTTTCCATCCACCGATTTCTTCAAGACACAATAGCATTGGTTCTTCACTTACTGACTCATCCAATATATCAATATTCTCCAAACTTATAGGGTCAGAAGAACTCTCACTCTTATTTTGCTTGTGCATGTGATTAAGTAAAATTAACATAATTATGATAACTGATATATGATATGACAATTCAATTAATTTTTTACATTGAATACTTTACATTTCTCAGATCTTCAAATTATATTGTACGAAAACAAGATCATTCAATCTTTGAAATTCTAATATATTTCTTTTCTTTGAGTGGATGTGCTAAAAAAATACTCTAATTCCTTTCACATCCACTTGAACTACAATATTGGCTGAAGATACGAATTGCTAATCTTTGTAATTCAAGAGTATTTTCATTAAATTGATCCCACCATACATCTGCAAACGAAAATGAATCACTAAAACAAATATGTTGAGAATAAATTCAATTAAAACAACATAAATTCATAGGAGAAAAATCAACCTGGTGTTATTTTTGCTCATTTTCGTATAGGAAAAGAATAATGTCACATGGCACTATAGTGTAGGCCTGCAATACTATAGTGCCACACGACACTACAGTAGTGTCGTGACACACAGTGCTGTGACACATAGTACCCTGAGATATTGTGATGGATCACAACAATTGCAGTGTCGTTTGGCACTGCAGTTATGCACAAATTATAGTGGGTCTTACTGCAGTGATAATTTCGAAATCAAATATTATTTTCACTTTATTTCTAAAATCTGATATTTCATTATCTAAAAAATATATAGATATCATGATATTGGTCTCAGTGTTAATAGTGAGTAAAGAACACACTTACTATCAGGGTGATCTTCCTCTATGATTAAAAGTTAACAAAAAATTCTGAAAGAATAATAATCGTATTCTCTCAAAGGATTGCCTAACAAAAATTTATCATTTCCCAATAAATCTCTAGATCTCATGTGTTGAGTACATCTAGAGACAAAAATAGTATGGTTGATTATTCTACATATTCACACACGTCCTACAAGAGGTATATGATTCTTATACATGTATGTTTTAGGTTTAAAGTTATACTATAATTATTTTGATCGCGAGAAAACGAAGATAGCATGTGAGGAACGAGGAGGAAAATGCAAAAATAGGATTATGGCACCGCCCTGTCTGACGTCAGTGATCGGCAGTCGGCAGTCAGTGGACAACGACGGTGGGTGTCTGACAGTGGTGATGGGTGGGGGGGAGTCCTATCGTTGGGGGCAACTGTAGTCCTATTTAGGGAAGTTTCGTAGAAATCATGATACCAACCCATCCTATCACTGCAGAGTTTTATGATAACACTAACTCTATCTATTATCTTTTAAAATTTTAAATTAATGTAATTTTAAAATTATTATTAATCATTAATTTTATGAAAATTAAAAAGATTGACAATTGATTGGGTTTGGCCCAATTTTGACCAAGTCAATAAATTGTTTAGTGACTACGTCAAATTTAATAATTTTAAAAGATAATTATAGAGATAATTTTAATTAAATAAATAATTTTTCTTAATTAAAATGTTTTTGTTCGAAACTTGAAGATTATGAAGATGAACATTAAGTGGAGAATGAGATATTTTGGAAATATGTAATCTTCAAGTCCTCTTTGTAATTTTATTTTTTTATTTCAATGATTGTAATTTAGAAATACTCAACAGTCACTTGGCTCATTATTATTTTATTTGATTGTTAAATATATGTTTATCGATATGATGGATAATATGACCATGCATTAGTCGATCACATGTCATACATGAAACCCCTTACAGTTTTATTTAATTTTCACCTCATCACTAGAAACATGATTTGTTAGGATTGTCCTAATATGTTTATATGAGTTGTTTTGAAAAATCGCTTACATATAAACTGCTGGGTTTTAATTAGTTAAAACTTGATAATCACATCACTCTAAAGGAACAATCAACTTTAGTCAAATTTGTTTATTAAATTTTGATGAATGTAATTAATTAATTAATTTAAGTTCACCTAATTATGAATCAGGCTCTTAAGAATGTTAAATGAACTTAGACCAATTAGATTGTATTAATTGTTAATTTCACATTCATGGGGTTATTATTTTAACTAGTAATTAATTTAGAATTAATTGATTAGTTAAAATAGATACACATTATCCTAAAATAGTGATGGGAGAAGGTTGACATGTCAATGTAACATATGGTCTCCATCATTAGTACAACACTGTGAGGTACGGTGAGGGCCTCGAGATGGTTTTGTTTTCATCCCCCTAAGGAAGGTTTCGAACTGTATCAATACCAAGGTTGGACTTCTTAAGAAGATATGAGTAAGTAATGTAGTTTAGTTTTGATTGACCCTAAGCTGGCATATTCTAAATCAAGTCATGAAATCTGAAATAATGGGTTACACTCACAAAGTCGCGATTAAGCTTTCATGTATAATTGTGACTTGACCAAATAAACGAGACCTTATTGTTAAAAGAGAAAATATGAGATATTTTTAAATTTTAATTAATAAGCATGAGAATATCCCATAGATAACCTAGGATTAATCTGACCGACCTTAAGGAGGCACGTTAATAGTTAGGTTGTTTTATTGTGGATTAGTAATGATATATTTATGAGTTTAATATATTGCATTCATGCATCACATTTACTTTCCGAATTCTGGATATTTATTTCAATTATATTGAATTGTGTATATTTTATTTTTCAGTTATTATTATGTCTACCATGAACAACCCTACTACTTTACTTGCACTTCAGCAATTGAACGATGACAACTCAATAAGATGAAAATCAAACTCGAACATGTTGCTAGTTTATGAGCATAATGAATTTATTCTTGTTGAAGAAAGTCTTGAAAGGCCTGCAATCTATACTTGGGTTATTGACACATGGGCTACCATTGGGAATAAGGTAAATGTTACCGAGCAAAATCATTTTCATTCTGTTGTTAGTAGTAACAAAAGAAAGAAGAAAAGTGGTAAGGAAAAAAGCCAGAATAATAATAAAAAGAAGGTCAAAAGGTCAGCCAGGGGTGAGAAGAACAATATTGATAACGAGCTCACAGGAAAATGTTTCCATTGTGAGGTTGAAGGTAGATGGAAGAGAAACTGTAACAAGTATCTCTCTAAACTGAAAAAAAGGTAAATATGATTTACTTGTACTTGAAACTTGTTTAGTGGGATATGATTTGTCATCCTAGATACTGGATTTAGGAGCCATTAACCATGTATGTTCTTCTTTGCATATACTTGATTCGTCAACGGAGCTGGCTGATGGCGAGGTCATTATGAAAGTTGGCAGTGGTGCGCTCGTGTTAACAGCATCATTAGGGACAATCCGCCTAAATTTTAGAAATAATTATTTAGTTTTGAACGATGTTTATTATATTTCTAGATTTTTGAGAAATTTGAATTCTCTTTCGTTACTGCATTTACAATTTTTTGAAGTTTCTTTAACTAATAATGAGTTTATTATTTCTAAGAATTGAACAGACTATATCTGCTTAAGCTGACTGAACGCGCGTTAAATAATTCCGAATCATATTAAGTAGCAAAACTAAAAGTAATAAACGACAAAGAGTTTCTCATGATGATGATAACACATATCTTTGACATCTTAGGTTGAGATATATTAATATAGATAGGTTAAACAAATTACAGAACATTGTGCTTTGAGAGAACTAAAAATTGGAACTCTTCTTGTTTTTGAATCTTGTCTAGAGGGTAAAATGACCAAGATACTTTTCACCGGAAAGGGCCAAAGAGCCAAAGAACCACTTGAGTTAGTGCATAATGATGTCTGTGGACCGATCAATGTACAAGATAGAGATGAATATAAATATTTTGTCACTTTTATTGACGATTACTCAAGATATGGTTATACTTACCTAATGCATAGAAAGTCTGAAACTTTTGGAATGTTTAAAGACTTCAAAGATGAAGCTGAAAAGCAGTTAGGTAAATTATTGAAAACCCTTCGATCAGATCGAGGTGATGAATACTTGCTGAAGTATGTAATCCTATCCCAACTCACAGCACCTGAAACTCCACAACGAAATGGTGTTTCAGAAAGGAGAAACTGAACCTTATTAGATATGATTAGGTCGATGTTAAGCTACTCATCACTATCACTTACCTTTTTAGGATATGCATTGCACACAACAACATATATTTTGAATGCAGTGTCTTCTAAGCCTATAAGCAAGACACCTTTAAGAGTTATGGAATAGCTCCAGACCCAGTTTGCATCATCTCCGTATATAGTGGTGGCCAACTCACATTCTTAGACCCAAGATTGGAAAGTTAGACTCAAGATTTGAAGTATGTATATTCATTGGCTATGCTTCAAAGACTAGAGATGAGTACTTTTATACTTACAAGGATCAACATATGTTTGTATCGACAAACGCCACATTCCTTGAACATGGCTATATGAAAAATTACAAGCCTTGAAGTAAAGTAGTTCACGAGGAATTAGCGTCTGACGAGATCAGCCACCTTCATTATCAATTATTAAGGACACCCCGTTGCAACATCATAGTGGAAGGGTTGTAAGACAAATTATTCGCTATGAAATTGAGGCATATGTCCTAGTGTCTGACACTGATAAGAATGATCCATTATCTTATGAATAAGCTATAGATGATCCTAAAAATGAGAAATGGCAAGATTCCATGAACCAGAAAATTGAATCGATGTATTCCAATTCTGTCTGAGAATTTGTAGATCCACTTGAAAATGTCAGGCCCATTGGATGTAAATGAATATTCAAGAAGAAAGGAGGTGCAGATGGAAAGTATAGACTTTCAAGGCACAGCTGGTAGATAAGGGTTATACACAAAGGGAACGAGTCTATTATGAAGAGACATTCTCTCCTATTGCCATGCTAAAATTCATACGCATCATTTTGTCCATTGTCACTAGTTTGGACTATGAAATATGGAAAATGGACGTCAGGACAACTTTTCTGGATGTCTCTCTTAAAGAAAACATCTATATGATGCAACCATAAGAGTTCGTGAAAAGGGGGCAAAATCAGAAAGTGTGCAAGTTGCTGAAATCTATTATGGAATAAAGAAAACATCTAGATCTTGAGATCTTACCTTTAATGAGGTTATTAAATCATATGGCTTCGAGCAAAATCTTTGACAGAGCTTGTTTTTATAAATACGTCAAAGACAAGATAATGGTTTTCTTAGTTCTTTATGTTGACGATATTATACTCATTGGGAATGATGTAGAAACTTTATCAAATGTAAAGAAGTGGTTGGATGAGAAATTTCAAATGAAAGATTTGAGATAGGCGAACTATGTTATAGGCATTCGAATCCTAAAGGATAGAAAGAACAAGCTTTTGAAATTTTCTCAGGCATCTTATATTGATAAGGTGCTGAAGAAATTCTCTTTGGAAAATTCCAAGAAAGGTCAACTACTAACCATACATGAAATTATCCTCTCCAATAAGCAATGTCCTAAGATATCTCGGGAGGAAGACAATATGATAAAGGTTCCTTATGCCTCAGATGTTGGTAGTCTCATGTATTCCATGTTGTGTACAAGACCAAACATCTGTTATATAGTGAGAATTGTCAGTCATTATCAATTGAATCCAGGTTTGAAACATTGGATTGCAGTAAAACACATTCTCAAGTATCTTAGGAGAACGAGAAACTATATGCTTATTTATTTAGGTGAAAACCTCATTGGATATACTGATTCTAATTTCAATCAGACAGAAATAGTCGAAAGTCAACATCTGGATCAGTATTCACCCTAGGTTTAGGAGCTATAGTCTGGAGAAGTATCAAACAACCCAGCATTATAGATTACACTATGGAAGCTGAATATATAGTGGCTTGTGAAGTTGTGAAAGAAGCGGTATGGCTTAGAAAGTCTATACTGATCTGGAAGTGGCTTCATATATGGACAAGCCACTGATCATATACTATGACAACAGTGGGCGGTAACTAATTCCAAAGAACCAAGGAGTCACAAGTGGAGCAAGCACATATAGAGGAAATATCATCATGTAAAAGAGATCGTGCATCGATGAGATGAGACTGTTATTAAGATAACGTCATTTTAGAACCTGACTGATCCTTTTACCAAGACACTTTCTGCGAAGTCATTTAAGGGTCGTGCGCATAACATGGGGTTGAGAGAGATGCCACATTTACTTTGGGGCAAGTGAGAGATTGTTGGGGGTTATACCCTCAAAGCACGCGTTTTGACATTTTAATATGAAATTTAATGAAATTACATTTTTCTTATAATTGTTCTTTAAATTATTGTTGAATAATTTATATAAATATCTAAAAATTTCATATTCATTAATGAAACTATGATCTTATATTAAGATCATAGATAATGAATAAAAATGTCAGTGACACATTAAAGTATGAAACCTTTAATGAATGGTTGCTAGCACAGTTCACTAAGTATTATGAATGTATGTGATCTGGATCTAGGTCATTGATGTGGATAGACATCTTAGTCAAAATACTTTATATAATAAGATTATATATGACATGACCGATACAAATTAATATCTTTGTTAACATACTGTGTATCATAAAGATTTAATACACATCAATCTGATGATCACATGTAGATCAGTCTGAATCTAGAGTAGTCATGAACTCATGTACATGTCTACTAGATCTTTTGATTCACTCGTTAAGATTTGTTTGTAAAACAAGCTTGTGACTTTTATTTTGGAGATTCAGTAACATGGATATCTGGGAACATGATCTTATAAGATTTGAAATCCAAGCTTTCTTAACGTATCATGTATTGATTCTCTTAACTGTTAATTTTACAATTGAATGGTTATTGAGCTCAAATTTATAATACGTTTATAATTAGTCATTCACTAGTGAATTAGTAGTGCTTAAAGATCAATAGGTAATTTGAAGGGTAAAACGATAATTTTGACCAGCAATAATTTACGAACCAATATTTGGATGACAAAATTATGTGAAATGTTATATCAGTGGACTACACAAGAATACTCTATAATACATTATATAATCTCTAGGAGTGTAGTTTCATATTTATAGTGGAGTAATAAAGAAATTAATAAATAAGATTATATAATTAAAGAGTTTCATTATTAATTTGGTTTATTGGAGTTTAAGATTATAAGTCCATGGTCTCTAAGTCACATCTGTACTACACAATCTAGGGTGTGAATATTTCAGGACATGAGAAAATGACTGACTTGCAAAATAATTTTTTATTTTGGGGCAAGTACGTAATTATGTAAATTATGTGCGATTCATTAATTAAGAATTAATTAATTGAATTATTTATATATAAAGTTCAGAAATCACACACACACACATATATATACATAATTATATCGATTAATATTTTAATTATCGATAAGTGAGAGATAATATCTAACTTGTGAAATTAAATAATTATAAATTATTATTAGATAATAATTTGAATCAACTAAATCTATTATTTGTGAAATAACAGATAAATTAGTTGATAGAGATAATCAGATATGTTAATTTTGAATTAACTGATATCTAGATATTTATCTTATTAAAACAAATATTTAATTTATAGTAATTGTCACTTGTCAATAACTGATTGAGAATTAGAGATTGACATGAACTACTATAGTGTCATAGCTACTACAATAGTGGACGTGAAATACTATAGTGCCACACATCACTACAGTAGTGTCGTGCACAAATTACAGTGGATCCCACTGCAATAGTAATTTTGAAATTAAATATTATTTTCAGTATATCCCTAAAACTTTGATATGCCATTATCTAAAAATATATGTATTATTCTATTGGCCTCAATGTTGATAGTGAGTGAATAACACAATTGTTATCAGAGATTTTTTTCTTCGTGATTAAAAGTTAATCAAAAATTCTGAAAGAATAATCATCATATTCTCTGAGAGGATTGTCTCGCAAAAATTAATCATTTTCAGTAAATCTCTAGATATTATGTGTTGAGTACATCTCGAGACAGAAAAAATGTCTTTGATTATTCTACGTCCCCACACACATCTTAGTGCGTTTGATGATTGATTTTAGAAAGTGTGAATCTCAAAGTTCGTTGTTCGTGGGAACACATGATTATTGATTTGTGAGAACGCTTGATATAAATTACAAAATTTATATGATTAGTATCCATATATGTCTTAAATTTAATATATAATAGATCTGATTAAAATGAATTCAAAATAAAAATTTTATTTTAAAAACTATTACATCACACTTTTTTTTATTTTATCAAAAAAAATATACATTCATTTTTAATAAATTTTTTAAAAACCACCATCCCTCGGCCGCAGTTTTCCAGCATGCATACCATTGAGGGCATTCCAAACTTCATCCTTGGTGAAAGGAGAAGATTATTGTTGGATCTGAAGATCTGATAGACGTTGATCAACCGCGTCTACCACAGATTTAATCTTATCCTCCGAACGGTTTGAAGAGGTGAAAAGGGTGCCAAAATAATTCGCTAAAATCTCCCCATATCCTCAATCTTTTCCTTCCAAATCCCTGTATTATCAAATAAGCACATAATAGTGTTTTTCCTCCGACGTTCAGAAGCTCTCGAGTGGAAGTAAGCTGTGTTGCGCTCCCCAAACTTCAGCCAGTTAACCCTCGAACTCTGATGCCAGAAGATTACCTCCTGATTTTGCAGGTTTTTAAGCTCCTTTTCCAACTTTGCTATTTTGGCCCAATCGGAACTCTAGAGATCCGCATTATAGTGTAGCTCCTTTGAGGTCCGTCCAATTTTTTTTACTCAAGTTGCCAAATTTGTTTTAGCCCCACGAGGAAACTCTGTCTGATTTGCACCCGGGGGATCTAACAGCCAGGCTTCCTCAATCACACCTCCACACTCCTCGTGTTCTGCCCAAATCGATTCGAATGAAACCGACGCAAAGCTTTCACACCCCTACTAACCGAATCTGATCTATTGAGATGAAACACCAAAGCTCTGTGATCCGAAGTTAAGAACCGGTCATGCTCTATAACAGCCAATGGAAAGGCAGCTCGCCAATTACTATAGGAAACCACGATCCAAAACTTCTCTAATATTAGCTGATCTGAATCTTTTATTATTCCAGATGAATTTAGGCCCTCTGAATTCAACTTCAATAAGACTGCAATCATGGAGGACACTTTGGAAATTTTTCATTAAATTCCCATCTCTAGGAACTCCCCCTAATTTCTCAGAATTGTCAAGAATCTCATTAAAATCACCACACAACAACCAAGGCAAAGAGAGAGAAATACCCAGCTTACGGATCAGCTCCCATGACTTTCCTCTCTCGCTGTGCTCCGGGTTTCCGTAAAAACGAGTGAGCCTCCAAACAAAATCATCATCCATTTTAATAGAAATTTCCGTTGAGGAGACCAGTTGCTGGAATGTCGGGGTTGGGTAGCTGAGAATCGGTGTAAACCTTCTTTTCATTTGCGGCTGAAATTTCATCTGAGGGCCTTCTTTTCCTGCCTTCCTTTCTAGCTTTAATAAGACTCGCCAAAGTTTTCTCCTTCCCCTCATGGTTCTGTCTCTTCCATGTTTTTTGTTTTTTCCAGATTTTTAAGCAGAGCTGGAGATAATAGGAATTTTGGGCTGAGGGTCTCCACTCGTATTCGGGCTCTTCTGGACTTCTTTTCCTTTCTCTGCCATTCTATCGGGCTTGGCTTGGCTTTTACAATTGGTCTTAAAGTTTAATTACCTTTTAGCAGAAATGGATGTCTCCAGGGGGCCTCCTATCTCTTCATTTTCTTTTGAAACAGGCACGTGTTCCAAGTGGTCTAAAACCATGAGATCATTTGTTTCCAACATGGCAGCTTTGTATTGGGGAGCATTCCCTTCCTCGCCGTCGCCTACCTTTGCTATCAGTATCTCAGCAGAGGTCGTTCCATGCTCATGCGCCATCTTTTCCATTGATTTGGACAAAGTTGCGTCGTACTTATCGGTTCCCTCCTTGGTGCCGTGTTCTATGAAATTTCGGCCACCCTCCCTTCTTCGCTGCCTCTCTTTACTTTCTGAACATATTGATGTGCTAATAGCCCCTCTCATGGTATCCTCTATTTCAGAAGAGCCATCTTCCTCCTCTATTTTCCCATTTTTTGCGTCTTTTCATTTCAATTGCACTCTGAACCAAGAGCTGACTTGCTTCTTTTCTTCTGTCTTCATTGCATTATCCTCAGACCATTTTGGACAATCATTTTCTGCATGGTCAACACATCCGCAAACAAAACAGAAATCAGGTTCGTACTGAAAATTTACCCACAACACCTCAGATTGGTTATCGACCCGGATTTTCATAACCCTTCTCAAGGGTTTAGCAACATCTAATCTGACTCTGATAGGGATAAATTTTCCAACATATTGTCCTTCAATATGTTCTTCCACCGCTATAAACTCTCCCAAGGTTTTACCAATAATTTCTGCCATTTTTGATGTCATACAAAGGACTGGAAGCGAGTCTCCAATAATTTCTGCCATTGCATCGGGTCTCCATGAGGGTCTTTCGATCTTAAAAATAGTTCATAAGAATAGTGAGAAACGAAATAAATTGGATCAAAATATGTTTTGGTGTCAAAACATATTTCTTACATCTATATGTGATGAGTGATGTCATTTAATTAATTAAGTGTGATTATTTGCATTGAAATTAAATAGTTTATTATTTTTTAATTATTAAATAATTATTAAATAAAAATTAATTAATTAATTAATTAATTGATAATGATCAATTAAATCTATCAATTGGATTGATAAATTTCAATACAAATAAATTTCAATATAAATAATCACACTTAAACTATTTAATTGATTTTTGACAATTTGAATATATGAGGGTGAATTGTTAGAAATTTAAAATATATTTGTAAGTATCAAAAATTTGATTTTATAAATATCTAATATCAATTTGATTGCAGAGAGCGAGATAGAGATGTAGATATCCTATCAGATATAGAGAAAAAGAGTTTTCTCCCCTCTCTAGTGATTGCCGCGATTTTAGAGAGTATTAAATGAAAAATATTCGATTTTTTCCTTCAATCATTTTGAGAGCCCATACTCAAATTCCTACACAAAATTCTTGTGAAATATATTTATGAAATTAACGGGTAGTTGTTGGTGGACAAAATTCACAAATCGTTCTTGGAGTTTAAAGGTATGATTAGGTTCCCAAAGTTTGAAGAACACTCGAAGGAAAACCGTTAGTTAAAAAATTCTCTGATATAAAGTATAGGTAAAAAATTGTTTCTAACCTTATCTTATCGTTTAATACCGTATATGCATAATCGCACGTTGTTTGGTTTTAAATTATTTAATTTGATTAAATAAGTTAATTGAAATTTGTTTGATATTCCGCCCATGAACCGTTCGTGGGTCAAACTTATTTTTAATTAATTTTAAAACCTACCGATCCCAACAGTATATACGAACCGGGATGAAGGACTGATACAGAAATTATTATAAATATATGATGATCCTCATTTAAATGGTAAGAAATTATCCATATTGTTAATATATTAAAAACACTATAGTGATTTGATCGTCAGAGTGTAGTAAGTGGGATACCCCCGGTGCCCTGCCTACTACTTTCACAATCGTATTTTTTGCATCAACAGTTTGGCGTCGTTTGCGGGAACATAGATCTCCATTTTTCAAAAATGATCAAAAAAATTATCCACAATTGACACCGTCGCTGCAATGGTGAAACGATCCAAAATGGGTTGAAGAATCATAAAAAAAACATCAATGCTTTGATAAGTGATTGAAGTTGGAAAATTGTTGTGGTCGTCGTCATTGCTGACGTCATTGACGTTGCTGCCGTCGCACCCAATATCAAGCATCATCATTGTCATTGAGCATCGATGATGTCACTAACAGCTTCAAGCAACTGCGGTCGCTGCCACATCGTCAACTGTGGTCACCACCATTGTCGTGAACCGCAAGTGACAGCCGCACAACTCACCATCAGACTATGTTGTCATGGAGCAATGATGCTTCCACCCAAAGTCTCGAATCATCACGATCACTGCCATTATCAAAACTGTGAAGATGAAAAACCCCTACAACGAATAAGCTTCATCATCAAGCTTCAGTCGCTACCATCACCGACGTCAAGCTTCGTTGCCATCTAGGCCAAAACCGCCATAAAGGATTTATAAATTTCATCACTTTTTTCAAATTAATGAAAGTTATGTTTCGAAAGACAACCAAAAATCTATTTTTTTTTTAAATTAAGTGGGAGGGTCATTTACGTTGAAACGTTCCTAAGGTCTCCAGCGCGAACTTGATCGTGCCACAATAAATGGTTTAGAACCACTTATAGCGGTCCTCTCTTCAATGAGAGAAACTTTGGAGTCGTGTCGCTTTGAGTGATCGAGTTGCTTGAGAAGCTAAGACTTTTAAAGGAAGTGGTGGGGCAGGGCCGTCCCATAGATGGATTGTTAGTACATAGCAATTTTTAAGAGTCGATGTGGTTAGACACTTAAACTGAAGCACATTGGAATCTCCACATAGGGGCTATTCAATAGGTCCAAGGTGACCAAAACCATTGGTGATCGGTTAAGCTTGATGTGGAGACATTTGAGCATTAACCAAATGAGAAGAGTCTCGATGCGATAGGAGATAGTTTGGACTTCATCCCTCGATGAGAGAAGCAATCGTTTTTTATCGTAACATCATGGAGGAAATATTTTTTAATGGAGTTTTAATTATTTAAGTAGTTGCATCATGCATCTTACTTTCCTAAATGACTGGACATTTATTTACACCGCTTTATTTATTCTTTTCGATAATCATTTTAATATTCCCATTCTCAACTATCTTAAACGCGAACAATATTAACTGCTGATAATTACGGTGATTGAAAAGAACAAGTTCGTGCTCGCCACCCCTTGTTCCTTTGAGTCTTTTAGTGAATGAACTCAAGAGAAAAATGTTGCTTATGCTTCTTGGCTACGTTATGATGAGATGGCCTGATATCACATATTGGCTTCTGTTAGCAATGTGTGCAACAACAGCATCAGAATTTGGAAACCACCACTGATATGTTGTTGAACATCACCAAAATGCTTTGAAGACCAGGGTCATTATGCCAAACAAGCAGCTATGCGAAACTGTGTGAACTGCAAGATAAAACCTGGAACTCTTGTTAGAGAACATATGATGCTGATCATTAGTTATCTGAATAAGATGGAGATCGTGGATGCTGAGATTGATGGCGAGACTTAGGCGGCTATGATCATAGAGACTCTGCATGATACCATCGGGAACTTCGAACTTAATTATTTGATGAATATGTTGAGGTACTCGCTTCCTGAGATTATGAAAGAGTTGCAAGCCGCTGAGACTTTGTTTCTAAAGAGCAAGAGGAAGACTAGAGAGGCGAGTTTTACTAAAAGTAAGCCTTCGACCTCTGGCTGCAAAAGGAAACATGAGAGGAGATATGAATAAGGCTAAGAAGAAAAAACGCAAAAGTTACAGATGGTAAGGGCACTGCAAAATGAACATGTTGTAAGACAAGTGTCATCACAATGTATTCAATAACCATTGGATTGAATAGAGCACTAGTATTATCTATATCAGTTAGAACTTGATAACGGTTATATGATTTTACATGATGTTTATTATAAGCAAGTTTTTAGGAAGAATTTTATTTTTATTGGTGCATTAATTGAGCAATGATTTGATCTTGAATTCATTGATAAGATATTGGTATTGCTAGAAATTGATGCATGATTACTGTTGCACGCATGTTTAATAAACTGTTTTACGTAAAACCAATAGTTCCAATAATATGTGACGCTGAAGTGAATAATGATTCATAAAAGGATAGTAAAATATTGAAGTATGACTCAACTGATCTAACCTATTTATGGCACTTACGCCTTGAGCATATTAGCTTGGACAAGATCAAAAAACTTGTGAAAGATGGTCCTTTACAAACTTTAGTGTGGGATCACTACCCACATGTGAATCCTATATTGAAGGCAAAATAACCAAAAGACATTTTTCAGAAAAAAAGTAAAAAGAGTCATTCAATACCTTGAACTCATACATTGTGATGTATGTGTGCCATTGAATATCCAACCAAGAAGAAGTTATGAATACTTCGTAACCTTCACTGATGACTACTCACATTTTGGTCATGCTTATCTAATGCGTCAAAAGTCTGGAACATTTGAAAAGTTCAAAGAGTATAAGGCCTTGGTTGAAAAGCAATTAGAAAAATAAATCAAAACAGTATGATCCAATCGTGGTGGAGAGTGCTTACGAGGAGAGTGTTAGCCCTATATTTCTATGAGAGAACTTTTGATGATAACAAAACATTAACATTACCAATAAATCTAATCAAGTTTGTAGAGGCTATTGACAAAATTACCACAATGTATTCCAATTGAAGATCATGAAAATATTTACTTTCATGTAATTTTTATTAGGAGCTTACTCATTTTATTTGCCTTTTGTAAAGCTCAATTTATTTACGGATGCCAATCCTTAAATTAAGTCACTATCCATAAAAAGCCTAAACACTAAAAATCATATCTCTCTTGCACAATAAACAAAATACATGAAATAAAGTAAGTTTCAATTTCAAGTGAATAAAGAGAGATAGAGCTTACCCAAATAGTTTTTGAGCATATTGTGTTATTTTGGGTAGGATTTTTCATTGCATTTTTTTCTTTTCTTATCAAGGATGGAGTGTTCTTTCCTTTGTCTATATTAAAAATTTGAAATTTTCCCTCCTTAAACCCTAACATTCATCTTCTCTATAAATACACCTCATTTTTATTCACAAAACACAAATTCATAGCCAAGAGACTTGCTCTTAAAATTCTCCTACAATCACTCATAATATTTTGAGCTTCATACTTGTAAATTTCTTGAGTGAGCAAGATTATTTTTTTTGTGAGCTTTATACTTGAAAATTTGTGATGCACGCTAAATGGGTAAACAAGTTAAGAACTCTTTCAAATCAAAACATATGGTGTCGACCACTAGACCATTGCAATTACTACACATGAACCTATTTGGCGCTTCAAAAATTGCAAGTCTTGGGGGTTAACACTATGCATTTGTCATAGTTGATGATTTTTCAAGATACACTTGGATTTGTTTTCGAAAAAATAAGGATGAAACTTTTAAAGCATTTATAAAGTTTTGCAAACTAGTTCAAAATGAAAAAGGTTTTACAATTTCCAAAATTAGAAGTGATCATGGTGGAGAATTTGAAAATAAAAACTTTTAAACTTTTTGCGATGAAAATGATTTTTCACATGAGTTTTCTACTCCTAGAAATTCATAACAAAATGGTGCTGTTGAGAGGAAAAATCAGTCCCTATAATAAATGCAAGAACAATGATAAATGAGAATGACTTTCCTAAGTATTTTTGGGTCGAAGTCGTTAATACATCTTTCGACATTATGAATCGTGTTTTACTTAGACCTATTTTAAACAAACCCCTTATGAACTTTGGAAAAATAAAATTCCTAATATTAGTTATTTTAAAATTTTGGGGTATAAATGTTTTATTTTAAACAATAAGGACAACCTTAGTAAGTTCGATTCTAAAACTGACTTAGGAATATTTTTAGGATATTCCACATCTAGCAAAACATATAAAGTTTATAATAGAAGAACATTAGTTGTGGAAGAATCCATGCATGTTGTCTTTGATGAATCTATTCCCTCTAACATCTTTTATGATCAAGATGATGATGCAATTATAAGAAAGGTGGAAGGGGTTAATATCAATACTAATGAAGGATCAAGTCACTCTCCTCAAGAAAATGTCAAAACACAATATTGCAACCAACATCCAAAAGAATGGAAGTTTGTAAAAGATCATCCAAAGGAGCTCTTAGTGGGAGACATATCAAAAGGGGTATAGACTCGCTCTACGCTTCATAATATGGGTAATGTTGCTTTTATTTCTCAACTTGAGCCTAAATCTTTTATAGAGGCCGAAAAAGATGAATATTAGATAGTTTCTATACAAGAAGAACTTAATCAATTTGAAAGAAAAAATGTATATGAACTTGTGTCTAGACCCTCTAAGCACTCGGTAATTGGTACTAAGTGCGTGTTTAGAAATAAGGTGGATGAAAATGGTATTGTTACTAGAAATAAAGCTAGATTAGTGGCACAATGATATAATCAAGAAGAAGGTAGAGATTACGATGAAACTTTCACTCTCGTTGTAGACTTGAGTCAATAAGAATGCTATTAGCCTTTGCATGTTTCAAAATTTTGTTTTATATCAAATGGATGTCAAGAGTGTCTTTCTAAATGGATACATCATGTAGAAAGTTTATGTAGAACAACCTCCCGATTTTCAAAGTTTGAATTTTCCAAATCACGTGTATAAACTTAAAAATAATTTATATGGACTAAAACAAGCTCCTGAGCTTGGTATGAAAGGCTAAGTAAAATTTTTATTGATGATGGATTTAACATGAGTAAAATAGATAACACACTCTTCATAAAATCAAAAGGCAATGATATATTGATTGTCCAAATATGTGTAGATGATATAATTTTTGGTACCACTAACGAATCTTTGTGTAAGAATTTTGCAAGCTCTACGAGCAAGGAGTTTGAAATGAGTATGATGGGAGAATTGAACTTCTTCCTTGGACTACAAATTAAGTAAATGAAGGATGAGATCTTTATAAACCAAGAAAAATACACCAAGGATTTACTCAAGAAGTTTGGTATGAAAAATGTAAAGGCTAGTAATACTCCTATGAGTACCACGACAAAACTAGACAAAGATGAGAAAGGTAAAGACGGCGATATGAAGAAATATCGAGATATGGTTGGATCTCTACTTTACTTAACTACTAGTAGACCCGATATCATGTCTAGTGTATGTTTATGTGCTCATTTTCAAACTTATCCCAAAGAATCACATTTACAAGCTATTAAAAGAATTTTTAAATATTTAATTGGAACAACTAAATTTGGCTTTTGGTATCCAAAATGTGATAATCTTGATTTAATTGGGTATTCTGATTTAGATTTTTCTGGGATCTTAACCGATAGAAAAAGTATGAGTGGTACATGTCAATTTTTAGGACACTCACTTGTTTCTTGGTTTAGCAAAAAGTAAAATTCAGTAGCACTGCCAACCACTGAAGCTGAATATATTTCTACTGGTAGTTGTTGTGCTCAAATTTTATGGATGAAGCAAACTCTAAAAGATTTTGGTTTAGTTTTTTAAAATGTTCCTATTAGATGTGATAAGACTAGCGCAATTAATGTATCCAAAAATCCTATTTCGCATTCTTGTACTAAGCATATAGAACTTAGACATCATTTTATTCGAGATCATGTGTAAAAAATGGATATTTTACTAGAATTTGTAAACACTATAAATCAACTTACGGATATTTTCACAAAACCATTAAATGTTGAAAGTTTTCGTCAAAATAGGCTTGCTTTGAGAATTTTAGATATTAGTTAAATATATTTTTTTCTACCTACCATGTCAAGATAAAAGTATTTTTTCTCATTAGTATTAATTTTTTTTATGATAACAAAGGGGAGAAAATAGAATATGCTTAAGAGTTATATTTTTGTCTTAATGGGTAAGCATATATTTAAGGGGAGTAAGTTAAATTATTTTGATTAAATACATTTTTTTGTCTCAGTGGTTTGTCATCATAAAAAATAGGAAAATTGTTAGCCCTATATTTCTATGAGATAACTTTTGATGATAACAAAACATTGACTTTCCTAAATAATCTAATCAAATTTACAGAGGCTATTGGCAAAATTAGCACAAGGCTTTTGAGTTGAAGATCATAAAAATATTTATTTTCATAATAGCTCATAAAGTATAAAGATTGAAGATCATGAAAATATTTACTTTCATGTAATTTTTATTAGGAGATTATTCATTTTATTTGCCTTTAGTAAAGCTCAATTTATTTAGGGATGCCAATCCTTAAATTAAGTCTCCATCCATAAAAAGCCTAAACACTAAAAATCATATCTCTCTTGCACAATAGACAAATACATGACATAGTGATAATGACAAAGCACAAATAAAGTAAATTTCAATTTCAAGTAGATAAAGAGAGATGAAGCTCACCCAAATAGTTTTTGACCATATTGTATTATTTTGGGTAGGAGTTTTCCTTGCCTTTTTAGTCAAGGATTTTTTGTCATTCTTATTAAGGATGGAGTGTCATTTTCTTTGTCTATATTCAAAATTTGAAATTTTTCCTCCTAAAACCCTAACCTCCATCTCCTCAACAAATACACCCCGCACAAAATATAAATTCATAGCCAAAAGACTTGCTCTTAAAACTCTCTTAATACTCTCCTAAAATCTCTCTTAATATTTTGAGCTTTACACTTGCAAATTTCTTGAGTGAGCAATATTTTTTTTTATGAGTTTAGATTGGAGATTCTACTCCTTTGAGAGAGTTATTCTAAGGGGTCATTTAATCTCGAAACACATAGCCTTTTGAGATTTAGTTGGCACCCATAAAACCAATTAAGTTTGTAAGGTTTGGTCTTCACCCTTAAATCTACAAAGGGGGTCTTAGAGCGTGGACGTAGGGATAGAATTTTCCGAACCACGTAAAAATATCGTGTTCCTATTTTCTTCTCCTTCTTCTCTTTATATTTTGTGTTATTTATTTCCGCACTTCAATTTCTCGCACTTAATTCTCGTAATTTAATTTTCGCACTTTAAGTTATCATAATTATTTTATTTGCTTGCTTTATATCTCCGCATTTATTTTATCGTAAACATTATTTACTTCAACACTTTTATCTATTACTTATTTTTCTTTTCAAGAGTTAAACTTGCGGAACATTGAAATTCATTCTTGAACATTCATTTTCCACTTGAGTGCAATTTTTTTTAATTTGAACACGATCACCCAATTCACCCCCTCCCCTCTTGGGTTGCCATATCGATACTACAGAAAGTTCGAAGACTTTAAGGAAGGATGTATTCTTTCTCAACTTACAGCATCTGGTACGCCACACCAGAATAGTGTGTTAGAGAGAAAGAATCAAACTCTTATAGATATGGTTAGATCCATGATGAGTTACTCATCCCTCCCAAATTCCTTCTATGTATATGCCTTGGAAACAATGACATATATTCTAAACCAAGTTCCGTCGAAGATGGTGTCTGGTACACCATATGAAAGATGTATAGATGAACGTCATCTATTAACCATTTTAAAATATAGGGGTGCTTATCACATGTTCTAAAATTGAAGGCGGGCAAGTTAGGTAGTCTTTTAGAATTATGCAAGTTCGTAGGATATTCTAAAGGAACGAAATGATACATATTCTATAGTACGATTGACTAGAAAACATTCGTTAGCACGAATGCTCATTTTCTTGAAGAAAAATACATTAAAAGTGTACAGCCGAGAAGCACAATTGTGTTATAGGAATTCTTGAGTGGGAGGACACCGACTCCCCAATAGGAAATTGGTTCGGATTCAAAAATGGGAGAACCACGACAGGAGCTAGAGCCTATGGAGCCTCAACATAGTGGGTGGGTTGTGAGATAATCAGAGAGGTATATGTCCTATGGAGAAGCTTTGACAGGCTTCTCAGATAAGCACCTTGATGAACCTGTCTCCTATTCAGAGGGCATGGTTTGTCCTGAAGTAAACTTATGGCAATAAGCCATGAACGTTGAGATACATTCGATCTACTCGAACAGAGTCTGAAAGCTTGTAAATCCTTCTGGAGGGGTAAAACCCATATGATGCAAATGGATCTATAAGAAGAAAAAATGTTCGGATAAGAATGTAGAGACATTTGAAGCTAGGCTAGTAGATAAGGGCTACACCCAAAAGGAAGGAATAGACTATGAGGATACCATCTCGCCGATTAAAAGGCCTTGCTTAAATCCATCTGAATTCTTTTGTCCATTACTGCTGCCCTTGATTATAAAATCAAGTAAATGAACGTCAAGACTGCTTTTCTGAATGACAATCTTGATGAACACATATATATGGCTCAACCATATGGGTTCATGGAGAAAGGCTAATATGGAAAAGTGTACGAACTACAGAAGTCCATTTATGGACTTAAGCAAGAGTCACAGTCGTAGAATATTAGATTCGACTAAACGTTTAAGAACTATGGTTTTGAACAGTTAGTGGACAAGCCCTGTGTGGATAAGTTGATACACGAAGGGAAGATGGTTTTTTTATCTTGTACATAGATGATATTCTACTCATTGAGAATGATGTAGAAAAATAATCTGATGTCAAGGTTTGCCTTGCAAAGCAATTTGATATGAAAGATCTTGGAAAAGCTGCATTTGTATTATGTATTTAGATATTTTGAGATAGGAAGAACAAACAATTGACACTGTCTTAAGCATCTTATGCAAGACTGCTCCTTGGATCGCCTCAGTATGCAAAACTTCAAAAAATGATTTCTTCCTTTTAGACATGGAGTCGGCCTCTCCAAGGAGCAGTCTCCCGAGACTCCCCAAGAAGTGAAAAACATGAGAAATACTCTCTATGCTTCAGTCTCATGTATGCGATACTTTACACTAGGCCAAACATTTACTATGTCGTGGGAATGGTGAGTCATTTCCAACCTAATCCTAGAATTGAGCATTGGAATGTCGTCAAACATATCCTTAAGTATCTTAGGAGAACAAGGAATTGCATGCTTTTGTATTTAGGTTACGACTTGAATAAGACGGGGTATACTGATTCCGATTTCCAAACCGATAAGGATTCTAGGAGGTCCACTTTAGGATCGGTGTTCATCCTGAACGGTGAAACAGTTGTATGGAGAAGTATCAAGTAATCTTGTATTGCTGATTCTACCATGGAAGCTGAATATGTGGCAGCTTATGAAGCTGCAAAGGAGGCTGTATGGCTTATGAAGTTCTTGAAAACTCTGAAAGTTGTTCCATACGCTGACAAGCCCATGACACTTTATTATGATAATAGTGGAGCTGTAGCGAATTCTAAGAAACCTAGAAGTCATAAGAGATTGAAACACACAACATAAATATAACCTGATTAGAGAAATTGTTCAATTTGGAGACGTTATGGTTACGCATATTTCGACGGTCAACAACCTGACAGATCCATTTACGAAGACTTTAAGCTAAAAAGTTTTTTATGATCATCTGCAGGGCGTGGGGATAAGAGATTGTATGCTCCTACTTTAGTCCAAGTTGGTGATTGTTAGAATATGTTCATAAAAGTAGCATGTAATAACTATTTATTTGTATTTAGTTATTTCTCAGATATTATTAAATTTTTATGAATAAATTGAAAATATTATTTTAAACTAAAGTGTGCTTGTAAATTACTTAAGTTCTGGAACTTTCATTAACTTGAAGAGGTGAAGACAAAGGCGTCTCCAGATAAACTCTTCTAAGAAAGTTCATAACGATATTCACAGTTTTAGGATCAACTGGACAATCGAATCCGATTACGACTGTTATATTGAAGCAATGGATGCCAGTCATGAGGTATGGGAGTGGAGAATCAAATGGTTAACCTAAACATGTTGAATAAACCGATAATAAATTAGTTTAGAGCCCAAAACTATTTACCTAGCTCTAAATCTTATTGTTACACCTTAAGGATATTTTCATAGTTACCTTAATTCAAAGGTGAATACGTAGCTTGACTTAGTTAATTTCAATTTTTGATATGTCAAATGAGACAGTTCGTATTGACGGGCAATATCTCGGCTGTTGGGATTGTAATTAAATTAAGTAGGAGTTACGTGATTGACAGATATGAAAATTCATGGTTCGATTATGAAAGCAACAACATCACTTTATGCTTTATTGATGGTTGTGTGAATAAATTAACCTGATCAAGTATTCAACAAATTGAGTTATTGATTAAGACTTGTGAATTGTACGAGACAATTCACTATTATATCTTTCTTATTCACAGTCAATAAATGAGTTAAAGAAATAATAACAAGGGGATAAAATGGCAATGTTACATTCTGCTCTTGTTGCTGATATTCACGATGAATATTATATTAAAATATTACGTGGACTGTGAAAATAAAAAATGTTTAGCGTGCATGAATTGATAGTTGATTCGGCATTGAACTTATAATGGAGTCATATGATGTCAGGATTAAATAGGTCGATAATTTATGGAGATAAATTGGTTAGGTATTTTAATCCTTAGCTTTGTGCATGTGGGTCTATCCGATCTCAGAAATAGCTCATGAGAACAGGAATAGAGAAATGAAGTAAATTGAATCAAAATGTGTTTTGGTGTCAAGGCATATTTCCTACACATATAAATGATGTCACTTAATTAGTTAACTGTGATTATTTGCATTGACATTAATTAGTTTATTATTTTCTACTCATTAGATAATTAATAAATAAAAATAAATTAATTAATTAATTGATAATGATCAATTAAATCTATCAATTGGATTGATAAATTTTGATACAACTCTAACATTGTGGAGATATACTGATTTTTAGCAATTTGAATATATGAGGGTGAATTTTTTAAAATTTAAAATAAACGGATATATTTGTAAATATTATAAATTAAGTTTTATAAATATCTAATAATAATTTGATTGTAGAGAGAGATAGAGATTTAGATCTCATATCAGATACATAAACAAAAAGTTTTCTCATCTCCCAAGTGATTGTCGCCGATTGAGAGAGCATTGAAGGAAAAATATTTAATTTTTTCCTTCAATTGTTTTGAGATCTAACACTCAAATTCCTACATAAAATTCTCGTGAGATATATTTCTGAAATTAACGAGTGCTTGTTGGTGGATGGAATGTATAAATCGTTCACGGAGATCAAGTGCGTGATTCAAATCTCGAAGCTTGAAGAACACGAAAAATGTTCGAAGAAAATCTGTCAGTTCAGAAATTCTCCGAAACAAAATATATGTGAAAAGATATCTCTAACATTATCTTCTCATTTAATATCGTATATGTATAATCGCACGTTATTTGGTTTTAAATTATTTAATTCGATTAAATAAATTAATTAATATTTTTTTGATATTTCACCTACGAACCGTTTGTGGTTCAAACTTGTTTTTAGTTAATTTTAAAACTTATCAATCCCAGCAGTATATAGATTGTACCGGGATGAAGGACTGATACAAAAATCATTAAATAGATGACAATCCTCATTTAAATGGTAAGTAATTTTCTATATTATTAATATATTTAAAACATTACAGTGACTCGATTGTCGGAGTGAAGTTGGTGGGAAACCCCGGTGCCCTGCCTACTATTTTACAATCATTTTTTATTTTTGTAGATTTCAGGATGAATCACCGAACGAATCATGACAGTTATCTCGAGAGTCAATGCTGACAGAGTTTTCACATCAATAATTTGACGTACTATGTAAGAACATAGATCTCCCTTTTTCAAAATTGATCAAAAAAATTATCCACCATTGCGAACGTGGCTGCAATGGTGAAATGATCTAGATCAAGTTGAAGAATCATAAAAAAAATCAATGCTTTGATCAACAATTGAAGTTGGAGAATTGTTGTGGACATCATCATTGTTGATGTCACTGACGTTGCTGCTGTCGCAGCCAACAGCTTCAAGCAACCGCGGTCACCGCCACATCGTCAACTGTGGTCACCACCATCGTCGTCAACCACAAGTGATAGTTGCACGACCCATCGTCAGACTTCATTGTCATGGAGCAACGATGCTTCCACGTAAAGTCTTGAATCATCACGGTCGCTGCCATTATCGAAACTGTGAAGATGGAAAACCCTCTACAATGAATAAGCTTCGTCATCAAGCTTCAAGCTTCAGTCACTACCATCATCGACGTCAAGCTTCATCGCCATCCAGGCCAAAACCGCCATAAAAGGTTTCAGATGAAACTTTATGGTAGATTCGGCAATTTCTGACATCAACGACTGTTGGACGCTTCCTCATGCACCACCGATGGCAGTAGCATCATCCTTACCCACTTTCAGCTTGTGGGTTTAACCTACCCAGCCCATTTTAAGCGTTCCACGCATGGAGCTCAGCTCAAGTGACCCACGGACCAGTCCATCGAAGTCACGTGTGGCCTAAACATGTAATGGGTTCATCAAAAGGCCAAACATACGATCAAGGCCTCGTACGAAGGATCCACGTACGCGACCCAAGATCTGTGCGTGACCCGCGCTTGAGCTCATGCCCAGGCATTACCCGCACCGAATCACGAACCACAAGCGTGACACATGCCTATTCACAAATGTGCTCACAAGAAACTCTTGGCATGCTGCTTTAAGGGCCACTCCTCTACTATTCACAGGCCTAGCACATGTTCCTTCTTCAGATGGTCCACACCAGCTCCTCAAAGTCAATTTTACCAAGTTCTGAATGAACAAAAAAAGCAGAACAAATGCACAATATCAGTCAACATTGAAGGGAAGATTTATTATTATTATTATTATTATTATTATTATTATTTTAAAAAAATGCTACTAGCTACTAGACAGACTACCAACTAGAGAATATGATTAAATAAGAAAAAAAGAAACAAAAAAGAGTTCAGGAAAGGAAAGAACACCACCAGAGTGACTCAAACAGTCAAAAGCTAAAGAAATAACAACATAACATAGAATAAAGAGAATGTGCGAAATGTAAAACCCCATTGGCTAGACTCATTAAAAAACCTTAACCGGTAAATACCCCATTGAAAAAAAACCCAGAAAAGAAAAAAGAGTGCTAGTAATATTTAAATATATAAGTACCCTGACCCAACAAATCATCAAGGTATGATTGTTGACAAGAAGCAGAAAGCTCAGAGTACCAGATTGGACCACCAACAGTAACAACAAGGCTAGAAAGAAGATTTGCAATGAGGTTACCTTCTCTGAAGATATGAGATACATGAAAATTCATGTAGGAAATAAGATGAGACCAAGCAGCCTTAAAAGATTAAGGGACCTCAAGTGAACGAGATATAAGAAGAGAAATAAAGTATGTCGAGTCGCTCTCCAACCAAAGAGAGGTCCAAATTTTCTAATAAGCATAATTTATTGCCTGAATAACAGCACATAGCTCAGCTTCAAAGCAAATGCCGATACTAAAGGTAAGACGAAGCCACCTTTGAAAAATCCACGATGAGTACAAAAAATTCCACCACATCCAGCATGATCCAGACATCCAAGAGTAGCACCATCAATATTCACCTTGATCCAACTCGAAGGAGGAGAAAGCCAATGAATAGGAATAATCTTTGGAGCCTTTGGATGAATACATTTAATACCAAGAGAATGAAGAATAATAAGGTCAATGATGGAGTTGTGCATAATAACTCTTTGCACTTTGTTAACATCACGTATAACAGTCCAAACAAAAGATAAAGATCGATCGATCGAGATTAAATCATCTTCAAATATGGATCTATTATTGGTATGCAGAATAGCGGAGACGCCCACCATAATACCAATCCTCTAAATGTTAAAAAGTTGATAACTCATGGAGACGGAAACAACCTTTCTAAAACAGTTAATAAAATCAGAAGAAATATCCAACTGTCTCTGAAATTTTATCGAAAGACTAGTCTAAATTGCAGAAGCATAACTACAACAAAGAAAAATATGATCCACCAAATCAACGTCTAGTTTACATAAAGCACAATGTGGTGCTAAAGTGATCCTCCTGGCCTGAATGAGATCCATGGTAAGTAACCTATTAAGAAGAGCCCACCAAATCATTGTTGAACGAGAGGGGGGGATATACAAAGACCAAATATGGTAGCCCATAAAGGATTTTCCTAGAGATTAGTAAAATGAAGATAAGTATGCTTAGTAGTTACGCTGCCCAAGACAGAGGGCATCCAAACAGGAGTGTCCGGGATATCAACAACCATCATAGTAGTCGAAATGAGATGAGCCACAGCTGTAATTTTTTTACAAAATTTGATAGGAAGATGCCAAATACCATCAGAAGTTAGTAAATCATAAACAAACAAATTTGAATTACATCTCTATGTAGGGATTTACAAAATATCAATCAATGAGATACCTAACCAATTATCTTGCCAAAATTTAATTTTTGAGTGTGTACCAATAAACCATTGGCATTCAGAAAGAAGAGTGATGTAATATGAATGAATAGCATACCAAATAGATGAGGAAATATAATAACGACAACCATGAATCAAATAAGAAGAGTATCTTGAATGAAGGTATATATAAACAAAAAGATCAGAAGTTATAAGCTTCCATGTGAGCTTTCTGAACAAGGCACGATTCATAACTCAAGTTTTTAATGCCAAGATCTCCAAGAGAAGTTTGATGGAAATAACTTTTCCAAGCCACAGTCATAGATTTTCGCTGATCCATGAAGCCTGTCCAAATAATATTACGAATACCTGATTTAATTTTTCCAATAAACTCACATGCCATTTATAGATCATGAAAGAGGGAAGGAACACAGAGTGAATCACAGAGTTAACTAAACAAACACGACCAATAAGAGAGAGTATTTCCTATCCAAAAACACATCCTGGCCGTAATAGGATCAACAATATTCTAAAGGTGAGAGATTTTTGGAGAACCAACAAAAAGAGGAACACCTATATAAGTAAAAGAAAGAGAGCCCATGTGCATGCCAATTACAGACCAGAAATTCTTGACTTCTTCTAGATATAGCCTGACCAAAATAAATGAAAGACTTCTCCCAGTTAACCTCTTGACCTGAGAAATTACCATAATGAGTGAAAGCGTCATCAACTTTATTAATACTGGCCCTAATACCTTTATAAAAAATCAATACATCATCAACATAGAGAACGAGAGTAGGGTTGAAGGTCACCATTATTGTTCATATGAATCAAGTAACGACTAAGAAAATCTTCAGCAATACCAAAGAGAAGAGGAGATAAAGGATCTCCCTAAGGAACACCTCTTGAATAGCTAAAATAACCTTCAGGGCAGCCATTAATCAAAATTGAAATACGAGCAGAGGAGAAGATATTTGAAATCAAAGAAGAAAATGTGTTAGAGAATCGAAGACTCAAAGGACCTGAATAATGAAAGACCATCGCATAGAATTAAAAGCTTTCCTGATGTTAATTTTTCATAGCAACATTTCCACTATAACACTTTTTATTGAGATTATTGACACAATCAGAAGCGGATACAATGCAATCTTCAATATAACGACCTTGAATAAAATTGAATTGGTTAGGATAAACAAGTATGCTAGATATACTAGCAAGTCTCTCAAAAATAATCTTCGTGATAAATTTGTAAATGAAGTTGTCGAGAACAATAGGGCGGATCTGAAAACCATAAAATTTGAGTTTAAGCCAGGCATAATCTGATCGGATCTGAAAAAGAACTAAATATCTTTAATCATGTCGTTACCAACAATTTCCCAACAAGCGTGAAAAAATGAGCCAGTAAAATCGTCAGGACCGGGAGCACTCTTAGGATCAAGAGCATAAACCACATTTTTAACTTCATCAACATCTAGAAGAATAGTAAGACGGTTATTATCCTCGGCAGAAACTGAGGAGGGAATGATATGATAGGGAAGATTCAATTTCGGTTTAGAGAATAGATAAATATAGTAACTAATAATGTGGCTTTTAATCATGGAAGTGTCAAATGTAATCTGACCATCTATATCAAGAGAAGCGACATGTTGATTTGCGAAATTTCAGCAACGTATGATAAAAGTAGTATTACGATCTCCATTTTACAACCATTTAACCTGGCAATGATCCTTAAGAAAAAGACCCTTCATAATCAAAAGGCAGTCCATAGTAGAATGGGCCTCCACTTCTTCAAAAAAAAGTCTCTAAAAAGCCATAAGTAGAAATACATTATTGAATTCGTTAAAGATTAGAGGAAGCTGCTTCAATTTGAGATTTCATATCACCGAAAATACGATCGTCCCAGTCTTTTAAAGCCCATTTAAGAGCTTTTAAGTTTTTCATGAAATCAAACATATGATGATGAGAGGATCACGAAGCCCAAACTTGCGGTACCAAGTTGGTAATTGATGGGTGAGTAAGCCATATGGGTCTAAACTTGAAAGGACGAGGGCCAAAAGAAATTAAAGGGTTCATAGATAAGAAAATAGGCTTACGTTCAGAATGATGCCTAGGAAGAGCAGTGCACGTCGCTGAATCCAAAAGTCTAAACAAGTAAAAGTGAGCTCTATCTAAATGACAATTCGACTAGTCCAAGTGAAAATAAAATCACGAGTGTCAATATTCAATAATTTACAAGAGTCAATGGCATTACAAAATTCTGTATACGAAATTTGTTGAGGAAGAGGACCGATTTTCTCATTAACTCTCATAATAGCATTAAAGTCACTAATAACAATCCATAGAAGGATAGTAGAAAAGTAAGACTGAAAAAGAGCCTCCCAAAGGGAACATCGATCTGCGGGTATAAAGAACGTGAGCATAAACAAAAGTAGCAGAGTGAAGAGCACTGTCAGTGGTAAAATAAAAAGACACTTGTTGAGCATCGTTGGAGGTAATGTGAACATTATCAATAACATTTGAAGTAAAAATCCAAATTGAGGGTAAAGAAGAACCCCTATTATTAAAAGCAACGTGGTGAAGTCTAATAAATTTCTAGTATGAATCAGCAATAATAGAGAAAACTACCATAGGTTTAGTGAGACAAATGAAATTTGGACGATACACAGAGTAGAAGCGATATAAAGTGCGTTAAGTAACACTTTTTGCAATGTCTCTGTAATTCCAGTAAATTACTTTCATTTGGATTGGGGTTGAGCAGCCTAGTGGTGGGCGGGCTGAAGTACTTCCTTTTCTTCCATGACCACATCCTTTATAAGTAGGCCAACTTGTCATGTCATGTTCAGTAATGGAGCTATCTTTTGCAATAGCAATAAGATCTTCTTGTGCCATGGTTTGTCAGGAATTATCTTTAACCTGTTGATTGATAACATCAACATGAATAATTTTATGATTTTCAGCTTCAATTAGAGGTTGGTTGACCAGAGGATCATTCGGTGGAGTTTTTGAAAGATCCACATAAATCAATACACGTGCAAAGTGTCCAGAGTCCCCAGAAATCATCGATTGATCAAACTTTAAAGGAACACTAATTCTAATTTCAATGTCTGTTAATATTTGAAAATGTCAGTAATCCCAACCTAGTTCACGGATTGGAACCCAAAGTTGAGCATTTGTGGACTTATGTTTCCAAGGATTGAAACCCGTTGTCCAGGCTTGCAATCATAAAGTACCAAGTTTCAAAGAGATCGATCCTCGACTCCAAACTAATTTTTTGTCTTCTTCAAAGAAGAATTTGGAAGAATCCTCTTCCTAAGGAGATGAGATGCCATTGAGAGAGTTTCTGAATACCTTGACCGAAGATCCGTGAGACGCCAGGGCTTATCTCCTTTTGCCAAAACAATGCGGCCAAACTGAGAGCGTTGGCATAATTACACGCGTTCTTCATAAGATTTATTGTTATCATGAATTGAAAATCACTCAGTCCTTGATATCTCGGTTGAAGGATGTCTTGGAATAATCACAGAACCTATAGCAACAGTGTAAATTTTAGTAGGAGTAGGGTCTGAGCTCTGCTGGTGTTGCTGGTTTAAGGAAGAAGGAAAATTATGAACAATAGCTTTTTATGTTTAGGACTTGGGTGATCTTCATCCTCACCTTTGTCAATCCATACTTTGGATTGTTTGGTGGAAATACCTAACATGGCAACATGTGAGACATAGGGATCTAATTTAGATGGAGTCACAGTGGCCTTGATAATCACAAAATATGTGTGGGAAAGTAGGCAGGAGGGACAATGTTAACCATGGTTGCCTATGGATGCCTATTCGAACATCACCCTAGCTTAAAATCTCTTATGGCGGGCACCAGATCAAGCCACGACCCACGAAACAATCCAAGCCACAATCGACCAAAAAATTAACAAGTTACAACCCACGACAAGACACGTAAAAAATCTAAAAAAAGAGATCAAGCACAATGACCAAAGCTACAAGCAACGAGCACAACAAAAAATAGAGAAGAAAACCCAAGGATAGTGACAAACCAAAGCTACGAGACATAACAAAGCGACGAGCAAAAAAAGAAAAGAAAATGAGACAAACCCTCAGAGATGAGAAAAACAGACAAAGCATAGTGACCCACGATGAAGAAAACATCAAAAATCAAAGAGAACCAATAAGATCCATGGCCACGAGCACATGCGAACCCACAAAGATCTCTCAGGCGGAGCTCTTCGAGAAAACCCAGATCACCCACTTTCCATCGTAGAGGGAGTCCTTATTATTATTATTGTTGTTGTTATTGTTGTTGTTATTGTTGTTATTCTTATTAATTTACACTATTGGGCGTGCTCTCAATGTTAGGAGAATAATACAATTATTTCCTTCAATATTATTCACCATCTCGGACAATAGGAAGATTCAAGATTCAGACACGAAGTACCTAACTCAGATATGTATTATCCTGAATTTATCTCAAATTCAAGGGTCACATCAATGACATCCATTAAGATATTGAGAAGAATAATATAATTAATCTCATCAATATTATTCACCATCTCAGACAAGAGAAGTTTCAGGATCAAGACGTAGACCACATAGCTAGATCTATATTATCATGAATTTCTTATATTCTCTCAAAATCAAGGGTCATATCGATGACCTCTATGAAGATTTTCAGGTACATTATTTATTATTCATGCTCAGTCTTACTATTCTGTTAAGGATATTTTTAAGTGCACTTTAAGTCAATACGATGTTAAGTCTAAGCCCATTTTAAGCAATGAAATCCTAAGACATAGTATAAAATCTCACAATCTCTGAATATATCACCACGACACCTCAACACGAGATCTATGGATCATTTGGGCCTACTCAGTAGGGGGTAGGAAACTAGAAATAAAAATACCACGTAGAAATATATAAGTTCATTCAAAGCAAAAAATGCTCCTATAAGAGAGTAAGCATAATTATCAAGACACGAGAGGTCATAGATTACAAAAATGATCCCACAAGAGAACAAGCATAATTATCAAGATCCGAGAAGTCACATATTATGTAAGGCTCTCACGAGAGAGCAAGCATAATTATCAAAATCTGAAAGATCACAGATTACACAAATGCTCCCATGAGAGAGCAAACATCATTATCAAGACCCGAAAGATCACATATTACATAAATGCTCCCACGAGAGAGCAAGCATAATGATCAAGACTTGATAGGTCACAGATTACACAAATGCTCATTTGAGATATCAAGACCTGATAAGTCCATTACCTTGACTAACTGGCTATCGTGGTAGTGGTAAAGAAGAAGAATGGTAATTAGAATGGTCTGTATAAACTTCACTGACCTGAAAAAAGCTTGCCCGGAGGTCAGCTTCCCTATTCTTAAAATAGATCAGTTAGTGGACGCCACAGTAGGGCACATGATGCTCAGTCTCATGAATGCCTTATCCATGTACAATAAGATACTCATGCCTTCCTCAGACCAAGAGAAGACATCATTTGTGAATGAGAGGGGGACTTATTGGTACAAAGTTACATTGTTCAGACTAAATGCAGGAGCACCTCATCTATCGAAACTTAAGGAAAGGGAAACACTGTATATGTACCTCATCATATGAAAGAAAGTGGTCAAACTCTGTCTTAATCAGGGAAAAAGGAAAGAATCAATAGATGGTATATTACGTCAGTAAGATGGTCTTGGATGTCGAGAAAAGGTACTCGCAGATGGAAGAGTTAGCACTAGGGTTAGTCAACTCCGCAAGAAAGCTTAGGCACTACTTCTAGAGTCATACCATAGTGGAAGAACCTCACATCCACTCAGATTCATTTTGCACAAATTGGAGATGTTTGGTACACTGATGAAATGAACTATAGAGTTGGGAGAGTTTAGCATCAGATTCGAAGCTTGTACCATAATCAAGGTTTAAACACTCATCGACATTATGGTAGATATAACACTATCTTAAGAGAATGCGAGGTCAGGTTGTACAAGCGATGTCATAGAAGATGACACGATGGATAGAGGTACGAGGAATAAACCCTTGGACATGGAATGGGCACTCTACATGGTTGGCTCAACAAACACACGTGGATGCATAGCCGAACTGATACTCAAAACACCAAATGAGACTATAATCAAAAGGGCAATAGGTTTCAGATTCAGGACATCAAACAATGAAGCGAGTATGAAGCTTTGCTCGTTGGAATGAACTAGATAAAGACTTGGGGTAAGAGTATCTGAAGGTATTCAATGACTCTCAATTGATAGTTAATCGGGGCAATGGAGATATTTTTAGCTAGACAGAAGGATAGGGGCATATCAGAGTAAAGTTCTAGAATTGAAGGGCGAGTTCAAATAATGCTCCTTAGAGGAGTTACCCCGAGCAGAGAATCTTCATGCAGATGCACTTGCAACTCTAACCTCAACCATTGATCAATGGAAAATATTAATAGGATGGACCCAAATCTGAGGATACCTTAGAAGACCGAGCCTAGTTGGATGAACCCCCTATTAGTTACAAATCATCAGGCATACTCCCAGAAGACCATAATAAGGCCAAGAAATAATGAAGAGCCAGAGTCTTTCATAAACATCAAGGAAAAGGAGGTCAAGGGATTCATATGGAAGAATGTTCTCTGCAGATTCGGGGTGCTGAAGGCCATAATCACAAACAATGGTTCGCATTTCTCAGGAATAATTGTGAAGGAGTTTTACAAGGAGTTGAGTATTTAGCTTCGCTTTTTAGCACCATGACACCCTCAGGCGAATGAGCAAGCCGAAGCCTCCAATAAGACAATCCTGAATACACTCAAGAAGAGGCTCTACCAAGCTAAGAATATATCGGTCAAAGAACTTCCAGTGGTGTTGTGGTCATATAGGACAACAAAGAGGGCTCTCATAGGAGAGACACCATTCTCTTTAGTTTATGGAGCTAAGGCTGTGATTCCGGTTGAGATTGTGATGCCCCATATTAGGGGACAAATCACGGAAGAGAATAATACTAGAGAAGTCGTGACTCAAGCATTAGATGCTTTAGAAGGTAAAAGAGAATTGGCACTGATCAGATTGGAGGTTTATGCTCATAAAGCATCCCTATACGTCAATAAAGGTGCTAACATCCATAGATTCTCAATAGAGGACCACATCTTTTGGAAGGTATATCAAAATACCCAAGAGCACAGAGTAGATAAGTTTGACCCGAATTGGGAAGGTCCTTACATCATTGTAGGAATACTCAGAACAGAGACATATATTCTCCAAGACCAAGAAAAGACCGATTTTGTGTCACCTAAGTACATGAAATGCTTGGATAAAAGACCTTCATAAAGGAAAAGACCCAACATATGGAAAAATGACCACGATAATATTTCGTGGCACCCGAGTCCACGAGATGCTCGGATGAAAGTACTCGATAAAGGCCATGGCGGCCGAGACCTCCTACTCACCTAAGATGACTAGGAGAAAAGACCCTACATAGGGTAAAAGGACTACGATAATATTCCGTGACACTCGAGTACAGGAGATACTTGGATAAAAGATCTCGATAAAAGTGATAGCCACCGAGGCCTCCTACTCACCTAATATGGCTAGGAGAAAAGACCATACATAGGGTAAAAGAAGTATGATAATATTTCTTGGCTTCCTAGTACACGAGATGCTAGGATGAAAGACCTCGATAAGGCCATGACCACTGAGGCCTCCTAGTCACCTACGATGATTAGGTTAAAATACCCTATAAAGGGTAAAAGGACCACGATAATATTCTGTGACACCCGAGTAAACGAGATGTTTGGATGAAAGAGCTCGATAAAGGCCATGACCGCCGAAGCCTCCTATTCACCTAAGATGATTAGGAGAAAAGATCCTATATATGGTAAACAGACCACGATAATATTTCATGGCACCAGAGTACACAAGATGCTTGAATGAAAGATCTCGATAAAAGCCACGACCCGCGAGACCTCCTACTCACATAAGATGACTAGGAGAAAAGACCCTACATAGGGTAAAATGTCCATGATAATATTACGTGGCACATGAGTACACTAAATGCTTGGATGAAAAACTTCGATAAAGGCCATGGCCGCCAATGCCTCCTACTCACCTAAGATGACTAGGAGAAAATACCCTAAATCGGGGAAAATGACCACGATAATATTTCGTGGCACTCGAGTATTTGAGATGCTCAAATGAAAGACTTCGATAAATGCCACGACCAGATGCCTCGTACTCACCTAAGATGACTAGGAGAAATATTATGCATTGGGTAAAAAGACCACGGTAGTATTCCCCAAGATCTGAAGTCACGCAGATGACTATGGTCATCACTTAGATGACTATGACATTCGAAGTCACGAAGTTGACTATAGTAGTCAACCAGATGACTTTAGCACCCGATGACAAAAGATGACTATTAGATCTGAAGTCACCTAGATGACTATGGGATCTGAAGTCACGCAGATAACGATAACACCCGATGTCATAAAAGATGACTATGGGATATAAAGTCATGCAAAAGAAAGATGACTATGGGATCTAAAGTCATGCAGATGGCTATAACACCCGACGTCACCCAGATGACTATGAGAACTGAAATCACGCATATGACTATAACACCCGACGTCATCCAGATGACTTTGAACTCAAAGTCACACAGACGACCATTATACCCTAAGCCACACAAATGGTTAAGGTACTCGAAGTTACCCAGATAACTATGGTACCCAGAATCACAATTATGACAAAGACACCCTAAGTCACATTGATGACTGTAGCATCCAGATTAGACAGAATCTTTCAAACCTCAAAGTATCTTGGTACTCTACTTGAGATGTCTCCAAAGGACCTAGACATCAAGGATTCGTCAAACACAATTTGAATAGATAAGGAAAAGAGGGCTAAAAAAATCTACCGTTAGAAAATGAGAGCATTGGCGACTTGCATGCACAGACACATAAGCACACAAAGATGCAACGCCAAACTCAACAAAACAAGAATTGGATTCCAAATTAAGAACGTTAACAACAAGACTAAATACAAACCCACTGCTCGATGAGATACATTTGGTCAATACCCTGGGGGCATGGAAGCTAATGATCTTCAATAACTATAAAATATTGCCAAACAAAGGACACGATGATGGGGGCATCACCCCACAGATACTCAAAAGTCCTTCATTCTCCAAGAGAAGAACCACTCGATTTTCATTAAGGCTAGCCCAAAGACTGTTGTTATACCAAGCTATGTTACAAAATCACTATAAATATAAGAAAAAGTGACAGATGAATCAGACAGTGAATCACTACGTGATTTGGATAGACAAAAAAACTCTGACATTGAGATATGAGAAAGAGTCAACAACCAAAACATCAAAACCTTCGAATCAAAACCACGGCTTAATTTCTAAAAAAATGTAACGTTGGATGTCAAGAACAACCCTCAGAATGCACACCATTGAGTGTAATAATTCCATCATCCGCCATAAGACATGAGATGCCAAAGTAATATATTGGATACATGGTCAATCATGGATCAACATGAGAATGTAACGTCGGATTTTGAAAATATCTTATCTTTGAGAAGACCTTATAACGCACAATGTCAAGTCAACCTTACAGTAAAGCTATCCCAATGAATTGACTGTCTTATCGCTTACACTTGATCGAAAGAAATTTAGTCCTAACACCAAGTTCTCATGATATATTCAGGCGAATGTGTAAAAATTTAATTTTAATGACCACCGATTCAACTCAAGCCGTCAGATCACCAGATTAAAATCATACGGACTCGATCTTGATGACGAATCGGAGCAACTTACACAAACCTGAACCACTAAGCTTAAGGTCCTAATACAGTCACGTACATCGTTACATGAAGTCCAATATTGATCAAGATGACAACCTTTTTACCCATAGTAAATTGACAAATATGAAAAAAACTCACCTCCACTACTTGGTGAGGCCAACGCCATAGCATATGATTGACAATTGATTACATGCATAGACAGAGTCTTGGGTAAAAACTCATGGATCCCTCCTGAACATACTTCCTGACTCCATCGCTATGTTCCAGACTCACGAAGTGGGGGAAAACTGTAGGGAAGAAAAAACACCAGGGTTAAGGCACACTCAATAATATCTCCAAGCAAATTCCAATACTCTCACTCCAGGGTAGGGCCAATACTAAGTCCAAACCCATGACTCTACCATGACTGAGATCTCTGTAATGACCAAGGCCCCTTCCACGATCAAGGCCACGACCAAGGCGAAAGAGATGACCCCACCTATGCTCATACTATTGAGGTCATGTGGATGATCGAGGTCCTCCCATACTTAGGATCGTGACTACTTGAGATAACCGAGATCGTTTCCCTAACATAATAAAAATATGATAATTAGTTCATATAAGCAAATGATAGGTACACAACGCCTCTATAAGGCAATCTCAAGGGTTGTTAAAAGGGATAAAATGATAACCAAAATATCATGATTTGAGAAACATTCTCCATGAATATCTTCATTCCTTATCAGAATAAGGAGAAATATACATTGAACCAGGATGAAGGGATGATACATAAATCATTATAAATATATGATGACACGCACTTAAATGGTAAGCGATTCTCCATACTGCTAATATTTTAAAAACACTCTACTGACTTGATCGTCAGAGTGTAGTAGGTGAGACACTCATGATGCCCTGCCTATTACTTTTACGATCATTTTTTATTTTTACAAACCTCTGGACGAATCACCGAGATGCTCGTGGTGGCTATCTCGACAGTCGAGGCTGGCAGATTTTTCGCATCAACAATTCTAGGATTTCTTTCTTATGTCAGATGGATGGACTGATAGGAGAGACAAAATATTAATAAATTTCTTGGTTCATTCGACTACTAGAAGTATATTTTCAGAATCAATTGATGCCTCATCATACTATCAAGTTTGGCAAGAAATTATATGAACTATTAGTCCAAGTCGTTATAGATAACCATTCAAGCTAGGGGTGTTGCAACCATCTCGAGAACTTCATATTGTCCAATGAAACTGTCTCGAACCGAACGAGACGGGATGAGTTTCTCACTCGTCAAGGGACAGGACGAGACGTGATGGGACTTGTCTCGTGCAGGACGGGACGAGACACATGAGAAGATTAAAAAAACCGACTTGTCTCGTCTCGTCCCAATAATTTTATAAATAGCCTAAAATTTCTCCCTTTTTTTATTTTTAACCCATAGTCTTTTAAGATTTAACTTTAGTTCTTTTTAACTTTAATCCATTTTTAATTTTTAGTCCTTAGAATTTTAACCCAATTTTAAAAATGCAGTCCAAATAAGTAAAAAAATCGACAAACCCAAAATAAACGTCTACAAAGTCAGAAACTCTTTTTTGTCCCAAACCGTGAGTTGTCTCGTCGTGTCCCGCTCTATTTTTTACCTTTCCACATGATGTGATGATATAAAAAAATCTTGTTCATTTTCGGACTAGATGGGAAAAAAAGTTAAAAATTGTTATGTCCCGCCCGATCGATAATCTATGTTTGGGAGATAAGCTATACTTTTCTTAGTCTTTGTCCTTCAACAAATCAAAACTTGGCCCATTAATAATCTTATGTTTTTTATTATATGTTAATAGATAAATTGTTGGAAGCTAATAGGCCACATTTGTGTTTGACTCCATGCATTGCTCATTGCTTAGACCTGATCTTAGACGACATAGAAAAGTTATTACAAGAGAAACAATGTCTTGAAAGAGCTATGAAACTTACTGGCTCCATCAACAACCACTTGAACATATTGAACTAGATGAGGACATATAAATAATAAAGCGTTTGGGGAGGCCAACTATTACCCATTTTTGTCGCTTTATTCTTAACTTCATCAAGCACTCATAATCAAAAGAATAATCTAAGAAAATGTGTACATAAGAGGAGTGAAACGCTAGTAGTAGATGGGCAAATGAGACTATAGGTAAAAGGGCAGCTGATACAGTCTCAAACCCATCATTTTGAAATGTTGTTGTACATAATTTGAAGGCATCAAAGTTCTTGTCTTGTTGATGGACTAAAAACTAGCACTGTGCGAAATATATGAGGCAATGGATAGAAGGAGAAAAAAAGAGACAATCGAATATGCTTTTCAAGACAATGACACTAATTTTGGGTCAATTTTGGATATTGCTGATAAAAGTCGGACTTGTTAGCTTCATAGACCCTTACTACATCAATTGAACCCCTGAATGTAAGGCAAATTAGGCAGCCCCCTAGGGCCTCATGCTCATTAGAGGGCCCATTTTGTCGTCTCCTTTCTTTTATAAAACACTACAGTTGTAACTAATTAGAAATGCTGTTCAATACCTTTCTTATTCTTATTAAGGTATTTTGAAAGCAAGATTCTTCTGTTCGTAGGAATAATTTTTTCCTTCTCAACGTCTTCAATATTATCTCAATAAACTAGCTTCTACCTCTTCAATATTTACTATTTTCTTTTTTATGCATATCTAAGAATGGAAATTTTTCAATGTCCATATTCTTGTAGAATATGGTGTTCCATATGATAACTCCTATCAGCTAAACACGTTAAAACTGGCAACTATTATTTAAATATAATTTCTATTGTTAATTGTTTTATGAATTCCTAATAGCTTCTTGTTGCAACATTTCATAATCAGATATTATCTATTATATTTCTACTCCCATTAATAAAATATATTTAGCTTGACTATAAATCTAGGTATAAGAGAATAAGAGAATGAAAATTTGGATTAGCGTTCTCTCATGTTTGTTAAACATGATGGAGTTACGTTAAAGCAGGACCATTAGTTTCATTTTTAATGATCTAGATTTATTTAAGAAAAACAACTTCTTATTCTTTTTAAAGTTTGTACTAACCAAAATCTGGTTCGATAAAAATAAATTCAATGGTTCATATTGTACAAACATAATCCTCAAATCCAAATCCTGAAAACATTAGTTCCAAGTCAAATTAAATATAAATCTGTATAAAATATTCATGTTGCTGGCAAATATAACCATTGGAATTAAACTAATAAATTTTGAATGAATAACTTAATTACTATGCTAATTAATATTGCACTTGCTAAAAAATGGAAAATCGATCTATTCAGAAATCTTATTATAAAAAATCAAATAAACGTTTTTCACATATGAAGCCGTATATTTTTATTGCTTAAAATATGTCTATGTTAATCTTTTCGCCTAAGGCCTCAAATTAGGTGAGTCAGCTCCACTTACAAATAGCTAGATATTATTTGAATCTAAGACTCTTTAACGAGAATAAAAATGCCATTTTACAATATATGAATGTAACAAATGGCATGCTTCAAGTAATGCAAAGGTTACTGAGAGTTATATACTGAGGAACAAAAGTCAATGTTCGGTTGAAATTGAGTTATATACTGATACTAAAGTTCTTTTTGGTGACCCATTAACCATCACTCGTAAAGTGAGAGCTCCATGTGATGATTTTATTTTGTGCATTGTTCAATTGTGTCTTAACAAGTATTTATAGTATTATGCTTGAGATGATTTGTAGTGCTTCTGGATGTAGACGTTACTGGAAATCATGTAATTACTTTTAAATCTCACATAATAACTCACCCAATGTGTAGAACCAATCATTATGTTTGATGATCTTCCAAATTAATTTTGTACATACATTCTAAAAAGAGAAATAGACCATAGTAGAGTCGCCTTAATCTATTTGGTACATATCAAGTATAACCAAGCACTTGAGAAACGTTTTGATGAACGTTATAACAAGTGAGAAATCTTAGTATGAATGACATGTCAGAAAGATACACGTGACACTTAAGGGAGGACCCAATTGGGACCCATGTGGCATTATGAGGTTGATGTAGGATGAATGTGGATATGCTTGTAAGGGACATCGCTTAAATGTATAAAGGCGGTGTATATAACAATTATGCTTGTAAGAGACGCCCCTGAACTATAATGGCAGGGAGCCAAATATCACACCATTTATGTTTTGTTGTCAACCACCTTCGAGATTAGTGATAAAGGGTTGAAGGTTTACTTACGAACAATCTGATAGCTATGATCTGGTAGGATTAGGACAAGATTATGCCATATCAAGAGAGTGAAGCTCCTTGATGGGTGTGGCCATCTTAGACACTTTCGATGTGTCGTCTTCTATTAGAGAATGGATAAAAAGCATGTATTGTTGTCTTTGGGGTAGTTTACCCAACACACCGTTTTTGAAGAGTCCAAAGGGAAAAGGGGACTAATCATCTACCCATGGTCACGATGTGTGTGAGGTCATACTCGTGGCAGTGTTATAAGGGGAACCCTCTTCCAGACATCTTTGTGGAGTTGGTTAGATACGTTATAAGTCTTATAATTACATGTAGGCACGACTAGTCAATGTTTAAGTATGGTCACGTTTTATGAACGTGATAACGTTTTATGAGTGTGGTCACGTTTTAGGCTTGACCATGTTATATTAGTGGGCTTAATCACTAAAAAGAAAGAATAACATCGGTCCCTACATGGCCTCATCATTATAGGGATCATCACTCTCACACTCCCCTAGGTCAACTAAGAGAATATTCTACACATTGAAGTTCTTACAACCTTAGAGAAATGGACATTTTTATCACATTCATGTTGACTTAAGGTGCTTGTCCTCCTTATCGTCTGAGTTGGCAATGAGGCCTTACACCTCTGATTATGTGCCCTATAAGTTTAAAAAAATACAATGGGAAATAAGGATTCCCGAGGGAGCACGTGGTGGGATTTATTGATGATTTGGGCCCACATATGTGTGATGAGGCTATGAGATTGAGGAAATTTTCATAGTACATGAATCTATCGTTGGAAGTCGCATATGGTTTCCACCTTTAGGACCAATTTTTTTGTGTCTGAAGAAAAAATGAGTATTCTAGAGTTAGGGTGTGAGTCTGAAAGGAAGGAAGAGGACTTGATGACCGGCAGACGATTCAAAGACAAGGCTCTAGATCTTCAAGAGGAGTGGAATGGAAAAGCCTTTGTGAAAATGAGCATCTATGGAATGATTCATGAATATCAAGCGCACTTGGAGAACCTTAACATCACCACATTCTCTCACCTTAATGTGGCTGCTCAGTGCACCAACATGTCTATGTCGAAGCCCAAAGCCACGAAGCATAGTGAACGTAGAGGGCGTCCATGGAAGCCAACCCGATATGAGCCTTAGGTGGCGATGGCGCACCCCAAGGGTGGGGATCAAAACAGAGTAGGAGTGAAAGGGACGCCCCACCACTTTTTCCCTGCTCGATGGATAAGGTAGAGGCACTGCTAGACGTCTGGATAAAGGACAAGGTGATAAGGAGACTTTTGGTGGACATATTACCCACCAGAGAAGAAATAGATTCGCTCTGGTACTGCCACTTTCATCGAGACACCAAAACGAAGGGTTGTAGGAATTTGAGGTTGATTTTTCATGAGAAACTGAAAAGGGGGGAAATTATTATTCGAGAGATGGAGGTGGTAGATGATCAACCTTTCCCATAACATGCATGTGTTAATATGATCAGTATCGTTAGAGGTCCATGTACATCACGATGGATGATGGTTGAAGAGAAAGAAAAGGGTAAGGGCGAGCACACAGGGGAAGATGCCGCCTTCATAGAGTCCTTGCTAAGGACCAGAGTTTGTAAGAACTTCTTCGACATGTTGGAATTATACCAGGAAGCACGTCGTCAAGTGACTCAGACATTGGTAAATGTCTCAGAGCAAAGTAAGGTAAGGGCGTAGTGCTACTTCTCCCAGCCAACTTTAGGAAGATTAAGGTGGAATGAAAAGGAGGTGATCACATATGGTAATGAGGGTTGAACACAATCACTCTCTATATATAGAAGCCTTGGTCAATGGAATGCATGTCGTGATGGCCCTTGTGGATAATGTGTCTAGAATCAATGTCATATCACTCACCATCATCAGGGTGGCGGCATACCCGAGAATAGGCTAATCAAGCAGTATATCATCATCACAGGTTTCTTATTGTCACTTATTTGAACTCTTGGGTATGTGAATGTTGAAGTGCAAGTGGGGCTGACACGTAGAACGAATTGCCTTTATGTCATCAAGTTTAAGACTATTACACATTTTGTTAAGGAGGCCTTAGATATATGACCATGAGTGCCTCCCCTTTACGTTACACCAATGCATTAAGTCTAGATGGAAGAGAAAAGACATCACCATAGTGGCCAAGAGAGTGCCATTTGATGAGACTGAAGACCATTTGTTGGACACATTGTTTGATGAAATAGTTCACGAGGACCTTATCCCAAGAAATAGGAAGATTCATAGGGGAAGGCGTTGGTGTAGGCACGAGGTGAGGTAGTCACACGAATGACACTACCAAACAGAAATTGGGCATACCAATTATAATAGCGTACGGGGTTAGGGGTAAGCCTTGATCCCAATGATGGAAGAATAGAAGGGGATATGCTGACGGAGGAGGCATTCCTGAAGCAACAAGGGATGATGAGTGGAATGTATACAATGAACTACGAGGTTCCAGCAGAACCTTAAAAACTAATATTGTCACCGTCACAGGAAGAGTTAGAGGAAGTTTTTCTTGATGGAGAGGTAGACAGAGACCTATCCTCCTAACAAATAGTATGTATGACGACTTAAGAGAAGGAATATTGGCCCTCCTTCAGGAGTTTCAGGTTCTGTGGGTACAATCAGATCAAAATGGTGCCTGAGGATGCTGAGAAGGAAATTTCTACGATTTTGTAGGTTACAAAGGATACAAGGAGATTTCTAAGTCTAAGTAAAAGTTTACAAAAATATACAAGTGATTAAGATGCATCAAATATGTCCAGAATCACTTTATCTTAAGACACAGACAAACTTGAAGCGTGGTGTTCTTATCGGTGTGATGCTTGTTTACCTCGTCCTCCATGTCCCTCGTCGTCACCTCTGTTGTCTAACGAACGGTAACCTGATGCTCCAACTCCCTCTCTAAAGTGGCTATTTCAGTAGTACTCAACCGTCATTGTTACAGCTGCCTGCATGTATGAATGACAAGGTACAACCAGTCTAGCCTAAACCTATAATGGTTCAACAGGCACCAACTATATAACACGTATACAAGGGCCCTCTGGTCCACATCCTTAAAAGTTAGGTGATCCATCACGTATAAGATATCACCTAATATCGAGAGGCAGGAACGAGTCCAATAGGTCCTATGCGTCCTCTCAAAGCCTCATGATGTGTCTCCCCCACCCTCACTAAGTAGGGGTGTACATCTCTGTCAACACCCACCCCGTAGAAGGACCTATTGGACTCATCATTTGTGTCTCTCGATATTAGGTGAAAGTATCCGGGCCAAAGAATGAGTAATGATATATGTTGGCCACTGAAATGTCACCGTCATACTCAACTACAGTGGCTGGAGCTGGGCTGAAATGGTTGTCGGAACCACTCTGAGCATCCTGAGATGACTCTTGGCAGGCCTTCTTACTGGCTCACATCTTCTTCATTAGCGCCTTAATTTTCACCGCCTTGGACCCCAATAGCACGGATTGTTCTCCTTGATGCGGGGGTGGGGTCCTTGTGGTTGACCCAACATATTTAGGGACATGGACTCAGTCATGGGCCCAATCCTTAAACCGTTCAAGTCATTTAAGGGGACGTGCAGCCTAATAGATAGACTGACCACATGCATTATTGAGCCTTCAAAAAATAAACTCGCGCCTCGATGCAATATGCGAAAGATAAAGAGGATCTGCTGTCGTGGGGGTTTCCCTTGGACCCTGTTACAAGAAAAGATAAGTAAGAAACAAGGAAAGAGGAAAAGACAACTACGAATAAGTAAAGAAATTTACATCTACAGCAGCCCTAGGATTCGGAGAACGTGGTGATGGTGGAGTTGGAACGGCAAGAGAGTGAGTGGCCACTACCGTGGTGAGAGGAAATGTAGTTGCGTCCACACTACCACATTCTTCAACGAGGGGTGGCCGAAATATAGGAGAAGGGGCATGATAAAATTTTGAGAAAGAAGGGTGTTAGTATCAAAGAGATATGGTTAAGTAAAAAGATATATATGAGACTAAGGAGATTATCTCATCTTGAAAGGCCCCCTCCTCAGGAAGTGGTTGTAAGATGTCATTGGGGATGGAAATAGAATTTCCAATAGTGATGACTGGTGCATGGGGGCTAGCAGGTGCCTCTTCCTCGTGAACCTAAAAAAGGAAGGGAATTAGTAAACAAAATCGAATAAAGGACAAAAAGAAGGGTAAACCAAATACCTTTTCAACGTCCTCAAGGATAGAGGTTGACGCCATGAAAGATTACACCCATACATCACCCGTAGCCTTCTGATGCTAAAGTGCCTTGAAAGCTTCACTAACTCCTATGGAGGAGCTATCCACTCTTGGCGATGCCTGAACATAACAAAGGTATTAGTTATCAACATGTGAAAGAAATTTTGCAAAAAAAAGAAAGGAAAGGGAGATAAAGGAAGAATGTTTATACTCGCAGAAGACTCCTAATCAGAAGAACACAAGACGTTAGCTTGAAATCTACATCGTGGTGGCCCAGACTCCTCAGGGACGGATACCTTATAAGGCTTCTTGATAGAGATGCCTCTCGCAGCCATCCTAAGACGCCTCCGAGTTGATTTCCTTGTCATAGTCTTAAGCTTAAGGCCAACATCTAAGCCCTCAAAAGCATCAACAATAAGCGCATTAAATTGCTCGCGACAGGATCAAAACTACTAGGCTGCCCGCCTTCAACACACAGCCTCGTCTAACTTTGGGGATCAACCCCCTCTGGCTTAGAAGCCTCTGCATATGACGCCTTCGCCACCAAAAAGCATGAGTCTACCTACTCTAACGCAATTCCAAGGTGATAATGGCATTGTAGTCACAGCAGATGTGAAGGCGGGAGCTAACCTTTAAGGCTTCATAAACACCAGCGTTCCTCAAGACGATGACGTACATGGAATGGTGAAAATTTATTCACACCACTCCAACCAGCATGTCGGGGGCCTGGTGTGACAATAGTAGGAGACAGGAGATTAGGGGAAATTATTACGGGTTGCCCTCAACAATGGGACAAATGATGACTTCAGACCATCGCAACACCTAGGGAATTCATCCTCTATCAGAAAATCAGAAGATAGATATTAGCCCTCGAACTCTTCCCGATGCCAAAAATCACACGCATGGAGGCTTCATAAAAAAAGCCCACATCTTGGGAGGACATCTTGGTTCGGGAGAGTTCTTGCTGTAAGTGAGGACAACTTGTGAGGGAGCCATTGATTTCAGTGAGAAAAAGAAAAGAAATTGCTCGGAGAAGAAGAAGGATCAATTGAAAAGTTTTGGAGTACGGAGGGAAGAAAAGAGCTTAAGAAAATGTGAAAACCAAATTGAGGCTATCCCCTTATTTATAAAAGGGTGGAAAGGCGGCAAAACAAGCGGAGCGCCTTTCCACACCTTTCTTAATGGCTAATAAGGCTAAGGGATGCACCTTATTAATGGGGCATCCTTTTGCTTTACACCTTTTCATGATTGAAAGGGTGCAATTATGGTACCTTAATGACGCGATGTGCATGCCTTTAAGAACATTAAATGCAATTGATGATGAAAAATCTTCCTCCTATCTCATAAAACAACGTGGAAGATGAAGCGTCCAATCAATATAAATTATAGTAGTAAAGACCAACCATTTCAATATTTGAAAATACTTGATATTCTGATGTTGTGTTTCAGAAAAATATTTCAGTTATATTTTAAATATTTAAATTCTAAATTTTTATTTATAAATAAAAATAACGCAGTAATATAAAATAAAATTTACTTTATCTCATTAGAAAGTGTGTAGAACTATAATTTCAAAAAAAATCATTTAAAAGTCCAAAACTCCATATTGCAGATCCTGGGATTTGAAACCAAGGCACGAAGAAATCTTGGCGCTTACCTAGCACGCCTAGCGCCACTCCAACATCGCTTACTTTGTTGAAATAATTGATTTCTAAATTAGTTAACCAAAATATTCTTGAAATATTTTGATCCTTATTTCGTTTCGTTCCCTGACCGGAACCAGAATATTTTAGTAATTCCAGCCGAAATGGAACGTAATTCATAACTATGATATAAATGTATCCAAGCTTGACCTCTCTGCCTTCAAGCTTGTACGAGGGACTAATGTAAAAATAGTGAGAAATCTCAGCATGAAAAACAGGTCAGAGAGACACATGTCGTAGTTAAGGGAGGACCCAATTGGCGCCCGAGTGACATTATGAGGCTGATGTAGGATGAATGTGGATATTCTTGTAAGGTATGGTGCTTAAATGTATAAAGGCGTCGTACTCAATGATTATGAGGGATGCTCCTGAACTATAAAGGCGACGAGCCCAATATCACAACATTTATGTTTTGTTGTCACCCGCCTTCGAGCTTAGTGAAAAATGCTCGAAGGGCATTACTTGCTTGAGAACAATCTGAGGGATGTACTCTAGTAGGATTACGACAATATTACGCCAAAACAAGAGAGGTGAAGCTCCTTGATGGGTATGACTAACTTAGGCGCCTTGGATGTGTCGCCTTCTGCTAGAGCATGGACTAAAAGGCGTGTATTGTCGCCTTTGGGGTAGTTTACCCAGCACGCCGCCTTTGGAGAATCTGAAGGTGAGTAGAGGAGCCTAGCCATTTACCCATGGTCACAACGTGTGTAAGGTCAAACTCGTGGCATCATAATTAAGGGAGTCCTCTTCCAGGCACCTTTTGTGGAGTTGGTTAGGTTCTTTATAAGTCTTACGATTACTCGATGCCGTGTAGGCACAACTACTTAAAGATGTTTAAGTATGGTCACGTTTTATGTGTGTGCTCACGTTTTATGTGTGTGCTCACGTTTTATGCGTGGCCAAATTTTATAAGTGGGCTTACTCACTGAAAGGACAGAATAGCATGAGTCCCTATATGGCCCATCTATAAAAATGGGTCCATAACATCATCACTGTCACACTCCTTTAAGTCAGACCAAAAGAATATTGTGCACATTGAACTTCTCACAAACCTTAGAGAAAGGAGCATTTTTGTCCAGTTTTGTGAGGTGGGCCTAAGGTACTTATTCTTCCCTCTTTCAAATACACAACCTCAATGTTTCTAAGCTTACTTGTCCATAGACTAGGTCGCTCATTACACATTACCCAGAAACCCCTAAATAAACGTTATAGACTTTATCTATATTCTTACGTGAGGTTAATGATAGCAATGAATGATTGGATTGAAATGATGGAAGATGAGGATGAATGTGGTATTTGATGGAGATGACCTTTACTTGGGTGATGTTGCTCGTGCTATATGATTTGGATGAAGAAGATGATGATCTTAACTTTGAGGATTAGGGGTTGAAGATGATTATTCAATGCTCTTTTTTAAAATATGAACAAATAGAAACATTGTTATCAATCCAGTTTAATGTATGATTGAGAGCGTTTTGCGCTTTAGAAACTCTGGTTACCGTCAAATTATGCTTGTGGCCACTAACCACTACAATTTATGGTTTGAAGAACGACTGGTTTGGTTCTTGAAGTTGTGGTTGTTTGAAGAAATTGGTAAAAATGGTATTTTGAAATATAATTTTAGAAATCCGACCCAAGTTATTAAATTCAAAAGAATTTGATTAAAACACGAGTAGTAGAATGTCGTATGGCAGGTAGGCTGCTATTTCAAAAGACCATCTTTACCAAAGTTAATACCATATTTTGATATGGACTAATTAAGTAGATAATGATATTGTCCTAATTAGGGGATTATGTGAACCCTAACTAAGCAATGTATAAAGACTCTTATGGTTATGATCCCCAATGTACCAAAAATACATATAGTTTCCCTTCTTCTTCTCCCCATTTGGAAGAGAGATGACGGTCCTAATGAGGAACTAAGACGATTTGGTTGAGGAAGATCACAAATCACCCTCTTTCGGGTTCATTTGTTCATGATCAATTGTCCTAGTATCTTCATAACAATAGACGATCATTCAATATGGATCCAGATATATAACACCAAATCCATAAATCATAATGTTCTGACATGATATGATATAGAACCTAGACTTTTCGGTTTTTTTATCCAAGATGTTTGCGTCGCTCAAACCATGCGAATGATAATTATTGAGCTGATGTCGAATTTTCATGGCAAATTTGAATATTCTATTAAGTTTTTCCCAAAAGTTTTCTCAACCACCCACTAGTGTTTTAGCTTTGAGTGCCTCCCTTCCATTGTACCCAAAAGAAAAAGAAAAAGAAAATTCAATAGGCAACAGTAGCTCATAGTAGAGGTACAAAACAGTAAAAACAAACCTAGTAGTACGTCTTCCACCACTACTGATATACGCCAAGAACATGGGCTCCAAATTCTCATATATAATAATAAATTACAGCCCCCGTAGATCTAGATTTACATGAAAGAAAACAAACATTTAGAGCAAGACATCGCAGTGTAAAGGCCCCACTGAGCAACACCACAGAGAATCAGAAGCCAACCTTTTTCTCCTTCAAGTGGGAGGGAGATAGAAAGGAAAGAAACAAAAAACATAAGGCCGTCTAATGTAACACTACAAAAATAAACAGCAGAACAGAACCCACATTTCACATTCAAAATCCAGCTAGAATAACACTCCACTACTACAGCCACTTCCTATTTCTTTTCTTTTCAACCCCACCAAATCATGATGCTTGAAAGTAAGAAGGTAATGAAGGAGGTGAGTAAAGTGTTTTCTTGAAGTTTCATCCCACCTTGACTGTAGTCAGTGTTTATGCCAGCTCCAGATGGGCCAACCCCGTTTCCGACCCCTCCTCCTAAAACTCCGGTGGGCGTTGTGGTGTACGGACTGGTTGTTGTGGGTGTATTAGTGGTGGTGGTGGATGGGGTGCCCATGGAGGGTGTTGTGGTGGTTGGTGTTGTTACTGGAGTTGTACCTGGATTACTGAATAAAGAAAGAGAATAGAAAAGATGCTAAGTTTACAAAAACAGTTAAATACATTCAAATCACTACTTTAGATCACATTTATTTGATATATGTTGTTGCTAATACACAATTTGGCGTTTAAAAACACTTTAACAACTGAAAAGAAATAATTATCCAAGTATTTCTTAAAATAGTTCTGAAAACAAATAAAAATATTTTCCACAATACAATTAAATGTTTCATACAAAGCACATAAATTCAAGCTATTTGGCCAAATAGTTCAAAAAAAATATTAATTACACAAGACATGTATATCGGTTAATGCATCCCAAGTATATGAAAGAACAATGTTTGACTCCTAACTGCTTATGTGGATCAAGCGTGTCATTCGATATCCTTACTCCAATTATATTATTTTGTAAATTTTACATACAGCAGGTCCCACTCTTGACATAACACAATAGTTTTTAAAAGCAAGTCATCTTAAAATATAAGTAAAATATTATATTTTAAAACCGTGTTACCAAAAAAAATTTAAACGATCGATGCTGAAGACTCCACGCTCCAAAAACGCTGAAAACTATTCTCATTACTGGACCAAATTAGAGTATGTAAAAAAGTAAAAAAAAAATTAACTTTTTCCAAGTAATCATGCACATGATCAAAACCTTCTAGATCTGATCAGACGGCTCTAGATCATTAAAATTCAGACCATGCCGTTGGATCCATTTCCCCTCCTCACATGCCTTCTTAGCCTTAGAACTTGATAATCACAGTAAAGTAATTCAAGGGTGAATGGATTGTTCCCCATTATTTCAAAAAGGACAATGGGACTAGACAGGCACAATTATCTAGACATTAAAACTTCAAAAAAGTCGGCTCGTATCTCAATGAACTTGTGCTCATCTAAAGGCACTGTCAAAATATTTTTCCCCACCTTAAAAGCACCACTCGTTCTGTTTCTTATATTTGAATTTGGGACAGGCCTAGTAGCTACCCTGGCCTCTCCCCATCTTTCATGGTGGCCAAAACTTTTTGACAAACGAGAGACATTCATCACATATTTGTCAATGTATTTTACCCAGCAACCAAAATGAACTACAGAAACAGAACGAAATTGGCCAAAACTAAATAAATTATATATATTTATGTTTGTATGATTTAGTAAATAAATTATTTATTCTGATCAATTTTGTAAAAAAAAACCTTTCTAACCATTTTAGCTATTTTTACAATTTAAGTTGGAAAGAACGATTTTTGTAATGGTCCCAATAAACTATTGCATGCATAGAAATGATATCTTTTTATTTTGTCAAATTTTGTTTCGTTAGTGAAAGAAATGTTCTACCAATACTGAGATAAGATAAAGGATAGTCAGGGCATCATGATGCAATTCTTTTTTAGGATATAGGGAAATAACAAAAAGAGCTTCAATGTATTGATTTAAGAGGCGAAAAAAAGGATAAAAGATAGATCCTAGAGACTGAAGCAAAATTTTTTTGGGATTATAAAGCAAATATGCCTGCCTACCCCACCAAAAGGGGGAAAATGTTAGGTGATAAAAATCATCAAATAAAAGAAACTAAATAAGACTGCATGCCAGATCATGACTTTATTTCTAGAATTCAAGACTTTTATCATTTGAAAACGATTATTCAGAATAAGTAAAAACAAATGAGAGAATATTGTTTAAAAAGTAATAATAATTCCAAAAAGTGTTTGGCAGTAGTATTAAGAAGATTTGTTTAAAGAACAATTTTAAATTAAGTTGAGATACATTTGATAAATTTTTAAGTGATATTTTTACTTTAAAAAAAAGAAAGAAACTCAACCATAGGTGCATATCTTAGCAGCAGCCTGAAATTGGCTTACGTTCTCAGCCAAACTGAAATACCAACAACTTAATCTGACATCCCATCAAAATCTATCTATGAACATCCTAAAGCACCAATTTCTCTAATGCAAATGTAACATCCTAAGCAATAAATTTGCAAGAAGCCTATAAAATTGTAAGGAAAAAAATATAAATACTTCCTAGACCCTCCACTTCAACTTTTTCATGATTAAAACACAACAAGAAGCAACCAAAACAAAGACTTATCCTCAAAAGGAGAATTTCTAGACCAGCATTATCATCTTAAATAAAGAAGCAGAAATTCAAAGGAAGAAAATCCATTGTTAGCATACCTGGCACTAGAAGGGTAGACACAACCAGTAACGCCTGACAATCACCCCAAAAAAAAAAACATGAACCGTCCAGCATTTCAAATTACATCTAAAAACAAAAGGTGGATTTTGGGGGGTGCTTACTAGGGTCAGAAGTAGTAGTAATGGCAGTGCCAGAAAAATCACAAGAACCAACGGCCTGACCCTTCCTCTGGAAATAGCTGTTAACAGCAAAAGAACAATGATCCTTGACAGTGTTTGGAAGGAAACAAGCACTATTTTGATGAATGGGGTTACAGTCAGCTCCTGCTCCACAAGCATAGTCCAGTGTCTTTTGTAATACGGCATCACTCAATCCGCTCTTGCATATGCACCAAATAGCACCTACCAATTCAATATAAATAAATACCAAATACCAGATCACAGAACAGGGAAAAAACAAGCCCACTAAAGTATTTTGGGGGGGGGGNGGGGGGGGGGGGGGGAGTGAGAATCAGAGCAATAGATAACCAAAGCAGCACAAGAATAAGCGCCACTAGATTTATCAACATAAACAAAGAAAAAAACTCATAAAATGAAATACCTTACGGCCCATAGAAAATGAAAGATTCTAAAGTTTGATAGAAATGGTGCTAAGGAAAAGAAGAAAGGAAAGAAGAGCAGCTAAAACTCAAAAGAAGTAGATGGTAAAAATGGGAACAAAAAACCAAGATCATGAACGTTCTTAAAGAGGGGAGAAATGTAGATGAAAAGTAAAGCAAATCATTTTTGGATAGCTCAGAGAGCTTAACATCGCCAAAAAAGAAAACAGATAAACATATATAGCAATGGGAAGAGCTTTACTTGAATGGCGAACCATTGATAGAATGACCAATATAGAACCTAAAACAGCCCTGTCGGATGGCATGGTTGGACGGCTTCAAATGGGGCTGAAGATGGTTTTCAGATAAAAGGCACAACTTCTGTGTCTGTGTGTGTGTGTGTGTGTGTGAGAGAGAGAGAGAGAGAGAGAGAGAGAGAGAGAGAGAGATGTGTAGTGAAGTGAACAAAATAAGTGATTAGTGAGTGGGGTATTTCACTTCTAGACAAATACTGATGAACATATTGGAAAATATTCCGTGTTACAATAAATTGACTAAAACATATTTTATTTTCTTTTTTGTAGGTCAGTTTTGTTTTTGTTTTTTCCTTCACTTCATTTTTTGTTGGTTAATTTCTGTTGATTGGTTCCTGCGATATTGGTTGAGTACACTCTGGATTAGTGAGTTATAGCTGTTAGATAAAAGTAAAAAACAATAAATAACTCCAGTTAAACCACAACACAATAATATGTAAGGATAATATAAAAATTAATCTAGAAAAAAAAGTTTAGAATAGCTTGTTAATAGATATATCAGTTACATCGAGCCGTGCATAATATTTTTAAAAAAGATATACCCCTCTTAAATTGGATTGAATGACGTTATTCTCTCAAGATACAACGATTTTCTAAGAGTTCTGTGTGCGGCTAAGATTCTTCCACAAACTCACAGTTACTCGTAATGATTAAAAGTGTGTGCAAGAAAATATTGTAGGGAATGAAGTTAATTTAGGAATAATTATAGAGAAAGAGCTTTGTGTATTGGAGGACTTTTCGTTCCGTATTTCACACGGTTTTCAATTCTCGATGAACTGATTCTTCCGCCCTGTTGATGTAGTTTAGGTATTTTAAACCACTCTCCACTCATATAATTTTAATTTTATTACAGTAATCCCCACATAATTTAAAGTTCAAAAATATATATTTTGATATATATATATATATATATATATATTCAATCATCTTTATTATGTAATGGGTGTAGGTACCTTCCGGGTTTGAACCTAAACTCAGCGTTAGTAAATATCCATATGAAGGAAACATAGTTAACTAAGTCTTGAACTAGGTCCTTTAGCCAAACTTCAACTTACCACACATATAGTACGAGCAATTATATTAGGTTCTAGTATGTTTTGCGTGATTGACGATCATGCGCGCGTATCTTGTCTCATGAGTATTTCTTGGGAGTAGCCCAAATTCTCATAGTAGCGACCTCACTACAATACTCACTTAGGTGAAACTTCTAAAGGTAATTTGTGATCAACACGCTGCAATATTCATGTCTTATTTTCATTAGGAATGCATATTCTTCCTTAACCATCACAGTTATGAGCACTATCGCCATATGAATGAGACCAGAAAATACTCCTCATATATAAACATAGTGCTCTTCTAGCCACACTACAACTTCGTTATTACCCATTGAATCTCGTTCATGGGATCTCCAAGCACAAAGGTTGGGTGTCCATCATGGTGACTATCTTATATGTTCAGTCTCATTCCCCATGATGATACAATTATTTTTCCCCGCATTAAGCCCTTAGCAAGTGGATCTGTAATGTTCATCTCAGATCTGACAAAATCAAGAGAAATCACACCATAAGATAATTATGTCTAATTCTAAGATGCGCCTACTTTCTAAGAAACACGGACACCAACACGCGACACAGATACGACACGATACCAACATGTCGACAGGCTATTTAAAAAAGGATATGAGAATAAATTATATATATATATATATATATATATATATANGATTAATCGAGTGAGTTTTAGTTTTAGGAATTTTAAACTTAAAGGGTTTTGGTAATAAAAAATATCATTTTATATCATTTTAAATTTAATATATTTTAGAACATAACTTTATTTTTCTCTCTATTTCCACCACTTACTCTTTCTTTATTTACAAGTTAAATTATTGTTCATTTTATTTTACACTGTTTATATTTTATGATTTAAAAATTTCCCAAAAACGTGTCTAAAAGGTGTCGACAAATGTTAAAAACGTGCCCTGGCTTGTCTGACATGTGTTTGAAACTAAAAAAATCAGACATGATTTTAGCGTGTTAGAATGAGTCGAAAGCGTGTTGGCATCCAACACTCTGTGTAAAAGAAGTGTTGGTGGTTCTTAGCCTGCTTTTCTCATTGTAATTTTTACTGTTAGCTTTTGCTATGGTAGCTTATCTATCTCAATGTATTGGTATAGAAGGAGCAGAAATTAGGTAACACAGGAATGTCGCCAGATAAACTTCTTAACCATTTAACATCACTACAGGTTAAGTCTAAAGCAATAAATTCATCTTCCATGGCGGATCTAGATATAAGAGTTTATTGTGTAGATTTCTATGCTATGGCACCTCCACCAAAAGTAAATACATCGCTTCTAGTGATCTTAGTTTCATCTAAATCTAATATCCAAATTGTGACACTAAACCATTCTAATACAACTAGAAAGCCAGTATACATAATTTCATAATTAACAGTACCTTTAAGATATTTAAATATTCTTTCATTAGCAATCTAATGTTCATTACTTGGGTTACTAGTATATCTGCTTAATTTGTTTACACTATAAACTATATCAGGCTTAGTGCAATTCATAAGATACTTCAAAGATCCTACACTCTTTCTTAGTTTTGAATGTGGATCAAAGGGGGTAGAAACAACATTAACATCCCAATAATTAAAATTTCTCAACAAACGTTCAACATAATGAGATTGTGACAAACATATGCCCTTATCATGTCATATCAATTTAATATCCAAAATAACACTAACAGAACCTAAACCTTTCATATCAAAATTATTATATAAGAAATTCGTAGTGTCATTAATAACATTTAAGTTAGTTCAAAAAATAAGAATATCATCCACATATAAAATAAAAAATTACTCAAGCATTTTCTAATACTTTGATATGCACACTTTTATTAGAATCATTAATCACAAAGCCGTTTGAAAGTATCACATTATGAAATTTTTCATGCAGTTGTTTTGGTGCTTGTTGAAGCCCATAAAGAGATTTTACAAGTTTTCAAACTTTATTTTCTTGTAGAGGTAAAACAAACTTTTAGGCTGATCCATATAAATTTCTTCGTTCAACTCACCATTTAAGAAATGTGTTTTAACATCCATTTAGTCAATTTCTAATTTATAAATAGAAGCAATGTCAATTAAAAATCTAATAGCAGTGATTCTAGTTACAAGGGAGTAAGTATAAAAAAACTACTCCTTTCTGTTTAAAATCTTTAGCTACAAGTCTAGCATTAAAATTTTCTATGGATCCATCAGTTCTTAACCTTTTAAAAAAATCAATTTACAACCAATTAATGGTTTTATATCCAGGTAGAAGATCAGTTAAAAACCAAGTTTTGTTACTCATTATAGATTCCATTTCATTATTAATTGCTTCTTTTCAACAAGATGCATCAATAGAAGTTATAGCCTCACTATATGATTTTGGGTCATTTTCTAGTAGAAAAGTATAAAAATTATTACCAAAATCCTTATTAAATCTAATTCTTTTACTTTTCACATGCTCAAATTGATCTTAATTAGAAACTTCCCTAATAGAGTTTGAATTTTCACTAACTTATTTATTTAAAATATTTTTCATAGGAAAGATATTTTCAAAGAAAGTTACATCACGAGACTCGATAGTAGTATTTCTAGAAAATCAGGTAAATCAGAATTTAAGATTAAAAACAGATAAGTACTCTATTAAAAGAATAACCAACAAAAATACAATCAATCATTTTTTGACCTGATTTTCTTTTTTTATTTATAGGAAGTTTAACTTTAGCCAAACACCCCCACATTTTAAGAAATTTTAAATTAGGCTTCTTATTTTTCCATTTTTCACATGGGGTTTCATCAGAGTTTTTATAAGGTAATCTATTTAATATCAAACAAGTTGAATATAAAACTTTATCCCATAAATTGTCTGGAAAACCTGAACTAATTAACATTGCATTAACCATATCTAATAAAGTACAGTTCTTTCTTTCAACAATGTCGTTAGATTGAGGAGCTAAGAGGGGACACTTGATGTATAATACCACATGTACTATAATAATCATTCATTTCTGTTGGAACATACTCACCTGCTCTATCAGATCTTAACATTTTTATTTTCTATTGGATATTAACTTTTTTTCAACCTCAATTTTATAAATCTTAAATTTATTAAATAACTCATCTTTAGAGCTAATCAAATAAACATAGCAAGATCTCAAAAAATCATCAATAAATGTTATAAAATATTTCTTTCCACTTCGAGTCAAAGAATTTTTACAATCATATATATCACTATAGATTAATTCAAGCTATGTAGTTTCTCATTCTACTGATTTAAAAGGCTCTCTCGGATGTTATTCTTGCACATAGATTTCACATTTCTTTCAATATTTAATTTTTATTTGGGAATCAAATTCATGCTCATCATTCTTCTAATAGAATTAAAATTAATGTGTCGAAGTCTACCATGTTAAAAATTAGAGCATTCAACATATGCAACAGATATTGAAGAACTAGAAATTTCATTATTACATCCAGATGAAATAACATTCCAATTAAATAAACCATCTACCAAATATCCTTTGCCAATTATCATCTCTACTAATAACATCCCTATTAGACTCAAAGATAATTTTAAAACCTTGATCAACTAACATAAGAACACTAACTGGATTTTTCCTAATTTTTGGAACATGTAAGGCATTATCTAATGTAAGATTATTCCCATATATGAATTTCAGGTGCACTCGTCCATCTCCTAAAACGCGGGCCTTGCTCTCATTTCTCAATATGACGGTTTTTATGCTTGATTCATGATAGAAGGAAAATAAGTTTTTATTGGCACGGACAAGGACATTAGCCCTATAATCAGATCACCAATCATTTGAATTAAAAATAAAATTAATTTATGAGTTACTAATAAAATACCCGTCAGAAGGTAATGAGGTGTTGGCTCCCGCAGTTACTACGTTGACTTTAGGTCTTGAGTTTTGAGGTGCAGAAGTCTTAGGTGCTTCACCCTTATAAAAGTAGCAATCCTTAGCTCTATGATTGGTTTTTCCACAAACCCAACAGGCAGCTAACCTTTTCTGATTAATATTTTTATCCTTTGGCTTATTATTATGGTGAGGAACATGATTATTCTTTTTAAAACCATGTTTCTTGAAAGCATTTGGTTTGGTTTGAATGCATTTTCAACAACATGGGCCTTAGCAATAAAATTATTTCAAGACATTTCCTTTTGAGACTCATGATGTTTGTCTTTTATTCCGAGTGAAACGATCAATTCATCATATGAAAAATTTTCTGGCTTTTGTTTCAAAATTCTTTGAAAATCATACCAAGAAGGTCGTAACTTTTTTATCAAAGAAGTAACAACTATTGTGTCATCTAAACTAATTCCTTTCATTTTCATGTCATAAACGATATTTTCAAAGTCATGAATTTGTTTAGACACATATTTTTCATCAATCATGTTAAAATCAAGCTATTTTTCAACCGAATACCTTTTAAAACCTAATTCTTCAGATCCATGTTTATGCTCTAATGCTTCCCGTAATTCAATATAAGTTTTCATGGTGCAAATTATAATAATTAGATAGATATATGATACCAAAAACTTGATAAGGGGTTTGAAAAGAAGAAAATAAAATGAGATATCCATTTCACACGTAGAATTCTATTTTTTTTAAAGTGTGCGATCTTCGCCTGCTTTCCTGACCGTGGATAAGCTACGGGGATTTGCACTTCGCCCCCTGAGAATACCACATCAAGGTGACAGGATTTGAACTTATGGCCCTCACTACCCAAAACAGATGTGCCAACGAAAAGCATGAGAGAAAGAAAGATGCACAGACGAAAGAAAAAGGGCGACTTCATAAAAAGCAAAAAAATTGCTCAGCAAACTGCGAACCTGACTCTATAGGGCGAGCACCAATCTAAACAAACTAAACAAAGAAGGACACTAGCACCCACCTAGGTCAAGGGTCTCCCCGATATCTTTTCTAAGCTGTGAACTCATGGTCAAATGGCTTCTGAGGTGGGCTTTCCCTTTTCTATGGTAGCATGGTCTTCTCTTAGGCTTTCTCTTGGTGCAGGAAGGGCTACTAGAAGCCTAGAAGGAAAAGAAGTCTGGGCTGGGGAATGAAGTGACTTATGGGATGAAATTAAGCGAGGGAAGGAATCGCGAGGAAAGAAGGAATGCTATCTAGCCTGGCAAAGGGGATATCAAGATTCACGTGCGAAGGGACGAGCGAAAGGCTTCCTAGTAAGACTTGGTTCCCAGGATAAGAAAGAAAGTAGAGCTAGGCAAGGTCTTCTGTGAGTGAACGAGATGAGGATCAAGGCAATTCCCCCAGGGTAGGTGCTTTCTTCGCGAGTATGTATGTTGATGGCGTTGAGTCTTATCTTCTAGAAAAGCTGTCCAACTCAATGTGTTACGCAGTAGCGACATTCGCTACATAATCCACATCATGTTATAAGAATTGCTACTATAAGGGAGGAGTGAAAGGCTGCCTAGTATTCTCAGACCCGGGGGTGATTCAATTCACTTCTTCAACTACTAAAAAAAAATGTATTCCCAGATCGGGATTCTTATAAGAAGTACGGGAAGAGGGGACGACCCGCCGAATTCACATCAGAAATCACCGACATAAACACAAACGAAAGAATGAATTGCGTATAGAAACAAACGAACCACTTATATTCTCGGAGCTGAGGTGGGATTCTATATTCCATAGCCTATGCGCCTGCTTCTGATGAGATAGAAGTAGGATTCTGGTGCGTCTTCCTTCGATCGGCCTGTCATCAAATGATGTTAGCAAAAGAAGAAGAACTAGAAACTCGTGTTGGTCAAGCGAACAGATTCGTTTCATTCTTCGCCTAGTCTTAGCACCCGCACTGTAGAGGGGAATAAACATTCCCTTTCTGACAAAACTAAGCGTCATGTCGCTTGGTAAAGGCAATAGGAGGAGTGAACCCGACCAGTTCACGCTGAGGTTCATAAAGGTAGATCCGACCTCTTTGATCATTGCCCCAACGCCAATGAGTTTGGGGTCAATTGCATTAGGTAGGAGATGCAGGACTTGTCTTAACCGCAAGTGCATTTGCTATTCAATTCCATCCTCAATCCCACCAAATTTTAATTCCTTTGTGTCTCTTATTTACTTTTAAGTGAAAAAGGGGGTGGGGTGACAAAGGGTATACTTTATTTTCTATGTAGTCGTCTCATCAATGAGCGTAGATTGATAGAGATGGCTTTTGTGCTGGTCAATCTATATCCTATTCTTCAGGAAGTAGGACTAAGTTAAGCATGAGTTGATCTTTAGTAAAGATTCTTTACAGAGGGGACCGGTGAGGGAGTGGGAAAAAAAAGAGGGAATGGTATAATATGTTATAAGGAATATGGAAGCATATAGGAATTAGGAAGCATATGAGAATGCCATAACATAAATCAACAAAAGCTTTTGCTAAGAATGAATTTCCCAACACTATCAGCCCTACTCATGTTTGTGAAAAAGAGGAAAATCGCTAATTACAGGCAGTGTGTTCCACCTAAGATAACATGAGACTCTTGCCTGGAATATACCTAAGTCTCCTTTAAACTGCATCTAACTGTTCTTTTCTAGGCTTCTCTATGAATTTACTGACAACGCAACCAACATATGAAATTCCAGTCGGGTGATTTTAAGGTATCTCAACTGTCACTATCAGTCTCCTATACACCGTAGCATTAACAAGATCACCATCCATGTCATGAGTCAAACCGTGATTTTGTTCAATAAGAAAGTGACATGGTTTAAATCTCATCATTAAGCTTTTTTGATAAACCATCCAGTGCATACTTCCGAGGAAAAGGCCACCCTTCGATTCGATAAATATTATAAAGACAAAGCACTTAAAATTCTACCATGACATAATAAATCCTTTTCAGCAAATTCATCATTTGAAGAAGTTTTAGATATTTTTGCAGTATTGGAGGAGGTGGTTTCAAAACTTTTAGTTTTCATAGATTTAGTAGTTTTAGAAACCTTTTATTTTCCTATTGAAGATTTTTGAATCATAACAAAATGACCTAAAGTTGTAAGCCAAAATTTCATTTGTTGTTGCCAACTCTTAAACTTTAATCCAGTGAATTTTGCAAGTTTACATGAAATTGACTCAAAATATGCCATAAATAACCGTAATTCCAATTGTATCTTCTCTTATATTGTTAGATAAAAATAAAAGCAATAAGGAACTACTAATAAACCATACAACACAATAATATGCAAGGATAATAAAAATTAATCTAGAAGAAAGGTTTAGAATGACTTGTTAATAGTTAGATTGAGTCACGCATAACACTTTCCTAAGAGAAGATACACCCTATCTCTTGCACTGGGTTGAATAACGTTCCACTCCCAAGATAAGACAATCCTTCAAGAGCTCTTGTGGGCAGCTAAGATTCTCCCATGAACCTACAATTGCTCGTAATGATTGAAAGTATATGTTAGAAAATATTATAGGGGATGAAATTTAGTAATAACTAAAGAAGAATGGAGGATTTTTTGTTCCGTTTTTCACAAGAGTAATAGTGCTCTTCTTTTAAATTCTTAATGAACCAATTCTTCTGCCCGTTGAGGATAAATTATGTATTTTAAAGCCAAAGAAGGTAAACTTAGCCTATAACTACCTTCTTCTTACCCATTTCACCTTAGATAGGGGAAGTGGGTTGCTATTGGATTGTGTTTTGTGGAGAGTGGTTCCCTACCACTCTCTACTCATGTATAATTTTTTTTATTTTAAATTAGTTACAATAGTAGCATTGTTTTTTTGAGAAAAATACACTGACACCCTCTGAGATTTGTCTAAAAGATACATACACCCCTTCTAGTTTCAGAAAAGATGCATAAGTCCAATCTATTATAATGGAGTTAATTTTTAAGTGAAATAACCAAAATAACCCTAATTTTTCATCTCACATGAGACCCGTACCTAATCCATTATCAGGCCCTTACCCGAATTAATGCCCATAGCCCCCTCAATCTCCCCCAAAATCAAACCCACGAACCCTAAAACCCCAAAATCAGATCCTTCCCACGAACAGTAAATAATCATGCATTACATGAGAATGTAAATCTCCCTCCCCAACACCAGATACCCAATTCCCTTCCACCCTATCTCATCCCCACTCTTAAATCCTCATTCGACATGGCTTCTTCAAATTTCTCCTCAATTCTGAAAACCCACAATCCAAATTTACTCATCTATGAATATCTTCAACCATGAGCCCCTCAATAGGCTCATCTCTCAACATTCCCTCTCTTAATTACTTGCCCACATGAGCTGCCACCCTTTCCTTTCTGATCCATTTTTCAAATTCCCTAACGAGCAATACCCATTTTCTGAAATTTCGGTTCGAAGGTTTTGGAGAGAGAAATTTGCTATGTTGCTCGAAGTTTCTGAAGAAGGGAGGGGAGACAAAGAGAGATTCTGCAAATGTTTAAAGCAATCTTGGGATATTGTTCTTGTGAGAACTTGTCGGGTGATTGAAGGGAAGTGTGTTGACTATCTGTCTTCCTTGTTGGAGAAGAAGGTTTTGGCTGTGGGTCCACTTGTTGGAGATTGTTGTCAAGAAGGAGATGAAGGTTTGGAGGTTTTCGATTGGCTTAATGGGAAGCATGAATTTTTGACTGTGTTTGTCTCTTTCGGGAGTGGGTATTTTTTGTCATTTAACAGAGAAGGTTGCTCTCTGTTCGAGTTATCAAATGACCCATGAGAAATGGGGTTTGTTTTGTCAGCCCATTAGAGATGGTTAAGGGAGGGTGTTTTTGGTATTAAAAAATAATTAAACGCCGTTAAGTAAATATTTTAACGATTTTGGGGGTTTTTGTCCATAAAATGAAATGTAAATGGAGGTTTGTGTTTCTTTTTCTAAATTATAGGGGTCTCCGTGTCTTTTAGGTAAATCCTAAGGGGTATCCGTATATTTTTCCCTTATTTTTTTTTATCGAGAATAGAGAATATCATTAAAAGTGAAAAATACATCAAGGTGGCTTAAAGCCACCAAAAGAGATATGTTTGTCCTTAGATACTAAAAGAGAAATATTAAGAAGAATTTGTAAGAGATTATTTGAGATACAATTCTGAAAGTGGAAAAATAATTGTATTAAAATCCCTACTAATCCATTTAATAATACAAGCATTGAGAGTAGAAAAATAACTCATAATGAGATTGGAAAAATTAGAAAGCTCCCAGGGAAGAAGAGTTTGTCATTAAGGAAATCAACCACAAACTTGGAATCACTTTCAATGATAATATCTTTTCAGCCACTGCTAATTGCCAACTTCAAACCACTATCAACAACTTTTAATTCAGCATGAGTACTGCTGCTGCCATAGAAGACTTTCTCTCCAAGGAAACCAACAGCATCTCCATTAAAGTTTCTAGCAATTACTCCCACAGAGGCAGCCGGGGGGAAAGAGAAATAAGCTGCATCAACATTCAATTTAATAAAGCGCAAGGGATGAGAATACCATCAATTTCTATTAATAGAAAGACTAGGCAAAGAAGGTTGAGAAACATAACCAAAACACTGATAATGAGAATAATTAGCTAAACAATAGCTAAATGACAAGAATTATTACTAGAAAGAGGCGTAGATCTGGAAAAAATATCATTTCTATTATACTTAATGATGCTAGGTTGAGAAATGGAACAAATATAATTACTATCAATGGGTAACATGTTCTGAAAATTAAAATTAAGAGAATTCTCAGAAAAAAGCAGAATCAAAATAAGGGATATCATTAGAAACCAAAACAGAATCAGAATGAGGGTTTGAGGTTTTATTAGAAACCAAAATATCATAAGAGACATTATCAATATTAATAGCAGGAAGAGAGAGATAATTAGCAATACAATAGCTAAGAAAGAAATTACAAGCCTTAAGAGAAACATCAATAGGACATACAGACTTACCTTCAAACACAAGAGAGTTTCTAGCTTTCCAAATAAACCAACAAATGCAGCAAAATAAAGAAATCAGAACATTACCCAATACGGATGAGAACTCAAGTTTGAAAACCTATCAAAGAGCCAATAAAAAGGCTTTGTCTATGAGGGATAAAGATCTTTAACTTAAGAGGGGAAAGAAAGCAGACATCCCTAGCCCAAGCACAATTAAAAAGCAGATGATCAATATATTCTTCTTTAATATTACTCCTAGTTGGCAGATAATTAGAAATGGCTCCAAATAAAAAGCCTAATTACTAAGGGATTTTGATCTGCCAAGAACTTTTCATAACGCATGATTAACTTCAACAAGAGAACGAGATGCATTAAGACCTAAAATAGAAAGTTTTTCATAAAAAAAAAACATGATAACCAGATTTCACACTATAAATACCATTCTTTGAAAGAGGCTAGATAATAGTATCATCAAAAGCACAACCAGAGAGCTGCAGAGAAAGAATTTTGGAAGCAATCCAAGAGGGAAACATCTTACACACAATATCTCTATTCCAATGAAAACCATTACAAATGCTTTGCATCTTTATTAATATTGTCACACTTAAAGAATTTGATAGGAGGGCAGATTGGGATCCATTTATCATCCCAAATGTTTATATTACGACCATTACCAACTCTCCATGTAGCATGTTTTTTAAGAGCATCTTTACCATGATATATGTTTTTCCAAACCCAAGAACTATTTCTAATACATGTAACATTCATAAAATCAGAATTAGGAAAATATGAACCTTTTAGAACTTTAGAAGATAAACTATCACTGTTATCATTAATAAGTCAAGCTTGTTTAGCAAGAAGAGCAGTGTTGAAGGCTTCCGAATCCCTAAACCCTAGGCCTCCCTTAGACTTGCTTTTATTATGATTAAATTGAGAGTACCATCTAAGGCCTTATCATTATCTTTGAACCACCAGCACTAAAAAATGACAGATTAGAGCTTTTTGCAAATGGATTTGGGCAATTTGAAAATATGCATGGCATAGCAAGGAAGTGCCAAGGCCACAACTTTTAAAAGAACCTCTTTACCTCCAAGAGATAAGAGGTTAGATTTCTAAATGGAAATCCTATAATTCATCCTTTCAAGAAGGGTGGAGTCAAGATTAGCCTTGGAGGAACTCTAATCAGTGGGCAAACCAAGATATTTCTCATGTTTAGAGCTAATAGAAATGCCCATAATATTAGCCAAAAAATTTTTGCTTAATTAAGGAAACATTTTTACTAAACGAAAGGGAGCTTTTTTTTTTTTAAGATTTACCCACTGATCAGAAGCATTAAAGTATTTAGAGATGCACAATTTAAGATGTTGACATGAAAAATCATTAGCTTCACAGAAGAAAAGATAATCATCAGTAAAAAAAGAGATGTGAAATAGGGGGACAAGCTCTTTTCATTTTATTGGGGCTAATTAAATCATCACTAATAGTTTTATTCAAACACCTAGACAAGCTTTCAACAACTATGATAAAAAGGTAAGGAGATAAATGATCTGTTTGCCTAAGACGTCTTTGAGCCTGAAAAATACAACTAGGACTGCTATTAATGATAATTTTATAAGTAACAGAAGAAACACTAAGCATAATCCAATTAACAACAGCACTATTAAAGCCAAATTTTAAGAGCAAACTCTTTGAGAACCTCCAGTCTACTCTGTCAAAAGCCTTAGTCATATCAATTTTAATGGCTATAATACCTTTTTTTACGTTCTTTTTTTTATATGGTAGAAAACTTCCTAGATAACTATAATATTATCTAATGAGTCTACCACTAACAAAAGCACCTTGATTTTCAATTATAAGAGTAGTGAGCAAATGTTTGATTCTATTAACTATAATTTTAGAAAAAACTTTATAACTGAAATTGCATAAAGCAATAAGCCTAAAATCACTGAGGAGTTTAGGTCGCTTAATTTTAAGGATGAGAGTAATGTAAGTTTCATGAATAGTATTAGGCAAGTAACCTCTATCAAAGAAATCAAAGGTAACATTCCACAAGTCAACCCCAAGAAAGTCTCAATCTTTTTTATAAAAGAGACCGGACATGCCATTAGGGCCAGGGGCCTTATGGCTACATAAAGAAAAGACAACACATTTCACTTCATCCAAAGAAATATGGAGAGTTAAAAAATTATTAGCATTATTATTAATAATAGGATGAGTATGACTGAGAATCCAATAACCATCAGAAGTAGGCTCTCTAGAATAGTTAGTTTTAAAAGGTTAAAATATAAATATACCCCTGTATTTTGATGAAATTATAAACAATACTCTTATATTTTTTTTCATATTTTTATACCCATGCACTTTGACTAAACTACAAAATATACCCCTTTGTGACCTTTTTTTTGTTAAATTTAAAAGAAAATTAACTCCTTTCATTTCCATCAATTTCCCTCAATTTCCTCCATTATTTCCCTCCATTTTCATCCATTTCCCCTCATTTCCATTTTCAACACATTTTCTAGATCTGATTTTTTTACTTTCCTTTATTGATATTTTTTACGTTATTCTTAAAAAAAATATGCTTTATTTTTTTAAAAAAAATCTCCTTCATTGATACTGTAAGGAATTTTTTTTGCATTATTCTTAAAAAAAATTGCTTCATTCATATGATTAAAAATATAATCCTTATTACTTGGATATTTTTTTGGTGGGTAGTTCTACTTACAAGTTACTTTTACTTTGGATCGTTGCAATCCTAGAGAATTTTGTGAGAGAGTTTTTGTATTTTTAATTCATTTTTACTATAATTTTTTAATTTCTTCATCGTCTTTCTAAAATTTGTTTTTCTTTTCAAATTATGTAAAAAGAATTTTCATTTTTTAATGACATTTTCTATAAGATTTGATGGAACTTGACTCTCCAAAAAATTCATGACATGTAGTGAATATTGTTACATGACAAATGTAATTCAAACTTTTTATTCATCCTTTAAATTTTTTATTGAACTAAAACTAAAGTCTCAATGATTTCCTATTAGAAATAAATTACAAATGCATTATTCATATGATTGGAAAAAAAATATAACTTAGTTTATTGAAATCTTATAATGTAAATTTTTTTATTGGCAGATTTTTTTATGATGAACCATTTTTTGAATAGCAGATGTTTTTAGAATGAAACAGATTTTTTTAATAATGAAGCAAAATTCGTCATAGTATGAATGGAGCAGATTTTTTTTAGGAATAAAGAATATTTTTTAAAGAATAAAGCAAACAAAATTAATTAAAGGAAAGTAAAAAAATGTGATCTGGAAAATGTATTGAAAGTGAAAATGAGGGTTTAAAAATGAGGGAAAATTGATGAAAAAGGATGGAAATTGGGGGAAATAGATGGAAATGGATGTATTTAATTTTTCTGTTAAATTTAACCAAAAAATGTCACTGAGAGGTATATATTACAGTTTAGTCATAGTGTATGGGTATAAAAATATAAAAAAAATATAGAGGTATAATTTATATTTCATCAAAATGTAGGGGTATATTTTATATTTTAATTTTAAAAATAACCAGGCAAGATATTAGAAATACCCACATCATCTTGAATCCAATTGCCTAAAGATTTTTTAAATCTTCTGATTCTATTACTAGCCCTTCTTCTAAGCACAGAGGTATGAAAAAAATATGTATTCATATCACCAAACTTAAACCAAACTTTGGTAATGGAAATTTGGGATATTGAATTAATCAGTTTCGATTCGACAAGAGAAAAACTAATTTTCTGTGACTTTTATGATGTGTAAATTATTTAAATTTTTTTTATGTTGAGTCAATTGTGTTTGTAGCGCCTTTGGAAATGATCTTGAGCCTACAAGTCATTGGTTAGATGTGGTCTTTAGTACCTACCTCTCTGCCCCTATTTCTTCTTTTCTTCAAGTACCACAAGAAAATATGGGGAGAGAGTAAGAGACAGAGAGGAGAGAATGGTTGGAGAGAATAAAACGGCTGTGAGGTTGGCCTCAAATTAACCCCCAATGTAACAGAGGGTCAGTTTTAAAAAAGAAAATTACGAAAATTATTTATAAGGAGTATTTTCTTTTCACAATTTCATTTTTTCAAGAGTTATATAACTCTTGAAATTTCTTCAAATAATGATAATTGTTAAATATGTTGCGTATCTTAAAAAATGAGATGATAGAAAACTTTTGAAATAAAAAAATTGATATGATAGTAAATGATTGAGAAGTACTAAATTTAGCAGACATGGATAATTTTTTTGATTTTCCTCTTTGTCTATTTTTAACTTTTGATCACAACCATCGAATTGAAATAAGAAACATATTTAACAATTATCATTATTCTATTTAATTAAAGTTCTTTTTAATCTCAACTCTCAAATCTGAAGACATATCAAACTAGGAGTATAATCGGTTCGATTCAGGTCGGGTCGGTTTAAATAAACTTAACCGTAGCAAAAGACTCACAAACGAACTGAACCGAACCATAAAAAAATATAAAAGTCGAACCTCTCTGAACCGGACCGTGAAATATGCAGGAGAAATGTAAAAAACTATCCAGAAAAAAACTCAATTTTAATCTTGAATGAAGCTTTACAAACACCATAACTGATTAAAAAAATCAGTTTTCCATATCAACGAAAACCAAATCTCTAACAAATCACTAATAGATTAAAAAAATTAGGGAAAAAATATTTTTCAGTATCAACCAAATCTCTAGCAAATCCTTAACAGATCACACAAAATTAGAAAAGAAAAATCAGTTTTCATTATCAACTTAATCTCTAACAAATCAGGTTTTTAGAAAAAAACTGTAAAAATATATATACAATATAAAAAACCAACCCTATTTATTATATATTAATGTAGTTTGGTTCAGTCGATTCTATCAGTTTGTGAATATCTTCACTATATATTTATAATAAGATTAAAAACTACATTTTTATGTGAGATGTCGTACTCTAATTTTTGTAGTTTTTAAAATTCGTCTCTTAAATTCTTATTTTGCCAACAAGTTATGCAGAAAAGAAAACTAATCATGCCAAATTCTAAAAATGTGGCTTAAATTCTTGAAGAGAAGGTGAATATCCTATCAATAACTAATTTTATGCTAAAGGTATAAAAGTAAGAATAAAAAATATAATGAAAGATGAGATTAAGATGTCAAATTTTAATGACATAAACGGATGACAAACATTAGATGCTTAAAATGGCATGGACGGCTATGATCAAAAGTCAATAATAGGCAATGAGAGTAAGAACCAAGGAGAGGGTCCACGTCTCCACATGGATCCTCTCCTCTACTTTCCCTCTCCTTGCCTATCATTTCCTTCCGATCATAGCCATCCATCTCTACTAGCTAGTGTCATCAAATGGATATATTCATGCCATGACATTAAACAAAATTTTCTTTTAATCTAATCGTCAATTCTTAAAATATATCGACAAGTTGAGTTGACGTAGTTGATTAAACTCACACACCCATATCTTAAAGATCGTGAATTCGAGTCATATTCTCACATTTCTCTTAGAATTTGTAATGTAACTTTGACAAAAAAATTCTTATAATATATCTAACCATCATTATCATGACACATCATTAATGATCGTGGGTTCAAATCATAATAATAATATTATTTTATTAAATCAGAATCTTTAAATCTTTAATAGTCATGTAAAAAAGAAAAACCCTAATACAACAATGGTTTACATCGTCAAATCTTCAATCATAGTTTCATAAAAAAGAAAAGAGTTCACGATCTAAGAGAATTGTCACTATAGTATTATTCAAGCTTTAGTGGATCATTGAGTAATGTTTCTCAATACTCTCTCTAGTGTGTGTATATAAGTATTTGTTTTATTAATGATTGTTTTTGTCTGCCTTTTTTAAATCCAAATTTGTTATTTCTCTTATACTTCGCACTTACTTTCAATTTGTTTATCTTTATCTTTAATATATTAAAAGTGAGATGAAAATGAGAATCATTTATTGATCATTTTATCATGTCTTTATGTTATAATTTCAAAATTACTTTTGAATCTATTAATGATGCATCATTAATTGTAATTTTCTTATTTTCGTATTTCTTAAAATAATGTATCTTTTAAGCAAATTTTTATTTTTTTTATAGTTTTTAATTTAAAATTTATTTTTAGACATGAAAATTTATTAAGTTATTTATTCCTTAAGATATATTTAAGAAAAATTCAATCAATAACCAATAATGTAATTGTCTGCTGCGTCGACAGAAAAAAAAATATTGTTTTGTCCAATTTAAATTGTGTTCATCGATTTTTCAAACACAATTGATGGAGGAATAGTATCGATTTTCAACAAAAGAATTTATGACGAAATCTGCTTAGTAATTGATTTTTCTTCGGAAACAAACTCCATACATATCATATTTTTAGTTATATAGTAACTGTTCAGTGCGTTTTACTTCAGGTTTCACTGTTCGACTTTTTTTTTCTTTATCTTATTATGCAATTTTAAATTATTGTTTGTAGTAAATGAATGATATAATGACCACGACAAGCATTGATGATGAAGTTTACTTAGGTTTAGATTGGACACCAAAAATTGATATGGAATATTACTCCGAAGATGCTTCTTATAAATTTTACAATGAATACGCTCGAAGAATGGGTTTTGGTATTAGAAAAGAGACATTTAACAAGAATAGGTGTACTGGTGAGATCACTTCAAGAAATGGGCTAATGCATATGTGAGGTGGTCTTGGTCTTCGGGGATGTAAAGCACAATACTTAATGAAAATATTAATGCTAGTTTGAATGATTATTTAAAATCAGACCATGATTTACTACAATTTTTAAGCACTTTGAGTTGGTTTTGAATGATAAGCGATACAAAGAATTAGAGTCAGTGTATGCTTTGTACCATAATAAAACTAAAGTGATATTACTAATTAAGATAGTAATTGAAGCAGGAAACACCTTTACCAAGGTGATTTTTGAGGATTTTCAAAATCAGAATTTCGAGTTTCTTGAATTGTACAAGAAAACAGTGATAGAGGGAATCAAAATATTGTATATATAGTTGTTCACCATGGTAGCTCAAGGGAAGTACAAGTTATAAGGAGTTTGGATGATTTTCTCTCTTGTATTTAGAGAGAAAATGAGTCATATGTAATATAGTGAAACCCTTTCTTCTTCGTCCTTCTTCTTCTTGATCTCTCTTTCTTCTCTCAATCTTTCCTTCTTAGTTTCTATCTTAATAGGAAATTCTACATTGTATCAGAGTTTCATTGATTTATGTCAAACGATCCATGGCTGAAATCGAAAATCTCACTTCTGAAAATCGAGAAACCACAACTTTCAGAGATGGTTTCCAAACAAATTCTCAAAAGAGTTCTCAGCTAACCCTTCGTCTGAAAATTTTCCCTCTACATAAAATTTCACCCAAAATTCACCTCCTGCTTATGTTTCTCCCTCTTCTTCTCCTATATTTCTCATTTCCAACATTTGCAATCTGATCTCAATCAGATTGAGTTCCAGTAACTTCGTGTTATGGAAATACCAAATTTCTTTTATCTTAAAAGTCCACATGTTGTTATGTTACGTGGATGGAACCAATCGAGCCCCTTCCCCCTTCATCAAGAATAGTGATGGCACTAACTCAAGAAATCCTAAATTTGATCAGTGGGTTGCCCAAGATCAGGCTCTCATGACCTTGATCAATGCATCTCTCTCTCCTATTACCTTGTCCTATGTTATTGGGTGTACATCGTCGAAGGAAGTGTGGGACTCTATTACACACAGATTCTCCTCTGTGTCAAGAACGAATATTCTTCAACTCAAGTCTAATCTATAGTCTATCTCCAAGAAAGCCTCAGAAAGCATCAACTCTTACATTCAAAGGGTCAAAGAGATAAAAGACAGATAAGCTGCATTATTAGTTAGTGTTGATGATGAAGACGTGCACATTTTCACAATCAATGGTTTACCTATAGAATTCAACACTATCAGAACTTCTATTCAAACTCGAGTTGAACCACTCTCTTTGGAAGAATTACATGTTCTTCTCAAATCTGAAGAACATTATCTAGAGTCACAATAGAAGAATAAAGACTCAATTTTTCATAATACTGCTATTCTTGCATCCTCTTCAAACAGAGGTACTCTCAGGGGTTGAGGCTCACGCAATTATAGAGGCAATAGAGATGCTGGTGGGTTCAACTCTAATAAAGAAGGATGAAGAAATCCAAATTGGAACTCCTCAACTTTACCATCTGTTCTTGGAGTTCCATCTATCCATGGCCATCAACCATTCAAGAACTCTTCCAACAATACTCAAGACAGTCAATGAACTCCTCATAATGTAAGGCTAAGTGCCAATTTTGTCACAAGATGGGGCACAGTGCCAATTTTGTCACAAGATGGGGCACAGTGCCAATTTTGTCACAAGATGGGGCACAGTGCCATTGACTACTATCAGAGGTTAAATTTCTCTTACCAAGGAAGACACCCACCATCCAACTTGACTGCTATGACCACAATGTCACAAACATTCTCAACCAACAAATTCTCAGGTATGGTTGATAGACACAGGGTGCAATTCTCATCTTACATCAGACCTCAACAACATCTTATCTTCTACTAAATACACTGGGGATGATAGGATATCCATTGAAAATGGGCAGTCTTTACCCATTACTCATTCTGGTACTGGTAATCTTCAAACCCAAAATTCTTCTTTTTCCTTAAAACAAGTCTTTTGTGTTCCTTCTTTATCTTCAAATTTATTGTCTGTTTATAGATTTTATCTTGATAAAAACAGTCTTTTTGTCTTTGATACTTCTTTCTTTTGGATTCAGGATAAAGTTACAGGCTTAATTCTGCATAAAAGACCTAGCAAAAATGGACTTTACTCTATCACTTCTTCTTTACCTAAGTGTCATGTTGCTTTTTTTATAAGCATTCTAATTTTCTTTGGCATAATATATTAGGGCATCTTACACCTACTATTGTTAGACATATATTAAACAAAGCTAGTTTCCCTTATACTTCTTCCTCTTCTGACAAGTGTATATGTACTAGTTGTATTTAAAATAAAATGACTTGTATTCCATTTACTCTTTCTGAATTTGTGTCTTCATCTCCTTTAGAATTAATACACAGTGATGTGTGGGGGCCTTCCCCTGTTGCTTCTCCTATTAGACATAAATTTTATGTTATATTTATTGATGACATGTCTAGGTATACTTGGTTTTTTTCTATAGCCCATAAATATGATGTGTTTCCTGTTTTTAAGAGGTTTAAAACTCTTGTTGAGAACATGTTCTCCACAAAAATTAAATTTCAGAACAGATGGGTGTGGTGAGTTCAATAGTTTACAATTTCAGTCTTATCTACATGAACATGACATTGTGCATCAAATAACACGCCCTTATACTCCTCAACAAAATGGGGTTACTGAGAGGAAACATCATCACTTGGTTGTGACTGGTCTCACCATGATGCATCATGCTTCTCTTCCCAATCCTTCTGGAATTATGTTTTTGTTGCCTCTATTTATTTAATAAATCGTATGCCCGCTTCTGTTTTACAACATGCTTCCCTTAGATTGTTTGAAAAATTCCCCGATTATTCACATCTTAGAGTTATATGGTGTCTTGTTATCCATGCTTGAGACTCTATATAGCAAATAAATTCTGTCCTAAATCCAATAAGTGTGTTTTCTTTGGTTATGTGAATTCTCAAAAAGGATTTTTATGTTAGGATCTCACTGCACATAAATGTTATACCTCTCGACATGTTTATTTTGATGAACATAGTTTCCTTTTGCCTCTGGTACTCAACTTGCAAACTGCATCTCAGCACGCTGGGATTGACATTTCTGCTTTCAGGTATCCTTCTTTCCTCCCTCTTATTAATTCTGTCAATTTTGTTTCTGCTGGTTCTACTCCTTTACATTCTTGTTTTTCTGCTTCTATACAATCTGCTATTTATTTATCTGGTTCTCTCCCTGCTAGGCACAATACTAATACCGCATCGAATGATCGTTTGTTTCTGTTTCTACTACTACTGATATTAGAAATGTTGATCATTTACCTGTTTGTGTCAATTCTGATACTTTCCTTGAGCATTCTGGTCAATATCATCATCTGCATGTTTCTGATACTTTGCATGCTTCTATTAATTTTGTTAATTCTGGGTTGGACAACACTGCATCTTTATCACATGCATCTTCTGATTTACACCATCCTCAATATAATAGCATGCCTCAGTCCTCTTTGTCTATTCTTTTACATACATACATGCTTCAATCAACTGCTATACCTATTGACCCTCATTCTGTGCATCCTGCTCATGTCTGTCTTGATATTTCTGCTGCTATTATCGTTGATTTACTGTTTCATCTCAACATATTTTTAATATCTCTTCCACCCTTCACCCACTGTTACTCAGTCTATCCATCCTATGCAAACCAAATCTAAATCTGGGATTTCTAAGAAACGTGCTTTAGTTGCTTCTAGTTCGTTGCATGACTTTGTACCTACTGAACCTACTAGCTTTACTGCTGCCTCTAAACATCCACATTGGCTTAAAGCAATGCAGAGTGAATATGATGCCCTTCAATCTTAAAGAACTTGGACTCTTGCCCCATTGCCTCCTAACAAGAACCTAGTGGGTTATAAATGGGTTTATAAACTCAAATACAACTCTAACGGTTCCATATCTAGATATAAAGCTAGATTGCTTGCTAAGGGTTTTCATCAACATGTAGGTTTAAACTATGATGAGACTTTGAGTCCCGTTCAAACGACCTACCATTTTGATTATTTTCCTTAGCTGCTACTTATAACTGGCCTATACGGTAACTTGATGTTAAAAATGCATTTTTACATGGATTTTTAGTTGATGAGGTTTATATGTCCCAACCACAAGGGTTTGTTGATAAATAACACATTGATTATGTTTACACAAATCCTTGTGTGGCTTAAAAAAAGTTCCAAGAGCTTGGTTTGAGTGATTTACCAGTCACATTCTTTCTCTTGGTTTTTCGGCCTCACATGCTGATAACTCTCTATTTTTTTGTGCTTCATCTCATTCGCTTACTTAAGTCTTACTTTATGTTGATGACATTATCATTAGGGGCACAGATGCTGCTTTTATTGACTAGCTTGTTCATAAACTGCAAAACACTTTTGATATGACTGATCTTGGTAACCTTAAGTATTTCTTAGGTTTAGAAGTTAATAGAAACATTGATGACATCTTTATAAACCAGCATAAGTATGCTAGTGATTTGCTTCTAAAGGCTGGCATGCTTAATGCTAAACCATGTCAGTCTCCATGTTCTTCTAAATCTCCACTCTATAGTCATACTGGATCTCCATTATCTGATATTACTCTATATAGAAGTCTTGTTGGTTCATTGCAGTACTTGACTTTTACACGTCTGGATATAAGTTTTGTTTTTACTCGTTGTGTCAGTTCATGCATTCTCCCACTACAGCTCATTTTGTTTTCGTTAAGAGTATGCTTAGGTATATTATTGGTACTATAGGCCATTAACTTCTCTTTACTCCAGGATCTCTACATTTGCAGGCTTATATTGATGCAGATTGAGCTGATGACCTTTATAATAGACGTTATACATCTGGGTTTGTTATCTTTCTGGGCAAAAATGCAATATCCTGGAGTGTTAAGAAACAAGCAACCGTGGCCAAGTCTTCTACAGAGGTAGAATACAAAGCTTTGGCCAACACTGTTGTCGAATTAAGCTGGCTTAGACAGATTCTTCGACATATGCACATTTATCATACTCAAGCACCAACATTGTATTGTGATAATACCATCTCTTTAGCGTCGAACCCAATTCTCCATGCTCGGACAAAACACGTGGAGATTGACTTTCATTCCGTTCGGGAACGAGTAGTGAGGAAAGACCTCATTGTCAAACATGTCCCTTCAAACCAGCAACTTACAGATTTATTTACAAAACCTCTTTCAACTCCTCAATTTTCTTTTCTCTAGAGAAAACTCATCCTTAATTCTAAAATGAGTTTGAGGGGGATGATAAGATAATGGGTTAAATTTAATTTTCTTTGTGTGTCTGTTGTTAGTATTGTAGGGTTATTTTGGTCTTTTTCTCTCATCTTGTAATTGGAGAGGTTTTATATTGTTTTTCCCTTTCTGTTGGGTTAATGAACTCCAGTGAAACCCTTTCTTCTTCATCCTTCTTCTTCTTGATCTCTCTTTCTTCTCTCAGTCTTTCCTTCCTAGTTTCTTTCTTAACAGGAAATTCTACAATACGTAGTCATGCTATAATGATTTTGAGAGATATCCTGAATTTGTAAGAAATTCCTTGTCAATATATCTTAAAAAGATAGACAAGAAAAGGAAGAGCAGAAAATGTGAAAGACATTCATGGTCAAGACATCCAAACAGAAAAAAAGTTGCAACAATCTTCTCATTATAAGTTGTTATGCCACACATTCACCATGATATCATCTAGGGCTGCTGAAAGTGAAGAAACATACAGTGCAACTATTTCTCATGGAAATGAATTGAGTAAAATTATAAAAGATTTATTGAGTTTCAAAATTGTTTGTGCTGGACATAACGACTTTAATATTGATAGCATAAATTCTTAGAGCAACTTAGATGTTAGCAAAGCAAAAGGATTGAAAAAGAATGAGGGTTCACGTGGAAGAAGACGAATTAAGAATGGTTTTGAGAAAGTGTTATCTAAAAACAACGAATGTCATCATCTTGTCAGTCGTTACAAGTTGATAATACATATTAATCATCTTTTCAACCGTTACAGGTAATGTGAACTTAGATTGGTGATTTTATTATTTAAAACTCATCTAATATAATTTGAGAACGCTGTCAAATAACTTCGATCGCGAGAAATAGTATCCAATATCATCTAGTGATGCATATTCGTGTAAATGCTTAATCTTATTTAATGTATTTGTTTTCTTTATTTATTTAATTTTTTATGATGCTTACAATGATTATAACCACATCCACATGTATATAACATGCTCAACTCAATATCAATGATTCCACTTCAGTAGACACAACACATGAGTGTTTTTACAATTGCTTCAAACTAATAGCAATGCGTACACTATTAGACTAGGACAAGCAGGAGAGGAGACATTTGTCATTGAGATTAAAATTTTATTGGGCCCTCCCATTAAGAAGTCAACTGGTGATACACCCTATACCATATTCAATCACAACCAAATATAAAGGAAATTAGGGATTTGAGCTATTTTTTATGCATTTTAGGAAATGGCCTAAAAATGTTAGGCTTGTACAAAAGGCCCAAAACTTCATTAGCCTCTCTCTCGCGATCTCCTTCATTCTTTGGTTGCTTCTTTCGTGATCTCATTCTTTTGTGTTCCTTGCTGACTTCTTCTTTTTCGCTGGTTGTTCTTCCTCTGTTTAGTTGCTCGTCAATTGTCATCTGGTTTTCTCGTCCTCATGTTTTGTCGTTGGCATTTTTTGGGTGCTCTAGTTTAATTTTTGGAGATATTGTTTTTGGGTCGTTTCTATTTTCTCGCCCTCATATGATATTCTAGCTTGATTTTGTAGAGATTGAAGCTCCAAAAATCAAACAATTACGGATACAATGAGGTAGACGAAGGATACGATGGGGAAACAATGACGGTAATTTCGGAGAGGGTGACGACATGGAGAGGTGAAGAATTTAATAATTTCTTAATTTTATGGTTTGATTTATGGAGTTTTCTGATTCCAACGAGAGAGAGGTGAGGAAGAGAATAAGGAGACGAGTTTAGGTATGAGAAAAAAATGGTACTGGTGATTTTTCTTCATAATGTATGATTATCATGGATGGTTTATAAAGTTATACTAAAATTATACTATGATATATTGATGATATATTAAAGTAACTATGTCAAATAAATATATACTATGGTATATAAAAATATACCATAGTATTCCTGTACATAAAGTTTTACAGTTTTATAAAAAAAAGTTTATAGTTAAAAAATCGGGTCGCTCTTGCAAATACAACTTTTTTTTATCATTTTCTTGCTTTATTTTATCATTTTCTTGCTTTATTTTAAAAAAATGGCTATTCTCTTAAATAAGCCCAAAGAACATGAGATGGACCTAAGCCTCAATCGTAAATCACTATAATTTTGGGCTTTATCAACCATGTATTATGAACTAACATTCAACCTCTTTTATAAAAGGGTGATGATCAAGAATATGTCATTTAAAAAAAAATGACTAAGGATGAAACTAAAACAAAAAATAGCCACTCAATTGAAAAAAACAAAAAATTCGCGCAAAAAAATCGTCCTCCACGCGCTTCAACGAAGTTTTAAATTTTTATCCGCAAAATTTATATAAAATATATTGTATATATATAATACACTGTGAAAATTATATAGGTATATAAATATCTACTGTAAATATTTATAAACTAACTAAATCTAGACACCGGTGCGCGTGCGCTTAAGACTCTATATCCGCGTGAGAGTTTATTTTTCTTGAAAATCATGTCTAGAAGCTATTTTTTGATGGTTTTTTTTATATTTGTGATCATTTTTTTATTATTCTTTTCAAAAGTTGACTATTTATTAATATTACTATTTATAAAATTCAAATTAACCACCCAAATTTAAATTAACAATGACAATACAAAAAAAAATTTATAACACTTTTCCAGTTATTTATATTACTCAAATTCAGATTAGTTTAGTGAGGACATTCAAATTTCAAAAACAATTACTATATATGCATAAAATCGAAGCAACTTGATTACAATTACTCTACTTTCACTAGAAAATCACATATTGACTGGATAGGTGCAGATAACTTATGATGCCGATGTCAACGGAAAATACAAACTTACGAAGATATGTAACATGAATAAATAAACCATCTTATTCAAATTATCCAAACATAGACATTAACTAAACCCACACCCTTCAACGCTCAACCTCAAGCCTGGCCGTAAACGTGTGGAGCCAACCTAGGCCTTGGGTGGACCATCAAGGGAACGGCTCGTTGCAAGGTTAGCCCATAGGCCTCATCCATATTCAGCTTCTCGGCCATTTGCCCATCCGAAAGGTCCCAGTTGAAAGCTTGGGCCAATGTGGCCGTCAATAGCTGAACCATTCGCAAGCCCAAGCTCATTCCTGCACATATTCTACGCCCAGCTCCAAACGGTATCACTTCAAAATCATTTCCCTTCACATCAATATGGGCCTTTTCACCTCCGGGTAAGAATCTCTCGGGTCGAAACTCAACTGCGTCAACCCATTCATTTGGATCTCGTGCTATGGCCCAAACGTTGACCAGCACAGTGGCGCCTTTAGGAATGTAGTAGCCGTTGATTTCGCAGCTTTCGGCCGCGATTCGGGGGAGGGAGAGTGGGGTGGACGGGTGGAGCCGGAAAGCTTCTTTGACCACGGCTTGGAGGTAGGTGAGTTGAGGTAGGTCTAATTCGGTAACGAGGCGGTCTCGGCCCACAACAGAGTCCAGTTCTTGTTGGACTTGGGCCATGATTTTGGGTTGTCTGATAAGTTCCGCTACGGTCCACTCTACTGTACTTGATGACGTGTCAGTGCCTGCAGTGAACATGTTCTGCAACAGAATAATTCTAATATAATTTATTTATTTTTTTGACATTCTATTAAAATAAAATTTTCATATGCTAAGACGTAGAGAAATATAATCAAGAAATAAAGAATTTAGTACGTGGTAAGCGTGCATCATTTGGGTCCTCTCCTTTTTGTGGAAAGGGTGGAAAAGAGAGAGGTTCGACGTCGTTTTCGTAAAAAGATTTTTGTTTTTTTGGGAATTAATGTAGATGAACAAATAGAAAGAGACAACGTGTGAGTTAGAAGGTAGGAATGGTAATTACGAAGCCAACAAGGTTTCGTTGTCTTGTCTAAACAAGAGAAAGGCATTATATTTAATTATATGTATTGTATCATGTATGTGATCAATGTTAATTAGAAACACAAGTTTATTTTATGTACGATATTTTTGGATATTGAAGAAACTCCCAAGTTTTATTATTCTTTTCCCTCTTTTGTTTTCATTTTAATTACATTCTTTTTCCTATTTTCTTTCTAATTACATATATTATTTTTCTTTAAAAGTGCTTAATCAGCTTTAAAGTAAAGGAGTAAATAATGGGTGTAGTGTATTGATCAGTTAATGATTTATCATTCATTAAAATTTTTCAATTACTGATAAGTTAATAAGCTATTTAGTAATTAAAATATCAATTTTTGATTAAATAAAATTCGGCCCAAAGGTTAACAAATATAGAAAAAATGCTGAAAATAGACTATTTGCTTAAATTTTTAATCAAATTCATATGAAAATCATTTTCGTCAATTGGACATTCGATGAAGTTGGACATTTAATATATATAGCAAGATAGTTTACATTTATTGCATATTTGCATTAAATACGATATTGAAACAGCACGAGAAGCCAGCTACTTCTTACCAAATACAAATAGGCAGATTTACATTTTCATTTTTCTTTTGATTATTGATTATTTCTTGCATATTCAAAGACACAAATGTTTCTTAAAATAAAAAAGAAAAGAAAATTATCATATGATATATACTACTATATAACGATACCAATATTAAAAGGAGAGAGAAAGAAAGTACCAGTAAAAGGGCTTTGATTTCAATGTCAGTGAGCTTGCCACCCTCCTCATCAGGTTGATCCTTCAAGGATAACAATATACTCAACAAGTCCTTATGTTCATGGCCGCCAATATTGCCCTTATGCTCCTCTACAATGTTGCTCAGAAACGAGTCGAACCGCTTGTGTAGCTTCTTCATTTTAGCCGCTACGCCTTGTAGGTCGAGGAACTCTAGGGCTGGAGCAAAGTCTCCGATGTTGAACACTCCTGCTAGTGCCATTAATTCCAACACCATTGATTTGAACTCGTCCGCCTTAGGGTCTCCACTTGAGCCACTGCTACTGAAAACACGCCGCCCTAGCATCACTCGCCCTAGGGCGTTGGTTGTGCACACATTGAGTAACTGTCCTAAATGCACTGCCTTTGAGCCTGCGCTCGCTAGGGCTTGTGTTAACACTGCCGCTTCCTCCTGCATTTATATTTATCACTATTCATGCTAAAATTTGTTAAAAAATAATATGGAGAATTTATGATAACTCTATTATTTAGTTATCATATTTATCGATAATATGAGTTGACACAATCATTAAGTTCTTATAATGATTACGAGATCATAGATTTGAGTTATAAAATAGTTAAAGACAAAACAATTATGAAATTTGTCGAAATAAGAATTTGTTTCACAAATGTGGTAGTACTTTACTAAGGCTAAGCTATTAATTTATTATAGTGAACGGAAAAAAGTATTGTTATGACCTTTCACTAAATTAGGAACTTAATTTGCTATTTGTCAGAAGAAGCAAAAATATTTGCTGTTCCTACGTAAATGGTAATTATTAACGCAAGCGCTATTGAATTTAGAGCAAAACTCTCGCTGGTGAGAAGGTTCTTTTTCCTTATTTACAACGGATGTTGTGAAAAATATTCAGTAAAAAATCAACTTTCAAATAACGGATAACCCATTTTGTCGAATAAATTTAGAGTTTAAATCCTATTATGCGCGACGAAAACTAAGAACAGGTCAAGAGAGTGAAAAAAAAATCTTAAATCCTTTTATAGTTGGCGATTGACCTGGCGAACATATCTGAAATCGTCAAGGGCCTTGCCGGAGAAGAGGTGAACGGAGCTTATTTTACGGAGCATGCGCCACCGTGGACCATAGGGTGCAAACACAAGGTCTTGATAATTATAAGCCACATATTTGGCGCCAGCGTTGGGTGGGCGGCTCGAGAAATTAGCATCTTGGTATTTCAAGAACTGAGCCGCCACGGACGCCGAGGCCACCACTACGACGTCGACAAACCCCAAACGGAGGTGCATGAGGGGGCCATAGACGCGCGCCAGTGCGGCAGTTGCCTGGTGAGGGGCAGAGCCCAAATGGGGAAAGTTTCCAAGGAGAGGCCATGGTCTGGGGCCTGGAGGGAGGGGAAGTCGGTGGCTGGGCCTCCGTGCGAGGAGGAAGTAGAGGAGGATGGACAAGAATGTGGTGGTGCAAATGAGAAATGTAAGAGACATAGCTTTAATTTTTAAATGATTTTAGCTTTAGTTGTAGAGAGAGAAGGAGAGAATTGGGGTTTTATAGTAAGGGGAAAGAGGTACATAAGAGAGTTGGAGGTTAAGGCTTTGTTTGTTTGATTGGAGGGTGGACTGTAGCAGTGCCCTTGTTAAACTAGGCGGTGTGGTAGGTAGGCAAAAAGAATAGAATGTTAGATTCAACAGTGCCAACATATATTTAAAATGACTGTCAAAAATATTTGGGTAAATTATACCAAAATTTCTCTTATTTTGTTATAAGAGTACGCTCAATTTATTTTCATTGTTGAAAGACACAAGAATATAGCACAAATTCTTATCCAAAATGCCCCAACTTTCTATTATTGGTAAAAAACATTAGGGCAAAAGCCTTGGGCAAGCATCGGTTGAACTTTAGGGCATTCTTCACACTACTAAAAAAATAATTTAATTTTTGACGACGGGGTAGTTCCCGTCGTGAAAAATCATTAAAAACACATCAATGTTCATCCCAGCTTCAAGAATCCATATACCATTTTAAAAATCTAATACAAAAAACTTCTACAAATGTAAATTTTAAAACTCAAATGCACAAATAAACTCTAATAATGTAAATGTATTTTACATAATGATTGTCCTTGAAGAATGAACAATTCTTTAGCCAGCTTGTTAGCAATTCTTTACTAGAAATCATGTTATCATTGTCAATGAAAATGTAAATCATAATCAGATTATATTATCATACCTAATTTCACATACATTAATCACAAAAGGAGGAACTACAAAACAAGAGTAAAAATATCAAATTACCACTCTTTGATTTGTTAAATTTTTCTAATATAATGCAAATACTTTTTTTTTCAGTAAGTAATATGATGCAAATAATATAATCAGTATATACTATTATCATCTATCTTGTGACACAATGATTAAGTTCTCAAATTATTCTTACATACCTTTGCCACTTGTGCCTCCTGCTTCTGGAGCATGCATGCTGCATTACAAAAGAGCAAACTTGTAATCTGTAGTTTGTTCCTGCAACATTTCCTTCCGCTCATTTTCTTTCCAGAATTTCCGATTTCAATTTTATATATTAGTTTCTAATTAACAACCCGTTTATGTTTGTTCTTGCAACAATGCGAGTTTCTTAAAATGCACTACATGGGAAGAGAATACTCAACCTTCATACCTCAGTTTCCTCATCTTTTTGTTTTTGTGTTGATTATAAAGCGAGCTGCATATTTTCTATTTTGTGGGCTTATAGAGTAATGACTGGAAACCCAACATAACAGCTCAATAAAAGCTAGGTTGTTTCGTTACGTTAATTAGTAAAAGTAACCAGCTGATTCTTCCTTTATTTTATTTCTGGAAGATAACTCCACAAGTTTATTAAACTCAAAACTCCCACATGGAATCAGAATATTAAACTGAAAACTCAATGAACCAACTAGTGAAAACGAAAAGAAGATTACCTTGAAAATCCATACGCAATCATAAGCTTCCTGTTCTGATCAGTTAAATCTGCAAATGGTATCAAGTTGTCACCAATTTTTCAGTGCCAAAAAAAGCTAAGGATCAAGCTAATAAAGTAATGACCAACAACGGAAAGTTTTGGAACGGTTAAGTACCAAAATCGACAAAGATATTGAAAGTAAAGCTTACGATAGAAGTCAATTGATAAAATGAACTAACATTATATAGCAAGAGATGCAAACAACAGCTAATACATGCAGCATTCGAAACTTAGAGAGAGAGCCCTAACACCAAATCAAAACAAGGTTGATATGCAGCATAATTGGGTAATATAGAAGTTGGAACATGAAAATCAGGGGGAAAAACAAACTAGAATCATACTATAGATGCGCGAGCCCTAACACCAAATCGAAACTCAGAGAGGCCTAATGCGCGACCCCTCATCGGCCTCATATTCCACGGCTTCTGTGTCATTCCTTCGCTCACTTCCTCACTTCTCCCTCCACCTCCTTAACCTCATCTCCTTCACCCTCCTCTTCTAATACTTCACGGATTTCTCTGTCACAGAGCATGAAGCAAACGCTAACTGATTCCGTGATGTCTGCATCGACACGGACGTACGAACTGCCTTTGATGTCGTATTTGACTTTAGAAGTATCAACAACGGGAAAAAAATCAGCAGAATTCTAACGGCGAAGGCGATGGATGGGAAAACATTCTCCAAACCACGCGTCTTCAAGTTTTCACAAAGATAAATAGAAAGAAAGAAAAACTGAGAGAGAGAGAGAGGCTGGACCTTTGAGCTAGGGCACATATGCGGGATGACAGAGGGAATGAAATGGGAAAGAGATGGGAGTGGAAGTAAAGTACTATAAAGTTCTTTTGTTTTCCAATACGACGGGGAGTCGAGGCCCTATCGTTTTAGTTCATTTTACTTTACAATACAATGGGAACTTTATTCCTCGTCCTTTAATTAAAGAACAAAATGACGGGGTCTAGAGCCTTCGTCGTGTTTTTACTTACGACGGGGTATCTAGACCCCATCATTTTGTTCTACTTAAAGAACAAAACGATGAGGTCTCGGACACCCACCGTGTTTTTAATGTCTCCTTTACAACGGGGTATATAGACCCCATTATTTTATTCATTAATTTACTACAAAATGACGGGGCACTAAGATCCCGTCGTGACTCTTTTTTAATGCGCGTTGTCAAAAAATGCAATCGTAGTAGTGAGATCTCTTCCATGGAAAGCTTGAGGTATTCTTGAGACATTCTTGGCCTTAGTCCTCCTTTTCATCTCTTCCATGGAGAGCTTGACCCTCACACCGGCTAACATCATGAAGCCTATGGTCGACTCTAGTTGGGTCAACAGATTTTTCACAATCAGCTTGACCTCAGACCTGTATCAGAAATAGATCATGGACCTAAGCGAACTGAAGCGATTTAATGTGTTTAGTAAGCATAGAGGGATATCTTTTGAATATGAACAACGTACTTCCACAAACCCATCACCCTTAGGATCTCTTCAGTTAGGGTATAATCAATCCTCTTGTCCAAGTATACTAAAGAAGGTAATAATATGTGGACGTAGCCTTGGTGGGAGAGACTAAACTCCTAGGAGGCTACAAAAGAAAAACATCAAACATCAGTACGTAATTAAAAAAAAGTACTTTGTTTTATCTATGGTCCCCAACTAGTCCAGACCCTTGTAACATGGAGGGTTCACTCGCTGCAAGCCACTCCCTAGCACATGGGGAACTCATCCAGAGCAAACTCCCAATCTCCTCCAATAAAATGTAATTATCCTTCCAATAATTGTTACTAGTCAGTTTGCCAAGAAGGATCCATAGTTTCAGTCCTTTAGATAATACCTATTTGGAGAATCGGCATGCTCAACCATAAATAATAAGCTCCGTAAAAGATCGAGGTTAACCACTACGCATATCTTATACCCAAGGACCAAGAGATAAAGGAATACTCTCCTAGAATTGGGTAGTAACTGACTGGGTACAATGTTATTAGAACTTAAAGGCCATCCTTACAAGTTTCGGTAAGAGAAGCCAAAGGTCATATTTGAAGATACTCATAGAAAAATATCCATCCCTCAGTTAGAAGAGTTCAGACGCTTGGACTCGTAAGGTTTCCTCATTTCAACAAACTCTAGGATACCGTATTCGATGTGACACCTCTCCAGATGAGACTTAATTAGGATGCTACAGAAAATTGGAAAGAACTAGTCCTCGCCAGAGAAGATGATTTGACCTAAGTTTTGATATTATTGGACGTGCCAAAGTCCATGACCCTTAGACTAATCTCTAAAGGCACGACATCATTTGAACCAGCTTCCGTGATCGAAGCCTAAGACTCAAAAACTCATATGATAGTAGGCTCGACATGATTCGATGATCCTGAACTAAAATAATCACTAGAAAAATGGCGTTCATACGCACAGAGAGGTCAACCATGTTCAACGGTCGGGCCAAACACGAACTCTACGAAAAATAATGTCAAACATAAATCAAAAAGACGTTCTACTCGCCGGGATTCGTCGAAAAATTAAACCACCATTAAGAGCTCAAAACACACTTATAAACCCCAAACATATTCATTCACAAATGTGAAAAGATAGGTGAATAGAGAGGGATGCTAACCTTTTGAGACTAAGAGGAACACGCCAGAGTAACCGATTAAAATGAAAGACTCCTCACTTCAACAAGAAAATGAAATAGTAAAAAGCTAAAGAAATCTTGGAGATGGGATGAAAATGGCGAAGAAGGAGAGAGGAAAGATAAAAGTGAAAAAAATTGAATTAGATGGCCAAAGTCATCTTATTAGATCAACTGTTGAGATTAAGAGACCTTTCATAAATTTTGCATGACATGATACCCAACCATTTAGCACACGACACGTGACCTAGCCTACTTCCTAAGGCATGATGGGATGAGACATGATGTCACACGCTCAGACGTACTATACTCATAGTCAATGCTCGAGTGAAGAGCGTCTGGTGATCATATGCTCGGACATAGGCGTTAATGAATCTTTTGCTTGGACGTGCTATGCCAGGATGGAAACACACAGATGATCGAGTCATTACCTTCTTAAACCAATCATACTAGATATTGAAAACTCAGAGTCTCAGACAAAACCTCACGACTCTCGAGATCATTCACCCGCCAAAGCATACTTACTGAGTTTAGCGACATGCTTCAAACTTGAGAAGGGAGGCAAATTGTGGGGGATAAAAACCATTTGTGCTAAGGCCCAACATCCAATGAGACTTTCAGGTAAAGCCTAATACTTCTTCTCCAAGGGAGGGACCAGACTAAGATCAGACCAAGGGTCCTCCGCTTTGAATCAACACCTTTATGACCGAGACCACCATGATGGCCAAGGTCCAGATAACAATTTCACGACCGAGACCACCGTAATGGACGAGGTCCTCTAATCACCTCAATGACTGAGGTCCACTGATCACCTCTATAGTGTGGTCACCAAGATGGTTGAGTCCCCCCCTTTCAAACCTGTGTGAACGAGGCCACAAAGATGGTCATGGTCCTACATAGACCCCACAACCGAGGTCATAGAGATGAGTGAGGTCCTCTCACATTTGTGGTCGAGGTCTTCCACTACTACAAAACTTTTTTTTAACGATGGGGATTCCCCGTCGTTAAAAATAAAAGATGACGAGTAAGCACCCATTGTCTTAAAAGGTGTAGTAAAAAATCACATATTTTTTATGACCGGCCAGAAAAGACGACGGGCACTAGAGCAATCGTCGTCTTTGTTTAATATTATTTTTATTTAATTTTAGTGACCATCATTTTTTTTATATTTTTACAACGGCTTGTCTACAAACCGTCGTCTTTGGTGGCATTTTTTTTAATTTAATTACAGAATAATTAAGCCAACTAAAATTGAACAATAAATGAAAACATAAAAATGACACAAATATCTCAGTAGACAATATAACTCTTCATTGCATACAATATGATTATCTTCAAAATTTCTAACATTGTATACTAGAAAAAATAAGTAACGAAATTAATTACAAAAACCTTGAAACTGATGAACTTTGAATACTTCTTTTAGTTGTTCTAGTTGCTCCCAAATGATTCTACTAAGTTGTTGAACCCTGCAAAAAATAAAGGTTGGTTTAACCCATCAATTTGTTATAAAATAAAGTAAAAGAGTATTGAAAGTTGTCATGCATACATGTTTGTTGCTTTGATATTTACTACTTCATTGATCCACTCATGTGTTGTATTATAGATTATCTACTACAAAATTGGGTTTAGATGACAGGTAAAAACCATCATTATAACCCTATATTGACAGCAGACTGACTGTCATCTACTGGGATGTCATATTTAGTCATTTTAAACAAAAACCTTTAATATAGGGTAGCACAAAAAATAATTAGATGTAGGGATTACCCGTCATCATAGGTGCCGGAGAAAAAAAAATAGATGACGGGTATTCCCTGTCATTAAAGGTACCCTAACTCTTTTTAAAAAAACTGTCATGGAAAGGCATTGCCTTGTCATGCAAGCCTTTCAACAAAAAGTCGAAGCATGTCAAGAAATTACTATGAGAGCACAATATCTTAAACTTATAAACACACTAGTTAATAAGATAATCCACATAACACATAAGGATTGACTGCATTGGAGTTTCTTTTCTCTTAATTCTAAGGTCTAAACATAAGCCTAAAGCGACACATATATCATGAGAAACATACCTAAAAGTTGGGATCTCAGAAAGGTTCTTATCTTCCAAGGTAGCATTAAGAAGGCTTGATTGCATTGGATCATGTGGGGATAGAACTAGGTACTAACATATTTTCCTTAGGACCTACATGCAGTAAAAACATCAGAGATGTTCAATATGATTCAAGGAAACGTGAAAGGGGAAAAGAGCATTACTGGTGTCCATTGTGCAAGGTTTTCTTTAACAGAAGGAATCTCATATGTTGCCTTGTAGCAGCGTCAAATCTCAAGGTAATCATTACTGTGGGAGTAATACCTACAAAGATCATAAAAAAGCCACTTTCAAATATCTCATTAGCCGACCACATCTTGAAGGCCATATGGTCATACAAGAGGTAATCAACCTTTTAGGGGCTAAAAACCCCATGTACTCGTCGTCCCAATGACAAAAAAATTAATAAATAAATAAATAATATATCTATATCTCATTAGTCAAAAAACATATTATATAAGCATCACATATTTAAGCATCAAAAGATAAGATATCTTGGATCTACTGTAGATCTTGAAACTATACAAATGGTACTGATCAAAATAAAGAAAATAAAAATATATGATAGCCAAAAAAGCCTTTTAACAGTTTGTAATATTTAGTTATTGAGATAGAGATTTTTATTCTAAGCTTTGAAGAGTATTTTGTGATAAGCTGTAATATCAGAAACTATAGCAACCCAACTTGATAAAAAAGAAAACTAACCAGTAAGAACTTAGAAGACATCTTGGCAATTGACTATAAGACTAATCTGTGGTGCCCACAGAATCACGGGTTAACCAAAACAAATCAAAACAAAAAACATTGAAGGTCCAAATTTCAAGTCACTAGGTTTGCTGGCTTAATCTTCAGAATTTTCTAACCAAAATGACTTCCAAACATGTAAGGTCAACTCCAAACCTCTCTAGAACCTTGGAGGGTTCCATAACCCAAAATGTCTAACAGAAGTTTCACATGAACGTGACCAAGAAAGCACAGGCATAAAGTTCCACCAGAAATGGTATAACAACTAGATATGAATGGAAGTAGCACTATATATATCAACATTTTATAGATTCCTGAGGAGCCATCAGACCTAAGCATTGCCCAAACAAAGATTTCGGCTGCTAAACAAGATCTAAAATTCACAGGTTTCTACAACCTCAATAAATTCACCAATGACAGATATGTTCAAAACCACTACAAGTATAAACTGTAATAACTTATAGAAGTAAAAATTGAAAATCAAGCACAATTTCACCCTATCATCAACTCAGGATATATGCACTTTAATTCCAATAATGAAGGAATATCAGCTGGAGCCTCTTCAACCATATAATCGTCTTCTTTTGGTTTTTTCTTGTCTTTCACAATATTGATATAAAAAACCCTTGGACTAATCTTCCTTGAGAGGATTTGTGCATGAACATAGTCTTGACGGTCTAAGCACAAACAAACCTACAAATCAAGTTAGTAAACATGTATTAATTATTATTTAGGATCTGATGGCATATAGTGCCTGTGATTTTATGTTGTTTTTCACTGTTATGAAAACAAAGGAACATATAAAGAATCTCATAATTCAAGAGTAAAAGCAACTTTCTCAGTTTTTTCCATGACACCAAAAGTCTCCACCTGCATAACTCAATCATCCGAGGTATAACATGAAACTAAAGTGAGAGAGGTATAACATGAAACTAAAGTGATGGGAAATTAGTGCAACGATTATCTTTTCTTCTTATGATAATTTGAACACCAACTTCCACCAAGATAAAGAATTCACACACCGCAACTTCTTGCATCAAATCAGCAGCTTCAACTATAAGTCCTTGTTCTTCTTTAATTTTTGCCAGTTTCTTGATTAACCGAACTCTCTCAATTTCTACATAGACCTAAAAACCAACAGCTGCTCAGCAAGTGTTCAAAAATGATGTTGTATAAAACAATGGAAGGGAGAAGTTCGAAAGTTTTCGGTTACCTTCCCCGTAGGTACATTGTTTAGAGTCTTGATAAGCTCTATCCGAGTTTCAAGGGCGGATGTCTCATCAATATATTGCATTGCTTGCTCGACCATTGCAATTACAGCCTGAATAGATATAGAAAATCTCATGAAAGAAATGGCAAAGCATAATTATTAAAGTAAAAAATAATATATTGCTGAAGATACCTAAAGTACGATTCAAATATAATTTAAGAGAAGTGAGCTACACAAATACTTAAAAAAATATAAACACTACAATCCATGCTTCACTAAAAATATGGCAGCTATGAGCTGTCAGTTGATCGTATTCATAGAAATGTCTAACCACAATAGCACTAAGGAAAGATAAATAGTAGACAAAAAAGGGTAGATATGGACATCCCAACTAATGATTACAATAACATGCATGGCTGCCTACATCTTCAGAACACTGGTTTGTCTTTCTGCACATAACTCTCTAGTCTAGAACTACAATTATTTCTTTACCATGCACACAATTTGGAAAAGTTACTTCTTGACCAAGTGCAAACTATGCAAGTGTGAACATAATTATCACGTCGAAGACAACAAGTTGAGATTGGACAATAGATGGGAAAAAGGAAGGAAAACATGCGTTAAAGTTCTAAATTTAAGAGAAGTTAGCTACACAAATACTAAAAGAATATAAACACTTATGGTGTGATGGACAGAGCCTAGTTTTAGTCGACGATACCAAGAGCGAGTTGAGGATGAAAGTGTAAGCGGAAATACTTTACACATGATAGCCCCTGGGGTACCTTGAAGTTCCATCCATGTCGTGAATGTCTCTAAGTGTTCAATAGGGTCCCTAGCGCCATCATATGGTGTGATGGACAACATTTTGAACCGTGGGGGAATCTCAGCACGCATGATCTCTTCTGTGAATGGAGGTTCTGCACGCATGATATCTAATAATTATCTTAACTTAAAATAATAGTTATATTATTATTTATCAATTATCTATCACATACTTTCATATATAATAGCTTAATCATTATATTTTAATATATTCATTAAATATGTAAAGTTGGACATTGACACATGACGTCAAGTTAGATATGGCACTTAACATAATTAGGGGAGGATGTATCCAATTATATATATAAGACTAGTTGTATGCCCATGCTATGCATAGATGTATCTACAAAAATAATTAATTTATCTAATAATTTTCTTTGATAATTGTATTTGTGAAATTAACTTTATGAGAATAAAAATTAAAACAATGAGATATATCAAGTGAAAGAAGACAAAAAGGGGAAAAAAGTTTGAAAAAGTCTACCTATTTGAAGATAAATATGTCCTATACTTTTCTCCGTACATCGTGCGAATTATACAAAGATAAAATATATCATTTATAAGTCCAGAATGAACATTAATATAAAAAATTACATATCTTACACGTTTTTTACTATATCTATAACATAAGTAAATTTTTAGTTGAAAATAATAAAACACATTAACCAATTAAATGATAAAATTAAATAGACCCTCCTCTCTACTTTTTCCAAGCTAGAGGAAAATTATATCTATAAAAAGTCATCAATAATACCTAAACAATAATTTTAAGTTTTCGTTAACAATGTTAAGTTGAGAAAATTAATATACATAACTAATAGATAATACATAAGATCTACATAAGCATATAATATATAAATGTTAGAAAAATAAGAGCGCAAAATAATTTACATTAATAAAGAAAAAATAAATAGAACAAAAATAATTGAAATATATGAATTAAAGGATGATCCTTAAAGTGAAAAAAATTGAGGATATGACTTATCAATGGAAGATTTATAATGCCGTTTTGTGACACCATACTGAAAAAAAATAGAGGATATGACTTATCCATGGAAGATTTATAATGATGTTTTATGACACATATCATGTCTACAATATTGAGTTCATCACTGTCATAAACATTCTAACTCCACTTCTGCATATAGGCTAACCATTGAAGAACAAACAAAATCAAGATATTAAAACAAAAAAAAAATCCGGATTAGAAAATTGAACTCCTAGGCCATATTACTTATTTGACTGAGATATACTTTCCACAATTGCCTCTTTTTTTGCACTTTCAGCTATGGCAACCATCATGTTGCAGAACTCTTCAAGGAGAGGACCACGTCAGTGTAGAGAGAGAACATGCTTCGAAACATGAGTATCATTCTCAATTACAAAGCATGTTTTATCCATAGAAATTGCAAAGCAAATTTTATCCTTGGAAAGTTTACATATTGAAGTTTATACTCTTCTTTCTTTTTTTTTCCCACAATAATAGAGTATTTATACTGATTTAAGAGAGTTAGAACCATTCATTAACCCAAATTTAATTGCAACATATACTTAGCCTTTCCATTGGTAGCACATCAAATCATTTATCTTTATCTATTAGTTAACACATAAGAATTAAGAGTGAAATGTGAAAAGTTATAAGGAAATATAAAACATTGAATTGCTAGGATTTGAAGTGGTAATTCTATTTAGTGACAATTAGCATATTTTTATGTTAATATTTTTAATTGATTATAAGTAAATAAATAAATTTTAGTTGTGAAATTCCAAAGGTATAATTCTAATTTCTATTGGTTAGTTTATGAACTTTTCGTTAATTTTCATTATATATGATTTTGAAACATCTTTTTAAAAGTTAGCAAATTTTAGGTGTAAATTTTAATTTTTATAATTCCTAATTTCTAATGGTTAGTTTAAAACTTTTCTGTTAGTTTTTTGAACATCTTTTTCAAATTTTTGCAAGTTAAATAAAATAAACTTTTACCAAAATAAGTGAACATATTATATTGATCAAATATTCACGTAATTAACTATTTACCAAATTCCAACCTTCTTCTTATCTTTTAAATTAAATTGAATATTATATTTATTTTTCTACTTAATATACCACTCTTTCATATAAAGTAGTAAATTTGATACATACAACAGAAGTAATGTATTTAACAGATTTTCTCCCTTCTTACTTGATGTTATCGAGTTGCAAGATTTGGTTGTCTTAGAGATCTAAAAACAAAGAAATGGTTATAATATAAACTCATGACCGATACTTTCGAATCACCTCATTAGACCATATATTTTAATTAAGATATTGAAAAAATCATTTTGGATAACTAAAAAATTAACATGATTACATACTTCAGTATAAATCCGCATATCATAAGTACATAATGAGAAAGATAATTACATATCTACAAAAGAATAAGATGTATATAAAAAACTATATTTGCAGGTGGCCGCTTCTAATCAAAAGACCACCATAAAGCACCTATGAGTACGTAGTTGGTTATACTTTGATAATATCTATATTTTCTCAGCTTGATGAAGAGCTCGCGGCATTGCTTTGTTGGTATTCACCATTTGCTGGGCAAGTTAGGCATAAAAAGAAAGATAATTGTAGTAGTAGTTAGTTCGTCTTTCCATCCACAAATTAGTTAGGTAAGTCTTCCTCTTTTGTAGAGAATTAAAGAATGCTCCTAATAACTAAGGGCAAATTTCAACCTAAAGAATGAAGATAACACTACAATTTGTAATGGCTATATTCAAAGTATGGTAGTCTAGAAAATAGTAAATAAATTGCAATTCATGCATCACAACAGTTGAGAAAAAAATGACATACAAACTTAAATCTATTGGATTCACACCCATTCTTCTCAAACCCAAACCAATAATTGAACTTTTTTAATATTTCATATAAGTAAATAGATGAATGCGTGTTGAGTGCATTGATTTATAAATACGTCCTTCAAGAAAAATCATAAATTCATATAAAATTGCACATTTGATCCAATTTCGAATCATTCAATTTATATATAATTTATTTATTTCTTATTTATTTAACCTATTTATGGTATCAAATTAAGATTTTTTTCTGTGTCGATAGGTTGGAAAATTAAATAACCAATAAGAACACACCATGTATATATTTTTCATGGACATTTATGGAATATATAAAATATGAAAGGGGCATATGAGGAATTAAAAAATTTCTCCCGCTAAGAATTTTTTAAAGATACTAGTAGAAAAATATGTGCTTTGCACGTATTGATTTTTTTAAATTATACAATAATTCTAAAATTATTTGTAGCATTGAAATAAATATATTAGCTTTCAAAATATTATAAATCAAAAACAAAAAAATACAATAATTTCTCATGTTTATAGTTAAGCTATTACATAAAAAGAATTTTGAACATACCATGTATCATCTGAATATTATATATTTACAATATAGTTATTACAGATAGAAGAAAACTTGAATAAGACGTGTATCATCTTGAGGTGATAAATTAGTTACAAGAATTTTTAAATTAAAAACTACACAATCCTGACAAATTTAATATCATAAGATAAGATGAAAAGAAACTTAGAATTATTTGAGAAGAGAAAATTATATTTGATAAAATATTTACTACGGGTAGTGGACATTGAAAACTATTACATTTATTATAAAATTAAAAAACTGAACAACAAAATAAAAATCTTGCAGATAAACAGTAACTTATTGTTATTAACAAAACAATGTTCATGATATAAAGATATGTAAAAGAATATACATGATCCATCACAATCTTAATAACATCATAATATAAAATATTAAATTTTATAAAGTATTAGTAAAAGAATAATTAGTGAATAGAGTTTAAATAACTTAAATAACATAAAAAAACTTAGTCGATATTGTATTTAATGAGTCTTAAAAGATAAAAGGAGTTTCTCCTCCTTAAGTCCTATTAATACAATATAGACTAGTCGAAAATTATGTGCTTCTCAAATTTTAAATCAATTTAAAGTATACGTAGGATATAAAATTAATATTAACTATATTTAAAAATCAAAATTAATAGTAAAAAAGTAATAATAATAAATCCATTAGTTTTTTTTTGTTTTTTTAAAATGTATATATAGCGGTGCGCTTTGAATATAAATTGTATTAAAAGTGTACTCTACACTTTTAATACAACTTTGCTCTTTAAATAGCATAGAAAATTATTTTATTTCCTGAATTTATCATATTCTTAAGAAATGATTATTCATATTAACAAAAAAATTCTCATCTTAAAAAATATGCTAATGTCTTACTCTAAATTCATTTATATAAAATATATTCCTGATAATATAAGTATTCAACATATTCAATTTAAAATGTCTAACAAAAAAATTATTGTTGACTTAAAAAGAAACATTTATTGTACTCAAGATCTCAAATTTTATTTTGACGGAGATTCACATTTCTAGTTATATAAATTATCGTAAAAATATTAAGTTTTACTAACAAATTATAAGCAAATTATCATTGAATAGAAAAATAGAATCTAATTATATGAATTAAATGAGAAAATTTCTAATTTCTAATTTATACTACATTTTAAAAGTCTATAAAAGGTAAATTGGGAATAAAAAATTTCTCCTCTCTAATGTCCTTTCAATATAATAGAGATTATGGATAGATAATGAGCAATTTTTTATCACTAACAAAGTAGCTTAACAAATATTTCAATTTGAACTCAATTCAACTCACAAATCAAAATTTCTATTGATACAATTTATCTACCATGATTAAGGTCAGTCTTACTAATTGAGATGCAATCTCAAGTTTAATTACTTTGAGTCATAATAGATAACTCGTTAGCACGAGGAAATTAATGAGTGAGACACGTACTAAAAGAATCAATAATTGTCCAAACTATTTGTGTAGTTTTGTGTGATTTGTACAATGATTTAGTTTGAAGTGTTGTATCCTAGAACAAAGTAATTTGAAGTTTCTGCTGCCCTTAGTTTTCGAATTTAGATCGGCTAGAACTTCCTTAAAGATAACTGGATTTTAGTGTTTCACCTTAATTGTTTACATTCTATTTTCTTAATTATTGTATTGTTTTTAAATGGTCAACCGACCTTTTCTTCTTCTTTTTTCAAATCTTAATAAAAAAATTTCTTTTTAAACGTGACACTTAATTATAGAGGGAATCCATTATAGGTTCACCTCAATTTGCACGACTATATATTTGGTAAGAAAAATAGACTTAAATATGATTTTTAATTGTCAGTAAATTATGCACAGCATCATTTATTAATCTACCCAATAGGTACCGAGTACTTTTGGGAGGGTTAAAAGCCTTGGCGTGGTTTGCTAGACACCGCCTGATTTTGGAGTTGGACGTTACCTACCTATCGATTTCGCCTCCACGATGACCCTCTCTCCACCGCTGATTAAGCGGTCAACTGTGGCCTTCCCTGACCACATAATACAAAGACGGAAGTTGGTAGAGAAAATATATTTGTCAATCCACAGTCATTTGAGAAAATGAAATGTTTTAGATATTTACTGTTCTGCTCTCGAATTATATTTGTCAATCCACACTGTTCAGAAAATTATGCACAACATCATTTACTATAAATAATATATTTAAAAATAATTGGTCTCATGACTTTTTTAACTTACATAAGGTTATTTTTCTAATGAATGTGAACCACAATCATTGGATTGTAGTTGAACTTGATTTGAATGATCAGTATATTCGTATTTATAACTGCATAAACACGTTATATCAACCAACGCTCATTGTACATTGAAATAATGAAACATTTTATGAAGATTGTCCATCAACTGTTTCAAATGATGAACACTTGTGAGAGAAGAGAGGAGGTTAAACCCAAAGATGAGTGAAAATATGAGATCATGAAGTGTCCACAATAAGAGAATGAGTAAGTGAAATATACATTTTTTAAAAAATCCAATTGAAATTTCATACATATTATTTAATTATTTTTTTGCATTTCATGTGTTTTGTAGATTTGATTGTGGTGTATTCAACCTTAAGTTTGTCGAAGCACTTGCATATGGGAAGAACCTCCAAGAAATAACTCAACAAAATATGCCAGAATATCAAAGACGAATTGAAATTGAGTTATTTACATGTGGCATAGTTGTACCGAAATAATTTGGATATATTTTATGATTTTTTCAAGCTTCAGCTCATGATTTTATGAATACGGATCGTATTTTTCTTAACAAACTTTTTGTTTTTATACACCCTTAAATTGTGAATAAGGATTTTTATAATTTGTATTGTTAATGCCCAATTTTCTTATATGTTGTTGAATGCTTTTGGTTACGATATGTTTAGTGTAGGCTTCATGTAGCCTACACGATAACTTCGCGGGCATCGTGTAGTGTTCATGTAACCTACACGATAATTTCACGGGCATCGTGTTGACTTCGTGTAGCCTACACGATGACTTTACGGGTATCGTGTAGGCTTCATGTAGCCTACACGATGACTTCACCTTCATATTGTAGTGTTCTTGTAGCCTACATGTTGACTTCACGGGCATTATGTAGACTTCGTGTAGCCTACACGATGACTTCACGGTCATCGTGTAGTGTTCATGTAGCCTACACGATGACTCCATGGGCATCGTGTTGGCTTCGTGTAGCCTACACGATGACCTCACGGGCATCATGTAGGCTTCGTGTAGCCTACACGATGACTTCACGGTCATATTGTTGTGTTCATGTAGCCTACATGATGATTTCACGGGCATCGTGCAGGCTTCGTGTATCCTACACGATTACTTCACGGGCATCATGTAGCCTACACGATGACTTCATGGTCATAGTGTAGTGTTCATGTAGCCTACACGATGACTTCATGGTCATCGTGTAGTGTTCATATAGCCTACATAATGACTTCACCGGTATCGTGTTGGCTTCGTGTAGCCTACACGATGACTTCATAAGCATCGTGTAGCCTACACGATGACTTCACGTGCATATCGTAGTGTTCATGTAGCCTACACGATAACTTCACGGGCTTATCGTAGTGTTCATGTAGCTTACACGATGACTTCACGAGCATCATATTGGCTTCGTGTAGCCAACACGATGACTTCGCGGCCATATTGTAGTGTTCATGTAGCCTACACGATGACTTCACGGGCATCGTGTAGCCTACACGATGTCTTCACGGGCATCGTGTAGCCTACACGATGTCTTCACGGGCATCGTGTAGCCTACACGATGTCTTCACGAGCATCGTGTAGGCTTCATCTAGCCTACACGATGGCTTCACGGTCATCGTGTAGTGTTCATGTAGCCTACACGATGACTTCACGGTCATCGTGTAGGCTTCGTGTAGCCTACACGATGACTTCACAATCATATTGTAGTGTTCATATAGCCTACACGATGACTTCATGGGCATCGTGTATGCTTCGCGTAGCCTACACGATGGCTTCACGGTCATCGTGTAATGTTCATGTAGCCTACACGATGACTTCAGGATCATATTGCAGTGTTCGTGTAGCCTACACGATGACTTCACATGCATCGTGTAGGCTTCGTATAGCCTACACGATTATTTCACGGTCATATTGTAGTGTTCATGTAGCCTACAAGATGACTTCACGGGCATTATATGGGCTTCGTGTAGCCTACACGATTACTTCACGGTCATCATGTAGTGTTCATGTAGCTTACACAATGACTTCACTGGCATCGTGTAGGCTTCATGTAGGCTAATTAAATTTTATGACATTATTAAATAACAAACACAAGTATATTTCTATATAAATATTTAATTTAAGTCTACAAAGATCATTATTTATATTTAAGTGGCTTGGTCATTCCGTTGAGATATAGGAATTGGATTTCTGCACGTTTGTCGGTTGTGGTCTATTTGCCCACAACGTTTGCACTTCCTTTTCACTACTTTCTCACCTCTAGATGGAATTCTCTTTGTCCTAGGTCTGCTATTTTGTCGTCTCATTATATGTGTCAATACCATATTTTCATGAACCTCTTGGCTGATGACCCAAACAACTTGAATTCCGAGAGGATGTATTATTTCCGCATTAGAGCCTCATTTTTATAGAACCTTGAACACATACTGTATGTGGAAATATTATGATGCCGACATGCAACCAACACATGTTCAAGTCTTAAAATGCAAGTTTACCACTGCTTCCCTACCCCCATACGTGACACAAAACTTGTGGATGTTCGAAGGAAACAATGATAGTGATCGTGATGCAAGGTGCTTTTCTTTAAGCTCAGTCTCAACCTAATCTGTCATCTGCGAGGTGACTTGATAGGCAGTCATCCATCGTTCATAGAACCACCATTGTAACATGTCACAGATATGTTCTATCAGACATGTAATGGGAAGCTTTCTAGCATCCTTCGAAATCTCATTTAAACATTCTACGATATTTATAGGCATTATATTGTATTACCTTCCATAAAAAAGGGAATGTGCCCACCTCTCAACTCCCCCCATCGACACGTATTCTGAGATATCTGGAAATGCATATGTAAAATGAGTCATCAGCCGATCAAACTCTGATCGACGGTATTCCTTTGTTGTTTTCAAAAGCAATGCGACCACGTCTTCATTTTTATAAATTGATTTGATATTTTGGACCATATGGAAGATGCAAGCTCCATGAAGCACATTGGGAAAGACAACTTGTACAATATTTAATAGACTTGTATGCCTGTTCAGATCACCGATTACATCGTAAAATTTACGGAAGAACCATTCCCATGAATCATTATTTTTCAAATCTGCAATTCCAAATGAAATGGGATATACTTGGTTATTCCCGTCTTTTGCTATTGCAACAAATAATACTCCTTTGTATTTGGCTTTTAAGTCAGTTGCGTCAACGTTAATGACAGGTCGTACACAGATGAAAAATCCACGAATAAAGTGTCCAAGAGCCATAAAAATTTAAAATGATCATTCTCATCGCTCTCTCTATGTGTGTTGTTGTCCCTTAAAAATATATAATATTGTTGTATTAAAATCGACTGAGTATATAGTGTACAAAATGTGTACATGAGATCCATATAGCCATCGTGTATAATACACGATAACTACACGAGGTTAGCGTAGACATCGTGTAGATAACACGATGATTACACGAGATCCATGTATCCATCATGTACTACACGATGGCTACACGAGGCTCGTGTAGACGTTATAATGGAAAAATAAAAAACAAGTACCTGACTTTTTTATTCTAACATGTGATAATATGCTGGGAGCATCCTATAGTTATCTTCAGGCGACCCTCGTACTAATTTCAAAGCATATTCCCTAGCCCTCCATGCCTTATGGTAACTTATGTTGACACTGAAGTCAAGCCGAACTTATTCAATTATGTCTTTTGGCCTATATATACGTCTGACACCCGTGTATTTGGAACTTATACAATGACCAATCAATGAAAATGTAGCCTGATGGTGTTCATGTCTCAATATTTCAAATGTCATGTATGTGTATTGATGAACTTTGTAACTTTAAAGTATGTATAATTTTTTTCAATTTCATGGCCCGTAACCTCCATTGGCATGTTTTCTCAACACATATAAGTACCAATATTGACTGGTTTGACTTGAAAATTCGAAACTCAAAATTTCTCCGGATGGTCATCATACGAGCAACCATAAGCAGCTCAACTTTATCACTGTATAAATCATCTATGTTTATTGTATCTATTACAATCTTATTCAAATCATCCCGCTGCTTACTGGACCAAGGACGTCGTTCATTCAAATCAGGTTGTGATGATATTGTATAAGTGGTCTCGGGTTCACCACCAGTATTCAAGTCTGGAATTGTTGTATGGTCATCTCCACTAATGGTTTTATCATGGTCATATCCATGGATTGCATCATCATACGCCCCCAGATCAAAACCATCATCATTAGCACCATCAACACCAACATCCTCATGCTCAAAAATATCATTCTTGTCATGACCAAAAGCGTCATAATGATAGTTCCTTTCAAAATGATCAACACTCTGAAAGTGAGGAATGCTTTCATGTAGAGGTTGAAGTGACATTTGTATTTCAGAAACCCAACTTTGGTATAACCCTGTAGTTTCAGGAACCCGAGATTGTTGTGACATTGTAGTTTCAAGAACCGCACTTTGAAATGAAAAAAATTTAGGCATGGTACTTACAAATAATGGGGTTCGAAGTGATTCTGATCTATTCTCCTTAATAACGAACTATAAATCTTTATCCTTCAAAATTTCATGAGAAGGGCAGATGACAATTTCTATAAAGAAATTTGATGGACATATCATACTTGAGGGATCTATTTGGAGTTCTTCATGCAATATACCCAATAGCTCGTGGTAAGTGCAGTTAGTTGATATCTCCAATAATTTGGTCTTCTCTCTATTAAAAGACCATGTTGTACAATTTTCACCCAATCTCCATCATGGATTACAAAAATTTGAACTTCAGGCATATCTGTATATACATAAATGAAGGAAGTCAGTACAAGAAGAATACATAATGAAATAAAATATTACACGATAATTGTGTAGCCATCGTGTAGTCACCATATATTGTAATAGGTCCTACACGATGACCAAATGATGATCGTGTAGTGTAATCATGTAGTGTACACGAGTGTACTACACAATGATCGTGTAAGGTACACGAGGGCTACACGATGATTGCGTAGTTCCATCGTGCATACTACACGAGTATTACACTATGATTGGTAGTTCCATCGTGTAGTGTACACGAGGACTATACGATGATCGTGTAGTGTAATTGTGCAGTGTACACGAGGAGTACACGATCATCATGTGGTCATCCTGTACAATACACGATGACATTGTACGATGATCGTGTAGTCTTCGTGTAGTGTAATAGATGTTACACGATGTTCATGAACTGTTGAACAAGTTCCTGATGCACTGCACGATAATCGTGTAGTGTATATGAGGTCTACACAAGGGTTGTGTACCGTGTGTGTAGTCTACACTTGACTACACGAGGCTCGTGTAGTACTCGTGTAGATCTCGTTTACACTACACTATCATCTTGTAGTGATCCTGTACAATAAATGAACTTCAAACAACGTTCCAGAAAGAAGAAAATAAATAAATATTCACAGAAAACTCACGAACACAAAAAACTCATGAAAATTCAAGCTTTCCAGAAAGGAGAAACCAAAATTATACTTGTTCCAAAGAGAAGAACTAACAATCTTTTGTTGTTGCAGGAAAAAGGAAGAAGACGAAAAAGAAGATGAAGAAGAAAACGAAGAGGAAAGCGAAGAAGAAAACGAAGAATAAATAGAAAAAAATGAAACATGAAGAAGGAGAAATGGGGTGGGTAAGGAGATTTTGAGTGTTAAGTGAGTAGTAGACCATGACAATTGATTGGATAACTAGTAAGCGGGCAAGGGGAAAATGAAAAAGTGAAGGAAAAGTGGGTCAGGAGTCAGAGTAAGTAAAAATTAGTGTAGGTGTTGATTTCTATAAAATAGTTAGTGTAGGGGTTGTGAAAAAAATCCTACATTCTATTTTCTTAATTATTGTATTGTTTTTAAATTGTACAACCAACCTTTTCTTCTTCATTTTTTTTCAAATCTAATATTTTTTTTATCTTTTTAAACGTGACACTTAATTATAGAGGAATACATTATATAATTATAGAGGAATACATTATATAATTATAGAGGAATACATTATACGTTCACCTCAATTTGCACGACTATATATTTGGTAAGAGAAATAGACTTAAATATGATTTTTAATTGTCAGTAAATTATACACATCATCCTTCATTAATCTACCCAAAGTTAGAGAGTACTTTTGGGCGGGTTAAAAGCCTTGACGTGGTTTGCTAACAACGCCTTATTTTGTAGTTGGACGTTACCTACCTATCGATTACGCCTCCACGATGACCCTCTCTTCACCGCCGATTAAGCGGACAACTGTGGCCTTCCCTGCACCGCATAATACAAAGACGGAAGTAGTTAGAGTAAACATATATTTGTTAATTCACAGTGATCATTTCGATTTTACGAGAAAATAAAATATTTTAGATATTTAGTGTTCTGCTCTTGAATTTCTTTTCAGAAATATTAAATGATAGTATAAGATTTACTATAAATAATATATGTAAAACTAATTGGTCTCATGACTTTTAACTTACATAACAACACATAATTATGAATAAAGTATGACAAAGAGTTGAGTTCTGTAACATCGTATAAGTTTATCATATTGAATAACAATTACATTACTATAATAATATATAAAGAACAATATTTTTATTCACCGTTGACGTGGATCAATCAATTTTAACTATAAAATTTTTACATCTTTTGATAAAAATAATATTTAATATTATTAGTGGATCCCATTATTTTTTTAATTTAAACATAAATTAAATTAATTATAATTATATGGTCAAACCTGATTGATCCACATCATGAAGGAGTAAATGTTATTTATATGTAAATATTATATTAATACAAGTATGTAAAATAAAAAACAAGTAAATGTTATTTATATGTAAATATTATATTAATACAAGTATGTAAAATGAAAAACAAAATTTAATGACTGATTGAATAATTATTTAGATTATTTAAAACCAATTACCCATTGGGAGAGTTGAACTCCTAACCTCAATTATCATCAAACTGCTCAGGTCTCGTTTGGCTTAACTTATAAGTTGTAACTTATGAATTATAACTTAAATAAATAAATAACTTATTTTTAAGACAGAGTTTGACGCAACTTATTGAAATAAGCTAACAGCTTATTTAGGTTCATAAGTTGATTAGTTTTAAGCTAAACTAATCTAGTTTTTTATACTTTAAATTCTTTTAATTTTTTCACATGTTCAAAATTACTCCCATCTTTTTAAAAAACTACACATACATATATCCCTTCTTCAAGACAAATATATGAAATGAGAAGGAAACTGAGCTGCTTTGAACTGGAGTGGTGACGCTGATGTAATAATTGATTCTTTCAGTGATGTTTTTCCCGAGGTCAGGAGTTCTGGTCAAGGTCATAGGTCAAGTCAGGATGGGTCGTGGAGTCGGGTCAGAGACACGGGTTGGGTCAGGGGACACAAGTTCGTGATGGGTTGAGGAGTCAGGTTCGGGTGAGACATGGGTCGGGGAGTCAGATCAGGAACAAAGGCCAGGGAGCCAGCCTAAAGACATGGGTTAGGGAGTCGGGGTCAGGTCGCGGACACAGGGTCATTAGTTTGAGTTGGGGACATGGGATGGGTTGGGTCGGGATGGCTCACAAGTCGCAGAGATCGAGTCGGGTTGGGTTGGGGAGCCGGGTTCGGGTGGGACACATGTCGGGATGGGTCAGGGAGTCAAGTTATGGTGGGACACGGTTCGTGATGGGTTAGGGAGTCAAGCCGGGTCAGGGACATGAGGTCATGACTCCTGACCCCCAACCCAAACCTGACTCGACCCTGACCATGACTCCGGCCCTGAGCCTTATGTTAGGGAGACGGGGTAGGGTCGGGTCGGGGAGACAGGGTCTGTGAGACAGTGTCGAGTGGGACACGGGTCAGGATGAGTCATGGGTCGGGAAACGAACGAGTCGAACTCTCATTTAGATTAATGACTTGAAAAGGATGAATGCTAAAGAAATAAGTTAAATGCAAACTATATTATTAAGAGAGATACTAAAGTAATTTAAAAAATAATAATTTAATTATTCACTTATTTGTCAAAGACCAATTTTAAATAAGTTATAGTTTAAAGTTAATTATAATAAGCTAAGCCAAACACACTTTAATTTATAGTTTAAAATTAAATTTAAATAAGTTATAACTTAAAGTTAAACTCTAAGATTAAGTGGAGTCAAACGGACTCTTAAACAACTTAATTGGCACATATTATATTTCTAATTTAATTATACTTTTTTAAAATAAAATTGCACTTTGGGAGGGTTATGCTAGGATCGATCGGTTTAAAAGTTAAAGAAAATTAGATTTGAACAACAAACGGTTCGTGGGCGGAATATAAAAATAATTTTGATTTAACTTATTTAATTATATTAAATAATTTAAAACCAATTTTAGTTTGATCATGCATATACGATATTAAAACGAATAGATTAAGGAAAAAATGATTTTTCACATTTGCTTTGTACCGGAGAATATTTGAACTAATGGAACTCCCTCGAGTGTTCTTAGTGTTGTTCAAGTTTTAAGATCAAAATCACGAACTTGATCTTTCACGAACGATTCCTGAATTAGTCCACCAATAACCACCCGTTAATTTCTGAAATAAATCTCAAAATAAATTTACATAGGAATTTGAGTGTGGGCTCTCAAAACATTTGAAAAAGAAAAATCAAATCTTCATTCTTCAGATTAATTTCAGCGGCAATAGTAGTGAGAGGAGAAAACATTTTCTTCTTCTTTTTGTTGATAACAACAACAACTGTATCTAATACTCATTATCTCTTTGCACTCAAATTGCTATTAGATATTAATCAAAAAATAATTTATGGTAGTTATAAATATACCCATATATTATAAAATTTCAAAAATTCTCTTAATTATCTATTATTGCCAAAAATTACATGATTTCCTAGAGTTTTAGTTATATCGAAATTCATCAATCCAATTGATAAATATAATGGATCATTATTAATTAATTAATTAATTTTATTTAGCTAATTATCTAATAATTAGAAAATAATAAATAATTAATTCAATAAAACAATTACACTTAACTAACTTAAGTGACATCACCCATCACATATAAGTGTAGGAAATATGTTTTGTCACTAAAACACATTTTGGTCCAACTTAGTTCACTTTTCTATTCATGTTCTCTAAGCTATTTCTTAGACCGAATGACCATACATGAACAAATCTCAGGATTCAAATACCCCGTGAATTTATCTCCATAAATTCTCGACCTATTTAATCCTGGCATCATACGACTCCACTATGGGTGATGCCGAGTTAACTCTCGATTCATGCGCGCTACATTTTCTGTTGGTGTAAATAAACTTTATTTATTTTCATGGTCCACAGAATATTTTAACATAATACACACTGTGAATATCAGTAACAAGAGTAGAATGTAAAATTACCATTTTACTTCTCTTGTTATTATTTTCTTAACTCCTTTATTGACTGTGAATAGAAAGACATTATAGTGAATTGTCTCGTACAATTCACAAGTCTTATTCGACGACTCATTTCATCGAATATTTGGCCAAGTTAATTTATTCACGCACCCATCAATAAAGCATAACTGCATAAGGTGATATTGCTGCTTTCACAATCCGACCACGAATTTTCATATCTGTGAAGCACGCAACTCCTACTTAATTAAATTACAATCCCAACACCTGACGTATTGTCCGCCAATTTGAAACTCACTCATATATCAAAGATTACAACTAACCAAGTCAAGTTACGTATTCACCTCAAGATTAAGGTAATTATGAAAATACGCTTAAGGTGTAACAATTGGATTTAGAGCTAGGTAAACGGTTTTGGGCTCTAAACTAATTTGTTACCGATCTATTCAACATGTTCATAACATGTCTAGATAACCATTTGAGTCTCCACTCTTATGCCCCAAGACTGACATCCAACGGTTCAACCTAACAATCGTGATCAGATTTGATTTTTATATCTAATTTATGAAATTTGAATATTTAATTATTATGAGATAATAATTCAAATTTTGAATCAACTAAGTATATTATTTGAACTAACAGATAAACTAGTTGATAGAGATGATCATAAGTTAATTTTTAAATTAATTAATATCTGGATATTTATCTAATTAAAATAAATAATAAATTTATAAAAATGATCACGTGACATGTTGGACTGCCACATGTCAATCATTGATTTTAAATTATTGATTAACATAGACTAGTGTAGTGCCAGGTGTGGCAATGATTTAAATTCACTTATTTCAGGACATGAGGGAATGACTAACTTGCAAAAGAAATTATATTTCTGGGGAAGTATATAATTATGAGATAATTATATACGATTAATTAATTAAATTATTTAATATGATTTTTGGAAATTATAATTAAATAATAATATCGATTAATTTTGTGTTAATCGATAAGTGAGACAAAATATATAATTTATGAAATTAGATAATGTTTAATTATTATGAGATAATAATTCAAATTTTGAATTAACTAAATATGTTGTTTGAACTAATAGATAAAGTAGCTGATAGGGATGATCATATATGTTAATTTTTGAATTAACTAATATCTAGATATTTATCTTATTAAAATAAATAATAAATTTACAAAAATTGCTTCGTGGCATGCTAGACTGTCACATGTCAATCACAGTGGTGCCGTGAAACAACAGTGTCGTGAGACAATGTGACTCCTCACGACACACTACATTGTTGTGTGCCACTGTAGTGTTGTACATTTGTCATGAATTTATTATTTTATGTAAGTCCCTTAAAATCTGATATAACATTATCTAAAAAATATATTAATATTATTCTATTGACTTCAGTGTGCTAATAACACAGTTTCAATCAGGAGTGAATCTTTCTAACATTAAAATTTAATCAAAAACTCTGTCAAAGTTTTTTTAATTTTTTTCGACAGAGATTTGTCTCACGGATTAATCCTTCTAAAAAAATCTCTAAATCTCATATGCTGAGTACATCTACGGACATAAAAGTGTTCTTGATATATTTTAGTGCCCACACATATTCTAGTGTGTTTGAGGATTTGCTGGAAAGACCATGGTGTGGATCTCAAAATCTATCATTTGTGCGATAGCAAGATCATTGAATTGTAAGGACGCATGATTGGATTACAAGAGGTATATTTTATATTAACATATATATTTGATTTAATATATAAATATATAATGAATCCGATCCAAAAAAATATTTTTCAATTAAAAAGTTTTCATCTTTGGGATCTGCGACAATGTGATCGTTTATCAGTTTATAAAAATTCTTAAAAGAACACCACGCCTTCCACCGCGCGTTGTCACCGATTTCAATAGTTAGTATAAGAGCGGTCCTTATATATTTATATATTAGATAGTGTGTTGGTGCTTTTGCATCGTTCAATATATATATTTTGATATGTATGCATGAATGTATGGTTTATTTTTTGACTGCATGGTTAATGGTGAATCGTTAATTGTTAGTGACTTTTGGGTTTATGCTTTGTTCTTTATTTTTTTCTTAGATCTTGTATAAGCTATTTTGAGCATATTTGAAATTTGATTTTTAAAAGGATAATATCAATTTTAATTTTTTTGAAAAGTAAAAAGTTAACTAGTTGATTGAGTTTGAGCCAAGTTTGGTGAGTCATCAAATTATTTTTTGAATATAAAATTGAATTAATTTTAAAAAGATAATTAATAGGATTATTTAATTAGGCAAAATAGTTTATCCTAATTAATTAGGAAGACTACGAAGATGGACCTCTGGTAGAGAATGAGCTAATTGAGAAATATGTATTCTTGAAGGCCTCTTTGTAATTATTTCTATTTTTCAAATAGTATAATTTAGAAATACCCTATAGTCACTCAGTTCATCATTTGTTTATTTAATTGTTAAATAAATATTTATTGATTTGATTGATAACATGACTATGCATTAGTCGATCACATGCCATACATGAAACCCCACATAGTTTTATTTAATCATGTATCTTATTAGTAGAAACATGACTGATTAGGACTTTCCTAATATGTTTATATGAATTATTTTGAGAAATCAATTACATATAAACTGCTAGATTTTAATTAGTTAAAACTTGATAATCACACCACTCTAAAGGCTATAGTAACATTTACGATAACCAATTTTATTAAAAGTGGTTTATTAAAGTTTGATGAATGTAATTAATTAGTTTGATTCTTACCCTATCTAGGTGAAGTTGCAATACCTCCTTCCTAACTAGTATTCTGAACCATTATATACACACTGAACGATGCTCTTACTAGATTTGTTCGTATCAGAGTTATATTCGATATCAACACCCAACTGAAGCTTGGAACTTGGGTGAAAAGGAAGTTGAACTGCCCTATCTGGATTGAGTATAAGTATGAAAGACACCATGTTTTTTTTTTCTTTGTGGAAGCATATGCCGTGATACCAGATTGTGCACTAAATGTGGAGATAAAAGGAGATATGTATGGGGAATGGCTCAAAGCAGAGTTGAAAACTTCCAATTTTGTTAAAAGATTTTATGATCTCAGTCGGAAAGGAAAAAAGATAATTTGGTTGAGGAAAGATGTGATAGCTCTGGTTTAGGGGGAGAAATGAATTTCAAGTAGGGGGTCCAGGTGGAGGAAAATAGCAAAAATTATGAGGATATCGATCACCCTTCTATCATCAAAGAATCTAGTAAGCGTGGGACAAGTAAAGTGGATTTCAATTTCTCAACTAGCAGTTCTTTGAGTGAAAAAGAAGCCATTCTGGCAGTAAGAGACTTAGAGTTGAAGAGATTGAATGGTCAAATTTGGATAACCTCCAATATGTCCTGGTCAAAGCCACTTTTTATGAAGGTAGTCCTATCGATAAAATTTTTATGACCTAATTGAACCTATTTCTAAGGGTGTGATGGCTTGCCCCTAAATGCCGTCTGAGGAACAATGAAGCTTCTAGTTTGGAATTGTCAAGGACTATGGAGTGCCTTGATCATTCAGGCTTTAAAGGATCTCATTAAAGCTTTATAATCCCCAAATTATATGTTTGTTAGAGACCAAAAGTAGAAGGAAAAAAGATGAAGGAAATGGAAATTTGATACGCGGCACTTTGTTGATCCAAAAGGGCTTTCTGGTGGTATTTTGATAGATTGGAACAATTCATTTACCAACATTGAGAACATAGTTGATCTTAATATTGCTGAGATTGGGGAGAATTACCTTTGTTTATGGGCATAGAGAAGATAAAGTCAGGTGGATCCACTTTGAGGATCTGTGCAAAATTGATATAGGTTCTAATTTTCATTTGATGGCTCTAGGGGATTTTAATGATATGCTTACTACTAACGAGAAGAATGGTGGTAGATATTTTGATTATCAGAGAGCTCTAAAATTCAAGAATTTTCTTGAAAATTGTGGTTTTCTTGAGGTTAAATCTAGTGGCCCTTGGTTCACTTGGACGAAAACTTCATTCAAGAGAGACTTGATTGAACTCCCATTGTGAAGCATTCTATGATAAGTTCCCTAATTTTGAGGTTCTATTCCTCCTAAAATAGGCTCGGATCATAACATGTTGTTTGTTTCTCTTAAAAGAAATTCACAGAAATGGCATGAGACTGTGGAAATATCAAATGAAATGGAATTAGAAGAGGATTATTTGGATATTGTTAGGAATAGTTGGAATTCTTCTCATGCTAGTAGAGGTATGGAAAATATCTTATTAAAATTGAAGAATTGCAAAAAGATGTGCTTAAACAATGGGGTTCCAATCTAAGAGGAAATTTTTAACAAGAGTTTGATGCTCTTGAAGGTTAACTACTATTATCATCTGAAGACGGTGTGGAAGGTAGGAAGGCTAAGAGTGATATTTGGAGGAACGATGAGGTGTTTTGGGGGCAAGGGGCTAAAACACACTGGCTGAAGAAAAGGAGATAGGAATTCTGGTTTCTTTCATAAGTCTGTTTTGCATAAAAGAATGATAAATAATATCAACAGACTAAAGGACTCAAATGGGAGGTGGCATGAATGAGATGATAGAGTGGTTCAAATCATTGGAGATTACTTTTCTCATTGTTTCTCTGCTGAGCCTGGTTTAGATATGCATTGGGTTCTTGATGATGCCTCTACTTTGATTTCAGAGGAGGATAATAAGTTCCTTATTGCAGATGTTACTTTGGAGGAAATTAAGGCAACAACTTTCAATCTTGGCCTAGAGAAAACTCATGGTCCAGATGGGATCCCTGGATCCTTTTATAGAAAATATTAGGATCTTTTAAGTGAGGATTTATTCAAGGTTGTTAAAGATTTTTTAATAACTGCTATCTCCCATTTTCTATGGATGAAACCCTTATAAATTTGATTCCTAAGGTTAGTCAGCCAGAAAACCCTTCCCAATATAGACGTATAGCATTGTGCAACTTCACCTATAAAATCATTCCTAAAGTGTTAGCTAATAGACTAAATTCAATTTTAGATTCTTGCATATCTGCATCCCATGGTGTTTTTATCAGTAACAGACACATCCAAGAAAGCCGTGATTGCCTAAGAGGTATTCTATCATCTTAAGAGGAAGAAAAAAGGAAGGAAATGTGTTATTGTCATGGACCGGTTTGAGAACCTGATTGAAGAAGACTAGAATTTTTGAATACACGTAGATTTACAGTTCCAGTGTTTGAAGTTATTCTAGTTTGTTTCAATTTAGGGATTCCACAGTTCAGATAGAGAAAATGAAGATTTCACATAGTACTTTTGATCGAAAAATCAATCAGATTTATTTTGTACCTTTCGCTTAATGAAAAAATGGGTTAGATTCTACAGGATCAAACCTATGGGACTTAAGGAATGATACAATTCAGAATATGGTAAAGTAGCTCCTGGTTGGGGAACTACTCCTTTGATGGGTGTGGCGAAGGCTCTATTTGTGATATTCCTATCTATTATTTTGGAGATTTGTAACTCTTCCATTTTACTGGATGGAATTTCAATGAATTAGATTCGATTGATAAGAACCCCCCAATTACTTTTCAATAGAAAGTAAAGCATGTAGGTCTCGGTAAATGATCCAATAACCACCATTCCTTTTATTTTGGAGTAATTAAAAAATACTATGATGGCTCTCTTGCTTTATTATTTCATCTTTTATTCAACAATCCCAAAGTTTCTTTTTTTTTTCAAATTAAAATAAATAATGATAAAAAATATTTTTTTCGTATTCTTTCATAATGTAAATATTGTTAAGAGACTTCCGTTGTGATGGGCTTTAGCTACAAATTTGTTTCCTGGATCATGAAGTGTATCTCTGCAGTTAAAATACAAAATCAAATCAATGGTGATCCTAGAGTCTCTATCTGTCCTAGCAGAGGTCTTAGATAGGGAGACCCTTTGTCTCCCTATATGTTCATATTGGTTGAAGAAGCTCTTTCCCAGTGCTTAGATAAATCCATTTTGAGAGGTGATATCAAAGTTGTATGCTAAAAACTAAATTGCCCTCCCTTATCCCATCTTTTTTTATGACAGCATTTTTATCACTAAGGCTCAGGTTAAGTTCATGTGTGAAGTTGAAGGAATGTTTTTCCAGGTATTGTAATGCTTTAGGCCAGCTTATTAATCTCCAAAAACGCAGCCTCTAGCTTAGTAATAATATTCCATTCATGAGGAAAGTAGAGCCTTCTTCTCTATTCTGAATTCCTCTATCAGTTAAGAAAGATAACTATTTGGGGCTTCCTATTGATTGGGGTTCATCTAGGGCATCTCTCTTTGCCACTCTCCAGGAAAATATGGACAATTGAACAACCAATTGGAAAGTAAATCTTTTTTCTTTAGGTGGCAAATAAGTTATGTTGAAGGCAGTGGCCCAGGCTCTTCCTTATTATGTCATGGGAACCTTTAGGCTTCTAAAACGATTTGTTGTAATCTCCAAGCTTCTATAATGAAGTTCTTGTGGGAAAAAAAAGATCAAATGGGCATTAAGTGGCGTTCAAAGAAGAGAATGACTTGCAGGAAGGATGTTGGTGGTTTGGGTTTGAGGGACCTTGAAGACTATAACACAACACATTGGGCTAACTAAGCATGGTTTGTACTTCAAAACCTAATTCTCTTTGTTCAATATTGCTGAGAAGTCTTTATTTCCCCAAAGACTCTTTCTTAAAGGATTAAGCTCCTAAATATAGCTCTTGGGCTTGGAGGAGCTTATGGTTTGATAAGGAGGTTCTAAGAAGGGAAAGCTCTTGGTGTATTAGAAATGGCCTTTCAACAAACATATGGGATGATGTCTAGTTATTCAATGGTAAAAGCTTATTGGATTTCAAATCTGATAGATTTACCTTAGTTGCTGATCTCATTTCTGATTATAAGTGGGATCTCAGCAAACTTAATCAGCTCTTCCCTCCCTGGATAGTGAAGGAAATCTGCTCTATTCATATTTCTTGTCTTGGTATTCCAGATAGACTGGTTTGGCCCTTTACTAAAGTTGGGAATTTATTTATAAAGTCTTGTTACCATGCAGTTCACGAAGAGAAATTGGGTGATATAGATATTGGTTCTTCTATTGAAATTATGTCTATAAAGTATGGTGTAATAACTATTTATGATTATTTAGTTATTTCCCTGATATTTTTTTAATACTGAATTTAATGAATAAACGAAAGTTTTCGTTTAATTCAAGTGTGTTTATAATTTATTCAAGTCCTGAAATAATTATCAACGTAAGAAGAGTAAAGATATAGGAGTCTTCCAGGAAAACTCTTCTAAAATAGTTCATAATATTATTTGTAGTCTTAGAATCGGCTGAGCAATCGAGTCCGATTACGACTATTACGTTGAACCAAATGATGCCGGTCTTGAGGCATGGGAGTGGAGACTCTAACGGTTGATCTAGACATGTTATGAAACATGTTAAAATGATCATTAACAAATTAGTTTAGAGCAAATCTATTTATCTAGATCCAAATCTAATTGTTACACATTAATGGTATTTTCATAATTACCTTAATTCTGAGGTGAATACGAAACTTGACCTAGTTAGTTGCAATCTTTGATACGCCAAATGAGTGAGTTTGAATTGTCGGACGATACCTCAGCTGTTAGAATCGTGATTCAACTATGCCGGAGTTGTGTGATTCATAGATATGAAATTCGTGGTGAGATTGTATGTGATGGGTGTCATCAGTATGTCGGAGTTGTGTAATTAATTGATTGATAGTGACCAAAAGCGTGTGACCAAAAACGTGTGACTATGTCAGAGTTGTGTAATTAATTGATTGATAGTGATCAATTTAATTTATCAATTTAGATTGATGAATTCGGACACAGTATTGACTCTAAGGGAGATGTAAAAATCGCATAGACTAGTGCATGGAGATGTAAAAATCGCATAGACTAGTGCAGGGAGATGGTGATTTTTGGCATTTTACAATATATGGGTATATGTGTAAATTCTGTAATTATTATATAAGAGATTGTAATAGGGTTGCATCCCTAACCTAAGCTTAACCTAATCATATTGTGTGATTATTGGGAGCAAGAAAAATGTTTTCTCTCTCCTCCTCCTTTGTTACCGCCGAAATCATAGTGAGGAAGAAGAAAATTATATTTTCTTCCTCAGTTGTTTAAGGAGCCCAAACTCTACTCCTAGCAATATTTTTGTGAAATATACTTCTGAATCCTACCTATGGTTGTTGGTGTGAAGATTATTTGAAGTCCTGCGAAGAGCGAAGAACGCGAGACGATTAATTGGTTTCCACCAAATCAGAATTTCTCTGATACAAGAAAAATGTATTAAATTATTTCTACCTATTCTAAATACACATGATCGTAGAAAATATTTTATAATTAATATGATTAAATGTTTGTTGTAAAAAGCTTTTGATGTTCTGTCTACGAACCGTTTGTGGTATATTTATTTCTCATCAAAATTTTCAAACCTGATCCAATAATTAGTATCAGAGCCTTGGGTTCTTGATTATGCATATTTAATGATTAGACGTATGTATCAATGGATGTTGTGATATTGACATATATTTTGTATGGTATATTCAAAGCATGTTTGAATGTGTTTTATGAATGGATCCCGATCGATTAACTCTAAATATTTTATTTTCAATTTTACAATTGATATACGCTGAAATTGAGGCACATGATTTGATGTAAATTTTTTTTTTGTAAAATTTGTCTTTAAATTCAATGTAAATCCATCCTCGCAAGAAAAATCATGATTTGTCGCCGCCATCACCACCGTTTGCCATGTTTGCCACTGCCGCATCCCATCGTCGCTTGCTGCTCCATGTTGCCGCACGCATTGCTTGTTGTTGCTGCTCGCCGCCGTAGGTTTCCTAATCGTGGTTTAGGAAACATTGAGGTTTTGAAAACTTTTTTTAGGAAAACTTGAGTTTTTGGAAACTTTTGGGGTTTAGGAAACCTTGAGGTTTTAGAAACTTTTGCATTTATGAAATCTTAGGATTTTGGAAATCTTAGTGTGCACAATGTCATATTGGGCCATTAGGCTAGCATAGACCCATAAAGTCTATTGATGTATTGGACTAAGCGATGGTTGCTTGGCCCAAATAATTTATAGGAATTTGAGATTTGATACCCAATCCAGTCCTTAAAATTTTATTTTATTTAATTCGGTAATTTTTCATCACTAATTAATTGGAATTTATTTTCAAATTATTTTTAAAATAAATCAATTGATTAATTTACTTGGTAATTTATTTAGTAAAGTAAAAATTGTTGAAAAATTAATTTTAAATTGAAATTTGAATTTTGAAAATGGGCCTAGACTTTTGTAAAGAATTACAAATTGGTGGGACTTCCTGAAGGAGAATGAGAAATTACAGACGCCATGAAAATTAGTATTTAAAATTATTATAATTTATTTATTATTCTTTATGAGTTGTAATTAGGAATGTGCATAGAGAGGTTAATTTTGAATGAATGATTTATTGTTAATCTCATATCATCATATAACATGCCATATAGAGATAGGGATATGTCAATATCAAAATTCCATGTAACATGTACATGCATCCTTGTAGTTTAAATTTATAGTGAGTTATAATTTAAATACAATATGAATTTTATAAAAGTTATAAATTTTAAATTGTGATTTAAATTTTATAAAAGTTTATAATTTTCAAAACTTGTTTTTCCAAATTTATAAAGAGTTATGGTTTTTTTGAAAAAGAAAAGAAAAATCCATTTTTCCAAAAACTAAGTGCGATGGTCGTTTACGTTGAAACGTTCCCAAGGACCCCAACGCAAACTTGGTCGTGGCACGAGGAATGGTTTAGAGCCGTCCTAGGGGTCCTCTCCTCAGTGTGGGAATCTTAGTTTTCGTGTCACTTTGAGTATTCGAGTTGCTTGAGAAGTTAAAGCTTGTAAAGAAAGTGGTGAGGCAGGGTCGTTCCTAGACGGACTGTAAGTTCATAGAAACCTTTAAAGCCGATGCTTGGTTAAACACTTAGACCGAAATACATTGGAATCTCTCATAGGGACTAGTCAATGAGGCCAAGGTGACCAAAATCATTGGTGATTGTTAAGCTAGATGTAGTGATATCTTGCGAAGCGTTAACCAAACGAAAAGAGTCTCGATGCGATAAGAGGTAGCTTGGGCGTTGTCCTCAGATGAGACAAGATATCGTTGTTGATCGTAACATCGGGAAGAAATATGTTTTTTCTCAGATTTTTAAATATTTAAGTATTTGTGTCATGCATCATATTTTCTTAAATGATTGAGTATTTATTTACACCACTTTATTTATTCTTTTCGGCAATCATGTCATTATCTTCACTTTCAACGATCTTAAATGCGAACAAACTTACTGGTGAAAATTACTTGGATTGGAAACATAATCTTGATATCGTATTGACTGTAGAAAAACATAGGTTTATGCTTACCTCCCCTTGTCCTCTCAAGCCTATTGCTGAATCGACTCAAGAGGAAATGATGCTTATGCTTCTTGGATGTGTTCTGATGAGATTGTCAAGTGTTACATCTTGGCATCTACTAGCAATGTGTTGCAACAACAACATCAAAACATGGAAACTGCCGCTAATATGATGTTGAACATCACCGAAATATTTTGGGATCAGGGTCGTCAAGCCAAACAGGCTGTTGTGCGATACTTCATGCACTGCAAGATGAAACGTAGAACTCATGTCAAAGAACATATGATGTTGATCATAAGTTAACTGAATGGGATGGAGATCATGAATGCTGAGGTAGATGGCGAGACTCAAGTTGATATGATCCTTGAGACCATGCCAGACACTTTTGAGAACTTCAAACTTAATTATTCGATGAATAAGTTGAGGTACTCTCTTCCAGAGCTTATGAAGGAGTTGCAAGCTGCTGAAACCCTATTTTTGAAGGACAAAAGGAAGAATGGAGAGGCAAACTTTATTGAAAGTAAGTCTTCCACCTTTAGTGCCAAAAAGAAACACAAAGAGAGGTCCAAAGAAAGCTAAGAAGTAGAACTCAAAAGCAGAAGGCTTAATAAGGGCGAGTTCATCTTTCGTTGGGAGAATGGAGCAATAGTATCGGTTGTATCTGTTGGAACTATTAAATTATCATTTGATAACTGTTTTTTGGTTTTACGAGAATTTTATTGTATCCCGGTTTTTTGGGGAAAAACTTATTTCAGTAGTTATTTAATTAAGTAAGGATTCACTATGAATTTCATTGATAAATATATTGGTATTTTTAGAAATGATTGCTTAATTACTACTGCACGTTTGATAAAGAACTTATTCTATGTAAAATCAAAAGTTCTAATGATATGTGACATTGAAGTAATTAAGCAAGGCTATGATTGAGAAGCAATCAGAGAAACAAATCAAAACACTACGATCTGGTCGTAGTGGAGAGTACTTGCTAGGAGAGTTTGAAGATTCTTTTAAGGAATAAGGTATTCTTTCTCCGCTTACAACATCTGGCACTCCAGAACAGAATGGTGTGTTAGAGAGAATGAATCAAACTTTGATAGATATGGTTAGATCCATGATGAGTTACTCATCCCTCCCAAATTCGTCCTGGGGATATTCCTTGAAAACAGTGACATATATTCTGAACCAAGTTCGGTCAAAGACGGTGCCTAGCACACCGTATGAAAGATGGAGTGGACGAAATTCGTTTGTAAGCCACCTTAGGTATGGGGATTCTCGGCACACATTCTGAGACTGAAGACAGGCAAGTTGGCCAGTCGATCATAATTATGCATGTTTGTAGGATATACATCTTTTATAGTCCAACCGTAAACCACCTTAGGGTATGGGGATGCCCGACACACGTTCTGAGACTGAAGACAGGCAAGTTGGCCCTTCGATCATAATTATACATGTTTGTTGGATATCCCAAGAGTACGGAGGGATATGTATTTTATAGTTCAACCGATAAGAGAACATTTGTGAGCACGAATGCACATTTTCTTGAAGAGGACTATATAAGAAGTGTGAAGCCGAGAATCACACTTGTGCTAGAAGAATTATTAAGTGGGAGGGCACCGACTCCCCAATTAGGAACGATTCACGATAGAATAATGGAAGAACGACAGCATGAGCCAGAGCCTATGGAGCCTCGGCGTAGTGGGAGGGTGTTGAGACAACTTGACAGGTACATGTCTTATGGAGATGCCTTACAAGCAGTCTCAGATAAGGATCATGATGAACCTATTTCCTACTCGCAGGCCATGGCGGGTCCTGAAGCAAATCTATGATAAAAATCCATGAATGTTATGATATAATCTATGTACTCGAACGAAGTCTGAAAACTTGTAAATCCTCCTGAAAGGGTAAAACCTGTAGGGTGTAAATGAATTTATAAGAAAAAGAGAGGTTTGAATGGGAATGTGGAGACATTTAAAGTTAGGCTAGTAGCCAAGGGCTATTCCTAAAAGGAAGGTATTGACTACGAGAATAGCTTCTCGTCGGTGGCCATACTTATGTCCATCCAAATCCTCATGTCCATTGCTACTGCCCTCGATTATGAAATCTAGCAGATGGACGTAAATACTACATTTCTGGATAGTAATCTTGAAGAGCGCATTTATATGGCTCACACAAACGGGTTCTTGGAGAAAGGTTAAGAGGGCAAGGTTTGCGAACCGCTGAAGTCCATTTATGGACTTACGCAATTGTCACGATCATGGAATATCAGATTTGATGACACTATTAAGAACTTTGATTTTGAACATTTAGTGGATGAACCCTGTGCATATAAGCTGATACATGAAGGGAATGTGGGTTTTCTAATCTTATATGTGGATGATATTCTATGAAATTGTCAAGATTTGGCTTGCAAAACAATTTGATATAAAAGATCTTGGAGAATCTACCTTTGTCTTAGGTATTCAGATCTTTTAAGATAGGAAGAACAGACAATTAGCACTGTCTCAAGCATCTTATATTGATAAAGTGATGGATCGCTTCAGTATGCAAGAGTCCAAGAAGGGATATCCTATATTTAGTCATGGAGTCAGCCTCTCCAAGGAGCAGTCTCTCAAGACTCCTTAAGAAGAGGATGGCATGAGAAAGTTTCCCTATGCCTCAGCTGTAGGAAGTCTCATGTATACGATGTTTTGCACTAGGTTAGATATTTACTACGTCGTGGGCATGGTGAGTTCTTTCTAATCTAATCCTAGACTCGAGCATCGGAATGCCGTCAAACATATCCTCAAGTATCTTAGGAGAACGAGGAACTATATGCTTGTGTATTTAGGTAGTGACTTGAATATGGCGAGTTATACTGACTCCAATTTCCAAGGTGACAAGGATTCCGAGAGGCCCACTTCAGGATTGGTATTCATCTTGAATGGTGGAACAGTAGTATGGAGAAGTATTAAGCAACCTTACATTACTAATTCTACAATGGAAGCTGAGTATGTGGCAGCTTGTGAAGCTGCAAATGAGGCTGTATGACTTAGAAAGTTCCTGAAGACTCTGGAAGTTGTTCCAGAAGCTGACAAACCCATGATACTTTATTGCAATAACAATGGGGCTGTAGCAAACTTAAAGGAACCGAGGAGTCACAAAAGATTCATACACATAGAGCGTAAATAGCATCTCATCAAAGAAATTATTCAGCGTGGAAATATTGTAGTAACACACATATCGACGGTCAACAACCTGGTAGATCTATTCACGAAGACTTTAAAGTCTTTTATGGTCATCTGGAGGGCATGGGGATACGAGATTGTACACGCATACTTTAGTCTAAGTGGGAGATTGTTGGAATTATGTCCATAAAGTAGAGTGTAATAATTATTTATGATTATTTAGTTATTTCTCTGGCATTTTTGTATTACTGAATTTAGTGAATTAATGAAAGTTTTTCTTTAATTAAAGTATATTTATAATTTACTAAAGTTCCGGAACTAGTATTAACGTAAAAAAAGTAATGATAAAAGGGTCTTTAGAATGTTATCCGCATTTTTAGGATCGATTGGGCAATCGAGTCGGATTACGACTGTTAGATTGAACAAAATGATGCCAGTCTTTGGATATGGGAGTGGAGACTCTAACGGTTGATCTAGACATGTTATGAAACATGTTGAATAGACCAGTAACAAATTAGTTTAGAGCAAAGCCGTTTATCTAGATCTAAATCTAATTGTTACACCTTAAGGGTATTTTTATAATTACCTTAATCCTGAAGTAAATATGAAACTTGACCTAGTTAGTTGTAATCTTTGATACGCAAATGAGTGATTTTGAATTGTCCTACAATATCTCGACTATTGAGACCGTGATTCAACGATGTTGGAGTTGCGTGATTCACAGATTTAGAATTCGTGATGAGATTGCAATAGCACCAATATCACCTTATATTTTGTTGATGAGTGTGTGAATAAATAAATCGGGTCTGGTACTCGATGACATGAGTCATTGAATAAGATATTATGAACTGTACGAGACACTTCAGTGATATATCTTTCTTATTCACAATCAATAAAAGAGTTGAGAAAATAATAACTAGAAGGGTAAAATGGTAATTTTATATCCAACTCTTGTTACTAATATTCACGAAGGGTAATATCGTAAAATATTATATGGACCGTAAAATAAAGATGTTTATTTGTAGCGCGCATGAATCGAAAGTTGATTCAGTATCAGACCTATGGTAGAGTTGTACGATGTCAGGATTAAATAAGTCATGAATTTACGGAGATAAATTAGCTGGGTATTTGAATCCCATAACTTTATTCATCTGAGTCTATTCGGTTTCAGAGTAGCTCATAAGGACTGAAATGAAAAACAACATCAGTTGGACCAAAAATATATTTTGAACCAAGATACACTTCCCGAACCCATATGTGATAGGTGTCATAATTAAATTAGTGAAAACAGAATTAATGTTCAAATTAATTAATTTGTTATTTTCTAATTATTAGATAATTAGTAAATAAAAAAATTAATTAATTGATTGATAAAAATTAATTTAATTTATCAATTTGGATTGATAAATTTGGACACAGTATTTGTTCTAAGGGAGATGTAAAAATCACAGAGAGTGGTGCATGGAGATGGTGAATTTTACGATATAGGGGTATATGTATAAATTTCATAATTATTATATAAGGGATTATAATAGGTTGTGTTCATAACCTAAGCTTAACCTAATCACAGTGTATGATTATTCAGAGCAAGAAAAATGTTTTCTCTCTCCCTCTCCTTTGTTGCCGTCGAAATCATAGTGAGGAAGAAGAAAATTGTTTTTTTTTCCAGTTGTTTAGAGAGCTCATACTCTACTCCTAGCAATATCCTTGTGAAATATACTTATGAATCCTACAAGTGGTTGTTGGTGTGGAGATTATTTGAAATCCTGTGAAGAACGTAAGACGATTAATTAGATTTCACCAAATCAAAATTTCTCCGATACACGAAAAAAGTATTAAATTGTTTCTACAAATTCTAAATACGTTTATCTATATGCGCATGATCATAGAAAATATTTTATATTTAAAATGATTAAATGTTTATTGTGGATTCATTTATTTTTAGTCTAATTTTAAAACTCGATCCAACATCTTTCTGGGACATTCTCTTTAGGACAACTTTTGGAGATCTTTATGGAGATTCACCATTCCTTAAAAGATTAAACTGTTCTTATGGAAAGTTGTCCAAAGTTTTCTCCCTGTTAGACAAGTGTTAACTAAAAGAAGAATTATTCAGAACCCATTATGCCCTATCTGTGAAGAAGAGGAACAGTCTGTCCTTCATGCTTTTGTAACCTGTAGAAGGGGCAATTTAACTTGGTGCAGTTCCTCTCTTCAGCTTAGAGCTTACCCTCAGATTCTGATTTTGGTCTCAGGGCTCAGAATAGGATTTCTGATCTTCTCTTTTACCCTGATAGAGGTAAAAACCGTGTTGCTCTCTTCTTCTTTTTATGCTGGTCTACCTGGAAATCAAGAAAATTTTTTGTGTTTGACAATTAGAAGGTTGATCCTGTGATAACTTCCTCTGTGGCTTCTAAAGCATGTTCTGAGTTCATTTCTGCTAATAATAATCTTTCCAGTTATGTCATCATAATCCTCAAAATCTTTCCGTTAATTCTGATGTTCTTTGGAAGACCCAAGAAGCTGGTATTATCAAAATTAATTGTGATGCCACCTTTGATGCTGTCAAAAATAGATGTGGCGTTGGTATCTTTGCTAGACATCATACAGGTGGCAATTTACTACTTTCTGCTAGATCTTTTCCTTGTTTTTCCATTGAATTTAGTGAATTAAAGGCTATTGAGGAAGCATTGAAGATGGTATTAGCTTCTGGCCCAAGGTGGTTATTGAGTCTGATGCTGAAATGGTGGTGAAATGGCCTACTGATTTTCCTTGTCTTGATTGGAGCTGTCTAACACAGTCTGAGTTTAAGAAGAATTCGGTCCAAGCTAGTAATTGTTCTGTTTCATGGACTAATAGGAAGCTAAAAATTCCTCAGCTGATGCCATTGCTAAATATGGTGTAGATGAGAGTTGGGATACTTGCATTTGAAATTAGATGAATTTTGAAATCAATTTCTCTAGGAATCATATGAATAATGAAATGGTCAAGAATCAAAATTTGAAATCAGATTAATACGTTTATTAATCATTAAGAATCAGAATCAAAAATCAAATTATTGGAAATAAACATGATTGTTTATGTTTACTAAATTAATGAATCAGAATAAAACATATAACATTACTACAATGTCTTTCAAGGAACATAAGTAGAAGAAGTGAGCGTTGCTTAGATAAATATTTTGAGAGCATAATGAACTTTTCATAATTCATGTAGTCAATTTATTCGAGTCAAAACTGTGAGATCCACTTAAAACTGGATTTAAAAATCATAATAAACAATTAGAATAATAAATTAAAATCAAATTCCGTAAAATCCGATTTCATGGAATTATGTAAACACGTGATTAATAAAATCTTTTTTGCTTCACTGACACCTTGATTATGTGTGTAAAAGCCCAACCGACTATCCCAATCCATCCCATATTTTAGAATGCCACTTTTCCGTTTGGTGTGTATAGTTAAACAGCAATGAATTCTATAACATTCATAAACACTCATTTTTCTCTCAGTACATAATAATATCCAACAAATTATTCTATTTATGGATTGTCCTAATAAATGAGTAGTGTGAGTAATACCTAACACTCGTTAGGTACTTATTTATAAAAATTGTATATTCACTTCTCATGCAACTCCGATGGCATCTTCTCCACTTTCAATGATTCTCATAAAAATAACAATATATATAACAAAAATTATGGTGTAATTCTCGTTTTCACTCATAATTGATAATTGAATTTCCTCAACTTTATAATTGTATAATCGAACTAAACTGAATTATGAATTGAATAACCAAACTAAAAATTACCAATTTTATAATTGAATTGAACCATAATTTATCAATGTTACAATCGAATAGCAATAATATTCATCAATTTTATAATCAAACGGAAATGGAGTTTATAACCAAACTAAATTGAATCGTAATTTTATAATTGAATAATTAAACTAAAATTCATCAAGCTTACGACCGAATCAAACTAAATCGTCATCTTATAATTGAACCAAACTAAAGTTCATCAATTTTATCATAAAAATAAATTGAATCATCAATTAAATAACCAAAACTAAAATTCATCAATTATAGTCAAATCAAACCAAAGTTCATCAATTTAATAATTGAATAACACTAAAATTCATCAATTCTATAATAAGATTGAACTGAAATTCATCAATTTTACAATCAAACCAAACTGGATCATCAACTTTATAATCGAATAACCAAACTATAATTCTTTAATTTTATAATGAAACTAAATTGGATCGTCAGTTTTATAATCGAATAATCATACAACTAAATTAACTAAATCGTCAATTTTATAATCGATTAACCAAACTAAAACTCATCAATTTTATTAGGTTTATTAAACAATTTTGTCAACTCAATTTCAAATTAAAGCTTTTTATGATGAAAATTATTGTACAGCCTGTCAATTTGGAGTGAGAGTAATTTTAACTGAACTGATAATTTTCATGGTCATAATTTAGTGAAGAGAGAGAAGTGAATGGGGAAAATAAAATTGTTGGTTGAATAAAAAAAAGAATAGTTTTTAGTTCCAAATAAAAAAAGAGAAAAATATATAAGTACACATTAATTACCTGTCAAATATCTATGTCTTCATGGATATTACAACATCCATTCATTTAATGTAGCATGAATATAAATATGGTATGAGTAATAAAAATTTAAACATAGATATTTAATGAGTATCTCATTCCCACTAATTATCATCAATAATCCCTCTCATGGTTCTTTTGTCCTCTTGATTCAGAACAAAAAATTACTTATAGAAAAATCTATTTTTTCCTAATTAATGAACATGATTTTTTTTCCAATAAGGGACGGATTTAAAAGTATTGATTATTTATATATGATAATGTAATGACAAATATTCTTTTTTCTATTCAAATGATTGATTCCTAACTTCATTCGTAGGTCTTGACCAAATATGGTAATGAGACTCTCACTCCCATTCCTCTTTCTACTCATTTTTCAATCACTAACTCACCACTTTCAAACAAAAGAAAGATGCATATCCAGGATGTTCATTGTGATTGCTCAACCAATTTCACAAGTTATTTAACTTGATTGGTTGTATTTTCCTGGAGTAGGTTTGTAAGTTATTTTTTTATGTTTTAGAAAATGGTCTAAAAGTTTTTTATTCACATAAATGTCTACAATTTTCTTCCTCTTGCTCCTTTCGTCTCTGCATCTTTCTTATCTCCCTTGTCTCTGCATCATTCTTCTCCCCCTTCATCTCCATTTTCTTCTTTTGTCTTCTGTGCTTCTCTACCTCTTTCTTTCTTCTTTTCCATCCATCATCTCCCTTCGTCACTCTCTCCCTTCACGATCTGTTTTTGCATCTCGTGGTCTATTTTTTCTAGTTTGATGTGTTTTTTATTTTTTATTTTTTTGATTTTGTGCATCTCTTACCAATTTGTTGTATGATTTTTTTACTTTTTGGTCAGATTTCTGGATTATTGAGATTCCAACGAAAGACATGTGAAAAAGAGAATGAGGAGACGTGTTTGAGTGTAAAAGTTGTGATGTATGATTAAAAAATGATATATAAAAATATACTAAAAATATATTATGATATATTAAAATATACTATGATATATATATCATAGTATATCACGGATAATATTTAAAAATATACTAAAATACACTACGGTTTAATGGTATATTAAAATTTACTATAATATATAAATATATACCATGAGATATTTTTATTAGCATATTACAAATGTACATCAAAATTTTCCAGTTTTATCCAAAAAATAATTTTCCAGTTTTATTCTTGCAAATAAAACTTTGTTTGGCCATTAATTCCTTATTTTTAAAAAAGGAATCTATTTCTGAACATGATTTGTAATAAAGATTAATTAGTATGTCATTGATTTGATCATATCCTTACAAATACAACGTCCTATCAGATCATATCCTTCTATATCTAAAAGTAAAGATCTTTGAGAACGTTTTTGGGACTCTTTTGAGAATACTATGAGTATTGTCACAAAATGTCATGTAATGACTGAGGTTTAAAAATCTATTGCATTACTATTTGTAATAAAGATTAATTAGTATGTCATTGATTTGATATTGCAATATGTTTGCATATTAATGCTTGAGATAATGATCAACAAAAGACATAAATGAAGAGTCATGTAAAAAAAATTCAAAAGTAATTGAAGACAGTGGGAGAGCTATGTGACAATATTGAAAGAGAATTTACGTGAAGTTATGGGGTTCAAGGCCTATGTTGTGTACTCTCCTCCCCTTAACAAAAGGAAAAAAAATAGAAGTTATATATATTTATGTGCATTGTTACAACTTTTGTTTCCCTCACAACTATTGTATTTTTTTTAACGACCGCAAGAGGGTAGCATAGTTGTTGGTTCAAATCTCCACTTCATCTTCTGAGGGTATCAGACTGAGTCATTCCCTCTCAACGACCAGAGGTGTATTGGCAAGAAACTACCTGCCGAGAGCCTGTATTCACCAGATTAATCGGAGTTAAGTTACAGATACACAGTATATCATTTCATGTTAATATTTTAGGCTTCAAGAATATCTCATTCTCCACCAAACTCTTTCTACATGTCTCTACTGTATACTTTATCAATTTGAAACATTTTCTATCATTTTTTGGAGAGTTTTATTAGATGTTAAGTTTGCCGGAGCTTTGACGTTAATCGTTTTTTAATATTAATGCGAGTTAGACGACATTTTGTAACAGATTTTTGTACATAACGAGTTATATATTCATTTATATGTTACAAAAAAAATATAATATTCAAAAAATAACTTGGTAAAAGACAAAGATTCATCTAAAAATGCGTGAAATTAAGACAACCATTAGCGACATATTTTTTCTGAAATTCAAACAACATTATTAGCTATAAAAACTGGCTTTGTTTTATACATACATACATTATATATATATATAGATCGACGTGTAATTTTCTGTGTCTAGTTATAGTAAGTGTGGAAACCAATTCCAAGATCAAGGAAATTCAGTCTAAAACAGATATGCAAAGGATGCTAAATAAAACAGAGTAAAGACAGAAAAAGATTTATGAATGCGTAGTAGCTTGGAGCGATGCTTCTCAAGAAATACTTCCAAGTACAAAGAAATATGTTTCAACTCAGATCACAATGCTTGTCGGATAATTATTAATATATTAGCAGAGTAGCGTGGAAAAAAATATCTAACCTCAATTCCTATAACTCCTTGGGCATAAACATTTCACTCATAAAAAAGCATAACACTCGACGGAGAATAATCTCTAGGAGGGTAATCGTACCTTTTGCAGGGATTTCACACTTAAGAAAATTGGAGCTTGAAATAATTTGCCTGGTCACAAACCTTTTGCCCACAGAGTATACCACAATTCAATAGCTTCTATTATATATCACAGGCTCTGAAGTGCAAATAATGGGATCATCTCCATTGTCTGTGCCAAAAGGAAACGATTCCTATTATCTTATAAGAGGTTAACATGCATCTCCTCCCCAACTACACCAAAAATTTCATCTACCCTGCAATATCAAATTAGTATTAGCAAACTATAACTTAAAATTCGTGTCTTGGAGCATTCGAAACGAAGCTTTAGTCTTTAATTAATTATTTCGCTGACAGTCTAAATTATATAGATATCATGCACACTCTTTGTATTTAGATTTATTTCATTGAGGAAAACTGTTATAATGGCTAATTAGGCCTGTTTGGGTATATATCGTCGAATTTTAACCATCGAGCTCTTGTGTTCTTACCTGTGACTATCTATCTTCACCTCTGCCAGCCATGTTACGAGATAAACCTGAAACTAAAATTTGTTGGTGATTCTGAAGATATCAAGGGGATAACAACAAGAAAAAGCCATATTTAGTATAACTAGATATTGTGGCATTCCTATTACCAAGCGTTTAACAGAACTGAACAATATCAAACGTTTTGAAGCAAAGCTAAGGCAAAATTTGTGTCGCCTAATATACAGTTCCATTGATTACTGAAAAATGGGAAGGAAGTCAATACCTGCAAAACCTCATGGCTTGGTTGATAATTATCACATGCAGCAGCTACATCAGATTTCAATCCGTTTGATCTCGGATGAAGTGGCTCGTTAGTTTCTTTAGAGTACAAGTTGCACAAACACAAATCGTCAAATTCACCTGGATAAAGCTCATCTGACCATTTCAGTCGATTGACTGGTGAACCTTCAGAACTAATAGAAAGAAATTCCACCACAAGCAAACGCTGCCAAGACCAGACAACAGGAGACAAAAAGAGTTAGAAAGATAATATCAAGAAAATAGAACTTCTCATTAAAGAAAACACCAGAGCTGTGAAAATAACACAACTTACCTTCAAACTTAGTTCTAATGTAAACATCTGCACTAGCTCCTCCGCTACTTTTTCTGAGTTTGTTCAAATAAAATGAATGAGATTGAATGAAGCTCATTTGTCTTATCAAGTCAATTATAGATTTTTATGATACTTCCTTCTTTTACTGTATGACGTAGTAATTTTTGTTTACATCATGCAAAAGAACCACCAAATGATATATCATATTTGTCTTAGCACAAGAACCTTCCTCAACACATTCAGTTCTCGCATGCTGCATCTACGAGAACTAACATGTTCCAGATAAATCCACATTTCTTTTCTCTCTTTTAGATTACTCTTCTGCTCTAAAGCTTAAAAGATTTGCAACTTTTAGCCAGCCGGCAGACATTAAAAAACCATGTGAACTCTAATCTACAATGGTTTATTAAAAACCATCCTGCAATAGAAGGGAACATTATTTGTAGGGAAAATCCCCCTACACTTGTCCTTCAAAAGTAGTACATAATAGAAATTTGTTAAATGTTAAATGTAAAAAAACAACAACTCCAGGCATTTGTATGCGTACATACAAGGCGGAGATAAACTAAAGGCCGTGTTATGAAATGAAACTATAATGAACATCATGGTTTGGTTAATAGATCATTACACAAACACACAAGACCAAAAGCCACACTGTAGACTTACCAAAAGAAGAGATCGGCAAGAATGTGAAAACCGGGATTCTTCCACCATCTCCAGTATCATCATTATCCCCAGAAGAGTATGAAAACTGTACAAGTGTGTTAATGCTTGTCCCTTTAAGATAACATCTCATTGATCTAGTCGTATTCACCATCTGAGATACTACATCCACCTGCGTACAACTTGTAATGATAAATATGTATATATAAGTCGCACAAACTTTCAACCAGGCATAATTTTAAGGTTTTCTCATCTATCCATTATTCAACAAAGGAGGAACCATTATGAATTGATTTAGACCCAATGATCCTCTGCAACAAGAAAAGGCCTTCTACAAGGTAGCTACTCACCTACTTTTATCCAAAATGGTAAATCGTATAATCAAGATGAAACACAGTGCTTTAACATGACATCTCAAGCTACAATCTATGAAACAAAGAATACAAACAGCATATCGTAATTGCCTGCTTGAGTATTGATGTAACTCAAAAAACAAGTTGAGTTATAAGTATGCACACCATATCCTTATATGATGACAAAAGTTTGCTTCGGTGGATCTCCTGAAACAAAATTGAATAACAATACAAATATTTAATGATTTAAAGGTAACCCTAAAATGAAACTTGTAGCAGCAATAGTTGATTTACACAGTGAATAAGTGTCCTAATTATGGCCCTACCAGAGAGGATAACAGTTTTGAGGCTCTCGACCTTTTGTCACCATGAGATAAAGTTAAATTCATAAACGAGTCTAAGACCGGTTATGAATATTTCCACTTCCACCTAATGCATCACAAAGTTATGGAATCCATCCCAATGGCAGACAATTGGTAAGGATAAGCTAGCTTTAATGAACTATGAGACCAATCCCTTTCTTCTTCTAAGATGAGTGATGATTCTACTGTACAATGCTAAATGTTGGTTATTGACAAGATCAGTGGGCTGAATGTGTCAATATATTACTCAAATACTGGATGAACTTTCACATTTTCACATTTAACTTTCTGGAAATCAATCATGAGATACACCCATGTATTCCTTTCCGTTCAAAAAAGTCTTTACAATCCACTTTGACACTTTTGCATAAAAATAGAAACAAATGTTGCTGAAATATTTGAATTTCTGTTCCAGAATCTTAAAGAGACGTTAAGTTTTTTCAAATTGGTATTAGACATTTTAAAATGAATAAAAAATCGTTTGAAAAATTAAATTGACGTCCAGACTGAATAATCTAATACTAAAGTTTTAAAGAGGACCTGCTGCTTAAACAATTTCCAGCAAGCCTTCTCACGTATGCCAGGCATATCATTCAACGCTCCTAGCTCCATTGAGGGCATATATCTGCACAATCACAGAGACACTGAAGACTGAACTACAGAACTTCATAGTAGAAAAGCTCACAAGAGGAAGAAGAAACAAATTTGAACAAAAAGAAAACAGACAAAACTTGTTAGTATGATTGTATCTTAATCCACATCAACCTAGGCAGACTAATGGTTTAATTTGTGTATCATCACCAGACTTCGTAAAATCTCCCCTACAATCCAAACAGTCGCCCAACATTTTCTCAACACCCAAGCAGGAGGAGGATAGAGAACTTTTTTTTACCTTTGAGAAAGATAGGCATTGACGAGCGAGGTGGCGTGGTATCGTACACTAGAAGAAAAAGAAGCCCATCGTTTATGATACGAAGCTAGCTTCGACCACTGGTTCCTGAGGTTTCTCTGAGCAGCCGTCCTCCATAGCCTTATCATTGATGGTGGTAGCGGTGAAGAGGTCGAGCTAGGACATTGATTCTTCAAATTACTTGCTCTCGAAGGAGGCGTTGAAAAGTCTATGTTTTCCATTGATTCAGCTGTTTGAGGACTTAGAGGGTTTAAGAGACGGAGTATGCAAGGAGATTTGTCAAAAATAGCCCTTCCCTACTACTCATAACTCACTTAGGAAAATAGCACACTGCACACCCTTCAAACTCTGATAATAATAGTTCTTTTTCCGCTGAAAAGACTCCAACACCCATACCAACTTCATTCAGCCCGCACCGGCCCACCCTTTTTTCCATCTGGTCTTCCTCCTACCAAGGCACACTCAAATAAAGGCTAAGCAGTCTGGTTCAGTATGATTTAAGATCCAAAAATTAACCGAATCATAAACTCCTTTTTTCTGTGACTTGGGCCATAACAAACCGCCATGTGACGAGAGTGCAATATCGATTCTGTCAGTTTTGCGGTTCAAGAACTAAGCACAAAATTCAAAAAAACGAACTCGATATAAGATTAAGAAATTTATATACGTCTAACAACTATTTAAAGACTAAACATAAAATTAAATAATTAATTTCATAATCATAAAAAATAACCAAACTAATGGACCCACTAACCAAAATTACTTATATTATACCCATTTATTATCTTTAACAAATCTAAAAAAAATGAAAACACCCATAAGTCATAAGTATTATAATTTTTAAAATCTCCTAAAATCTCTCTCTCTCTCTATATATATATATGAGAGAGAGAAACGGGGAGAGAGAGAGTTAATATATATATATATATATAATGAGTGATTGAGAGAGAGACGTGGAAGGGGAGAGAGAGAGGCGTGGAAGGGGAGAGAGAGAGGAGGGAAATATTTTAGGAGAGAGATATATAATTAATGGATATGAGAGATAAAACTAATAATTAAAATACATTAAAATAAAAGGGTATAATAGTACTAACTAAATATAAAAATCATTAAATTTAATTCAATTTGGTACATTAATTTTTTTAAAATGCTATACTTGATGTTTTTTAAAATATGTGACAAAATTGTATTTCGAATTGAAAATTTCTATAGATATCATCAATTCTATAAGATTAAGAAGGGAAACTTAGAAAAATATCAAAATAAATCTTTAATATATTAAAAATGGGATTAGAATGATAATCATTTTTAGACGACTGTATCCACTATTTATGTTATAATTCAAAATTACCCTTAAACATATTAATTGTGCGTCATTAATTATTAATTTTTATTTTTCCTTATCTCTCATAATAACTTTTTACTTTTTTTTGTCATTCCTAACTTGAATTTTATTTTTATGTAGGATAATATTTTTTAAGTTATTTCATTCATTATACTATACATTATAATATTTTAATCTATTAGAAATAAGACATGGTTTTTGTTTATATGTCATATAAAAATCAAGCAAATAATAACAATAAAATCAAACTAGAAAATATAACATACATTGTGTGCATATATTCTTCTAACATTAATAACTTAATGGAGAAATTTTAGTGAAAAGACTTAGTAAAATCATTATAATTATAATTAGAGTTTTTGACTTTATTTTTTAATATATGAAAAATAGTCAAAATAAAAAAAATATTCATATCACGTGCACCACACGTGTAACTTAATTAGTCTAAGAAAATGTACAAAAATGAAAAACTTACTTCAACTAGTGAAGTAGCACGTGATATAATATTTTAATATGTTGTTCAGTTCAATATATTTATAGTAGATGAATGTATTAAACTGGTGTTAAGTTAATATAATTCAATTGATTATTTTCTTTACATTAAAATAAGTATAGATGAGAACAAAAATAAACGTTTACAACTAAAACAAAAAGAAATACAAAATAACTTGGAGATAAAAAAAGGATTAGTTAAAAAAAAACAACAAACATAAAAAAAATTTAAAAAGTCTCAGAATTAATTATGAATTAATTGAAATTAATAATTAATATATCAATAAGGATGATTAAAATATTTTCATTGTATTTTAGTAAATGAACCGCTTCAAGATATGAATATGTGTCATTGATGCCAACCAATCACATTTAGCCGTATTAAAATAATAAATTATAGTATTGGAATAGTAAATTATAGCTTGGATAAAATTCTACACAAATTAATTTCTATCTCATGTGACTCTTAATAATTATTATTATAGATATAATTTATAGATAGATGCAAACCTAAATCCATAACATATTAACTATATTTATTGAATTCTTTTACGGGTTGTTTGAAATTGAATATGTTTTAGAGGGAAATGATTCTCATGTTTGTTTAAAGGCATCTTAGAAGGTATCCTAGTAAAATATCCTTGAGAAAAGACATTTAATACCTCCTCAAGAAAGAAGGTATCGAAGATAACATCATTGCTTCCCCCTCTTAACCCCCAGCAATTTGTCTCACTATCTCTGAATTAACTTTTCATTGTTAAATACAAAAACTCAATTGCTTATATATATTGAATTTAGAAACAAACTTCACTTTAACATTTTTTTGTTGGTGAGTATTAAGTTTTCCTACAAAATTCGAAGGATAACAAGGTAAAATTATAATATCGTATACATCTCATCATCAAAAAAATTTATAATTCAAATACAATAATCTTACATTTTCATAAATCTCGTACAAGATTTCAATGCATCACCAAACATAGGCATCGTGTATTCTCTCTCATATAATTGTCAATAATCATATTCCCATTAATCACATTCTTACATGTAATCTTACAAACCTCAAACCAAACAACCTTTTAGTAATTGTAATCTATTAATTCTACTACTCACTATTAGTCACACATCATTCTTTTTAAAGTTAGTATAATTATTCAAATTGAAATCATAAGCATTCATTTAGGTTTTTTTTTAAATTAAAGGTCTAAGTCTAAATAATATATATGTGCGTGTGTATGACATATTTAATGTAAGGTTAACTTAGGATAAATTATTGAAAGTAATTAAACATTATTGTGGATATTTATAAGAAATAAATACTTATATGTTTATTATTGAGTTTAATATCTTGAAGGTTATTTAAGAAAAAATAAGAATAATAGATGAACGAAATAGTCTAAAAATGATTCTCATTGTAATGTCACTTTTAATATATTATAGATAACATAAATCAACTAAACCTAAGGTCATTCACGATTGTAGGCAGACATGAAAATGTGTAAAGCAGAGTGATGAGACATAATAGAGAGAGAAAGGCGGGATACAGTCGAGAGTTAACAGAGAGATAGGGAGGGAGAGTGGGAGCCGAACAAAATGGAAGGGAAGAAATTTTTATTTTAGGTTTAGGGTTTCTCTAAACAATACAATTATAATTAAAAATAATTCTTTTAAAACTGCATTGGCTATGGGTCGACCTTGCACCCTTGGACTTCAAAAGTCGCTCTCCTCATCCAACGAGCTAGAACTTGAATAAAAAATATAGCAATGAATGTTAGAATAAGATAACTGCTATCTGGTTCAGTTTCAACTGATTTCTAACATGAAAACTGAATCGATAAAGGATGAGCGACATAAATGTGAGTTACTGGTTGTAGAAGAATTAACCTATTAGATATTTATAGATCCAACACTTAAAATATTTATAGATCACGACTCAAAATAATATATCAAGAAAAATAATAAAATCGATTGGATGCTTGCTTTTTACCTCAGCTTAGTGTATCAATGAACAAGTTGAATGCCTTAATTAATAGGCTTAGAAAATAGGGTTGGTTTGACAATTTCATGCTCTCCAAAATGTGATTCCCTTAATGCATGGTTATAGTTCTTCTATATTTCATCGTGCACCTTTTTAAACACTTGATTAACAATTAGCACGAGACAACAACACTACAACTAAATTGAAAAAAGCATGTCCACTGAAAACAGAGGGCCCTTAATCTAGCAAGATGATCCGCTACTTTTTTGGCATGTTAGGAAACCCAAATATGAGAAGGAAAACACCGAAGGGAAAGAAAGCTCCTACACTAATCCAGAATGCCACCAAACTCAGAAAGAAACACTAAATTAGAAGCAATAGCATTACAAATTTCCAAAGAATTTGACTCCACTAAGTAAAGGATAACTCCCCTGTCCAACACAAACCTCAACACTTCTAATAGAACCAAGGCCTTAGTCACTAAGGGAGAAATACAACCCTGAAGCTTGGAAGAAAATGCACTCACTACATTCCTTAAGTGGTCCTAGATAATGCCCCCGAACTAGTTCAACGATCCCCTACGGCCCCGTCGACATGTTTGACACAACTAAGAGCCGGCTCACCGACTCGAGAATGCTGGTGATTTAGGAATCTTGGCAGGACTAAATACAACATTGGCAGCCCTGAATTCGGCAGAAAACTTGTCAAGCCAACTGAAGATGTCAAAATTTGGAGAGAAGCATTTGTGGTGCTTGACCACATTTTTGAAGTTTCAGATGCTCCAACATAGTAGGATGACACAAGAAAACTCTGCATTGCCCATATCAAGAAAGAATAAAATCTATCATAGACTACAAGCTACTATTCTGAGGGAAGATGGGAGAGAAATGATCAAGTTCCCAAACCTTGCTCACCCGAGGACAAACGAATAAAGCATGAGAAGTAAAGTCCCACTTACCACAAAAGGAGCAACTGCTGATCGAGCCAACCTTCCTCCGAGCCAAGTTGAGACTGGTTGGAATAAAGTCCCAAGATCTAGAACCTCCACCACAAACTAAAAGAATTCCCTTCTAAAGAAGAGCACAAGAATCGAGAATCCTTTAAAGCCGCATTATACCCCTCCTAACTATAAAACACATTTTTTATCCAAATATCAAAAAGGACTATCACCCCCAAGCCCCTCCACAATAGGGATAGAGGGAATACAACCAACATTAATAGGATTCAACTCTCTAGATAGGGAAGAAACATTCCACCTCCTATTATGAATAAGCTCTAAGACATTTAAATCCCTTTGTTGGCCCTCTAACCCAATGCATTTGAAAGCAGAAGGACGAGGTAATTGTTAAGTATTAAAATATAAGTTTATTCTTTAACTTTTAACCTTGGTTAGTTTAGGTTGACCTTTGGTTTGGTTAACTGAGGGTTATTATCTTTTCTAGCCAACACAGTTGTAATTAATCTGTTTCAGATCTCTCAGCTAAGTTAATGTAAATATCTTCTTTGTCTTTCTTCTTCGAGCTCTCTCTTCTCTTTCTTGTTTTCGTCTCTTCTTTCTGATCTTTATTTCTCTGGTTCTTTGTCTAAGTTTCCATGGTATCAGAGCATGTTTAGGCACACGTCCATCGATGGAAAGTCCTCATTCTTTAATCTTTCTTCTCATAAACATCTGCAATCTGATTTCTATCAGATTGGACTCTTCGAACTTCATCCTCTGGAAATTTCAGATATCTGCAATACTCAAGGCTCACGGTTTATTTGAATTTGTCAATGGCACTCATCCTTGTCCATCGTAATTTCTTGAAGATGAGAAAGGAGAACCCACACCAAAAACTGATCCAAAGTTCACTGCATGGATCGCTCAAGACCAAGCCTTGATGACACTCATGTGCGCTACACTTTCACAGTCTGCCCTATCTTGTGTTGTTGGCTGCAAATCAAGCTTTGAAGCATGGGCATCTCTGGAAAAATAGTTTTCCTCTCTCTCTCTCTCACTCAAATATCTTGTCTCTTAAATCTGAACTTCAAAATATTTCCAAGAAAGGTAATGAAACCGTTGATGATTATGTACGAAGAATCAAGAATGCTCATGATAAACTTGTAGCAGTATTTGTTCAATTGATGATGAAGACATACTTCTCTACACTCTGAATGGTTTCTCCTCTGAGTATGGTGCTTTCAAGACCTCTATTCGCACCAGATCTAAACCCCTCCATCTAGAAGAATTGCATGTTCTCCTAAAGGCTGAGGAACAGTCTTTATCTGATCAAACCAAAAAGCATGAGACCCAGATGCGAACTATTGCTCTAATAGCCAATGCCTTTCGAGGAGAAAATAATCAAAGGGGTCGTGGTCATTTTCAATCAAACCGTGGAGGTCGTGGCAGTAATTTTGGTTTTGGAATGTCTTTTAACAATATGGAAACAATCAAGTGAAATATGGTTATGATTTGCTTCCTCTTCCAAATCTATCTTTTAGTTAATTTTCTTCTAACAATACTTTTGCCTTTCAAAATGATCAAAGGCCTGTGTCAAATCTGCTCCAAGCATGGTCACACTGCCATATATTGTTTTTATCGTGAACTACTCCTACCAAGGCAGGAACCCTCTTGCTAAGGTTGCAGCCATGGCAGCCACCTATTCTGAAAATCAGCCTGAATCAAACAAAACCAATTCTTGGATAACTGACACGGGTTGCAATGTTCATCTCACTAATGAGCTTTCAAATTTGACAACCTCTCAAAAATATAATGGTGAGGATTCTGTATTTGGGAAATGTCCAGCCTCTTGATATCTCATTTTGGTTCACATAATTTATTCACTGATTCTCATATATTTGATCTTAAAAACATTCTTTATGTGCCTCATTTAACCGCCAACTTGCTTAGTGTTTATCAATTTGTAAAGATAACAATTGTTCATTTACATTTGATGCTGATATGTTCTTTATTCAGAATAAAGCTTCAGGGAAAATTCTCTACATAGGACCAAGTAAAGTCCTCTTTCTAACACTGCCCAACACAACATATTCAATCTGCCAACAAAAAACATTGTTTTTCTTGGCAGCAAAGTTTCAAGTTCTCTTTGGCACAATAGACTTGGCCACCCTTCTGACTCTATTCTTTTAAACACTCTTCGTAGGGCTAACATTCATTTTCTTACATCTAAATCTTTCATATGTACTAGTTGTATAAGGGCAAGATGACTAGACTTCCCTTTTCTTTATCTCATATTGTTACTCATCAATCTCTTGACTTGCTGTATAGTGATGTTTGAGGCCATGTTCCTACTATGTCTATTGAAGGTTATAAATACTGTTTCTTTTGTTGATAATATAAGTAAGTACACTTGGATTTTTCCTCTCTATCTTAAACCTGGAGTTATTACTGTTTTAAAGCTTTCTTGCCATTTGTTGAAAACTTGTTGACCTCTAAACTTAAAATTTTACGTACTGATGGTGGAGGTAAATTCAATAATACTACTTTGCATAATTTTCTTGTATCTAAAGGAATAAAACATCATTTTAACTTGTCCTTACACCCTAGAACAAAATAGGATGGCTGAACGTAAACATAGACATATAATTGAAACTGCTCTTAGTATGATGAATAATGCTTTTGTTCCTCTCTGTTTCTAGTACATTGCCTTTTCTGCTGCTGTTTTTCTTATTAACAGGTTACCTTCTCCCTCATTAGAAAATGTTTCTCCTTATGAAAAGCTATTTGGTAAGCTTCCTACCTATTCCTTTTTTAAAATATTTGGTTGTGCCTGTTATCCCCTACTAAACCCCTATAACACACATATTACAGTCTGAGACTTCATAACACATATTTTTAGGGTATTCTCTACACTAAAAAGGTTATATTTGTTATAATTCTTTAACTTCAAACATGCATATTTCTAGACATGTTATATAGTGATGAGGACTGTTTTCCTTTTGCTCTCTCTACTATTTCTGAGTCTGCTACTAAAACTCTTCATACTTCTAACGATTATCTTTCTTTTTACTATCTAATAGCAATAATAATTTTCTCTCCCATGCTTCAACTGAATCTGTTGTTATTACTGATGCTTCTGTCATTGATAATTTTGAAAACAATGTTGCTTCTCTTCTGGTTCTGTTGCTCCTAATGATAAGCTCTTGACTACTGATAATTATGTTTTGCATAATTTTGAAAATTTACTAAGCATGCCTTTATATGATCTCTATTGTTTCTACTAATGTTCCTACTGCTGTACATGATAATACTTCTGTTTCTATTATTTTTATTCTAGTTCCTATATCTGTTTCTCCTAGTTCTCAACTTGTTGCTTCTAATTCTGGCAATATTCATAGGATGCAGACTAGAGCCAAATCTAGCATGAGTAAAAACAAAGTCTACTTAGCTAGCTCTTAACCTATTAAACTTATTTTCATAGATACTGAGCCTAGTTCATTCATTGCTACCAGTAAACTTACACAATGGAAAAATGCCATGGCTGAAGAGTTCAATGCTCTTCAAAGACAAAGAACCTGGACATTAACTCCTCTTCCTCCTAACACCAATTTAGTTGGTTGCAAGCAGGTTTATAGGCTTAAACATAATCTTGATGGGAGTATAGCTGGATATAAGGCTAGATTAGTTTCCAAAGGTTTCCATTAGCAACCAGATATATATTATACATAAATTTTTTAGTCCTGTTGTTAAGACCACTTCTGTTAGAGTCATTTTATCCCTTGTTGATCAAAACAATTGGAAATTACATCAATTAGATGTTAAAAATGCTTTTCTTCATGGTAATCCCCAAGAAGAAGTTTATATGTCTCAACCTCAAGGATTTGTTAATCCAAATTATCCCAGCTTTGTTTGTAAGTTTCACAAATCATTATATGGTTTCAAACAAGCCCAAGAGCTTGGTTTGAGAGATTTACATCATATTTGCTTAATCTTGGCTTTATTGCTTCAGTTGCAGATAGTTCATTGTTCATTTATAAATCCAGAACTTCTGTAATTTATTTACTATTATATGTTGATGATATTGTTCTTACTTTGTCCTAGTGCTGAATTAATTGATAGTTTGGGATCAAACCTAAGAAATGAATTTGATATGACAGATTTAGGTTCTATTAAATTCTTTCTTGGATTACAAATAAACCAATCTCAAAATGGTATATTTATTTTCAGCAAAAATATATACTTGACTTACTGGAAAAGACTGGTTTATCTAATGTTAAACCTTGTAAAACTCCTTTCTCCATTAAAACCAATCTTTGTGATACTAATGCTCCTCTTCTCTCTGATCCACATGTTATAGAACATTAGTTGCAGGGCTTCAATACCTCACATTCTCGTGACCTGACATCAATTTTACAGTTAACAAAGCCTGCAAGTTTATGCATAAGCCCACTAGTATCCATTTTGTTGCTGTCAAATGCATTCTTTGCTATTTACAAGGTAGTTCAGATCTTAGCATCCTTTTTCAACAAGGCCAGCTTAGTCTCACTTCCTTCAGTGGCACAGACTGGGCTGGAGACTCTCAGGATCGCCGGTCTACTTCAAGGTTCATTATTTTTCTTGGTAACAGTCCAATTTCTTGGTCAGCTAAGAAATAGACTACTATTTATAGATCCTCAATAGAATCTGAATATCATAGCTTACCCACCACTACTGTTGAGCTCTCGTGGATAAGGAAATTGTTAAAAGACTTGCATATTCCATTAAAGCTTCTCCCACAGATTTGGTGTGACAGTATATCTGCTATTTCATTGGCTTTTAACCTCGTATTTCAATGTAGAATGAAGCACATAGAGATAGATTACCACTTTACTCGTGAAAAGGTGGTACATAAAGATTTGAAAGTCAGTTATGTTTCCTCAACTGATCAATTAGCTGATATCTTTACTAAGCCACAAAATTTTTCTGTGTTTAATTCTTTGAGGAACAAACTGATGCTTAGTTATCACTCAGCATCAGTTATAGGGGCTGTTAAGTATTAAAATACAGGTTTATTCTTTGACTTTTAACCTTGGTTAGTTTAGGTTGACCTTTGGTTAGGTTAATTGAGGGTTATTATCTTTTCTAGCCAACACAATTGTAATTAATCTGTTTCAGATCTCTCAGCTGAGTTAATGTGAATATATTCTTTATCTTTCTTCTTCGAGCTCTCTCTTCTCTTTCTTGTTTTCTTCTTTTCTTTCTGATCTCTGGTTTTTTGTCTAAGTTTTCAGTAATTATGGATCATAGAACACTCGAATAGAAGCATCATCTCCCACTCTTTACCTAATCCCTTACGAAGGATCTCCCTGCCCCACATCAGACGCCTCTAAAGAAAAGAACGAATTTTCTTAATGTCACAATCTAGAATTGAAGAAATACGGTTTAAAAGCCTTAGCCACCAACGAGTATGGAACTAAAAGCAGCCTCCACACCTATTTCGCTAACAAAGCCTAGTTGAATAAGTCCAAAGAATGAAATCCCATTCCTTCAGATGCTTGGGAAGACGTTTATACTACACTACCCAATGCATCTTCTTAGTCTAATATGAGGAGCCCCACCAGAACCTGGCCAAAGTGAAACCATATTTTTTGGCATAAGGAAGGTGGAAGCCTGAAAAATTGTTCGTCACATGAACTTTTCCTGGCCCACCCGATTTGGCCCAAAGCCGTTCGATAGTTTTGGAACATATTCCTTTTTTTCCCAATTTGTTTCAAAATGAAATTTCCTCGCCTTGAATAGCCTGAGCTGTTAATCTGGGGGGTTGTCCAAATGGACTACAAGAACTCTATGGTCTAAAGTCCAAAAGCCCAAGCCCACCTGAATAAATTTCTCCATTCATATGATGATAGGGCTTGATCCAACCTCTCCTTAATATAAGGGCTCATTTAGAAAACAGTTCATTTTTGAAAAATAAGTATGACAAAAAAACTTGTATTTACAAGAATGGCCGATTTTTTTTAACTGTAAATTTTTTTTTTGATAAAACTAGAAAACATTTATGTACTGGTGTACTATGGTATATAAAAATATACCAGTCCATAGTATATTTTTAATATACCATCAATGTACCATAATATATTTTTTGTATATTTTTATATATCATCTGTGGTATACTATGATATATTTATATAACATCAATATATTTTAATATACCATCACTTTATCATAACATATATTTAGTATATTCTTATATATCATCAGTGATAATCATACATCATATTAGTACTGTACCATTTACCACACCCAAACCCATCTCCTCCTCCTCATTTTTCTTCTTTCTCTCGCTGGATTCCATAATTCTCCACCTTGGAGCTTCAATCTCTCCAAAATCAAACAAGAAAATCCAGCCAAAAACCATACAAGGGCGAGAGAACTAGAATACTATGGCAAGAAGCCAGAAATTGAGTGCCAAAAAACTAGATCTCCGAAACCTAAACTGGAGCACCCAAAATACGCTAACGACAAGTGCACAATGGCGAGAAAATTAGGCAACAACTGACAAACAACAAGCTAGATGAAGAACCCAATGAAAAATAAGAAACCAGCAAGGATCGCGAGAGACAAAGAAGGAGATCGCGAGAGAGAAAGAAGGAGATCGCGAAAGAGAGAGGATGCTATGAAATTTTCGGCCATAGCTGTAAAATAATTAGAAATCTAATTAGAAGCTATCTTACGGTAATTTTTGTGGGTCTCCCTCTGCCTCGTCCACTCGGCCAACCTTTGAAATATGAGATTCTGATAATGAGTTGTCTACCTCCATTGAGTTCTTCAGCACAACACAATATGTAAAAGGCTCCATCTCCAATCCCCTTATAGAAAATGACAAGAAAAGTTAACTTTTTAACACAAACTGTAAAAATGATAGAAATTTTTTTTTACAAGAATGGCTGAAAATGGCCGAAGTACAAATTTATTTACAAACATGACACAATTGTAAATAAGTTATTTACGTTATTCCAGCCATTTTTGTTAAAAAAAAGGTTTTTGCTGCCATTTTTGCAGTTTTTTGCAGTTTGAGCTTAAAGTTAACCATTTTTGTAGTCCTCCCCTTATTTGTGAGCCCAAGCCCAGTTGCTTAAAAATGCCATCACACTCTAGAAAACCTGTTTAATGGACATAGTGATCATCAAATTATTTTCCGTTAGTGCGTTTATCCCTCCCTCACACCCTCTGTAGGTGGCTTCATAGGAGAGGGACATACCCATTGAACCAGAAGCAATTCCAATTTTGATAACTGACATGTGAAAACACGAACTTCCCTTTATACAACTCGTCCAACTAGCTTCCATCAGTGATTTTCCTTTCCCAGCCACCTGTGACTTCTTACGGGCCTATCAGGGTTAGGCTAGATATGATTTCTTGTGTATTCTCCTCGGAGGAGTTTCAGGAGTAAATGAAAGATTTTGGGCCCTTTGACACATTTTTTGGATCTATCCCATGCTCGTTATTTCGTCCCATATCTAAATTTCAAACCAGAGGCTCTAATATTTTTCCTCCAAGCAATCTTTGGCAGTATGGCGGAGCCACCCACATTGGTAGCAGAAATTCAATAGGTAGCAAGAGAGGTCAGACGGTGAAAATTGAGAGGCTCTCATATTTGAAATCGAGGAAAATTGGTTTTAAATCACTCCTTAGTCTAACTTTCATTCCTCTCGTTAAAAGGGTTTTGGGCATCCAATCTCACCCTCCCTCTCAGGTATTTTCCCTAAAAACCTTCATCTAGATGCTTAACGAAATTCCCTATTGCATTCCTAATCTATTCACCCATAACTTTCATCATAAAATAAAAGGGAAAGTTGTGAACTTGGACTCGAAAGCTGATCAGTGATAAACTAATATCTGATGGCTGGGTAAAACCATTCAACTCGCTAAATGAGGGACTTATCGAAGTGCCATGGTTTCCACTCTTTTCCTATCCAAAGGTTGTTAGAACAAAGCAATATGAGTCGTCGTTTATTTCTTTTATTTGAGCAAGGTCACCACAGGATTTAATAATGTAGTTTTGAGCGCATTCTTGTTCACATTTTTCCTCATCCAAACCTTAAAAACCAAACACATCTTTGGGTCAAAAGAATTTTGAACCGTAAGGCCCCTTCCTCCAGAACAAGTTCTTCCTCATGGGTTAGAGACGTCCCTTTGCACAAGGATTCAACATCCACCATCGAAGACGGGAAAAAAATCTAGAAAAAGACAGTGCACGAAACCCTAATAACTACTTGACATGTAGGACTAAGTTTCTCACATTGAGAGACTCGACTATAAGAAAAAAAAGCTCTATACTAGCAATTTGTTTGGTCTACAGTGGTGATTTTAAATCGCCACTAAACCTATTCTGACGGTTCACAAACCGTCGTAAAATCTATCACGACTCTTTTTTAACCATCGGAGGACCATCGATATAGGTCATTCTATACCAGCGGTTCATATAGCCACCATAGGAAAAGTAATTTTGCACCTATATGTTTTTTTATAAAATTTATAGCCAATAGTAGCCAAGTACACAAAGAAATAAGAATTCGTAACTACCTAAGAATTAATCTTCTAAACTTTTAAAAGCACCCACACTCACATTGGTGAACCAAAACCAATACATAAAAGAATTTTCCCAACTGTGAGATAAAAAAGAACTAACGATTGTATTTTGGACTTGTATATCTTGATTGAGGACTATATCTTGAGATGATTATTTACTATGTTGACCGGTGGTCATAATTACAACCAGCATAATTAGAAGATTAACCATACGAGCTTCACATTCAGCCGTTCAGTAAGGATAAATAAATTCTAGCATTATTTGCTAAATTGTAAGATCTTAAACTTGTTAAAACCTTATCTAAATGAGAGCTCTCCCATGGCTCATTTTCATCATCATTTGCACTTTCAATGTGTTTGAATTCTTCATTAGCAATACCTAGAGCTTCATTCTTGTCCTGATTGCTTCCTCCTGAGCATTGATTTTATCTCCATGAACCTTCTCATCAGCTTTTTGTTTTCTTTCCTTCTTTTTCTTTATGTAAATGTTTTTTCTCTGCCTCCTTTTCTATTTGTTCCTTGTGCTTTGCTTGGGAGATGCAGAAAAATAATTGTTATATGTACTAAGCTTAGAACTATTGAAAAATAGAATAGTTTCTTATTTTATCAAGCTTACAACAAGAAGCAAATACAGAACCTAGATACAAACTATGAAAGGAAAAAATAATTTACATAAATTAAATCCCCTAATTAACTCCTAAAATATTCTTTAAGATTATACCATAGATACATATTTCCTAAACTAGTAAAAAAGTAATTAAAGAAAGATTTTCAACACTCTCCCTCAAGCTGGTTCAAAGATATATTCAATCCTCAACATGCTTACAATCCTTTTGAAAGAAGAACTTGAAACTCCTTTTATAAAAATATCTGCAATTTGATGACTTGTTCAAAATAATGAGTGCTAGTCTTTCCACTGTCAATCTTTTCTTTGATGAAGTGTATGTCCACCTCAACATGTTTTATTCTATCATGCTAAACATGACTGTGTGCAATGCTAATTACAACTTTGTTGTCACAATACAACTTCATGGGTACATCTGTTTCCACCTTATAAAAACATTGAGATGGTTTTCAGCCACAAAAGTTTACATATGCCAGGGGCTATAGTCCTGAACTCAGCTACGACACTAGACCTTGCTACTGCTAGTTGTTTTTTACTTCTCCATGTGACTAAGTTTCCTCCCACAAATGTACAACAACCATTTGTTGACCTTCTGTCTGTGACAGATCCTGCACAGTTTGCATCCGTGTAGGCTTTTACCTTTAGATGACTATTCTTAGAGAAAAATAGTCCAGTACTAGGAGTTGACTTAAAAAACCTTAAAATCCTTTGCATTGCATCCATATGGAACTTAGGAGGTGCGTGCACACCTGGCTTACTATTCCCACTGTATAGGCAATATCAGACCTTGTGTGGGATAAGTAGATAAGTCTTTCTACCAGTCTTCGGCATCTTCCTTTATTAATTGGAACCCTCTCTGAGCCAAATTGATGATTTGGTTCATTTAGAGTATCAATAGGTTTACCCTACCATCCCAGTTTCATTTAGTAAATTCAGAGTATATTTCCTTTGGGATACAAAAATCTCTTTCTCATATCTTGCAACTTCGATGCCAAGGAAATACCTAAGGAATCCCAAGTCCTTAATTTTGAATTCTTTGGACAACAAGTTTTTTAATTTTTACATCTCCTCTAAATTTTTTCCTATAATAATAATAATAATATAATATATACAGACAATAGGAGTAGTTAATTTTTCATTATAAGAGTGCTTAATGAAAAGTGTATGATCTCTTTGATTTTGAGGGAAACCAAATTTCAAGAGAGATTTGGTGAATCGCTCAAACCATGCTCTAGGAGACTGTTTCAACCCATAGGGAGACTTTTTGAACTTGTAGACCTTTCCTTGACTAGAAATATTCTCAAAACAAGGGGGCATATCCATATACACTTCTTCTTCTAAGTTACTGTGTAAGAAGGTATTTTTCACATCGAATTGTCATAGAGGCCAATCAAGGTTGGCTGCCAGAGTTAAAAGAATTCTTATAGTGTTCATCTTGGCTACTGTTGTAAAGGTCTCTAGATAGTCCAACCACAGTTTGGGTGTAGCCCTCAATAACCAATCTAGCTTTAAATCTTTTAATTGAACCATCTCCTTTATACTTAATTGTGAACACCCATTTCCATCCCATTATTTATCTGGTCTTTGGGCAGATTAACCACCTCATAAGTATCATTCTTATGCAAAGCTCTCATCTCTTCAAGATTAGCTACCTTCCACTTAAGATCTTTAAGAGCCTTATGTATCTTTAGGGATCTTTTCATTGGACGATTGTGAAATAAAAGAGCTATAATTCCCATTTATTCTATAAAGAGACATAAAATCTGTAATGGGATGTTTAGTGCATGCCCTAATGTCTTTTCTAAGATCAATGGGAACATTAAGATCATTATCATCCTGAAGTGGAGAAGAGTAGATATTTTCAGTACCTGAATTAGATGAGATGATTACCTTGAGATATATATATATATATATGGTTCTCCAATCTATCTTGATTTCTTCTAGAGTATGTTAGTAACTCAATAATCTTTTCCAATGGAAGGTGTACCTCTGTTTAAGAACCATATATATTGATAGTACCATTTTGTTCCAAACTACCACTAGGATTTACCTCTTTTGAAGTAAAAATGGGAATATCATGTATGAGTAGAAATGAAACGATCCAAGATTGATATTCCATTTCTTTTCTCTCCCTCTGGAGATCAGGAGGTGAAAATAGGGTTGAACTTAAGAAAAAAAATTACATCCAAAGTAATAAATGTCTTATGAGATGTTGGGTGATAACACTTATAACCTTTCTGCGTGTTAGTGTATCCTAAGAAGATGCATTTGAGAGCTTCAGGATCAAATTTAGACCACTTTTGAATGTGTGAAAAAGCAACACAACCAAACAGTTTGAGTGCAAGTGACCCTAAGAGAATAGAGTTTGGAAAATATGTACTTAAAGTGTCAATTGGTGTGACAAATGGAAAAATTTTAGTAGGTAATCTATTTATAAGATGAACAGTAGTGAGGGTAGCTTCACCCCAAAAAGTCGTAGGAACGTTTTTTGAAAACATTATTCTCTAGCTACCTCGAGTATATGCCTATTTTTCCTCCCAGCTACTCCATTTTATTGGGGAGTGTTAGGACAAGATGTTAGATGAATAATTCCATTGTCAAGAAAGTAAGTCCAAAGAGTTTGACTTAAAAATCTCCACCATTGACGGATTGAAAAACTTGAAGTTTTACTTGAAATTGAGTTTGAATCATGTTGTGAAATTTTTTAAAAGCATTTTCTACATCAGATTTATCTTTTAGGAGAGAAATTCATGTAGCACGACTGAAATCATCAATAAATATGACAAACCATTTAAACCCCATGATAGATGAAATTCTAAAAGGACAAAAAATATCACTACGAATTAATGGAAAATGAATTAAAGACCTCTTACTATTTGAAGGAAACATGACCTATGACTTTAGCCATATCACAAGTTTCACTTTTTAAATGACAGAGTTGTAAACCAGAACAAAGTTTTGGATATATAATATTCAAATATGTAAAATAAGATGATCATATCTCAGGTGGTACAACCATACTTCTTTTTTCTTTCATTCTCCACTTTCACTGAAAAGGTCTTGAAAACATACTCCATCAACATTTAGATAGTAGAGTCCATTTCTCTCTATACCTAGTCCAATCATTTTTCTCGTCATTAGGTCCTAAAAAACACAACAATTAGGGAAAAAAGTTACTGAGTAATAAAGAGATTTAGTGATTTTAGTGATGGGCAAGCTATTTTTTGCACATGAAGAGTATGATCACAGGTTATGGATGGAGGAACGAGAATTTTTCCTATACGGCTAGTAGGAGTAAAAGAGCCATCAACCACTTTAACATGTTGATTAGAACAATGAAAAAAGCATAAAATCACTAGAGTTTATGAGTCATATGATCAGACACTCCCGAATCTATTATCCAAAATTCAGAGGAAGTTTTCGTGGTGTTAAGGGCAAAGCTAGAGTGGTGTGACTGTGAAATGAATGAATAGAATGTTCTAATTTGTGTCCCATCATTTTGTATAAGAGTTCTAATTGTTGCTTAGTAAAAGAAATTCCTCCTGAAGTAGTTGGAAAACTTGCATCAGAAAAACTAGCTCCATAGTAATTTGAAATGCCTTTTTTTATTAACAGTCCAACAAACATTCACCATAAATAATAAAGGAAAAATTAGGGGATTAGACTACTTTAAGTATCAATTTTGTATTATGTCTTTAGTTTTATATTTTGCACATATGGTCGGATTCTCCCTTTAATTTGTTAGTTAGTTATGATTTTATTTGGTCATTTACGTTGTTTTCATTTTTGTAGAAATAACTGTATGCTTTTTAAGTTTTATAATTTTTTTTTTGGAGGTTGCCGCTGCTCCACGTCTCTCTTTTTCCTCGTCTCCGACAGTTTTTGCCCACCCATGAGTTTTTTCCAATTTCCCATCCCTCAAACGTTGCCTTCCCCATAGCTTCCTCCACCAAAACACTCACTTCCCTCCCGCACAAACTAGCCCAAATAACCCCAAAACCTCCCTATATTGCCTCCACTATCCCTCACCCAGGACTTCCGTTCCAATTACCATGGCTGGACAATGATCTATCTCGACTCCATCAGCTTTAATTTATTCTCTCTCATCGAAAATCACCCTCCAATCATTTTCGTATCTCTCACCGACATTAAATGCATCATCAATTTCATGACCTTCATGAACTTCACTGCCATCGAGTTCCGTAGGATCATAGGGACAAGATCTGGTCACGGCTTCCCTGAACCACCGCGACCATATTTGGTCCTGACTTCCTTTACCATGATGGTATATAAAAATATACTACATATATTACGATATACTAATAGTATATGAAAATATACCATAGATATGCAGTGATATACTGATGGTATGTAAAAATATATTAGTATATTTTTTATACCATAGAATATATATTTATAAATACGTAACATTGTCCGTGAGGGTTGTGTGAGGATCCCTTATTAGTGAAGGAAATTTTATATATTTATTATATTTTTTTAGATTTTAAGAATGAACCATTATAATTTTAGCCACATGCAAATTACAATTTTTTTTTATTTTTTTCCCTATAATGTCCTATTTGCATATTGAGCCAATAATAAATGCCCAGCAAAGCCCAATTTTAAATTACCTCTGCCGTGAGAAATGAAGCCCAAATACAAAAGAACAACCAACAGCAAGAAAACCATGCAAACTTGAGAAAACAGCTCAGACCAAGATATGTCGATATCAAATTTCTAAAAATAGTCCACAACCGAGCAACACCAAACCCAGCAGAAGAAAATAGAGAAAAAAAAGTATAGAGAGAAATGTACCCCGCCTATCAAGTATAACTCAGATCCTACTCATTTATGATATTTTAAACTCACTTGTTAAGTTAAATACCCACAGATATTTTTGACATCCCAAATGTTGAGACAATACTTTGGTGATGAATAAGCAACGTTTGCAGAGAACATACTAGAAAACATCCCTTGCAAGTCCAAGAAACTTGGTAGATTATTTACTCAACAAAGAGCTAAATTAGTCCATGAGATACATGCAGTATAGTGGCCCAAATTCATAACTAAGATATGCCAACTAAATTCATAAATCATAACTCACAGATAATCAATCATAGCTCATATAACAGATTCACTAATATAAAAGGATAACCATTCACGCAGCCATGGAACACAAGGGAAAAAAATAGAGTTATGAATTCCAATTTTCATCCCGATTTTCCAGATCTAAATTTCATACTGATATTCCTCTTTGTGTTTTCATCTCCACGTCTTCATCATCTTCAGCTTCCGCCATATAGTTTCTAAGAAATTTGAGATTGTGTTGTAGTCCCCAAATTGCTTACGAGCAATCCGTAATGGAATTCCACAATTGTTTAGCAAGTTCAATTGAAGATTCGACCTAAAAAATGAAGTCGCAACCACACTAATTTAGTTCTCAGTTAAGGATTTTTATTGGCGCGTGCCTTGGTTATTTATTTTACTTTCTAGCTTTCACTCCGTCATTTGTCAGTACAGGCAGCGATTCCATCATTTCGGTTACGTCTCCCTACAAAACGTCCTTTCTAATTCATGTTTAAAAAATTTATAAGGTGTTTTTCAATTCCCTTTCAAATCCGCTGATTATTTATGGACCTCTTCCCCTCATTTCTTCTTCACCTTCTTCCTTCGTAAGTCTTTCATCTTCTTCTTTGCAATTTTTTCTGCATACTTCTTCTTTTAAAGCTCTTTAAACATCGCATGTCATAATACATAGTTTAAACATCATGTTCCCTTAGTTAGGTCCAAGCTGAATTCACCTGTTTCATTGCCTCTCATAGAGATGCCTTTCCTCTAGATGTTATTTGTGGCTTAGGAGAGAGTGGTCATCCCGGTCTAGAATGTGGGGCTCCTTACCAAATTACCTTCAGCCCGATGTACACAGTCCTATGTCTTAAGCTTCCTTCTCCCCCTTTATGCAAGAATTCTTTCACACTGTCGGGTTGGCTCCTTCTCGCTGACAACGCGTACCTTATCCTAATTATCTCCCATTCTCGCTGACAACTTGTCATCATTTCTTTGCCTCTTCGTCTTCCCGTTCTCAGTTAAGGATTTTTATTGGCGTGTGCCTTGATTATTTATTTTACTTTCCAGTTGTCACTCTGTCATTTGTCAGTACAGGCGATGATTCCATCATTTTGGTTACGTCTCCCTACAAAACGTCCTTTCTAATTCATGTTTGAAAAATTTATAAGGTGTTTTTCAATTCCCTTCCAAATCCAGTGATTATTTATGGACCTCTTCCCCTCATTTCTTCTTCACCTTCTTCCTTCGTGAGTCTTTCATCTTCTTCTTCTTTGCAATTTTTTTCCGCATACTTCTTCTTTTAAAGCTCTTTAAACATGGCATGTCGTAATACACAGTTTAAACCTCATGTTACCTTAGATAGGTCCCTAGCTGAACTCGACCGTTTCATTGCCTCTCATAGAGATGTCTTTCCTCTAGATGTTCTTTGTGGCTCAGGAGAGAGTGGTCATCATGGTCTAAAATGTGGGGCTCCTTACTAAATTACCTTCAGCCCGATGTACAGAGCCCTATGTCTTAAGCTTCCTGCTCCCCCTTTATGCAAGAATTCTTCCACACTGTTGGGTTGGCTCCTTCTTAGTTCACCCCTAGTTCTTATAGGATTTTTTAGGCTTCAAAGCCCTAAATAGAAGATATGGTTTAGATTTAGGTGTCGACGAGTTCTGTGCTTGTTATATAGTCAAGTATCATAACGATCTTGCCCCATGTCCCAGTCTAGATAAGAGGAAAATAATAATTGCAACCCATAAATGGGATAAAGGCTAGGAATGGGACGTCATCTTGATCGGTGGGAACTGTGGCGGTAATGGCCGCTGGACAATCCCCCAAAAAATGGGGAGTTTTTAGTAAGTTATCAAAGCTTCAGTTCCCCATTTTTTGTTATTTTTTTTCTTTCCTTTCATTTATTTTTCTTTCTTTTGATTTTGGATTTTCCTTTTCGTAGATAAAAAGAAGCACAACTTCCATACCTTTCTAGGGAATCCAAGGAAAAGATTATCATTGCTTACTACATACGAGGACGTGACTGGGATGATCTCCTCAACCCTCAAAGGGGAGTTAACATAGCTTTTATCCTAGATGCAGCTCCAGTCACTTCTTCTTCAGCTTAGCCATCTTCTACTGAGATCCCAAGAGGTATCCCTATCCTCGATACTCATTTCGTTTCTACAGTTTCTATTTCTAGCACTTCTATTTCTTATAGGTCTGAACGGGAAGACGTAGAGTGGGAGTGCCTTCTTCAGCAACTTCCCATTAGTGTAGATATGTCAAGAAACCTTTGCAACACCATAGTGGGGGATGTCGAGGAGGAGAGGAATGTCCGCATAAGGCGCGAAGCCTCGAGCTCCTCTCAAGCAGCTCCTACTCTTTCTCCCGCTTTCTTTGAAGTTCCTACTACCCCAACAGAGTTTCCTCCTGCCATTCCTCCCGCTCTTGCAGCTCCATGAGAGGGTTCTTAAGATCATTTGGTTTCTCCTCCTCCTCCCCCGCATTCAGAGCAGAGGGAGTCCGTTCCCATTCACGTCCACTACTTCGGTTCTCAAGGAAGAAGTGATGATAATTCTTAATGGAGGTGGAGGCATTTCACTAGCGTCCCTTCGATCCCATCTTCCGTGAACTTTCTCAATGACCCCCGTTCTGCACACATGGTGCTCCAGGGTGCTCAATCTGATGTGGATATGACGATTGCCCGCAACATGTATGTTGGGAACCAACTTTGTTACCAAAGCCACGACTTGATGAAGGTACCATTCTTATCCCTTTCTCTCTCATTTCCTTATATTATTTGTCTTTTGCATTTGCTAATGTCTGGTTTTATTTTACGTACTTTGCAAGCCATTATTTTTCACGAAAGCCTCCAGGAGCACTTCCTTTGGCCAATGAGCAGAGCCTGGATCACTGGAAGATGAAAGTTCAAATGTTCCACACAACCCTTGAACGTTACCAAGTCGAGATTGAACGACTAAAGAAGAGTGAGGTCGACCTCTAAGGAGCAGTGGAAGAGTTTGGGTGTGGCGACAGCTGCTGCGGAGCATGCTAGCCTGAAGAACTCATTGAAGGCCACCAAGGAAGCTTTGGAGGAGTCCGAGAGATGCCTGGATATTTCAACAGACAACTTGAAGATCACTGAGGAAAGACTAACTGCTACTGAGTTGGCCCGGGAGGAGGTTGAGCGGAGAGAGAGAGAGAAATGGAAGATGTCTTTCAAGCCTTTTTTGATAAGGCTGAAAAAAGGTCTACCCTGCGGGTTACAAGAATGGGCAGGAAAACAATCCTCCCAAAGTTTCTCTCAAAGATGCCCCAGAATCCCAAGCTGAGGTGAATGCTTCCATTGAGGATGCTCATGTTTCTGTTGCTGAAGATGTCGTCGCTGATTCCTCCATTCCACCTGATGATGTTGCTCCCACTAAGGAGACTTGACTTAGTTTTTATTTTCTTCTTGTAATTTATATTTTCTGTAACCGTACCTTTTAATTTCTAGATCATTTTGTAATTGTCCCCTTCATGAAATGAAATGATCATTTCTAAGACTCTTCTCTTATTCTTCTTCTTTTTTTAAGGAGACAAAGTTATTTCTTTTGTCAATTTTCCCAAACACTTAAGCTAAACTAGTAAACAATTCAAACTTAGTACTTAAAGGATTTAAGTAGTAGTAATCTTAAAAAGGAATTCTGCTTACAGTAATTTAGTTCATCCGTCTTCCATGCTATCCGCTTTCGAAATACTTTATTTTTGGATTTCTTCATGGGAATGGATATCACTCATTTTTTGGGCTTCTTGTCCCGCTTCTTATTCCTTTGAGTTTTCTTACTTTGCCATACTATGTTGCTTTCTTACTTTGCTTTGTTTCCTAATACTTCATTGCTTTGTTTGCTTCATTTTTTATTTTCTCGTACTCTTCTTCTTGTTTCCCACATTTTAGAGAGTGGGGTTTTCCCACTCTTTAGGACTTAGACTACTATGCCGCCAACCTTTTAATTTCAACATTTTAGAGAGAAGATGGCCGCTCTCAAGGGCTTAGGTCTCAAGACCGCCGGCATTTGATTTCCACATTTTCTCATACTCTTTTATTTATTTCCACATTTTAGAGAGAATATTTTTCATCCTCTCAAGGGCTTAGGCTAGAAGACCACCGACTTTTAATTTTCATATTTTCTCACACTCCTTTGTTCATTTTCACATTTTAGATAGAAGATTTTTCTCGCTCTCAAAGGCTTAGGTCACAAGACCGTCGACCTTTAATTTTAAAATTTTCTCATACTCATTTGTTTATTTTCCACATTTTAAAGAGAATGTTTTTCCCGCTCTCAGAGGCTTAGGCCAGAAGACTGCTGACCTTTAATTTTCACATTTTCTCATACACCTTTGTTTATGTTCCACATTTTGAAGAGAAGTTTTTTCTCTCTCTCAAGGGCTTAGGACACAAGATCGTCGACCTTTAATTTCCACATTTTCTCATGCTCATTTGTTTATTTTCCACATTTTAGAGAAAATATTTTTTTCGCTCTTAAGGGCTTAGGTCACAAGACCGCCGACCTTTAGTTTTCATATTTTCTCATACTCCTTTGTGTATTTTTGACATTTTAGATAGAACATTTATCCCGCTCTTAAGGGCTTAGGCCACAAGATCGCCAACCTTTAATTTTCACATTTTATTTAGAGAGATGAGAGAAAGAGTTGACACACGTTTTTACATGGAAAATCCTTGCAGAAAAAAACCATGGAAAAAATTATTCACTATGATAGTATTAGCTTCTCCAAAAGGCCATCACCATTCTTCTTGTGAAATGAAGTCCATTGTCAGAAACAAGAACCCAGGGAATCCCATACCAGCACACTATGCTCTTCAACAAGAATCTATTTACTTCTTCCTCATGAATCCTGGCGAAGGCTTCAGCCTCAGTCAACTTAGTGAAATAATCCGTTGCAACCAACATGAATCATTTTTGAGCTGGCGCCATGGGGAGTGGTCCAACGATGTATAGATCCCACTGCATGAACGGCCAATGACTTGCTATGATATTGAGTTCACCAGGGGCCATTTTGACTATGGGTGCAAAACGCTGACACTTATCACATTTCCTTGCATACTATTTGACATCTTGGTGTATTTTTTCTAGTAGTACCCCTTGTTTAGCACTTTATGAGCTAAATATCTTCCCCTAGTATGATTTCTGCATACGCTTTCATGAATTTCAGCTAACACGTACGACGCTTCCCTTTCCCGTAGGCACTTAAGCTATGGTTCTAAAAATGATCACTTATATAATGATCCGTTAATTAAGAAGTACCCAACACTCTGTTGCTGGATTTTATTTGCACAAAGTTTATCATGTGGTAAAATTCCTTATTTCAAATAGTAGATCACATCATCTTGCCAGCTTTGTTCTTTCTCCACTTCCACATCCGTTACCTCTTTAGGCGTGATACTTGGCTTTTTGAGAGATTTGACTGGGACGTTCTGTTTGCGTGAGAATTGAATTGAAGTTCCCAGGTTTTCCAATGCATCGGCGTTCCCATTTTTTGCTCTCGGGATCTGAATGATTTCATATACTTTCAGCTGATTTAGTAATTCCTTTGCCAGTTGTAAATAACTGATCATTCTTTCATCCTTCGTCGTGAACTCTCTCGTGACCTATTTCACAAATAAAATCGAATCATATAATACTTTTACACCATTTACCTGCAATTCCTGTAGCAGGGAGACTCCCGCTATCAAAGCTTCGTACTTCGCTTTTTTATTTGAGGCATTGAACCTGAATGAGATTGAGTGATCCATTGTCTCTTCGAACGGGGTCCGTAGGACCACTCCCACTCCAGCTCCTATATTATTTGAGGCTCCATCCATATACAGTTCCCATGTTCCATTTTCTCCAGTGGCCTGTGACCCATTGCCAACTTCCACTTCATCACCAGTGATATCTGCTATGAAGTAAGCTAAAACTTGTCCTTTAATCAACAACTTTGGCTCGTAATGGATTTTTTATAGGCTCAGTTCTACTGTGCACTTCGCCATCCTTCCGCTGACTTCAGGTGAGTGTAACAAGCTTATGATTGGTGAATCTGTTAGCACTTTTATGATGTGTTCTTGGAAATAGGGCCTTAGTTTCCTTGCTGCCATCACAATGGCCAATATTAGCTTCTCCATCCTTTTGTAGCGGGTCTCACCTGCCACCAAGATTTTGCTCATGAAATATACTGGCCTTTATTTCCTTCTCTCTTCTCTAATCAGAACGACACTAACAATTGTTTGTGATAAAACTACATACAAAATTTTCTATAGGTGTTGGTTTTGCTAACAACAATGGAGTTGTTAAATAATCCTTGATTCGGGTGAGAGCCTTTTCGCATTCTTCATCCCATCCATCCACAAATTTTTTCCTTAGCTTTGTGAGGAACGACTTGCACTTGTCTATTGATCTTAAAGGAATCTATTTAGCGTTGTTAATCTCCCTGTTAAGCCTTGTATTTATTTTCAGTTCTGAGGAGACTTCATCTCCATGATGGCTTTCACCTAATTTGGGTTGACCTCAATTCCCTGTTGAGTGACAAAATGACCTAAGAATTTTCCTGTTGCCACTCTGAATGTGCATTTTTCTGGGTTTAATTTCATGGAACTTTTCCTCATGATTGAGAAAGTTTCATCAAGGTTCTTGATGTGGTGTTCCCGTTTACATCTCTTCACTAACATATCGTCCACATAGACCTCCTTGGTTTTCCCAATATATTCTTGAAAGATTTTATTCACCAGCCTATAGTAAGTGGCACCTACATTTTTCAAACTGAAAAGGCATTACTTTGTAACAGAAAGTACCCTGTTCAGTTATGAAATATGTATTTTCCTGATCGGGTTAGAACATTTTCACCTGGTTTTATCCAGAGAAGGACCCCATAAAGCTTAGAAGTTCATGCCCCGATGTGGCATCTACCATCTGGTCTATTCTTAGCAGCAAGTATTCATATTTCGGGCAGGCTTTATTCAAATCTAGAAAGTGTACGTAGATTCTCCATTCTCCATTTTTCTTCTTTACCATGATGACATTGGCAAGCCATTCCAGGTAATCTACTTATTCTTTTATGGCCATATTTCGCTTTGGTGCAAAACTCCTCTTTCGTTGCTTTACTGGCTTGAACGTAGGATCTATATTCAGCTTATGACATATTATATTCTTAGGTATATGTGGCATTTCCTGGGCCGTGGATGTAAAAATGTCTTTGTTTCTTCGTAGAAATTCTGTTAATCATTCTTTTTTCACTTGCTCAAGGTGGGCCCCGATGTTGGTCATTTTTGTGTCTCTTCATCTAAGCAGATGTGTTCAGTTTCTTCCCCCGCTTTGTATCTTGGGCCCACATGCCCGTCCTCCTATGATTTCTATTATTTCTCGGCAACCCTCAACTCCTCCATTTTCTATTATGTTGTCTTCTTTCTCGCTGATTCTAGTGTAGTTACAGAGCAGATAAAGGCAATAACTTGATCACCCTTGATGGTCTTGATCCCGTTAGGAGATGATAATTTTAACACCTAGTAGTAGGTTGACAACACAACTTTCATCTTATGCAACCAGGTTCTCCCTAGGATGGCGTTATAAGGGGATAACGTATCCAACACCACAAACTCTGTGAGATAATTGAACGGCTCGGCAGTAACCGGAAGGATAATTATCCATTCTGAGTAGCTAACGGTCCCGTTGAAGCCTATCAACGGTTGTGATGAGCCTTCCAACTGTCGATCTCCCAGAGACTTCTTTTCGAGTGTTGAACAATGGAGAATATTGACGGCACTACCGTCGTCAATCAATACCCTTGTCAACAAGTAGTTCTAGACCTGTATCAAGATTACTAGAGAGTCGTTGTGGCACCCATCATTCTCTAGATCTAAGTCATCAAATATAAGCGGGAGATTCACATTATTGTTTAAATAACTTCCCCGTTTCTAGTCTCTTCTAGCGTTGGTTTCTTATAGTACTCTTTCCTTTCTTTGTAGTTCCCTCCTATTCAGTTAACACGATAATGGCATCAACTATCCGGAGTGGTTGTTTCCCGTTATCAAGCTTCTCTCTATCACGATCTTCGTTTTCACTTTCCCATTTCGACTCTCCTCTATTCAAAAACTGATTGAGGTATCCCTCTTTTACTAGCTTCTCGACATAGTCCTTCAACTGATAAGAATACTTCGTGTAATGCCCATTGCTCCTATGGTATGAACAATACTCATCCTTGTCCTTGTACTTGGTTTATTGATACTGTCAATGACGTATAGACTTTATGTTTGGGATGGATGTCGCCACCGTATCTTCTCTGACTATCAGTCCTATCCCATTTACTATCGCCCCGTTCACTTTCCTTCTCCGTTCTCTAACTTCTTTTTCTGTCAGTTCTAGGATTCCGTTCTTCTTTTTTGGACTCTTCACTCCTCCATTCTGTCAGCTTCAACAGACTTTTCTTTTCCTATTCCAGCGTGATGTAAGTTTATGCCCGCTAAAATGTTTTAGCAATGGTCAAAGGTTTGAACTTTGATAGATCCTCGAAGAGGGGGGAGTCTGGTTTCAACCCTTTCCTAAAAGCTAGTCTGGCAACTCGGTCATCGTAATTTTCCACCTTGGTCATCTCCTCCTTGAACCTGTGGGTGTACTCGCATAGGGTTTCTTCTTTTTTGGCGGAGATGGTAAGGAGATACTCTGAATCTTCCATCACCGCATGGTATGTAAAGTACTGCTCCAAAAAGACACTAGACATGATAGTAAAGTTAGTAATCGTATGAGTGAGAAGGGAATGATACCATTTAAGAGCAGTTTCATCCAGGCTAGTAGGGAATATTTGGCACATCAGCACGTCTTTGTGTGATATAACACCATAACTTGCTTAAAGCATCTAAGATGGCTATTGAATCAGACTTCCCTTCATAGCACTTGAATTTAGCTGCCACAAACTTTATTGGTATTGGGGCCACTTAGATTCACAGACTCAAAGGAGTTCTGGTAAGCGACTTAAGTTCTGCCTTTCCCGTACTCCCCAGATTCCTCAGCTCCATCATCTTTCTTTCATGCATTTCTTCCATTGCCGTTTCCATTACGACTTTTGGCGGATGGGCTTCTCTCGCTGCATCTTTCTCTTGGTGTTAGGACTAGACTTCCACGTCTTCATTCTGCACGTTCCTATTGTATTCATTGTCCTCGCGTCTAGTTTCATGTCCTCCTCCTTTTGGACAATTTTAGCTTTCCTCGCTATTGATATACACTTTTCTGTGCGAAGTCCCGTTGCAGCACATTGATCTATTCTTGCATAGTTCACCATGCGATGTACAGCATTTCACCGTTCCCTTACTCTATCTCCTACTTTCTGTTGAGGACAGCCTGAAGAATCCCTGCCGGGGGAGCGAGTTTGTTGACATGATCATCTCCATTCACAGTCTCATTGCCTTCGTTAAGGGCAGTGTTTGATCTAATTTTAGGCATTAATTGTTTTTTTGGAAGGGTTTTTCTCTGAGATTTTTTACTCACTCTCAATGAAAGCGCCATAATGTCAAGGATTTTTTCCTCACACTCTTGAAACAATAGGAAAATACAAGAGAATATAGTAATAACACTTAGAGAAAAAAGATTTTGGACTGATTTTTTCTTGAATCAATTTATCTTACAATTAAGCTCTATTTATAGGCCATTCAAGAACTAATCTTATATTCAAAAGTTGAAATATCCTCTTATAACTAGGATATTCACCATATTCTAGTAAAATATAATCACAATTGAGAGATTACAATCAGATTTGGAGAATTTACCGCCATAATTAGGAGATTCTAAGGATATTCTCTAAGATTTATGGAATTTGGCTCTAACTGCTGAGCGAAGCTTCGTCGTTTGATCATCTCCTTTATTTTTGAATTTGGCTTCGCCCATTCTGCATGTAGGTAATCCTTGCATTATCTCCCGATTGGCTCCTTTTTGAACACGTCTTTGATGGTGATTTTTCCCCTATTCATGTACCATTTTAAAAAAATTGCACCATCTAATAATTCAAGAAAACTACAAAACTACAAAGAAATGTATTCTTATTTCTGTAAGTTTTTTTTATCAACAATGTTTCCATAAGTTTAATTTCCAGAAAATTTTAAAGTTCCTAGGGTTTTTTTATAGGATTAGTGTGTTTTTTATTTAAAACAATTACTAAAATGATGAGTTTTTAAAGTTATTAGATAAATGATACACTCTTAAAGATGTGTTTTTTATTGATGCGATATTAAGGGAACTTGCCTCTTCAAGATGCGAGTTGTATTGACTTCAACTTAAAAGGAACTCATGTTTTGAAAACACAAGTTTCGTTTAAGTGGAACTCATGTTTTGAATGTAAGCCTTAAAGTGATCATGTATGATATTCTTATACTATTTAACTAAATGTATAATAGTTATGATGGCTAATTCTTTTTTTTTTTTACAACCAAACTTCATTCGATTAAAAAGGGAAAATCAATTCCCTCTCCACAAAAGAAGAATGTTCAAGGATACTGTTATACAGAATAGTAGGAGTAAAAATAAACATGCCCTCCTAGAACAAGAATGAGCAAGAATGTTCTTATCTCTTATGCAATAACTAAACATAATGGAAGGAAAATTGATATTTAAAGAAATAATATCAAATATCAGCGGCCCAATATCCGGGTGGAGACTCTGCTCATGGTTAATAGCTTTAATGAGGTTAGATCAATCAGAATAGACCGAGATATTAGCTGGCTTAAATTGGATGGCAGCTTCAATACCCCATAACATTGCACTAGCCTCAGCATGAATAATGAAATTCAAGCAGTGTAATTTTTGTAAGCCAAACACTATAAGAACACCTTCTGGATCCTAAAGAGCCCACCCAATACCACAAACACCCTCAGAATCTTTCACTGCATCGGAACAAAGCAACCAAGAGACATTAGGCTTAAGGCCTTGGGATAAAGGGGCATGAACCGATAGATGGAAAGAGTGATAAGCCTTCACGCGCATAAATTCTCTAAATTTGTCTTTAGCAAGCCTGATTCTCTCCTTAAAATTCTCTAAATTTCTCTTTAGAAAGCCTGATGCTCTCCTTTAAAAGGAACTCATGTTTTGAAAACACATTTTTCATTAAGTGGAACTCATGTTTTGAATGTAAGATTAAAGTGATCATGTATGATATTCTTATACTATTCAACTAAATGTTTAATAGTTATGACGACTAATTCTTTTTTTTACAACCAAACTTCATTCGATTAAAAAGAGAAAATCAATTCCCTCTCCACAAAAGAAGAATGTTCAAGGAGACTGTTATACAAAATAGTAGGAGTAAAAATAAACATGCCCTCCTAGTACAAGCATGAGCAAGAATGTTCTTATCTCTTGTGCAATAACTAAACATAATGGAAGGAAAATTGATATTTAAAGAAATAACATAAAAAATCAGCGGCCCAATATCTAGGTGGAGACTCTACTCACGGTTAATAGCTTTGATGAGGTTAGATCAATTAGAATAGATCGAGATACTAGCTGGCTTAAACTGAATGGTAGCTTCAATACCCCATAACATTGTACTAGCCTCAACATGAATAATGAAATTCGAGCAGTGTAATTTTTGTAAGCCAGCCGCCATAAAAACACCTTCTGGATCCCAAAGAGCCCACCCAATATCACCAACACCCTCAGAATCTCTCACTGCATCAGAACAAAGCAGCCAAGAGACATTAGGCTTACAGCCTTGGGATAGAGGACATGAACCAATAGATGGATAGAGTCATAAGCCTTCACGCGCATAAATTCTCTAAATTTGTTCTCCTTCTGAATTAAAAGCCTCCCCTCTAAAAACCTTTTTGTTACGGGCTTTCCAAAGATACAAGATATGAAAAATGAAACAAGTTATTAGCCTCTCAGCATCTTCTTAAATAAGGAGGAATTAAAAAATTGCTCTCCATTTATCTACAATATTAGCACCTCGCACCAGGGACGTGTTAACCCAAAAAAGACTCCCAAACCAAAATTTATCAACCTCAATGCTGTTAAAGGACAAATGTAGGAGAGATTCATATTCAGACTCATAAAAGGGCAGAATGGATCATAAAGCATACCTCTTTGAATCAAATTCTCTTTACAACCTAGATAGTTGTTTATGAGTCTCCACATAAAATCCCGAAGCTTTTGAGGTATATCAATCCTCCATAATCTGTTCCACATTCTCTTTTCCTCATCGACGAACAGCAACAACGTGCGTAGAATTACCAGTCTAAGATAACCAGATCGCAAGCTTGTATCTACGATTTAACCGTATAAATCCCACTATTATTGAAGTGCCAAATTAGATTGTCTTTTCCGCCCCTTTTTCTCAAAGGGATAGATTTAATAATCTCAATGTAATAGGGGAGGAGTACTGATTCAAGCCATGGATATCCCACTCGTTACGACTAACATACATTAACTCTCTTACTTTATTGAAGTATTGGTTTTGGGGGGTAACAACGCTAAATTGATGAGGTTTGGGGATCCACGGGTCTTATTAAGGATCCTCCAACATTGTTTAGCAAGAAGAGCAAGATTGAAGGCATTCAGGTCCTGAAAGAAAATAACCCCTTTAGATTTAGGTCTAATCATTTTCTTCCAAACCCCCCAGTGAATTCTCTGATTAAGATTAGAGATATTCCACCAATAATCAGCAATTTTACTATCATTCTCCTTGCATATGGAAATAGAAATCTTGAAATAGGACATTTCATAGCTTGGCATTGAGAATGCAATTGCATTAATCAAACCTTCTCTTCCAGCTTGACAGAGAAAATATTTGGACCAACCTGAAATCCTTGAGATGACTTTATCATAATTGTTGAAAACATTGGCTTTAGACATACCAAAATCATTCTCAAGTCCTAAGTACTTAGATAATGAAGAAGAGCATTGTAACCCAAAGAAATGAGCAAGATGGTATTTCACATTACAAGGGGGTATTTCTCACTAAAAACAATGAGACTTTTTTGAACGTTTACCTCTTGCCCAGAGGCTCATCCATTAATCGCCAGCAACCTCATAATCACTTCCAATTCAGATCTTTCCGCCTTACGAAACATGAGAGAATAATATATGAAGAACATATGAGATAAAACTGGGCCGCTACGATTGAACTGAAATCCTGAAATTTGAGTCGAGGTAACACCATGTGTAAGTAAGGATGACAAGGCTTCTGCACAAATAAAAAACAGGTATGAGGACAAAGGATCTCCCTGATGGAGCCCTGTAGATGATTTAAAGCTTGGACCTTTATTACCATTGATAAGAACGTTGAAGCCAACAGACGATATATAGGAATAGATCCAGTTACACCAAGTATTCAAAAAGCCTAATTTCCTCATAATCGCAATGATGAAACCCCATTCAAACTGATCATAGGCTTTAGACATGAAAATATTAACAGAAGCATCAAACCTCTTGCTTCTTTTATTAGTACGAAAATAGTGCATGACTTCATGAGCTACAATGATATTATTAACAATTTGTTGACCGGGCACAAATAAGCTCTGAAAAAGGCTTATCACCTTTCCAATAACCAGTATGAATCCATTAGACAAGATTTTAGCTATGATGGCTTAAACTCTGGGGATTCTCTATTGTCAGGATCAGAACAATAATACTCAGATTTACATTATCAGGCATAACACTAGAAATGAAAAAAATTCAAACAAAAGTAAAAACATCGTTACCCACTGTTTCCCAATTCTATTGGAAGAACGTTGCATGAATCCATCAGGACCCGATGATTTAGCTGGGTTCATCTCGCGTAAAGCTCCATAGATCTCTTCGTAAAAAATTTCACCGTCCAGAGTCAATATATCTGGCTCATCCAGGACTCCGTCTATATGCTCTAGCGCCAAAAAGAAATCCTCGGAATAAGGACTAGAAGAATGAAAGAGTTACGTGAAATATTTCATAGCCACATCATACATTCAGTGGTGGTTCGAGACCCACTGACCCGAAGCCTCCATAAGGCCATTTATTCTGTTTTACAGACGATGATAGCACACCTTAGCATAGAAGAATTTAGTTTTTTGATCCCCTTCTTAATCCACTGAACCCTAAATCCGTCCCTCCAATATGCTTCCTCTTCCACTAAAGCAAGTCTGAGCTTAGATTCAAGTTCTTGTAATTTCTTTCAATTTGGGTCTTGCTGGGAAAATAATACTTCCAACTCCTTGTTAATTGTTCCAACGAGGGTCTTAAAGATTGCATACAATGCTTTTATTCACCACGAGATGATGTTGGCCCGAGTAACCACCAACTTATCAATTAAACCATTAAGTCTTGTACGCCTACTCTCAGCCCATGTTTGGTCTATAGTTTTAAAACACTCAGCCCATTTCATCCACCTTCTGTGAAACATCTGAGATTTTTTAGCCCTTTTGCTTAAGTGCTCTACAGAATAGTTACATGATCTGACCCTGGGCAAGGTAGATAGGCAAGATAGCCTAAGGATTGTTATCGATCTGATCTATATTGGCCAAAACATGATCAAGTCTTTCCTTGATCAGAAATTGAGGCTCACGTTTATTAGTCTAGGTAAACTCTGGTCCAATAAATCCAATATCAAGCAAGCCTGAGGCATGGGCAAAACTCACTAAATTTTTATAGCTAGCCGCATATCGAGCAAATCCTCCCCACTTTTCCTTAAGGTGCATAATATCATTGAAATCACCTAACACAATACAACTATCTTGACTATCAAAAATTCTCAGGGCCTAAGTATTCAGTTGTTCCTTTCCAAGGTGACTGAGAGGACTCAAATAAATAAAGAAAATACGTTACCTCAAATTAGTTATTGAATCCGATGTAGAAACTTTCGATAAGAAATGAACAATACTTAATAATCAAAACAAAAGAAATATCTTTCCAGAACATAGCAAGGCCACCACTAACACCAGTTGGCTCAACATCATTGAACCCGAGGCACCAAAAGAGTTTTTAAAATTTTCCACCACTTTTTTCTTGTTTTTTTTCACATAAAAAACCAAATCAGGGAAATCGGTATGCGATAACTCTTACGATGAGGAAATTCCCTACACCCTGACAATTCCACTCCAAAACTTTCATTGATCAGATTATGGTCGGTTTAGGTCAGCTACCACCACCTCATTTGTGATTTACTACAAATCTCTTCCAATTTTAACTCTTATCTTGGACGTTACTAAATTCTTAAATAATTTAGATTGTATATATCCTAAATCACCTCCCTTTATTTTGTCTCCCATACACAAATTATGGGCTTTCTTTTTGTGTATCTTGCTTCTAGACCACTTAGTAGAGGTGCCAGAGTGAGTCATTTTTCTTCCAAAGGTTCACCATCCTTTCTTGCGCTCGCCAAAAAAATGTGGCTTCCAATATGGTTCAGCATAATATCAACATCAACTAAAGAGGATTTGGTTTCAGCTTGTGCATCTAAGAGCCCAGGCTCCTCCAAGGAAGGCCAAATAAGTAAGAGAGTGAGATTAGGAGAGGCCCGAATTCCATTTTGATACACACCGCCTATAGGATTAAGCTCAACTGTTACTTTCATGTAAGCCTTGCCAGCTGTCTGTAAAGTGATGTCCTTAGTCAACACGATGTCAGATTGTTGTAGCTCGTCACCTCCCCCTAAGTTTGATGAAAAATCCGACAGATTTCCATCCATAATAATTCCCTCTAAGATTTCCTCCTCAACAATCATTTGTTCCTGAATTACAGAAAAAAGGGATTTTATTACATGAATTACCATCCAAACCCCTAAATATCCTCTGGCTATTGAAAATCCTTGGACATCTTCACTGGCGAAGTTGCCCGACCGCTCCTGTGTTCTGCATTGCCCCTATTCTCCTCCTTTCTCCAAGACCTGTTCCAATCCTTAGGAGAATTACGATCAGGAAACGGACAAGAGCTACCAAATTTCGAGTAAGCTCTAATTGAATTCGAGTACTCTCCTCCAATATTTCTCTTTGATGGGTCTAGTTTCAAACTCAAGAAATTTTCTTAACACGTAGAGTACATATGAAGGATTTAGCCATAAACATTTTAGAATCTTGGTAGCCTCTTATACTTAAAAGAGTGCCAAAACTTCTTCCCTTCAAAACAAATGGTAGATCCTCTCAACAGGGGGTTGGAAACATTCAACTCCGCCTTTAAGTGAATATATTGTTTCCTCTCAATTCCTTCCGTAGCAAACCCACCATCAACCTCTATCACCTTTCCTACTTTGCTTCCAGTTAAGGCACTTACCTTTTATCCCTGGCATTCTAAGGGAGATCATAAATTTGCAGCAAAAAATTCTCAAAGACAAAATCTTCCAGACAAAGAGAAATACCTTCATTCCATCTTTTGACATCAAAGAGATTGTCTCGGAATAGCCAGGGGTCGTTAGTTCTGAAAAAATATTTTGAATGTATCCTTCTCAATCTCTATAAATTTTGTCTCATCGCTAACATTCCATTTTTTATTATGCACGTATCAAGACCTAAATGTTATATTTTCGGATTGTGATTAACTTTCCAACGATACTAAGTTTGCATGCCTACAATTCAATGTAGGTTGCTTCCATTGGTATACCAATCTGACATAACTCATCCTCAGTGAGATTACACCGACCGAAACTCTTCACCAAGTCCCAATCTGAGGTCACCTCCATCCTAGGTCCATCGAATTACTAGGGAAAATAAACACCCTACTAACAAGAACCTCACACAAGCATCACCCAAAAAGGGGAGGGATGAGGACTAGGGGTCCGTAAGGAATATGTCCCAATGATCAAAGAACCATAAGAATTCTATGAATTTTGTTTGGAAGAAAAGGAAACTCCTCCTAACCCTACGATGGCTAATTCCTATTGATCAATTTTAATGTTGGAAGTTATTAATGAAAGATTGCAACCTTTGATAGAAAGGTGCAATTAAGGAAATCTGAAACAAATAGAGATTGGTCATTCTTCTTCCCATAAGAGAATACTAGAAACCATCAATAATATATTACTAAGGAATAGAAGTAGAAACGCAATTTTCTAACCAATCATCAATAAGTTATAATCAAAGAATAATCATGGATCAATGTATGTTTCTCTTATATCAATATGAATTGAATGTGGAAGTCATGAAGTTCTAAGGTATCAAAGCATAGTTGAAGAACTTATGACTTTTCGTTCAAATGATGACGATGAAATTAGATTTTAAATTATGGTTTTCAATAGTTTGGCAACTGCCAATGTTTCCATGGAATTATTTTTAAATCTCATGAAGCCACAATCTGGACTTGCAGTATCATTTTATGAATTGATGAATTGAAATCCATAATGGCTATTCAAACTCTACAATTTGGTTGAAGTTATTGTTTGCCGAACGAATTGAATGAAGTTTTAATTTCCTTTGTACTTTTGAGAGGATCTATTTTACTTTTGATAGAGATTACTTGGTGAATTGCACAATGGATGTTGAGTAATATAAATTACCTTATGACAATTTTGTTGCAATTGTTACTAGTAATCTACACAAATTGAATTATGGCATTTTGTTGTATGAAGTTCTGATTTCTTGATTTAGTGATGATGACAAACGCCAATTATCTTTGCATGCGCTTTGCATTATCAATTTCAATTGAAATGCATTGTCTTTCCTGGCTTGCTATTGGGTTTAAAATTTTTATGAAGTCCTGATGTCTATGCAATTTGGTTTTATACCAATTTCAAGAAATGCCGAATGTTAGAATCAAAGCATAATGTTAGAACTTCAATGAAATTCTTAAGTATTTACTCTTGTTTCTCTTCATTCGCTTCCTTCTTATGTTCTCATGCTTAATGGCTTAAATTTCTCAGACTGGTGTAAGCAAGTCCAGTTTCACCTAGGTGTTTTGGATCTTGACTTCTCACTTCAAGTTGAGAAACCCGCTGCCATTACTAAGAAAAGAAGTGCTGATGAAAAAGCTTTCCATAAATCTTGAGAAATATCAAACAAATTAAGCTTAATATAAGCAAACAAGATCAAGTCTACTATTCTAGAAGCTAATAATGCTAATAAATTTATGAAACTTGCGAAAAAGCATTCCCAAGCTGTTGATAAATCATTTGCTGGAACATTAACGATTAGCTTGACCACCATGAAATTTGATGCTTCTCGTAGTATGCATGGGCATTTCCTAGTATAATATATTATTAATTCACTGTCTCCTTATTAGTACGGGCCATTTCAAATGAACTATAACACTATTGAAGACAAGTGGAATATCAATGAATTGGCTAATATGTTAGTTCATGAGAAACAAAGACTCAAGAACCAATGAATCTATTATTGTCATCTCTGATCAAGGAGATGGAAGCAAAGTTAGAGCTTGAAAGAGCATCAAGCTTCCCGACAATGGTCTCTCAAGTTCAATGATACCATGGCTTCTCTTATATCTAAAGAAAACACCATTGTTCGATGTATATAACTTAAGATCAGTGGGAGCAACATTATGTTTCTAGTTTTGTATGTTGATGACATTTTGTTTGCTAGTAATGATCTTGGTATTTCACATAAGACCAATAAATTTCTCTTTAATATTTTTGAAATGAAAGATTATGAGAGGCAACTTCTGTGATAGATAAAGATAGACATATTCTGAGATGGAGCACAATGACTATTAGAGTTGTCTCATAATGCATATATCAATAAAGTTTTAGAGAGACATAAAGGGGAAAATGCACAAAGGAGTTGTTCCAAATCAGAAAGGTGGTACATTAATCATCCTGCAATGTCTAAAGATTAAATTGGAATCTAAATTTTATGGAAAAAAGTGTGAAGCAATAATTCTTGCAGTTACTACGGAAGCTAAATTTATGGCATGCTTTGATGTCACAGTTCATAGTTTATGGTTGCAGAACTTTATTTCAGGACTTGCGGTTATCGACAATATTGCCAAGCCATTAAAATTTATTGTGATAATTCTACAAGAGTCTTCTTTTCAAAAAAAAAACACGAGTATTCATATGGTGCTAAACTTATGAAATTTAAATACTTGTTGTTAAAGAAGAATTTCATAAACAAAGATTGTCAATTGAGCATATAAGCACCGATTATAACTGCAGACCTATTAGAGGGCTAGCACCAAAGATATTTGATGACATATTGAAAGTGTGGGTCTTGGTTGTAGCCATGATAAAGTATATGATTTGCATTATGGATAATTATTGATATCGTGAGTTCAATGTTTGTGTTTATGATATTTCATGTTTGTTTATTCAATATACAAAAATAGATAGATGAATGTTAATATGATTAATGATTTGTTAGACCATTATATACTTTCAATTTATAGGTCATGTAAGATTAATGGCTTATATTATGGTACATGGAAGGGATTACATTAAAATAGTAACGTATGACTGCTATGACTTATATTCGTCACTTGTTTATCAATGACGTAAAGTGGCCATAGAAAGAAAGAGTTTAGCATGATCTCATATGCGCATTATGATCTCATTACTAAACCATTAAGTAAATATGAATATGATCAAGTGGGAGAATGTAAATCATAAAGTGACCATGCATGATATTCTTCTACTATTTAATTAAATGTTTAATAATTATGATTGCTAAATTCCTATTGGTTAATTTTAACGTTGGAAGTTATTAATGAAATATTGTAACTTCGGTTGGAATTGTGCAATTGAGGAAACCTAAAATAAATAGGGATTGGTCATTTTTCTTTTCATAGAGAATACTAGAAACCATCAATAATGTATTAATAAGGGATAGAAGTAGAAACCCAATTTCCCAACCAACCATCAACAAGTTATTCAATAATCAAAGAATAATCATGGATTAATGTATGTTTATATTCTATCAATATGAATTGAATGTGAAAATCATGAAATTCTAAGATTTAGAAATTAGGATTTTGCATAATGAAATTGCAATTAATTGTTTAAAAATACTTACACTAAAAACACTAGTTTAGTTCTCTTTAGGTTGAAGTTGTGTTTTCAAAACACGATTTCTCTCCACGTGTTTTCTTCCCTCCAAGTAAGAAAGTGTGATAGCATCATGATCACCTCTTGAAGAGGCGATTTCATTTACATGACAAAAAATGTATTAGTTTCCTAATTAGTTTGAATGGTAGATCATTTTAATAATTTTGAATCAAAATAATATTAAAAATCCAAGTTCCTAGCAACCTATTAATCTTTGAGAACGAATCTGTTTGATGATTTTTTGGCAATATAATTGAAATATAGAATCAAACAGCTTCAGGAGTATCGCCTCAAGTACTTTAGGAGTATCGTACTCCTGGAAGTACCATAATTTTTCCCACAATCAAAAAGATAAACTCTGATTCCCTAGGTGTTTCCAGCTTCCAAGATCACTCTATCGGGTCCACAAACTAGATTGAACAAAGTTGAGCCTGCTTGACTTAAGAACATAAAAAAAAGACGAGAAAGATAAAGAAAGATACTCACGAAACAACAGACTCACCTGCAAGGTCAGAGATGAGAATGGTGTGAATCAAGCAAGTTTGAGCTCAGCAGAGAGAATGAGAGGTTGGTATTGATCGACCTTACGTTTGGGATGCAAAGCACCACCCATGTTAGTAAAATCCGTATAATACATGAATTTTTTATATTACGTATTATTCAGCCCGTTCCCGAATTATTCCAAAAAATATACAATAATACGCATATTATTGGGTCAAAACGTTTAATCCACGTATTATACGGGACACGAATTATACGCCTAAATACCTAGGGTTCATTCTTCTTCCATGTCTTCACTCTTCAGGCGTCTTTGTCCTAGCTCCTCTCCTCCTCCTCCCTCGCGTCTTTAGCTTCTCTCCTCCTCCCCCCTCGTGTCTCTGCTTGCGTCTTTAGGGTCTCTCCCAAAATTCCCAAAATTCGTTCGGTTCACTCAATTTTGGGCCAATGAGGCGCTATTGGATCGTGAAAATTATGAAAACAATTTGATTAGACGTGTTTGCAGAAGGATTCGAACGGAGCTAGAAAGAAGAAGAAGGAAGAAGAAAGAGAAAAAGGAAGAAGATGAAGCCTCAACTCATGAAACGTGCCTTCTAATAATTGGAGAGAAGAGGTGGTGTGCAAGACAACTGCTAACACCACATGTTGTTACTATTTTACTTTTTATTTTTATGGTTTGGGTAGAAGTACAATTGTCATTTTCTCTCCTACCATTAAAGACACACAAAGGCTATATATAAATTTAATATATAGAATTTCACCTAGCTTTTTGTTCTTTACTACAACTACAAGTACATGGCACACTACAACTACATGTATGTATATATAGTTCGTATTAATATATTTTTGTATTAGTATATATTTATAAATTCTACAATCGTATTTTGGTATCGAATTTTTGAAATGAAACGTATAATATTCGTTTAAAATCTGTATTTGAATTTTTACGTATCACGTATTATTGAATGAATTTTAGCCGAATATTTGATCATTTAATTCTCGAATTTCATATGCCGAATAATACTCTATATTTTTATCTTCCTCAAATTAACTAGGTATTATTTGGCATGTGCAATTCAGGAATTAAACAGTCAAATATTCAGTTAAAATTCGATCAATAATACGCGATACGTGAAAATTCAGATACGAATTTTAAACGAGTATTCAACGTTTTCGTTTAAAAATTTTGGTACAAAAAATACGGTTGTAGAATTTGTAAATATATATTAATATAACAAATATTAATACAAACTATATATACATGCACGTAGTTGTAGTGTGCTATGTACTTGTACTTGTAGTAAAGGACAAAAGCTGGGTGGAATTCTATTGAAATTTATATGTAGTCTTTGTGCGTCTTTAATGGTTGGAGAGAAAATGACTATCATACTTCTACCCAATCCGTAAAAATAAAAAGTAAAATAGTAACAACAGGTAGTGTTAGGTTCGAGCCTGGGATTTTGCAGATATTTGTTTTGTTTTTTTCAATTTATTATTTATTTTAACTTTTTTCTTTTATCATGAATTTTTTTTTCTGTTACTACATATTTGACCTTTTCCTTTTATTGAGCACTTTAGTTTATAAATGATTGTTAATGATAAATATTTTTATTAAATATAATAATGAATAAAAAATCAAAGTCAATGATAATGAAATATTTATTATTTTTGAAATATGAATATAATATTGTTATATATCAACTAATATATTAATATATATATATATATAAGGCTGTTATCCGCAATTTTATTTCCATTAATAAATGGGGTTTACATCCTCATATTACTAAAACAATGGAAATACACCAGAAAACAGTTAAATACAGCTACTGGGATTATATTGAATCCTTTACTAATACGTTTTATTATCAAAATCCGATACATAACCATACATGGTTTATCTGTATTTGTCCTGAAGTATTAGATACAGGACTACCAAATTGGTTCCTCCTTTGGTGGGATAAATTTGGTATTACTATTGAAACTTCACCAGAATTTTATGCAACCAAAATATAAGAATTTTCGAGAGTGGTATTTCTCAAACCATAATCCTCAACAGCTTTTAGATCTGAAGAATCTGTACTACTTCCAATTAGAACAGAATCAATCCCTTCAGTCTTTCCCCGAATGGTATTACTAGCTCACTCAGAGAGTTAAAATTAAGGATGACCACCAGTTACAAGTTCTTACCAATATACAGAAAATTTGGATTGCCACTACTGGTAGAACTTATCAAGCTATTCATCCACCACCTTTATCCTTAGAACTGACTCCAGGACAAGGTAACCAAAAACCTTTGGTCATTAACCCCTATACTGAGGTGCCAGATAAGACCAACCATCAGGATATTGTTAAGGTAAAAGATATTGTACCTATAACCAAACAAAACAATTACACAAACCTCTTCCTTCAAACTGTAGGAACTCAGTTAACCAGGATAGAGGAACAGGTTTCTCAAATCCAGGAGACTCAATCTAAAACTCCTCCAACTGATAAACCTAAATTAACGATTGAACCAGTTACTCTTAAACCTCCTTTAGATGTCTAGAATTTTAAATTAAAATCCAGTAAGAAGGAGGAAGACTTCATGGAATCCATTATGGATAAGATCAAGAATTTAAATATCTCAACACCTGATAAGACCGTGCCTGAATCATCTTCAGGACAGCTGAACATGATGAATCAGGATGCACCAAATCCTGATGAACCAGAAGAGTATTCACTCTCTCAAATTCTTGACATTCAGAAGAATTTTGATGATTCCCTCAATAAACTATCTTCTAACTATTCTAAAAGACCTACGACTCGTACGGCTTTAACTGGACCAAGTAGGTATTATTACCCTAGACCTACTCCCCAAGATATTCTTTATGAAGAAGACTTTCTTCACTCTCAGAAATCTTATCATGGGAAAACCATCTATGAATGGAACATAGATGGGAAAACAGAATATCAAGTCTTCGAGACCATTCATCAGATGATCATGTATTCTTTTGTTTGTAAACAAAATGATAATACGGATCACCAGATTTGCAGATTCCTGGTCAACGGTTTCACAGGAATTCTGAAAGGCTGGTGGGACAATTGTCTCACTGAAAGTCAACGCCAAGAAATCTTAGACTCTTTCAAAATTCATATTGACCCGATCACTGGTACTCATACCAGAACTGAAGACGCTTGTTATACCCTGGCCCAATCCATTATCCACCATTTCCTTGGCCCAGGAATTGTCAATACTGATAGGCACAGAGAACTCTTCCAAAACCTGAGATGCCCTTCTCTGACTCACTTCAGATGGTACAAAGATGTCTTTCTTATGAAAGTCATGCAGAGAAGTGACGCAAACAATGAACATTGGAAGGCAAAGTTCATTGATGGCCTCCCAAGTCTTTTTGCTAAAAGAGTAAGAAGAAAACTCCGAGATAAGCATGATCAAATGAATATTCCATATGATCAATACACATATGGACATCTCATTGCCCTAGTAATAGAAGAAGGACTAGGCTTATGCAATGATATGAAACTTCAACAGATGATGAAGAATCAGAACCTGGACAACAGAAAAGAATTAGGTGAATTTTGTGACCAATTTGCCTATGATACGAAAATTCATTATCTAACCACTTCTTCATCCAAACCTCCTAGGATTTCCTCCAAGCATCCTAAACCGCATAAAAAATACTTCTCCAAAAAGAAATTCAGACATAAAGAACCCAAATATAGACCTCCACCACACCAGAAATCTCATAACAGCAAAGGCAAAGCCATTTGTTATAAGTGTGGATTAACTGGCCATTTTGCCAACAAATGCCGATCTAAATTCAAAAGAAAACTTCATGAGTTAGCTCTCGATGAAGAAACCCAACAGAAGATTCTAGACTGCCTCTCTGAAGGCAGTTCTACCACCAATTCAGATGATGACGTTGCATACATTTCTGCATCTGAATCTGATTCTTCTTCCACTTCTAATCAACCTGATCAACCTTGCTGCAGCTCTAAGAACTGCAATGCTATAACAGAATCTAACTATTGGAAGGCAATAGTGGAGATGAACGGTTTAGATCTGAAAGGACCAGGTCTAAATGTTTTAACAGACACTCAACGATCTCTTCTTGCCACAGCTGATCAAATTACTGATCCAGAGATGAAACTCAAGTTTCTTGAAACTTGTTACAAAGAATATTCTACTCCTGAGATCAAACCTGTAGAAAACTACAGTATGAAAGAATTATTAAACCGTATTCAGCAGGAGTATATTCCTCATAAACCCGTAACCATTTCTGATCTAAAAATGGAGATTAATATTATTAAATCTGATATCCAGCAGTTAAAAACTGCAAATCAAATCTTTTCTCAAGAGTTAAATCTCTTCAAACAGTCTACAGCCAAAGGAAAATCCCCTGTAGCTTTCCCCGATCTGCCTTCACCAGATCAGCCAGGTCAAAGTCAAAGTCAACCTTTGACTTCACCAGATCAGCCTTCTCCTAGTCAAAGTTAAAGTCAAACTTTGACTGCCCCAGATCAGACTTGTCAGATCTCGCCAGATCAGACTTGTTAGATCTCACCAGATCAGAAAAAAGATAATAATCCATATCTCTTCCTTCTTAACCAGGTAACTTTTCAAAAATGGTATACTAAGGTTCCCTTAGTAATCAAACCTGATTTCCTCATAACTGACGTTGTTGTCTTAATAGATAGTGGTGCAGATATGAACTGTATCCATGAAGGATTAATTCTTTTAAAATATTTTCATACAACCACTCAATCTCTCACAAGCGCCAGTGGGAATTCTATGAGAATTCAATACAAGATACCAGAAGCGCTTATCTGCAAACAGGGAGTTTGCATACCTGCCTCATTTGTGCTCATAAAGAATATGACACAAAGCATTATTTTAGGCAATCCTTTTCTAAATTCAATTATGCCTATCACCAGAATTGATACCACATGTATCCATACCGTTGTAGATACTGTTGACATTTCCTTTGAATTCATTACAAAACCGTATAAAAAGGAAATTGATATCATCAGACATCTGATTGATAATAAAACCAACCAGATCAATTTATTACAAAAAGAGATACACTTCTTAACTGTTGACCAACGAATTCAACAACCAGCACTACAAAAGAGAATTCAAACTATTCTTCATGAATTCCAATCTGAAACTTGTAGTGATATCCCTAATGCTTTTTGGGATAGAAAGAAACACATCATTTATTTGCCATATCAGCCTGACTTCAATGAGAAGAATATTTCTACTAAATCTAGACCTAGTCAAATGAAGAAGGAATATTTAGAACTCTGCAAAACTGACATTGAATCTTTGTTAACAAAGAATTTAATTAGACCTAGTAAATCTCCTTGAAATTATTTCAAACATCTGTTAGATTCTTAGGCCATAACATATATAATGGCACTATTATTCCCATTAACCGTAGTATAGAGTTTGCATCTAAATTTCCAAATGAAATAAAAGATAAAACTCAATTACAACGCTTTCTAAGTAGTCTAAACTACATCCGAGACTTTTATCCTCAATTAGCTCAGGATACTGCCTTATTAAATCAGAGACTCCAAAAGAAACCTATACCTTGGACATCAGATCATACTTTAGCAGTTAAGCACATTAAGGCTAAAATTCAACAATTACATTGTTTAGCTTTACCACACCCGACATGGAATAAAATAGTAGAAACTGATGCCTCTAACCTAGGATATGGAGGTATTCTGAAATAGTTTAATCCCCAAACTCATAAAGAAGAATTATTAAGATTCACCTCTGGTACTTGGAAAGGACCAGCAAAAAATTATCCGACAATTAAACAAGAATGTTTAGCTATTGTGAAATGTGTTTTAAAATTTCAAGATGATCTTTTAAACCAACATTTTCTTATCCGTGTTGATTACTCTACTGCAAAATAGATTTTCAAAAAAGATGTTCAAAATCTTGCATCTAAACAAATATTTGCATCATGGCAAAGCATTTTATTTGTCTTTGACTTTGATATTGAATATATTAAAGGTGAACAGAATTCTCTTCCTGATTTTCTAACCCGAGAATATTTGCAGGAAAAACTCAATTATGAGTAACCGAGGAAGAGGCCGTAGCTCTCGTGGGCGTGGACGTGGCAGAATTAATCTGCAAGATCCGAATGATGGGATTTTCTGGCCCTCAGAATTCCCCAATGTTCAAGAGGCTACACGAAAGAGTACGACACCTGAACAGTATATACTTAACCGAATGACTGAGGAGCAAATCCTCATTATTGAACCGAATGATGAGAAATGGATGGAAGATCCATGGGAGATCAAAAATCGTTATCTCTCCACACAACAGTATCCAACTAGGTTTGAACACTATCGATATATATATGAGGCTATAGTAGTTCAATCTGGAAGCATGGAAATTAGACATACTCTCCATGACTCAAACCGAAACACCAGCCCAATTTCTTTTAGTAAGGCTGTTATCTGCAATTTTATTTCCATTAATCAATGGGGTTTACATCCTCATACTACTAAAACAATAGAAATACACCAGAAAACAGTTAAGTACAGCTACTGGGATTATATTGAATCCTTTACCAATACGTTTTATTATCAAAATCCGATACATAACCATACATGGTTTATCCGTATTTGTCCTGAAGTATTAGATACAGAACTACCAAATTGGTTCCTCCTTTGGTGGGATAAATTTGGTATTACTATTGAAACTTTACCAGATATTTTAAAAAATGAATTTAAAGAGTGGCACTCTCAATATGCCCATTTTCAGAAAAATAGTACTGTTTCCAAAGCCTGGATCTATTTTCTCATCCGATTTAACATCCCATGGATTTGGAAATGGGATTTGAAATGTGAATACCAAAATGATATACCAGTTTTAAAACGAATCTTTTTAACCAAATGGTGGGACAAAGGTATGAATCCCCACTTATCAGAATTAACCAAAATTATCAAAACCCATGCCCAAGCATGTTATGATTCTATTCCTAAACCCGTACCAGCACCTACGAGCAACCCTTTCCTAAATGCTCAAAACCTAATCAAACAGCAATTCCCTCACATCAGTGATCAAGAGCTAGCAGTGAAAACCATGGCCTTTGTGAAAAACCATTAGCTGTCCGACACAAACAGTAGCAGACAAAAGATGCAACACCACTTTTCTCACATCCGAACAAGTGGACGATGCATAGCACGCCACTTTATGTTATGTAATTATTAAAGCATACTCTACTGTTGTATAGTTACTTTTATTCCTAGGTTAAGTTACTTTTTATCTTCAAGTGTACTCTAGTTAGTTTACTTCTATATTATAAAAGGGATCTCTCACCCTTGTTGAGGGCAGAACGTTTTATGCAATAGATTGCTCATGTGTTGAGCTCTTAAGGCTTACCTTACCCTCTCTCTCTCTCTCACTCACTCCTCTCTTATTTTTTATCTGCGCACACCTGCACATATCACGTTGTTGTCACCAAGAGTCCCAGTGCTCTCTAACCGTAAGTTCCATCTTCCCCATATCACTTGTTGCATGAGACCATGTATGACTTAATGTAAACCGTGTATAACCATGACTATAAACTCCACTAATCATGATCCTGTTGCTAGCCTAAGGCACTCAATATGTATCTGTTATGGTTGAGGAAGTACTCACTGTACTACAGTAAGGTCAGGAAACAATCAGTGAACAATGAGTGGGACGTCACCCAAGTCGCGTCTGGGCAGGTCTGTTGAGCAGAGATTGCGTTAAGACCGTTGACCCCTGTAAAACGTTGACAGACGTGCTCAGTGTAAGTTGGTTGTTATCTGATCTCGCTAAACCTATAGTGTTTTGCCTCCTCACTGTACGGGTGCGTGTCGACTAGCCCAAGTTGGTATCAGAGCCATGATTAGTCTTGGTTATAGTACTGTTTATATCCCCTTTACATTAAGCATGCATGGTCACACAAACACATGTCTGAACTCAGTGCTGCATCTATACAATCCGTAGCAAATACTGTAGCCTCCACCTCTGAGGTAACTGAATTAATTGCATATCAAGCATCTTCAGTTCTGGTATGAGTACCAGTGATCGGGTTAATATGAATTTTGAAAGAGTCTAAGATTTCTTGGCATTGACTTTCAGTGAGACAATTGTCCCACCAGCCTTTCAGAATTCCTGTGAAACCGTTGACCAGGAATCTGCAGATCTGGTGATCCGTATTATCATTCTGTTTACAAACAGAAGAATACATGATCATCTGATGAATGGTCTCGAAGACCTGATATTCTGTTTTCCTATCTATGTTCCATTCATCGATGATTTTTCCATGATAAGATTTCTGAGAGTGAAGAAAGTCTTCTTCATAAAGAATATCTTGGGGAGTAGGTCTAGGGTAATAATACCTACTAGGTCCAGTTAAAGCCGTACGAGTCGTAGGTCTTTTAGAATAGTTAGAAGATAGTTTGTTGAGGGAATCATTAAAATTCTTCTGAATGTCAAGAATTTGAGAGAGTGAATACTCTTCTGGTTCATCAGGATTTGGTGCATCCTGATTCATCATGTTCAGCTGTCCTGAAGATGATTCAGGCACGGTCTTATCAGTTGGAGAAGTTTTAGATTGAGTCTCCTGGATTTGAGAAACCTGTTCCTCTATCCTGGTTAACTGAGTTCCTACAGTTTGAAGGAAGAGGTTTGTGTAATTGTTTTGTTTGGTTACATGTACAATATCTTTTACCTTAACAATATCCTGATGGTTGGTCTTATCTGGCACCTCAGTATAGGGGTTAATGACCAAAGGTTTTTGGTTACCTTGTCCTGGAGTCAGTTCTAAGGATAAAGGTGGTGGATGAATAGCTTGATAAGTTCTACCAGTAGTGGTAATCCAAGTTTTCTGTATATTGGTAAGAACTTGTAACTGGTGGTCATCCTTAATTTTAACTCTCTGAGTGAGCTGGTAATACCATTCGGGGAAAGACTGAAGGGATTGATTCTGTTCTAATTGGAAGTAGTACAGATTCTTCAGATCCAAAAGCTGTTGAGGATTGTGGTTGGAGAAATACCACTCTCGGAAATCCTTATATTTTGATTGCATAAAATTCTGGTGAAGACTTTGTCTCAACATGCTATTGGGTGTAAAATCCATTTAAATGTTGAATTGCATGTCACTTGCGGTAGGGCTCATAGGCCTTCTGTTGATGGTGGATTCATAAACACCATGAGGAATCCAAGTCTTCTTTATGAGTTTGGGGATTAAACTGTTTCAGAATACCTCCATCTCCTAGGTTAGAGGCATCAGTTTTTACTATTTTATTCCATGTCGGGTGTGGTAAAGCTAAACAATGTAATTGTTGAATTTTAGCCTTAATGTGCTTAACTGCTAAAGTATGATCTGATGTCCAAGGTATAGGTTTCTTTTGGAGTCTCTGATTTAATAAGGCAGTATCCTGAGCTAATTGAGGACAAAAGTCTCGGATGTAGTTTAGACTACCTAGAAAGCGTTGTAATTGAGTTTTATCTTTTATTTCATTTGGAAATTTAGATGCAAACTCTATACTACGGTTAATGGGAATAATAGTGCCATTATATATGTTATGGCCTAAGAATCTAACAGATGTTTGAAATAATTTCATTTTAGGAGCAGATAAAACTAAGCCATTTCTAATAATCACATGCTTAAGAATATTCAGATGTTTGAAATGCCGGTCTATAGATGATGAGAAAATTAAGACATCATCAATATAATAGATAATGAATTCAGTATAAGCATTAAAAATATCATTCATTATATGCTGGAATTCAGATGGACCATTTTTAACACCAAATGGTAAAACATTCCATTCAAAATGGCCAAAAGGTACAGTAAAGGCAGTTTTATACCTGTCAGCTTCAGCTATTTGGATTTGCCAGAATCCAGATTTCAGATCAAATTTCGAAAAGATCAAAGAATCATAAAGTCTATCTAACAGATCTTTTTTATTCGGAATTGGATATCTAATCCATTGTAATGCATCATTTAATGGTTTATAATTGATCACTAATCTGAGTGATCCTCTTTCTATCTCAGCATTTTTATTAACATAGAAACCAGTACAACTCCAAGGAGATTTACTAGGTCTAATTAAAATCTTTGTTAACAAAGATTCAATGTCAGTTTTGCAGAGTTCTAAATATTCCTTCTTCATTTGACTTGGTCTAGATTTAGTAGGAATATTATTCTCATTGAAGTCAGATTGATATGGCAAAGAAATGATGTGTTTCTTTCTATCCCAAAAAGCATTAGGGATATCACTACAAGTTTCAGATTGGAATTCATGAAGAATAGTTTGAATTCTCTTTTGTAGTGCTGGTTGTTGAATTCGTTGGTCAACAGTTAAGAAGTGTATCTCTTTTTGTAATAAATTGATCTGGTTGGTTTTATTATCAATCAGATGTCTGATGATATCAATTTCATTTTTATACGGTTTGGTAATGAATTCAAAGGAAATATCAACAGTATCTACAACGGTATGGATACCTGTGGTATCAATTCTGGTGATAGGCATAATTGAATTTAGAAAAGGATTGCCTAAAATAATGCTTTGTGTCATATTCTTTATGAGCACAAATGAGGCAGGTATGCAAACTCCCTGTTTGCAGATAAGCGCTTCTGGTATCTTGTATTGAATTCTCATAGAATTCCCACTGGCGCTTGTGAGAGATTGAGTGGTTGTATGAAAATATTTTAAAGGAATTAATCCTTCATGGATACAGTTCATATCTGCACCACTATCTATTAAGACAACGGCGTCAGTTATGAGGAAATCATGTTTGATTACTAAGGTAATCTTAGTAATTTTTCTTTATGAGTTTGGGGATTAAACTGTTTCAGAATACCTCCATATCCTAGGTTAGAGGCATCAGTTTCTACTATTTTATTCCATGTCGGGTGTGGTAAAGCTAAACAATGTAATTGTTGAATTTTAGCCTTAATGTGCTTAACTGCTAAAGTATGATCTGATGTCCAATGTATAGGTTTCTTTTGGAGTCTCTTATTTAATAAGGCAGTATCCTGAGCTAATTGAGGATAAAAGTCTCGGATGTAGTTTAGACTACCTAGAAAGCGTTGTAATTGAGTTTTATCTTTTATTTCATTTGGAAATTTAAATGCAAACTCTATACTACGGTTAATGGGAATAATAGTGCCATTAGATATGTTATGGCCTAAGAATCTAACAGATGTTTGAAATAATTTCATTTTAGGAGCAGATAAAGAGTGGCACTCTCAATATGCCCTTTTTCAGAAAAATAGTACTGTTTCCAAAGTCTGGATCTATTTTATCATCCGATTTAATATCCCATGGATTTGGAAATGGGATTCGAAATGTGAATATCAAAATGGTATACCAGTTTTAAAACGAATCTTTTTAACCAAATGGTGGGACAAAGGTATGAATCCCCACTTATCAGAATTAACCAAAATTATCAAAACCCATGCCCAAGCATGTTATGATTCTATTCCTAAACCTGTACCAGCACCTACGAGCAACCCTTTCCTAAATGCTCAAAACCTAATCAAACAGCAATTCCTTCACATCAGTGATCAAGAGCTAGCAGTGAAAACCATGGCCTTTGTGAAAAACCAATTCCTTCATGTTTTTGGTTCTGACACATCCTCAATGGCCACAACCAGTACCAATCCAAGTCTATCCAGACCATTATTCATAAACATCATGAGAAATCTGATTTTCGCTGATGTGAATTCCTCTGATCTGATCCTCTGGGGGTAAAAAATGATCAGATTCCTCTGATCTAGAGGGTTCAGTGAAAGAGGCCCGAGAAGATTCAGGTAGATCCACCTGATAAGGGAGAACAGTTTGGCGACTAAGACTAGAAGAGCTTCTGGTCAGAGGCAGAGGTGGTCTTTGAAAACGAAGGTAAACATTACCACCGTGAGTTTGGATGACATCGTCCAAAGATTGTCGGATGACTGGTCTGGTAGAGACAACCTGGGGAATTTGCCAGGTGTCAGGAAAGGTGATGTCAGACCAGAGAATCATACGAGGAACAACCACTTGGCTGTTGAATAGATTCGTATCTATAAGGACTGTATGTCCTTGCTCACTTTGCTTTCTGGTATAAGGATTCAAGGTTGTTAAAACCTTAAGATGAATCCTAAAGAGGATAGCAAAGGGAGATGATCCTGGTAGATAATCATAGCCATGTGATTGAACGCGAAGTTCAAGTACTTTGGCTAGATTGATGTCAGATAAAGCAATACTCAAATTCGGATAAATATTAAAGTAAATAGGTCTATGAGATAAACTAGTCTCTATGGCTCCCATAAGGGAAGCTTTCCAGTTTAAACACCTACCATCTCTAAGGGTGCATTGTATACTGGTGTTCTGTCCTAACAGAGTTAAAGGTTTTAATGCAATTTGCACTAAGCCTATATGAACATACTTATATTTTTGCATGAATGGATATAAATCATGCAAATGCAACATATATAAAACATCATCATTATGCTGTAATGGAATGGCATGCTCAAATGTTTTAATGATTTTACGGCTAGTGAAATCAAAGGTTCCAATTTTATATATTGTGTCAGGTTTAACCTTAGGGATTGTCCATTTATCTAAGGCTTCTTTTACATCTTGATATGCAATTAATTCAGTTACCTCAGAGGTGGAGGCTACAGTATTTGCTACGGATTGTATAGATGCAGCACTGAGTTCAGACATGTGTATGTGTGACCACGCATGCTTAATGTAAAGGGGATATAAACAGTACTATAACCACGACTAATCATGGCTCTGATACCAACTTGGGCTAGTCGACACGCACCCGTACAGTGAGGAGGCAAAACACTATAGGTTCAGCGAGATCAGATAACAACCAACTTACACTGAGCACGTCTGTCAACGTTTTACAGGGGTCAACGGTCTTAACGCAATCTCTGCTCAACAGACCTGCCCAGACGCGACTTGGGTGACGTCCCACTCATTGTTCACTGATTTTTTCCTGACCTTACTGTAGTACAGTGAGTACTTCCTCAACCATAACAGATACATATTGAGTGCCTTAGGCTAGCAATGGGATCATGATTAGTGGAGTTTATAATCATGGTTATACACGGTTTACATTAAGTCATACATGGTCTCATGCAACAAGTGATATGGGGAAGATGGAACTTACGGTTAGAGAGCACTGGGGCTCTTGGTGACAACAACGTGATATGTGCAGGTGTGCGCAGATCAGAAATAAGAGAGGAGTGAGTGAGAGAGAGAGGGGGTAAGGTAAGGCTTAAGAGCTCAACACATGAGCAGTCTATTGCATAAAACGTTCTGGTGAAGACTTTGTCTCAACATGCTATTGGGTGTAAAATCCATTTAAATGTTGAATTGCATGTCACTTTCGGTAGGGCTCATAGGCCTTCTGTTGATGGTGGATTCATAAAGAATGTCTTCTTCATAAAGAATATCTTGGGGAGTAGGTCTAGGGTAATAATACCTACTAGGTCCAGTTAAAGCCGTACGAGTCGTAGGTCTTTTGGAATAGTTAGAAGATAGTTTGTTGAGGGAATCATCAAAATTCTTCTGAATGTCAAGAATTTGAGAGAGTGAATACTCTTCTGGTTCATCAGGATTTGGTGCATCCTAATTCATCATGTTCAGCTGTCCTGAAGATGATTCAGGCACGGTCTTATCAGGTGTTGAGATCTTTAAATTCTTGATCTTATCCATAATGGATTCCATGAAGTCTTCCTCCTTCTTACTGGATTTTAATTTAAAATTCTGGACATCTAAAGGAGATTTAAGAGTAACTGGTTCAATCGTTAATTTAGGTTTATCAGTTGGAGGAGTTTTAGATTGAGTCTCCTGGATTTGAGAAACCTGTTCCTCTATCCTGGTTAACTGAGTTCCTACAGTTTGAAGGAAGAGGTTTGTGTAATTGTTTTGTTTGGTTACAGGTACAATATCTTTTACCTTAACAATATCCTGATGGTTGGTCTTATCTGGCACCTCGGTATAGGGGTTAATGACCAAAGGTTTTTGGTTACCTTGTCCTGGAGTCAGTTCTAAGGATAAAGGTGGTGGATGAATAGCTTGATAAGTTCTACTAGTAGTGGTAATCCAAGTTTTCTATATATTGGTAAGAACTTGTAACTGGTGGTCTTCCTTAATTTTAACTCTCTGTGTGAGCTGGTAATACCATTAGTAAGGCTGTTATCCGCAATTTTATTTCCATTAATCAATGGGGTTTACATCCTCATACTACTAAAACAATGGAAATACACCAGAAAACAGTTAAATACAGCTACTGGATTATATTGAATCCTTTACCAATACGTTTTATTATCAAAACCTATGCCCAAGCATGTTATGATTCTATTCCTAAACCTGTACCAGCACCTACGAGCAACCCTTTCCTAAATGCTCAAAACCTAATCAAACAGCAATTCCCTCACATCAGTGATCAAGAGCTAGCAGTGAAAACCATGGCCTTTGTGAAAAATCAATTCCTTCATGTTTTTGGTTCTGACACATCCTCAATGGCCACAACTAGTACCAATCCAAGTCTATCCAGACCATTATCCATATCACCTCCTCCTGCCGTCACTGATCTCAGTCTGGACATCAGTCAACATAATGCTTTCAGCATCCTTGCTGGCGAAAGCCAAGACCCTGAAGACGACGTACCAGAATCGACACCAGAGGACCCACCAGAACCTACAATTGCTGACTTCTGGGATTCCTTAGCCGCGATCATTTCTGACCAGTTAGAAAAAGACAAAGACCAGAAAGGGAAAGGTAAGCTCCACTAAGCCTATCTGATGACCTGTCAACAGTAACAGACAAAGGGTTCTACAGAAACTCCCTTAGCTGTCCGACACAGACAGTAGTAGACAAAAGATGCAACAGCACTTTTCTCACATCCGAACAAGTGGACGATGCATAGCACGCCACTCTATGTTATGTAATTATTAAAGCATACTCTACTGTTGTATAGTTACTTTTATGCCTAGGTTAAGTTACTTTTTATCTTCAAGTGTACTCTAGTTAGTTTACTTCTATATTATAAAAGGGATCTCTCACCCTTGTTGAGGGCAGAACGTTTTTATGCAATAGACTGCTCATGTGTTGAGCTCTTAAGGCTTACCTTACCCTCTCTCTCTCTCTCTCTCTCTCACTCACTCCTCTCTTATTTCTGATCTGCGCACACCTGTACATATCACGTTGTTGTCACCAAGAGCCCTAGTGCTCTCTAACCGTAAGTTCCATCTTTCCCATATCACTTGTTGCATGAGACCATGTATGACTTAATGTAAACCGTGTATAACCATGACTATAAACTCCACTAATCATGATCCTGTTGCTAGCCTAAGACACTCAATATGTATCTGTTATGGTTGAGGAAGTACTCACTGTACTACAGTAAGGTCAGGAAACAATCAGTGAACAATGAGTGGGACGTCACCCAAGTCGCGTCTGGGCAGGTCTGTTGAGCAGAGATTGCGTTAAGACCGTTGACCCCTGTAAAACGTTGACAGACGTGCTCAGTGTAAGTTGGTTGTTATCTGATCTCGCTGAACCTATAGTGTTTTGCCTCCTCACTGTACGGGTGCATGTCGACTAGCCCAAGTTGGTACATATATATATATATATATATATATATATGCAATGAGGATCATGAGGGTAGTATTTTATCATGGTGCCGGATCCCAAGTTTTTATGGATTCATTCTTTGTTACCGGGGTCGACCCCAAAGCCATAATGTCTCAAAACGAGGAGGTAAAAAAAAGAGATATTAATTAATCAAAGGTCCAACTGATCACCGTGTTTGTATTGTAAATAGACAGTTACGCATAATCAAGTCAAAAGAAGAGCAATTAGACCTAACGCGATTCAAAATATAAAAACTTCAATATTTCGATTTGTCAGACGTTCAACAGGCAGTTTCACGATTGGGTATGAGTGTCCGGAAAGACACACTGCCCCGACGAAATTGATAAGGTATTTATCAACTCTACTTATTTTCATATTTTAGAGAATCAATTATTCGATAATTTATTATTTAATTAATAAAATTATTAATGATTTTTCATTGTAATGAATGATTATTTTTTAATATGAGTATATTATATCATATTATATAGTAGACGGATATTTACATATATTTTTCAATTGAGTAAATATGTATTTATCAACTTTACTTGTTTTCATCTTTTAGATAATCAATTATTCGATCATTCACCATTTAGTTAGTGAAATTATTAATGAGTTTTTATTGTAATGAATGATTCTTTAGTCTTTTATCATATAAATATTATATATTTTATAAATATCATATGTTTGCAATCCATATTTTTCAAATGGAAATATATTATACACATTCAATAACCATATCTGAATTATTACGTATTGCATATTATTGACCGAAGTTTTATTAAATATTTGACCGTTTGATAATCACATTCTATTTATTGAATAATACTCATATTTTTTTCCACTCCAAATTAACTAACTATAGTCCTCCAAAGCGAGAAACCTATCGAACCGGACCGTTATTGAGTCGGGTTCAAATCGGATCGTTTTATTGAATTCAAATAACGGCCCACATCGTCTCCTTATTAAGCCCGTATGAGCGCCTTTGTAAGAGCGAGGTAGAGAGATGTCGACTCAGGCGAACGATCCACGTCTGCCATCTGCGGCGAAGCCCTTTGTGACGCCGGTGGTGAATCCACAAGATCTTCCCGTCGATTACTCGGGATTTATCGCGGTCGTCTTCGGCGTTGCCGGCGTCATGTTCAGGGTATCCACTGAGTTTTGAAATTTAAGCAATTTTTCTATTGTTCATAGGCAGTTCTTCTATTGTTCTTTCATTTATATTGAGTTTGGGTGGTCATACTGAAATTGGGCAGTACAAGCTCAGCTCGTGGCTGGCCATCATATTTTGCGCTCAATCACTTGCTAACATGAGGAATATGGAGAATGATCTCAAACAGATTTCCATGGCCATGATGTGAGTATACAGATTTTCTTTCCTTCTTCTGATCCATGAATAATTGATTTTGTATGCGCGCGCACACACAGTCTCTATCTTTTCTCTCTCAACAAAAACTTGAGGCCATAGGAAGATGAGATCTGTTGGTATAGAAATTGTCAAGGTCTAAATTTAGTGGACATGGGGTTTATACAATTCGAGAAATCTAGTTTGGAGCTTGGATTAGGGGTTCTGGGGTGAATTGTGAATGCTGCATGTAGTTTGCCTCTTCTGTAATGGTGCTCTATCACATAACTGGTAACCTATAACATGGGATCTGGTAAATTGATCATGAACGCCATTGCAGAACAATCAACATGCTTCTACAAAATTGATACAATTAACGGGTTGACTGATGTTTTTGGTTAACTATAGCTTGGTGAAGAACATGGTTCTACCTCTACGCAAGCACTTAATGAATTTGCTTTATCATTCTTTACAACTGTTTGAGTTTGTAACAGTCAATTTGCGTACTACTGGATTGTGGATTGTGTGAATGTACATGACCATTAGTCCCCGGCGGGACATCTGATAAAATTGGAATGATAAAATTGGAATGATACAGAGTGTGCATGACCATTAAACTGTGATCTGGCTTATGTTGGTGTGCTTATGGTGCGAGATAGTTTTACAATGTCAGTAAATGAGATCCTGATTCGGAGGATGACAAGTTTTTTGTTCGTTTGAAGATTGACCTTTTGTGTGTTGTCTGTCAGTATAGTGTACTTGAGGTTTCTATTATTTCTTTCTATTGTTAAGAAATAATTGAAATGATTAAATTTGCTTTAACCCAACACTTTAAGCTTTTGACATTAGTGATGATTAAACTTCTTCTCCATTTAAATGATATGTTCACAACTTCACATGTTAGCTCCTTTAATTAAAAGAACGCTCGAGTCTACACGAGGGTGATTATTAAGAAATAATTCAAAATGACGATAACTCCCATTATTATCTGAACTCCAGGTTTGCTATTATGGGATTGGTGACAAACTACCTAGGTCCTGCTCGACCGGGAACTCAGAGTTGAAACTCTATCTCATTGACCGTTCAGGTATTATGAGATTTGAGCAATCGATAGTTTTTTCTATAGTGAATTTGAAGGGAAGTCCAAAATACCATTGAACTTGATATCTCTACCCTTCTACAAGCTCTGTACTGACTGAATTCTCTTGCCACTACTGAATTAGTTTTTCCTAGTTTTTCTCAGTAATATTCTTGTTTAAATCTAGCTGCAATAATTCAGAGACTGCACTGTCAGAAAACTAGTTATTTTATTCAGTCCATAGCACTGTCATATTATAGAAGTAATCAGAAAAACGATAAGAACAATAATGCAAAGCACAATGCTATCTGATGAAAATTTGTACATTATTTTTAGGGTTAATATCTTAATACCCTCCTCAATTTTACCTAAAATCAGTTATCCCCTTTATTTATAACTTTATCATATTCTCTATTGGTATCTAAACTTTCTCCATCAATAAAAAAAAACCTCTTGGTCCAAACTCCCGTGAAATTTCTGTTAAAATGGTCACGTACGTGTCACGTGAGATTTTTCTCCCAAAAATACCCCGTCTTCAACAGCAGCTGTGATCTTGAGCGTACCCACAATCTCCGGCTTCATTTCATTTTCACCTTCAAATATCGGGTTTCAGCAGCTAGGGCATGAGATTCAGCTAGATTGGGGTATACATTGAAGTTAGACATTAGCGGGGCAGCAGAATGAAAATGGTAAGAGGGATTCAATCATCTTTGCCAAAAAATTGAGAGTACATGAGAGATAAACATAAGATAGTTATGAAAGATGTGAGACAGGCAGGAGGGATTTGGAAATGAGGCCCGTGCTTCTGTCAAGTGAGACATACAGGAGGGATTGCATAATATAGTATGATTTCTTTCAATAAATGTACTAAAAATATTATTATATCTTTGAAAAAAAGTTAGGAGGTTTGGTGCACCTGATTTTGGTAACCAAGAAATGTAATCTTCGAGGCAAACAAGAAGAGAAATCAACTTCGTCGTTTGATATATTACGAAGATGATTTGTTTTTTGGGGGGAAATTTCATCAAAAGAAAGATGATCAAACTAAACATTAGTTACAAAAAATTATGGGGATGACAAAATGAAAATCATTCTTTAATATGTGAATACTTTTTCTTATCAGTAAAAAAATAAATACTATTCGCAAAAAAAAAATGAAACAGATGCAGCCTAAAAGCTTCTAAACAAGAGAGTAGCGAGCAAAGATTCCATCCAGGACTTCTCTTAGTCACAACCCACAAGCCGAACCTGAAACCACTCTACCAGAATTTTAAGAAAAACCAAAAGGAACTTTAGGTGAATTGTTATTCAACCCTCTAGATCAAACTTAAATAAAAATTAAAAAAGTAAATATGATGTGATGTGACTTTTTCATTATCTTTATAATTTTTTTTAAAATTATATCTTATCATTTTTTTAAAAAACAGGTATGATGTAACATGATCTCTCATATTTGTCACAATAAGAGAGAATCTAAGTTTGTAAGTCTAATCCGTCAAAAGTTCTCCCATTCCGTTCCCTCCGTATGGACCAAAAAAGGCTAAGGGAATAACGTCCCATAATCTCGGATTGAAAGAGGAGATTCGAGCATTTCTCCAACAAAAAGCGAACCCCGACATGGTACTAGGCATAACCCACTGCAAATGAAACTCGTCGAAGATAAAGCCCCACAAAAAATGACTAAACAACAATACAAAAAATATGATCATTAGACTCCCTTACGATGCACAGACAAATGCCGGGTCTACAACTCCAGGGTCGAGGTTATGAGCGTAGAGCTTATTTTGAGCATACTTAAACTCACCCAATTCAACACCTCAAACCCAATAATCCATATTGAAGTGGACTTCAATTAGGAGAATTGCATCGGTTGGTTTCAAGTACCATGTCTCTTAATTTAGTTGCCAATGTCCAATACCTTCAATTTATACCCAATCTAGCTGAATCTTCTTGCTCTAGCTGCTGAAACCCACCGATTTTTGAAGGTGAAATGACTCTGGAGATCGTGGCTGCTGGAGGTTGAGGACGAGTAGGAGAAAAAGTGGTCATATGTCATGCATCTGACCACTTTAAAAGCATTTTCACGGGAGTTTGATTGGAGGTGTTTTTGATTCACGAGGAAAATTTTTTAGGTACCAGTAGTTAAAAGGGTAATTGATTTTGGATCAAAGTTCATAGTTACTATGAGATTAACCATTCTTTTTAAAACGGCATACACAAATTAATCGGTTTACCTCATTATCAATTTATAAGAGATTCAGATCTTCTCCAATTGCATAAAACTTGAGAGGGATATGTTTATCTAATCACAGTCATCGAATAGGAAAGGTGGAAGGCCTATCTTCTAAAATATGCCAAACCCAATGTTACAGATACAGTTTTTGAAAGAAGGATTAAGATTCCTTTCGTTAGGTTGCTACTGGAACAAGATAGAAGGATTAGGTCCCTCTGCAGCTTCTATTGCATTGCAATCAGGGGCACGTTGCGTCGATGTTATTTTTTATCCGTTTGTGATTAGATGACAGACATCCATCAACAGTTTTAGGAAGCAACTTATGACGATCAGAATCTCATAGAAAATGTAGAGTTAGTTGTAGGATCGTGTAATTATCCAAAAGTGGGCGAATTGGGTGTTTTGTGTTAATACGTGGCATGCAATTTTATTAAAAAATTATAATAGCAACAAGCAACTAAATACAGATGAACAATTAACTATGGAATGTAAAAGTAAAGCGATAAAGGAACAGAGAAAGAACACAATAAAATTTTATGTGGTTCAGTACTCCCATGTCCACGTTCCAAGTCACCTCCTTAAAGAATCTACTAGAATCACGACATTCTTCACGGTTGAAGATCAAACCTCATATACAATTGATTTGATAGTACCAATCACACCTAGTTACAACCTCAATAATTCACAAGAACATAAGAACAACTCTCTCACTTAGAGTAGATATACAATTATGCTCACAAAATCAACTACACTCAAAACACTAAGATGAAGAATTATATGGCTCAAGGAAAGTAAAGTTTTTCGTAGAATTTTCTCAATGGAATTGTGCTCACTTATTGTATCTTTAGGCTCCAAGAAGACACTCTATTTATAGACCAAGAAAAAATAGATGTTGGTGCAAATTGTGAGGAGCAGACATTCGCTATACAATAGAGGTTGTTTGGTGAACTGTTTATTTTCAAAGATTTTATGAAAAATTCCATTTTTGAGGAGATTTTCGTAGATTTCACGGAAAATTCCATTTTTAGTTTATACGCTTTAAAACTTCATCCGTTGATACAGTAGCGGACGTCCGATCTTGATAGAGACGAACGAATTTGTGCAGTTAAATGTTTTACCGTGGTAAAAAGCATTTTGGCCAAAATTATCATTTAAGAAATATTTTTTAGACTTATTTTATCTAACCCATGAGCCATATGATTTATCATCTTAATAATTTTAGCTCCTACAAAAAAAAGTATCTTCTAAGTCTTCATGATTCTTCAGATATCTTCACGCCTCTTCATTGTAATCTTCAATACGCGTAATACAACATAAGAGACACATAAACTCTTACACACAACATTAATACTTAACGATATTTTGTGATCATAAAAAATTAGATTATTAACTCAAACTATGAACAATCCTCCTTTTTTATGATCACAAACCATTGTTACTAATATCAATGATAATATCTAAGTGAAAAGCATAAGAGGTCAATAACTCCCCCATTAGCCTAGCCCACCCCGGGTAGATTTATTTTATCTACCATATGAGCCATGCGATCTATCATCTTAATAATTTGAGTTCTTATAAAAAAATTTATCTTCTAAGTCTTTATGATTCTTTATATATCTCCACGCCTCTTCATATGTAATCTTCAGTACACTTAATATTGCATAAAAGACATAGAAACTCTTGCACACAACACGTTAGTACTTAACAATGTTTTGTGATCATCAAATTTAGATTAGTAACTCAAAGAGTCAACAATCTCCCTCTTTTTTATGATGATGACAAACTATTGTTACTAATATCAATGATAATATCCAAGTTAATGCATAAAAGGTCATTAGCTTCGCCTTACTATAACTCCCCTTAAATTAGTTCCCCTTTAATTCAATGTCTGTCCCCCTTTGACATCGTCAAAATAATAACAGAAAAAAATCCAAACTGAAATAGTTAACAGTCTAAGAATAGTTTACAATATTTCGTCAAAGTAGTTTAAAAACAAGTAGACTACAGAATCCATCAAACTCAGAAACATAATCCATCAAACTATAATAAAAGTAAAAAATAAAATTTATCAAAATATCTAATAGATCAAGTAGACTAAATTTATACATCAGGAGGAGATTGAGGGAAGTAACGATGAAAATAGGTCATAACGGACTCGTATTGAGTTTGCTGTTGCTGGAGCAAGTTGTTGTAATTGTGCTCATGTTGAAGTTGAAGCGCTTGATGAATGACAAAGTGAATCGATTCGAGCTTTTGTAGTGTCTAACCTTTTATAGACACCTTGAAGAGTGTATTCTTGATTTTCGAACATTCTTTCACCATGAGAGACAATATTTTCATTCTCAACTGTTCTTTCTTCATGTATTTCTTGAGGAACATTTTCTCGTTGTCTCCTAGTTGGTGCTCTCCCCTAATTTCCCTCATTACCGGCTGTAAGCTTCATATGTATTATTGGTTTCCTTTGTGTATGTGTCATAGGAATCCATTTCAACAAAAGACTCGTCCTTTAATTTTACTTAAAAAAGTGTTGAAACACTTTGGTTAACCATATGCCATATAGCAATGAAGCTTTGGAGGAAGACAATACTTCTATCATATAGAACATCATGATGTAAGTCAAGTCAACGTGTTGTCCTCGTAAATTCGTATAGAGAAGAAACACATCCATATAACCCACCGGATCCCTATGTCCCTTACGAGGCAAAAACATTTAGGATATCATGTGATGGAGAATTTAGGCCGTAACTGTGAGTTGTTTGTTCATGGGTCTTAAACCGTGGTTGACTACATCTTATCCACAAAGTATTCTATGATTTCTATGAGATCAACATCATCTATTATAGCCCATACCAAGGTATTAAAATACATGGTTCCATCATATGGAATATCTAAGATTCTACCCAATGAGCACCCATAATTGGTTATGTGTATCCCCGTCACATATGATTTCAAAATTAATGGATACCTAGTGAATGAAAAATTCTAATAGAACAACCTAACATGTCTAGGATACATTCTAAATTTTAGTGTCAAGACACTTCCAACCCATTCTACATAGGAAAGGAACTACCTCCATTCCATCAAAATCCCTAATATTGATATTTCTTCCCATTACAATATTCCTATTCTCATACTTATGAAAAATTTCACTAGTTTCATCATCAGTAAAAAGATTCTCATCATACCTTTACTCTTATTCAGCGGGGGATGATTCTCTAACACTTTTCCCTTTTGATGCCCTAGAAGATCTTGAGGAACAAGCCTTAGGAGCCATAGAGAACTGAGATATTTGGAGTAGATGAGGAAATTTTAGGGAATTGAAGAGGATTGGAATATATTTGTTGAAGAAATTTTGATTTGAGAAGTTGGTTTTTTCAGAATATAGAGGTTAGGGTTTTGAGAGAAAGGGAAAAGGGGGAAAGTTGATAAAAGAATGGTGAAAAACCTCATTTTTAACACGAGGTGAATTTTGGTCTGTGATAGAGCAGTCGACCGCTGGTCATCGATAGATCGTCCGCTCTTGGCAGAGAAGCCATTAGTTTTCACATTTTATAGGAACATGATCGAAATGTAGTCCAAAGTCTCTTAAGATTTGTTTCATCCTTAGAAATTGTGACAACAACTACTAGCAGAGATATATTCAGCCTCAGTTGTGGACAATGCTACAAAGTTTTGCTTTTTACTAAGCCACGACACTAGGGATTTACCTAAGAATTGACAAAAATTATTAGTGCCTTTTCGATCTAGCATGCTTCCTACATAATCCGCATCCGAATAAAAAACTATATTCATAGAAGATTCTTTTGAATACCAAAGGCCTAAAGAAGATGTGCCACTTAAATATTTGAAAATCCTTTTTAATGAATTTAAGTTGGATTCTCCCATGAGACTCATCTCGAACTCTTGTTGCATCATTCTTAAAAATTCCTCACACAAAGAATCATTAGTAGATCTAAAAGCAGTATCATCAACATAAGTTAGTGCAGTCAACATATCAGATTCTTTAATTTTGACAAATAGAGTGGTATCAATATTTCCCACGCTAAAATTATGGTCAGGTAAGAATTTACCTAGTCGCTCATACCATTCTCTAGAAGCTTATTTGAGACCATAAATAACCTATTTAAGTCTATCCACACGATTAAGATATTGAACACTTTGAAAATCAGAAGGTTGCTCGACATTGGCTTCCTCTTTTATGTATCCATTTAAAAATGTACTTTTTACATCCATTTGATATGAAGTAAATTTTTATAACATGAAAATGCAAGCAACATTCTTATTGAATAAAATCTAGCAAAGGCTCGAAATGTTTCATCAAAATCATTTACTTCTTCTTGATTATAACTTTTTGCATCCAACCTAGTTATTTTTCTAGTTACTGTTTCATTTTCATCTACCTTATTTCTAAAAAACCCATTTGCTGTCAATTACTTGATAATCTGAGAGCCTAGGGACAAGATCTTAAACCTCATTTCTCTCAAATTGATTTCACTCTTCTTACATAGTAAGAATCCAATATTCATCATTTTTGCTTCACTAAAATTTTTGGGTTCAAAAGTTGAAACGAAAGCAATATTACCTATAGAATCTCGTAGTAGAGATTGAGTTTGAATACCACTTTCAATGTTCCTAAAATAAGCTTATTTGGATGATTTTTATTGTTTTTCCACTCTTTTGAAAGTGGTTGATCATTTTCCTTATTCTCTTCTAAAGTTGACTCCTTGTTCAGCAAATTTTGTATTTCTTCTATATCATTAAAATTTCTAGAAATTTCCTTAGTAGTAGCACATTCAAATTCATCAAATACTACATGCATATAAGCCATTTTCACTTAACATAGATCTTGCCATTTCTTGTAGGGTACGGTTCTTCCTCTCAACAACTCTATTTGTTGTGGAGTTCGAGGTGTATAAAAAATATGATCAAAAAAAATTTCTACATAAAACTTTTCAAACGTTTCATTTTCAAATTCACCATCGTGATCAGTTCAAATTTTTAAAATAAGAAAATATTTTTCATTTTGAACTTTGTTTGCAAATTTTGAAAAGCTCTTAATTGCTTCATTTTTGTGTTTAAAAAACATAGCCCAAGTAAAAATTGTATAGTCATCCACAATGATGAAGGCATAATTATATCCACTCAAGCTTGTAAAGGTCGTGTGGTGGAAATCAAAAGTACTACTCGTACTTTTTCTATCCTCCAAACTCTTAGAAAAATGTTTTAGAATAACTAATTCAATCCAGATAATCACATTTTAGATAATATCGACCAAATTTATATAAATAAAAATTCTTTTAATAACTTGTAAGCATGATTTTTTGGACAAGTTCGAAAGCAAGCACATACACTAAACATGATATCGGGTCCACTATCAGTTAAAAAAGTAGAGTTCCAACAATACCTTGATATTTCTTTATATCAACATCTTTACCATTTTCATCCTTGTCTAGTTTTGTGGTGATACTTTTGGAAGAATTACTAGCCTCACATTTTCCATGCCAAATGTTTTGAGCAGATCTTTGTTGTATTTTTATTAGTTTATGAAATCTCACGCTTTATTTGGTTGATTTGCATTCCAAGAATGAAGATCAATTCTCCTTTCATGCTCATTTCAAACTTCTTCCTCATAGAGTTTGCAAAACTCTTTCTCAAAGATTCGCCAGTGATATTAAAAATTTATATCATCTACATATATTTGGACAATTAAGATATCATTACCTTTTGATATGTTGAAGAAGGGTGTTATCTATTTTTCTCATGTTAACACTGTCATCAATAAGAATTTTACTCAGCCTTTTATATCAAGCTTTAGGAGCTTGTTTAGTCCGTAGAGAGTATTCTTAAGTTTATACACATGATTTGAAAATTTGAACTTTGAAAAGACGGGAGGTTGTTCGACATAAACTTTCTCCATTATTTATCCATTTAAAAATACATTTTTGACATCCATTTTATATAAAAACAAAATTTTTGAAACATGCAAAGGCTGATAGCATTCTTATTGGCTTAAGTCTAGCAACGGGAAGGAATGTTTGCTCATAATATGGCAGCATAATATGAGGTGAATTGGGTGATCGTATTCAAATTGTAGGATCAATATGATAGTCAAGGAAGGAGTGAATTTGATGATCATGTTCAACTAAAAGCTTTTCACACTCAAGTATAAAATTAAGGTTCAAGAATTAAATCTAAATTTTCACAAGTTGAATAATTGAAAAGATGAATCAATAAGGAATAGATAAAAGCATCATAGCAAAATGAATTGAATATATAGTGCCAAAACTTAAAACGCTTAAGTAAAGAATGCTTGCGTTAATGTAAATGTGAAAAATGTAAACCAAGCAAATAAGTTAAATTGCGGAAACTTTAAGTGCAGAAATTAAGTGCGAAAAATAAATAACAAAAGTAAAATGAGAAGAAGGGAAGAAGATAAACAAATAATATTTTACGTGGTTCAGGATGTCCGTTCCCTACGTCCACGCTCCAAAGCTTTCCTTGGAGATTTGCAATCCCATGATCTTCTTATAAGTGAAGGTCAAACTTTACAAACTCAATTTCTTATCGGTGTCAATTAAATCTCACTCTCTCAAAGAGTAGAATCTCTAATCTAAACTTACAAAAAATATTATCTCGCTCACTCAAGAAATTCACAACTATATAACTCAAAATATTATGGGAGATTTAGGAGAGTTTTGGAAGAAACTTGGGAGCAAGTCTCTTGGATGTGGATTGAGTTTTGTGAAGAGAAATTAAATGTATTTATAGAGAATATGAGAGGTTAGGGTTTTAGAAGGAAAACAAAATAATTTGAACCAAAACACAAGAAACGACATTCCATCCATAACAAGAAGGATAAAATTTATTGACAAAAAATGCATAAATAAAATACTTATACCCAAAATAACACAAAATTTGGTCAAAACTATTTGGGTAAACTTTCTCTCTCTTTCTCTAATTTAAATTGTAAGCTACTTTTGTGATTTGTTACTATCTCCATTTTATGTTTATTATGTAAGAGAGGGTATGTTTTTAGTTGTTGGGTTTTTATAGATAAGACTTAATTTACGGATAGGTATCCGACAATAAATTGAGATTATTAAGAGCAAATAATTTGACTAAGATCCCAATAAAAAATGACATGGAATAAGATATCTTCATGATCTTTAATCTTCGTACTTTGTGGTAATTTTTAAATAGTTTCTACATACTTGACTATATTCATTAGTAACTTCAATTTTTTTGTATCGTTAAAACTATCTTATAGGCATATTGGGCTAACAGAGCCACCAGATCTCCAATCTGTTCGCTTGTCTCATTTCCCAGATATTTTGAGTTGCAGGTGGTAAAGCGGTGGGGTTACCCTTTTTGAAGCTTTAACAAAGTCTTTTCCTGTTGATATGGTGTTTTGGGTACTCAATTTTTAAGCTTGCTAGATTTCTGAATCTGATTCTAACGTAGGGTTCGTGTGTGGGTGGTTTCTGTAGCTAGAATTTGTGGCTGGCATGGTATTAAATTGTAGTCATGATTTTTGCCGTTTCACGATCACGGTGTCACAAAAATTTAATGTAACAGCTGTTACATACTGGGTCTCAGAAATCGCAGTTGTAAATCTTTTTGCTAAAATGCAAATCACACACTACATAATTACGGCTGTGATTTCTTTTGCTAAAATGCAAATCATACTCCAATAGTTTGCATAATTGGTAAAACATAACCATGCCTTTTTATATTTTTATACCATGTATTTGAGAAACTTAAAAAAAAAACATCCCGATACATAAAATTGTTTAAATTAACTGTCAATGAGACCTTTGTTTAAACTCCATCCATTTTCCTATCATTTTCACTCATTCTTTCTTCATCAAACAACTGCCCTCCATTTTTTAATCATATATAAACCGCTCAATCAATTTCCTGCATTCTCTCTCTAACATCATGCTTTGTTCTCAGATCTGTCAATAATAATTAAAAGCTCCAGGTCAACTTTTAGATTCTGTATCCAATAAGAATTCAAAGATTGGTTCTAATCACACATTTTATTTGTGGTTTTGCATCTTTTGTACTTGACAAAAAAACTTCAAAAATTACTTTTAATGACATTTTAGAATATTTTTCTTTCAGGATTCGTATATGGAATAAGAAAATATTCATTATGATTTTTTTTGCATATGTATGTTCCTAGCCTATCTAAATGTCTAATCTACACTTCATTTCTAAATTTAGCTTATCGACACCTCAAGCCCACGTTCCACTGCTTTTTTCTTAAATCAGTGATATATTTTCTTCACTTACCCTTCTTATGCTTTCAAAATAAGCGTTCCATCATATGCCAACATGTGCCCACAGTCCACTACGGTTATCTCAGAGACCAATTTTGAAGACTTCAAGATCAATCTTAAACACATCAAGACCAATCTTGAAGATATCAATACCATTCTTGATGATCTCAAGACCAATCTTGAAGATTTCAAGAATAACTTGTAATAGGAGAAAATATATCATTGGTATTGCAGACCGATCTTGAGACCAATCTTGAAGACTTCAAAAATAATCTTAAAGTCTTCCAGAATCAAGACCAATCTTGAAATTTTCAAGACTAATCTTGAATTCACTCTTGAAAACTTCAAGATCAAACTTTAAGTCTTCAAAACCAATCTTGAAGATAAGACCAATATTGAAGATCAAATTTAAAGTCTTCAAGACCAATTTTGAGTATCAATCTTAAAGACTTCAAGACTAATCTTGGAGACTTGAAAACCAATCTACGAAAATTCTCAATATCAGTTTTTACTTGAAGATTTCAAGTGGATTCTTAACGTCTCCAAGGCCAAACTTGAATATTTTAAGAACAATTTTGAAGACTTCAAAACTGGGTGGCTCCCTATACTAGGAAAATTTTAAGTATCAAATTTTTCTTAAATACTTCAAGTGAATTCTTAAACTTTTCAAGATTGGTATTAAAGAGTTCAAGATTGGACTTTAATATTGGTCTTGAAGTTTCGAAGATTGGTTTTGAAATCTTTAAGATTGGTTTTGAAGTCTTTAAGATTGGTCTTGAAGTCTTTTAAGATTGGTCTTGAAGTCTTTCAAGATTGGTCTTGAAGACTTCAAGACTGATTTTCAAGATCAATTTTGAAGACTTTAAAATTGGTCTTCAAGATTTGTATTGAAGTATTCAAGATTAGTTTTCAAGATTAGTCTCGAAGTCTTCTAGATTGGTCTTGAAGGATTCAAGACTGATCTTTAAGATTTATTTTGAAGGATTCAAGACTGGTCTTCAAGATTGGTGTTAGAGATTGGTCTTGAAGTCTTCAAGATTAGTTTTAAAGACTTTTATATTGGTCTTCAAGATTGGTCTTCAAGACTTTAAGATTGGTCTTTAAGATTAGTCTTGAAAACGTTAAGATTGGTTTCAGTATTGGTCTTGAGTCTCTAATATTGGTCTTGAAGTATTCATGATTCGCATTGAATTCTTCAATATCAACCTTGAAGACTTCAAGATTGTTTGCAATATGGGTCTTGAGTCTCTAAGATTGGTCTTGAGTCTCCAAGATTGATATTGAAGTCTTCAAGATTAGTCTTGAGTCTTCAAGATTGGTCTTGAAGCCTTCAAGATTGGTCTTGAAGCCTTCAAGATTGGTCTTGAAGACTTCATGATTGGCTTTCAAGATTGATATTGAAGAATTTAATACCAATCATGAAGACTTCAAGTTCAATCTTGAAGGCTTCTCTATACCTGAAAAGTTCATAGTATCCATTTTTTCTTAAAGAATTCATAAGAAATTTTGAAGTTTTCAAGACCAATCTTGAATTTTTGAAGACTTCAAGACTAGTAGCTTTATGTACTATGAAACTTTTCAATGTTAATTTCGAGTCTTCAAGTTCAATCTTGAAGTTTTCAATATTAGTCTTCAATTTTGGTCTTCAAGCCCTCAAAATTGGCCTTAGAGTCTTTAAAATAGTTTTCAAGATTAATTTTGAAAATTTTAAGATTGGTTTTCAAGATTAGTCTTGAATACTACAACTAAAACAATAAATATTTTTATAGATTTTTATGTAGGTGAAATGATTACAATCTATGTTGGATTGTTACTGCAATTTTTTTATTATTGTAATAGTTGTTTGCTAATTATACAATTTTAATATAATAATTGTGCCTTTGGGTTTTTAGTAGATTGTGGGTTTAGAGTGTAGAATAAACAAAATTTAAAGATGAATTTATTTTAGGCATTTGATCAGCCTGGGCCTACATAGGCAAAAGACCCCTATTAATTAACCGAAGGTTACTTTTTTAATTTAACCAATGAGGACTTGGTTTCTACAAATTTGAACAACAGATTAGTAGGAATATGAAAGGAGAAAGCTTTTGACAACAATATTAGTCTAAATAACATAATTTAGTTCAAAGCATTAAATTCTTATTGAAAACATATTAGTTGGAAAGCTTGCTCCTTTCCCAAAATTCTGAGCTGAAATTCATTTTCTCACTATTTTCCTGAGAGAAACTTTTTCTAGGAAAAGTTAATTTTATTTTCATTACTTTCAGAGAAGCAAAAGGCCATGAGTCCAAGATTAGTCTTCGAGACAGGAATTCAAGATTGATTTTTTTAAGACTTCAAGATTGATCTTTATTTTTTTTTTGTTATAGAAGGATTAGTTCCTAACTCATAAGCAATTCACTTTGGTTCTTCTTCATGACGCTCGATGAGCTTTGTCCTCCTTTCCATGTTTGGCTATGACCATCAAACCAAGAATACGCTCAATAAAGAAATGTGTTGCTTTACCTGCATTCTACTAAACTTTTCTGCTCACCTTCCTTTCAAAAGAAGAAAATTCTCGAGCACCTACATAAGCAATTATCTGCAAGACTCACAGTTGCTGAAGAGATGGGTGCTCGAAGAAGAATAAGGATTGATGGAATTGAGGTCTAAAAATAGAATAATAGAGCTCATATAAGTTGTAAGATTGGTGGAAATTTATTTGCTGAAGCCCACATGGAATGAAGAAGAATGAGCGAAAACTGTGAGAACATGGGTGGAGTTTAAACGGAGGTGTCATTGGCCACTAATTTTAATACTTTTATGCAAGGAAAAAGGGTGTTTGTTATTGTTTTTCAAAATACATGGGTATAAAAACAAGAAAAAAAATCGTAATGATATACTTTACCAATTACACAAACTACTGGGTGTGAATTGTGATCAGGGGCGTTTTTTCCACAGACCAGGTGTCGCGTGCCCCTGACTTTTTTTGTTTTGTGCATCTATTAAATATATATATANGACTCTTTTTTTATTTTCGCTATTCTTTAATTTCTATATGGATTAGTGTGTTCTTCACAAGTACTTGTTTTGATCAGGATCTCATTTAGTAAGTGTATTAATATTTAATTATTTTACATGTTTGATTTTTTATTAATATATTATATTAGTTAATTTTTTGTATTGATTTTGTTTAGAAATTAAAGAAAAATATTGAACATATACCCGCCAAGGTTATCAAAGTAGCAAGCATATACAACTATGAACTATAAACTTTAATTATTATGCTCGTTCATTTTCATTTGAATTATTTTATTAAATTCATAATTACTATTTTCGTTTATGATTTTGTTTACTTTATTTCTTATTGTTCTTCACTTTATAAGCATAAATAAAATAATAAAATTAGTTTTTGCTTCTAAGATCCTGAAACATAAATGGAAATATATTTTAAAAGAAAATCGACACTAGAACTGTTTTTGCCAACAGAGAAAAAAATTGCTAGTTCTGAAATTTCGTTTGAAGAAATCAATTTTGCAGAACTCCAAACGGATCCCGGTATTCGAAGTTCGAGATCGAGTTTGAAGAGCATATTTATAAAAAGGTTCATTATCAACCTTGGAATCACGATTTTCCTCTAAAACAATTTTGGCTAAAGTCAAGACAGTTTAATCTAGTTTGGTTCAATGAATGCGCAAATTGGTTAGACTACATTATATCCAAATATATTGCATTTTGTTTATGTTGTTATCCATTCAAGCCCGAAGTTGGAGAACAAGCAAGATGTGACTCTTCTGTTTGTGAAAGATTTTCAAATTAGAAGAAGAAAGAGAAATTACAAATTCACGTTGGAGGTTTTAATAGCGCTTATAACCAAGCTTGGGTTTAATGTGAAAGTCTATTAAATCAAAAGGAGCATATTGATACACGTTTTATAATAATCATTTAGACCAAGCTTGGAGTGAATATCGAACTCGATTATATAAGTCGATTGATTATATCTAGTTTCTTTTACGACAAGGGTTTCCATTTCATGGGCGTGACGAATCTGAAGATTCAAAAAACCAATGAATTTTTCTCGAGATTTTATGATGGTTATGTGATCATAATAATGATATACAAGTTTTTTCTTAGAGAAACCACCAGCACCCTGAAACCCCGACCATCGATAGTTCACTGGAATTATAAATGGCGGAAGCGGCAGCACTATGGTGTTAGGGTGTCTTCTAAGGAGATAGCTTGAATAGGGAGTTGGGTTAATGGGCTTTGCATTATGATAAACCGAAATGTATTTAATAGAAAAGCTGAGAGTAAGCCTAGAAGTTTTAAGAACTGTTGGATAATTCCTCAAATATTTATCCTTTCCATGGCCCTCAAATGCAAAATAGGGAAAAGTGCAGAAAAATAGAGTGCCTTTTAAGAAGAGAAAAGAAATAAATATTAAATACAGATAAGATCAAATACTGAATAACATCATTTATCGCTCCAATGCTTAAATTACAAGGATTTTTATCTAAACTAGATCCCTAAAAAATTCATTTTATTAAAACTAACCACGAGCCTAATTTTCGCTAAAATAGACCCTGGCCCACCTTTTCCTTAATTTTTCTTTCCTTCGCCCCCTCATACCCTTCTTATACCCATCCAATCAAATGTCAAATTATTCTTGAACCCTTCTTTACTCTCTTTTTTCACCTACTCTCTCTCCTATTTATCTAAAATAAAAACAGTGAGCCTCACTTTGCCCCCTCCATCAATAGCTATTTCTTCAACTCCATCTTCATTCTCTTTCTTCACCTCCTCTATCTTTTTCACTTCCTCTAATAAAAAAATTTCAGTGATAGAAATGGGTATTTAGGTGAAAAGTAGATATTTTGTTGGAAGACTTGTAAAAAATCGATGAGAAAAAATGGGTATTTCGTTGGAAGACTTGAAAAAGGTTCCAATGATAAAAAAATGGGTATATTATGTAAAAAATAGATATTTCGTTGGAAAGCTTGAAATTTTTTTTGATGAGAAACAATGGGTATTTAAGGAGAAAAAAATGGGTATTTCGTTGGAGGACTTGAAATTTTTTTCAAGCGAATCCTTCTTGTAGTTTACATGATGATTACAGGGGCATGATGATTACAAGGTGTCCCTGTAATCATCTTGTAGTCTACATGATAATTACAAGATGTCCCTGTAATCTTCTTGTAACCGTGTAGTCTACATGATGGTTACAAGATGTACATGTAATCATCTTGTAGTCTATAACTGGAAGCCAAGAAATTAACTTCTTTTTTAACCTTGGATCCTATAAAGCGTAGTTAGTTTGTTGTTATTGCTTATAATGGTTTTCTAGATGCTAGCATTTTAAAAATTAATGAACTCTCTGTTGCTATTTTTTTGAATGAATGATGACCTCCAAAATTTGGATCTGTTAAAGTGAACCGTGATGCACCTTTGAATGATAAATTGAAGGAAATGGCTATTGGCGTTATTGCTAGAGATGAGAAGGGTGGGATGTTGAGATTTTGAAGAAAAGAAAATGAAGGACTCTTGTATGAACCATCTTGAGATGCTGGTTGTTTAGTAGAGTTAGGAGAGAGCAAGATGTAAATGGTGGAAGGTGGAAATTGAATCTAACGCAAAATTGGTCATTGACTGGTTGAAGGGTGATTATTTTGGGGATTTCAGGGTAGCTAACCTCACTACTGAGGTTAGGAAGAAACTAAATCAGGCTAGCTGAACAGGAATAACTCTCCGTATTCAGCCACATCAGCGGAGAAGAAAAATAATTAAAGCAAGTACATAAAAGCATTATGGGAATAGTTGAATTTGCCATGTTGGCAGATCTGAAGGTACTCGCCTAACCAAGGTAGCTGAAGTATAAAAGTCGCATAGGAAGTCACGAAAGTCAGAGAAGCCAATCGAGGGAATCATCACCTTGGAATCACTACGATCATTAGATTCGCCATACTACGCCAAATGATTTGAATGCAAAAATTTGTTAATAATGATAAGCAAGATGTACATGCAAAGTTTGATATGACACGTGGTAAGATCCAGACCAAAGACACCATCGAGGAGAAGATAGAGCGAGAACCGTAGGATCAACTAGGCGATTATGAAGAATAGACCAATCAGACAAAAGTATGTCGATTGTCGACGTGGCAATCCAAAGAAAAGTTAATCATGACCATTGGATTGGTCAGACGGTCAATATTTACTAAGTTGTTAATGCTGATAAGCTAGATCTCAGGGAATATTCTGTTGATCCTATTTATAGATAGAATTAGATAAGCTGTATCATATTTTATGTAATCGATTGAAAGCCTATAAATAAAGGCAAGATTTAATTTCAAACACAATACAACAACCCTCAACACCCATGAGAAACAAGCTAACTATGCAGTTTGCATTAGCCTTGTAAACCCTTTCTCCATAATAAAATACTATCAAAATCTCCACGTGATTTTTCTTCCCTTTAAGGGTTTTCCACGTAAATCATGGTGCTGTTATCTCTCATTCTCTCTCTTAATTATTTTCTATATTTTCATATTATGATGTAGGAAATTCATAATCAATTCTCAAAACCGTGAAATTTTTCTTTTACATTTGGTGCTTCATTAAGAGTTGAAAAAAAACTCAAGAAATCCCTCCCTCAAATGCTCAAAACGAAATGAAACGCGATTCTAACAACGGAAGTAGAAGAAGAAGCATATGCGAAAATAGTAACAAAAATGACTATGGAACCGAAAAAGGGCGAAGAACAGATGTGAAGCTACATAAGAAATTATTAAGGAGAGTCAATGCGTCAGAATAGAAATTGAAGTGCAAGAGCAGACCCCCAGCGAGAACAGAAATCAAACTGTAAGAGCAGACCCCCGACGAGAACAGGAATTGAAGCATAAGAGCAGACCCCCAGCGAGAATAGAAATCAAAGAGTCAAAGCAGACCCCTAGCAAGAACAGAAATTAAAGCGTCGAAGCAGACCCTTAGCGAGAACAACAATCGAAGCGTAAGAGTAGATCCCTAGCGAGAACAGAAATCTAAGCGTAAGAGCAGACTCCTAGCGAGAACAGAAATCGAAGCATAAGAGCAGACCCCCAGCGAGAACAGAAATTGAAAAGTAAGAGCAGACCGCCTAACGAGAACAGAAACTGAAGCGCCATATCAGACTTTTAGCGAGAATGGGAGTTAGGGCGCCAGATCAGACTCTTAGCGAGAATGGGAATTAGGGAGCCAAATCAGACTCTTAGAGATAATGGGAATTAGGACGCCAGATCAGAGCAATGAATGCACCAAATGAAACGCGCTTCTAACAACAGAAGCATAAGAAGAAACATATGCAGAAGTAGTAATGAAAGTGACTACGGAACGAAAAATAGAGTGAAGAACGGTAAATTCACTCATTCGTATTCGATTTGATTTATCTATTTTGTACAATTATTATTTAAAAAAATGGAAAAAAAATTATTATTAACACAATTCGTGGAATTCAATTATGTAAATTCAACAACCACCACGAGTGGTCGATGAAACCCATGAGCTTCCACCCGTCGACTACCAGATGATCGAAGCTCCACCCACGATAGCTAGGCTGAGAGGAACTGAAGCAAAAAAAAGAGAGAGGAAGGAGATCATAAAAGAAATCAATTTGAATGAAGGATGAGTTAAAAAAAATTGAGCGGATAGGAAAAGTTGAGCTCATAAAGCTGAGACCAGAAGAGCTTAGAAGAGCTCAGAAAGCTCATATTAGAAACGCTCATAAAACTTAGACCAGGATAGCTCAGAAGACGCATATCAGAAGAGCTCAGAAAGCTCAGACAAGAAAGCTTATAAAATAAAAAGGCTTCAGAATAGAAAAGTTAAAGCCAAGGCTTTAGAAAAGTCGATGTCAGAGCTACATAAAGGAAAAGTTGAATTTCAGACCAGGGAAACTTCAGCTCTTTAGAAAATAAAAAGAAAAGAAGAAATTTCATAACAAAAATTCGGTTGAAAGGAAAAGAAGAGCAAAGAAGATCACGTTCACTTTAGAACAGGAAAGCTGCCCCTTCATTACAGAACGGGAAAGCCAAAAAGAGAGTCATTCAAATTTTTAGAATGGAAGGCTATGACTTGATAACCCTTCAAATGGACTTTATGAGGAAAATAAAATATGTACAAACAACGAGAACGGAAATATCTTAACAATAGAAGTGACAACGAAAGCGAAAATGGAAATTGAAATGAAAAAAGCTAGAAGAAAAATTACATGGCGAGTCACATAATAAAGATATGGGAGTTTGCTTTATGGGGAATCTTACGGAGTTCAAGTTGGGCTCCAGATAAAAAGTATGGTAGTCATCGTACAGGAAAGTAAACTTAATCACGTATTTTATATTTTAACTGAATTAAATAGACTTATATAGCATATTATATTACGTTAGAAAAATATGGATATCTACTTCTATTGAGTTTTTTATGCTTGCCGAGACTCAGTCCTTCCATTTGAGTTTTTATGCTTGCTATACATCCAGATTCAAGCATTCCAATGAAAATTGTGACCCATAATCTATGGATTGAGATGCAATCCTACCATACGTTCAAGCAAGCAAAATTGAATATTCTAATTTTGTCATGGATTCAAAATCCAAACAAGGAGTTTTTAAAAGATGAGAATCCTCCCATGCATCTAGTTAGAGCAAACAAATACTCTAATCCAAAGATGTGGGCATACCAACAAGAAAAATTCGATGCATAGTTAGGATACCTAAGCAGATGCAAGTAGAAATAAAATAGACCGTGCAAATATCCAGATTCAACATCCGGGGTCAATTTTTCTACAGACATTATTCATCCAAGCTTTATACAGACTAAACTTTTCCAAACTTCCTATCGAGCTAATTTATCGAGGCCCTATATGGAGTCAATTTTCCATGCTTACCAACTTACCCAAGCATCCTATATCCATAGAGTCAAATTGCCCAAGCTCACGAAGACTCATATGGAGTCAACATAGAACAACTCAAGTTTTAAAAATGCACACTCAAAATCATATAAGATTAATCTCCCCAGAATGTACAACGCCAAGTTTATCTTTGTTATATCCAAGCACAAACATCCAAAAATCTAGAATCTAACTCTATCTAGATAGAACACCTAAAAATCTAGAGTCTAACTCAATTTAGACACGTGTTGGTCTTCGCGGCGCGTGCGCGGCAGAAGCGTTGAGGCGCGTGGTATTTTTAAAAATTAAAATTTTAATAAAAATTGAATCTTTTAATAAAACAAAACTTGTGCAATGCCATGATAACTAAATAAAAACAATTATTGATATTTTTTTTCAATCAGTCAGGATCTATTATATATTTATAAGTTAAATCTACAATATATAAGGTTAGGATTCATATACCTCTTATAGTATATACCAACTGTCCTTGTAAAAATCGATCGATCATCCGTTCTCACAAAATCGTTCCAACGATTAGTAGACCCCGATATCCACACTAAAATTTTTTTCAAGTCAATCCTCAATGCACTAGGACATGTGTGGGCACGTAGAATATTATAAGACACATTTTTTGTCTCTAGATGTTCTCAACACATGAGATCTAGAGATTTACTAAGAAGGACTTTAGTGAAACAATTCCCTAAAAGAACGTGATTATTATTTTTTAGAGATTGATTAACGTTTAATCACAGAAGAAAATCTCTTTTGATTGACGAACTGATGATCTGATCAACTGATTATCACATCTGCTTTAAGCTACTAAGGCCATTAGAATAATATCTGTATATACTATTATGGGTCCAATAGAATTTAGCTCATGGGAACAATGTATTTAAACAAGAGTCCTTTATGACTTGTAAAATACTTAATTTCATAATCTAGTGAAGCTGAACGCTTTGCTAAGAGTACATTAACTATATTATGTTGAGTAGCTTACCTTGGTCATTAGGTGGAGTATCTAGTTAATGTACTAGTGAATTTGAAATGCATTGAAAGGACTAATGAGTCTGATTTTCAGCAAAGTATTATCAAATAAAAATCATAACTCATTGCTATTATTTTATACTCGTGCATGTGCAGGACTCGTTAATCATCGTGAGGATTGAGGAAGATGATTAGATGAACTGACGAAGGCAGGAAGGCTCTACCTATGTGAGGTGAGGATTGAGGGAGGAAGACGAAGGTTAGGTCGAAAAACAAAGAACTGTCGAAGGAAATGAACAAATTTGGGGGGAAACAGTAGATTTAGGTTTTTTTAATTTAGGGGTTTAAAACAAAAAAAATTAGGATTAGAAAACTGAAAAAGGGTCTAATACTGAAGTAATTTAGTGGGGTCATAAGTCAAAATTTAGTGGGGTCAAAAATAAAAAATGACCCCACCCTCATTTGAGTGGCTCTACCACTAGGTGCGAGTCCCATGGATCACATCTCAACCTTTCTTGAAGAACTTATTTTCAAATTTTGAATTAAGATATGAATAGGGTTATGTAAGGTGATTCGAAAAGATGAAAGACGCAAAAGTCCAATAGAGGTTATTGAACAATTATCTTCACCTTCATGTATCATGTTTCCCCCAAATTTATCGAACTTAGAATTCAAGTTGGGCATGATTCAACTTTTACCAACCTTTCACGATTTAGAATGTAAGAATCATTACATTCATAGTCGGGAATTTGAAGAGGTGGTGGCCACCATTCACAACCAAGCTAGAACCAAAGATTCTATGCGGCTTAATTTTTTTGCTTTTCCTTAAAGGATAAGGTAAACAGTTGGTTTTATTCTATGCGACCTAAGTTGACCGACACATGGGAAGAAATGACAACTGCATTTTTCAATAAATATTTCACTCACCATAAGACTAATGGTATAAAATGATAAATCGCAAGCTTCACCCAAAAAGATAGTGAAATGTTGTATCAAGTCTAGGAACAGTTCATGATTTGTAAATCAATGTCCCCATCCGTGAACGCCAATTTGTTGGCGCCTTGTGAGTTATTTTTATGAAGGACTCACCATCCGTGAATGCCAATTTGTTGAAATGATGTGCAATGGGGAATTTCTCCAGAAGGGCCCTGAAGCAGCTTTTGAGTATCTCAACGAGTTAGCCAAAAATGCCCACACATGGAGTGGACCTAGTGCTAGTGAGAGTACAAGTCGATCTAGATCTTCAGAAATCTAGCAACTAAGGGAATATGAGAACCTCAAAGCTCAAATCGAGTCTTTGACAAAATAAGATCAGGCCCTCAAAACTAAGGAAAGTAGAGGAATTCATATGGTCCTAAAGGCAGAATCATAAAAGTCATGTTTTAACTGTGGAGTAGTGGGATATCTAACTAAGGATTACGTTGCTTATAGTGAGATGAGAGGAATTTACAAGGAACAATACAATGCTTTAACAGCATATACACCCTTCTCCAACACATACAATCCTAGCTGGAGAAACCACCCCAATTTCAGTTAGAGAGATCCCAACCAAACATAACAATCAGGAGGACAATGGAGAAATGAGCAGCAACCACAACCACAATTCCTTACTCTACTCCTAAATACAATGCTCAACCACCAAGGACTTCTCTTGAGATCATTTTACATGCAAATGAAAAGCCAGATTTCAAAGCTAACTTGAGCTCTGGCTAGTCATGAACGCATAAAGTTTCCCTCACAAGCTCATTAAAAGGGGCAACACATGGCACAAACTTCTAATGCTGATGGTCAAAATCTTAAAGAAGTAAATGCCATCAATCCTCATAGTGAAAAAGTGTTGGAAGGACCCACAAAAAGTACTACCACTCTGATCACTCCAGTCAAATCCCCTAAGAATAATGAGCCAACCGAACCTCCAGTTAAAATGCCTTTCCCTAAGCTCTCTGTTCTACTCAAAAGGTACTGGAAAGTCAAAATGGGATCTTAGAGCATTTGATACAAGTGCAGATTAATCTTCATTTTCTTCATATAATTAAAAAAGTGCCTGCATATGCCAAAGTTATAAAGGATCAGTGCACTATAAAAAGGAAGCATCATGTGAAGAAGACATTTTTCTTGACAGAATAAGTGCAATGATCGAACAGAAGACACTGTCAAATTACAAAGATCCTGGTTGTCCCACGATGTCTTATCACATTAGGACTCATGAAGTCAGCCAAGCTTTGCTTGACCTTGGTGCGATTGTTAATCTCATATCCTACTCTGTTTACTCGCAACTTGACCTTGGTGAAATTAAGCCAACATCTGTGGTAGTGCAATTGACCGATCGATCAATCAAAAAGTCTCAAGGTATAGTTAAGGATGTTTTGGTCCAAATTGAGAAGTTCTATTACCCCATTGACTTCCATGTCCTTAATACCCAATCTGTGGTAAGCATGGAATCAAAGATTTCCATTATCCTCGGTAGACCTTTCCTCGCCACTGCAAATGCTATAATAACTGTAGGAATGGTCTAATGAAGATAATATTTTGGGAACATGACCTTAGAAGTAAATGTTTTTAACATTGGAAAGAAGCCACATGATAATGACGAGTGTCACCAAGCATTTTTAATTGACACACTCATTTTGGTGGAAGTTAATCTGAATAGAAATTCTAACGATCTTGATGATTTTCTCCACATCTCTAAAGTTGAGAACTTCAATATGTGTGAGTTGGTTAACAATGTAACCATTTATACAGATTCACAATGCATAGGGACCAATTTTTGGCAACCACACTTCGAAGAGCTACCTCGTGAGAGAGAAAAGCCAAAACCTTCCCATGAAGAAGTCCCCAATATCAACTTAACCCAACCATGAAGGAGGTTGTCAAGAATGAAGCCTAAAGCTTCTAGACACCGACATCATTTATCCGATTGCTGAACGGGTGAGTCCATCTCAGGTTGTTCCCAAGAAGTCTGGTGTCGTTGTAGTAGAGAATGAGAAAGAGGCTTGTGTCCCTACAAGAACCGTGACAGGTTGGCCATGTGCATTGACAACCGAAAGTTGAACGTCGCCACTCACAAATATCATTTTCCTCTTCCATTTATCAACCAAATCCTTGAACGTGTGGCTATTTATCCTTATTATTGCTTTCTTGATGACTACTCAGGTTATTATCAAATCAAGATCGCATTGGAAGATCACGATAAGACCACATTTTACCTATCATTTTGGTATGTTTACTTTTTTATGTATGCCATTTGATTTATGTAATGCACCAGCTACTTTCAAGAGATGCATGATGAGCTTTTTCAGTGACATGGTCGAAAAATGTATGGAAGTGTTTATGGATGATTTAACTATCTTTGGCGACTCTTTTAATTCGTGTCTATCTAACTTAGAAGTTGTTTTGACTAGATGTGAATAGAAATGTCTCGTATTGAACTGGGAGGAGTGTAATTTCATAGTATCATTAGGCATAGTCTTAGGCATATTATTTCTAAAAGTGGGATTGAGGTTGATAAATCCAAGATTGATCTCATCTCCAATTTTCCCACTCTTCAAAATTTACTCTTAGCCAAAGATGCTGTTTTTGAATGGACACCTAAGTGCGAGGATGTCTTTCAAATAATTATCATGAAATTAACTTACGCTCTCCTCATTCATTCACTAGATTGGAGTTTACCATTCAAAATTTACTGCTGAAGCTGTTTTAGGTCAATGAAGGGAGGAGAAGCCTTTTTTGTGTATTATGCAAGTAAAACTTTGAGTAATGCTCAAATGAATTACTCAACCATTAAGAAGTAGTTGCTTGCTGTGGTGTTCGCTCTTGACAAATTCTGTGCATACTTGATTGGTTCACCCATTACTATCTTCACATAACACTTTGCCCTTAAGTATCTCCTTTCTACAAAGGATGCTGTGGTGCGATTAATTTGGTGGATCATTTTCTTGTAGGAATTTAATGTGACTATAAAGGTAAAAAATGTGTTGAAAATGTTGTCGTAGATTATTTTTTCCGACTCGAATTCAGTGATTCTGCTGATAGCCCACATATCCAACGAATAACTTTGTATTGCTACTAAATTACCTTGGTATGCACATATTGTTAACTAGTTGGTGACAAATGAACTACCTTCTGAGGACACTATAGCAAGATAGGAATAAGTTTCTGTTTGAGGTGTGAAATTTTTATTGGGATGATCTGTATTTGTTCAAATACTACCCTGATCATATTTTTGAGGAGATGTATCACAATGATGCATGTGGTGGTCACTTCCCTATAAAGAAGATGGCTGTTAAAATGTTGCAGTTTGGTATTTATTGGCCCACTTTGTTCAAAGACACTAATGAGTTTTGTCGTTCATGAGTAAGGTGCTAAAAGTTAGGAGCTCTGTCTCGCCGTCATATGATGCCCTTGAACCCAATTCTTATATAAAGATATTCGATTGTTGGGGAATAAGGTTTATGAGACCATTTCCACATTCTTCTGATTACCTTTATATTATAATGGTTGTGGATTAGTTTCCAAGTGCGTCGAGGCTGTACCATATCGAACCAATGATAATGCAACAATAGTAAAGTTCTTAATGGATAATGTGTTGTCATAGTTTGATACAGCGAGCTATCATTACTGATCAGGGGACTTATTTTTGTAATTGTTCTTTCGAGGCTTTCATGCATAAATATGTTGTGATTCATAAGGTTGCCAATGCTTATCATCCTTAGACAAATGGTCAAGCTGAGTTGGTCAATAGAGAGATAAAACAAATTTCAGAAAAGACGGTAAAGACCCGACCGTAAAGTTTGGACTTTACACATTTTAGACGCACTCTGGGCATACCGTACTGCCTATAAATTCCCTTTTAGGATGTCTCCCTTCATGCTTGTTTTTGGAAAAGCCTGTCTTTTACCTGTAGAACTAGAACATAAGGCTTATTGGGCTATCAATAGTAAACTCCAGTTGTCAAAAATTGAAGAGTTGAGAAATGATGCATACGACAACTCCAGGATCTACGAAGCAAAGGTGAAAGCAATTCATGATAAACAGATCTTGTGAAAATATTTTGAGGCAAATAAGAAATTGCATGATATGTCTCTCGTCTACATCTCCACCCAGGTAAAGGCCGAGGTGGATTGGCCCATTTGTAGTAAAATAAGTCTTTCCCAACGGTTCTGTCATGGTTGTGGACCCGAATGATGGGAGAGTATTTAGAGTCAACGGCCAAAGATAAAAAAATTACATTGAAAATGTGAGCCAGGTTTAAGAGATATTTCTCAATGACAGTTTATCAATTCGGAGTAGATTACTTTATATTATTATTATTATTATTATTATTATTATTATTATTATTATTATTATTTGTGTTACCTAGTTTGTTTTAGTTTGATTGTTTTGTTTTTATTTTGTTTGTTTTGGAGACTCATGACAGGTTGCTCAGCTATATTCCCATAATGTTCATCATCCAAGTGGTCTCTTTCCTTATCTTCATCCCATTGCATATATCTTTAGACATTGAGGACACTATCTGATTTTGGTTGGGTGGTGGTATTTATGCTTCATGCATATTAAAAAAAGAATAAAAACTAGTTTATTGGCACGTGCGATGCATTATTTACTCAAGTCACTTTTCTTGCAATTTCAATCCTTTTTTCAATATGGGAAATGACAGAAAAAATAGATTTTAAAGGAGGAGTTGAGTAAATGGTAGGGCGGGAATTTTTCTGCAAAAAAATTCCGAATTTTTGGAATTCATATATAGAACTAGCACCGATTCGATATGAGTTACTAATTTATTTTCATCATCGCAGCCCGTTTTTGGCATTTTCTTTGTCAATTTCTAGCCGCCCTGTCGTTTACTTAACTTCCCCTTAAAACTAGCTGATCCTGGAATTCTCTCTTTTTAATATCGAACTCAATGTCTCTTTTGATGGGTATGCTCTTATTGATTAGTCTGTAGGACATTTTCTTTTAGTAACATGCCATTGCCTGCAACCAATTGAAATAAGTCATGAAAATGATAACTAGATTGGGTTATGGATCTGCAGCATAGATGTTATTTCTTCAGCCTTTGAGGGACAATCAGCTGTAAATAGGCAGAGGATGGTTTACAAAGCCATTTGGGAGGAGCTTCAGAGCACAGTACACGCAGTGGATCAGATGACTACAAAAACCCCTAGCGAAGCAGCAACCGGAAAGTGAAGAAGAGATGTAATAGGTTTTTGAATGGGTCTGGTTAGTGCATAACTTGTGATGAAAGTAAAAATTGTGTTACAAGCGAGACTTGGTTCATTTGTGTAAGCTTCTAAAGCCTAACAGCTTGCTCGTTAAAAAAATTACATTTCAATGTTTATACTTTCTTGAATGGTATGGTGACTGTTCCCTTTACCTCCTGATGTCTTTAAATCCTGAGTGAGCCTTCTACTAGATCAATTTGAAAGGAACCGAAATAAAACTGATTTTTTGACCCTATCATGTGGATTTCAAAGGACTCAGATTACCTACCTCAAAAATGGTTATTTTCTTCTACTACATAAACTGATGAGAGGAGAGCTTGCAAAAGGAGAGGTGTAAGGGGATTCAAACTCAGAAACTATCTGCTTCCAATGTTTCTAGTACGATTGAGAAGAGGGTAAATCTCTTTTGTTAGACACTAATACGCTTGATTTTTATTTCATTTTTTAAGCTCTTCTAAGTATTGATTTTGAAAGAATTTGGTTAAAACTTATTTGTACCGATCTTCAAGATTTTTACTTACCCTTTCGGACCCGATTGACTCACTACTATTGTCATTGACGGTTTTCAAGAGTTATTTGGAGTTCATACAATACACACAAACATATATATAATATATATTGTGTGGGTGCGCTCGTGCATATGAGCGTGGGAGGGTGTGAAGTTACACAACATATTTTTATATATTTAATATATATTTCATTATTTAATTTCTTATTTTGAAATTGAATATATATTCTATTATTATTTTTTATATTTTATCTTTCTAATTTCTAATATTTTACAATTTATTTAATAGATTTATATTCTTTTTTATTTATAATATCAATATTATTTTATTCAATTATTAAACTCAAAAGTTATCCAATGAATCTTTTGATTCGTGTGTACTGTACATGCATGCGTATGTGCGTGTATATTATTTATATGTATGCATGTGGATGTATAGGTGCGTTTGTGTGCATCTTAAATTGGATCAATGTTTGGTGAATATGATAGTTATCTTGTATTAAATTTTGACGGTTTTTGGTTGTGCAAACTACACGTAATGAGTTTTTAAATTTTGACTATGTTGTATGCAATATGTGATTGTTTTTGCGAGTTGGGTTCTTTTGAAAAATTATATTTTTATGCGTATAAGGTGTTTCGGCTAGGAGTATTGGTATTGCACATCAGACACTTGATTCTTTGCATTTAATCTAATGACTTCTAATTGAATTTATTATTTTTAGTACTAAGCTTTTATCTTTTACAGTGTGATCCTGAAGAACTAATCTCATGTGCAAGCTTGAATGTTGCTTCTCCTTGAGTTTGATTAGGCTGTTGCTGATCGATGTGGAAAAGACGCTTAAATACATAATCACAAGAGAGTTATTTGATTTTTTGTTTACAATGTAGTGCTTATTGTAATTTGAATTATTAGTGCATCTACAACAAGCTGCACAAGTCTTCTAAAGGTTAATTTTCTTGTTGGTCTTTTGGTTGCACTTTCTCAGTTGTAACTCCAAAATGATGAAATTGAATATCTTGTTTGTTGATGGTTTTACAATGGAGTTTATTGATGATGTATGTATTAATTCATATTCTATTAATATGTTTTATTAGTTCCATAACTATTTAATATATATACATGGTCATAGAATGAAAAAAAAATACTGATTGAGGCTCATATCTTTATATAAATAGTTACTTGAATAATTTAAATAATTATAATATACTACTTGAATTTTTCAAGTTATTATTTTTAACTCGAGATTCATTCTTGAAAATGGTCAACTGCTACTTACAGAGCTCAAGTAGTTACAGCATACTACTTGAATCCTTTAAGTTATCAAATGGACATATGTTTTTGCTAAAGAAAAATCGAATTAATTGAGTTACTTGGAGGACTCAAGTAGACAAACTCAAGTTAGAAATGGTAATTCGAGGAGTTCAAGTAATTTCTTATGATTATTTGAACCCTTCACGTAATTATTTACATATTTTTAGTAGTCAAAATCTAAGTTAGAAAAAAATAATTTAAAGGTTTCAAGTAGTTTTTTATGATTTCTTGAACTTTTTAAAAAACTAGTTAAATTTTTCAATAGCCAAACTCGCAGAAACGATAACTTGAAGTGTTTAAGTAATTTTATGATTCCTTGAATCCTTTAAGTAACTATCTAAGTTTTCTAGTAATCAAACTCGTAAAAAATGGTACCATATATGATTTTTTATTTTAAAAACTGAGGCATATATTTCACAAAATCATCGCCTAAGGATATAAATTTACAGAAAATATAAAAAAAAATCAACTTTGCAGCTCAAATTGTAAAAATGGCCGTAACTTTTTTTTTTTAACAAAAATGACTGAAAATTGCCTAAGTAAATAGTTATTTACACAAATTACACATGTAAATAAATTATCTATATTATTAGGCCATTTTTGAAAAAAAAAAGTTTTCCGCCATTTTTATAGTTTTAGCTGGAAAATTTGTTACTTTTACCATTCTTAATTTATGAGAAAACCCAAAATGGTTCAATCACCAACCGGATGAGACCCTACTCTATATTGCTTGGTTCTATTACAAATATTTTACTTACTATATATCTTTCTTTTCAGTTTATTTCACATTTTTCTTCTTTCCTTTTCTTCCCCTTCTTATTTATCAAATCCAAATATAGGCCTGGAGATTGAGATATCATTTCCAAGTCATTCACTCCATAGTTTCTTCATATGTAACTCCTTTTTATTGTACTAGTCACAAAGCACGTAGAATGTACATATGCTGTGATGCAACTGAAAAACGTAAGAATATGTGATTGTAAGAAAGAAATGAAAAATTGAGGACGTTGAGACATATGCAAAAAATATTTACAGTAATGGTCAAAATGTTGCTAAATAATAATGAGCTATTAAAGTTGAGAAGGAACGTAAAGCTAATGATTGTTATCACAAAAATAAGGAATGTCAAATTTGGGTATCATGAAACAGTATTTGAAGTAAAAGTATTTGATTAATTAGCAACGACGAATTAAGAAGCTTATATTTGGCTTTGGTTTTGCAAAGAAACTTTGAAATGCAAGACAAACACATAAAAAAAATAGAGCAAGTTAGAGAAGACTAAAGAGGAAACGACTAAGCATCCCAACTCGGACGCCCTTTGAACCCATGTTCTGTTTATAAAAGTCTAAGTATTCATAAGAAATTTGGGTATGGATCAAAACAATAGTCTATGTCATTTTATCATTATTAGACTACACTCGTTTTAGACTCTTCGTGCAATTGGGTTTTGAACAAGAGAAATGCATTGGATAAATAAATGTAGAAGTACGAGTATTTTTATATTTCAAAGGTTTCTCTAAGTAGTCACGCTTTTAAAAATGTTATAGATAGCCACTTCTTCACTTATACATGTCATCCATTGCACTTTTCCTTAAGCAACCCTCCTTGAACCTTGTTAATTCTTTTCAAATCTAGTAACGTTGATAAATAGTCAATTTAAAAAAAATTATAAAAAAATGCCAACAAATGTATAAAAAACATACAAAATAGTCCACCGACATGATTTTTGAAAAAACGGATTTCCACGCGTAAAAAAATTTGTACTAGTTTATATGGTATATACCGTATATATACCTCTGTAATTTTTGTAGTATATTTTATACATACAATTATGTTATATGAACTTAACGGATAAAAACAAAACTTCACTTATGCGCATGGAGTACTGTTTTTGGAGCGGGACTTTTTATTTTCTTCGAATTGGGTGGTTACTTTTTTTTTTTCAATCCTTGGCAATTTTTGATATTTGTTCTTCTTAAAAATAGAATGTACTTATGATCAATCTTTCAAATCAGGTCATATTTTTCAAGTTCACAAATCCTACTAATGTAACTCGAGCATTTCCATTTCCAACTATACAACTAAAGGGCTTTTTAAGAGTTTAGAATGCTGATAAATCTTTCAACACACAATTTTTTATCGTGACTCGATCACTCTTTTAATTATTGTCTTATATGATACATACTAATTTATGATGTCACACAACATCATTGTGAGTGTCATTAATATTTTGTCGTATTAGGCTTTTTTGTTTGCTAGGAAATCAAAGACAGATTAACACCACCTCCAAACATATTGGAGATTAAACCTAGAGATTTTTCATAAAGTCTTTTAATATACTCTTCTTATGTGGATAGGATAACCTAGCTTTCATTTTATTCCTTTACTATTTCTTGTCTCATGAGGTATGCGCTTATAACATGTAACTTGTTTCTTTCGGTTTGATATATCTTTTAAGTACCGGAAAAAGTACAACACCGATATGAATTTCATCTAAAACTGATAGTTTGAAGTTGACCTAACGTAAATTCTTCAATACAATACATATGTTAGATCAGATGTGGTTTTCATGGTGTTTTAACTATTTTTTGTAGGACATCATAAAGAAGTATTAGTACTAAGGAATGTCTTCGCCTGTGGAGGAATTCCCTTCTCTATAAGCCATACAAAATATGTTGGTAAACTGAGAAATACATTACTATAGTATGCATATTCTAATCATTTCTATACTTAGCTTTAGTATGAGCAACTATATTTAAGCTTTTTTTACCCAACTAACATTTCACACTCATCAAAATTAGACATATTTTCTCTGATTAGCAGCTAAATGCTTTACATCCCAATTGGCATTTCTCTTCCAATGCACCAATTAGCAGCTCTAAGAGAGTCTAATTCAAAGACTTCTTTTCTAGCCACTGCTCTTTGTCTTTCTTAAACTTCCATCAATAACTAGCAGTTAATTAAGCTTAATTTGTCTATAATTATGCATCCACCTTCTTACTAGAGAGAGAGAGAGAGAGAGAGAGAGAGAGAGAAAAGCTGCTCGTTAGATGAATTGATTTGATTTCTCTTGCAGTTCAAATTGGAAAAAATCTAATCAACTTTATCACTATTCCATGCCCCTCCTATTATCATAAATTAATCAAGTAACCATTCTCAATATGTTTGACATCTGACCAACTTTGCACATTAGATATTTCCCCAAATTCCAACATAATTTCCATTTCCTATACACCAAACAATTTTTCTTATTTATAATCTCTTTACCTCCCCAAATGTTTTTCTAATACAATAATACCCACTAGAAGCTTTAGCATCCTATAAGGGAACATTTGGGAAGTACAAGTTCTTAAGCAACTTTGCACATAAGCTATAAGGATTATTCAACATAGCATAGACAAGAGTTTTAAGTACCACAATCTGTCGGGAGGCCAAGATAACATTCTTTCTGCTAGACGTAGGAATCTTCATTAGCTCAACTAATCCCTTTTGCTTATTAGATTTAACAATATTTCTACTAACTGAGTGATACTCTTATAAAAATTAACCAAGTCCACAAACAATACAATACTTCTTAATCCACAATTTCAAATTGTTACTAAATGTAAGCTAGTGTAGATCAGTTCATCACTGATATGCTATTCTCAGGTTTAATATTGTTATTGTGCATATGTCATTTACTGGTTTTAGTTTAGTCAATTAGAATTTTGTTATTGTATCAACTTGTCACCGAAGCTAATAGTTTCTCTTATTTATATATTGGTATGTTTCTCTTTTCTAAAGTTAATCAAGATTTACTTCTCAGAATCTTGTTGTAATCTCTTCTTCTTTATTCTCATTGTTTCTCTTTCAATTTAGTAAAGTTTAATGTTGGGGGTAATGCCCTCAAATCATGTTTATTAATATTTTAATATGAAATTTAATGGAATTACAATTTTCTAATAATTGTTCTTTTAAATTATTGTTGAATAATTTATATAAATATCTAAAAGGTATTAGTACGAGAAGATTAAGATCATATATAATGAATAAAATTATCAGCAACATATTAATGTATGTAATCTATAATGAAAATTTGCTAGTACGATTCACTAAACATTATAAATGTATGTGCTCTAGATCTGGATCATTGATGCGAATTGACATCTTAATGAATGTACTTAATATAATAAAATTATATATGACAGAACCGATATGAGTCATTATCTTTATTAACTTGCTGTTTATCATAAATATTTAATACACAATAATCTGATGATCATATGTAGATCAGTCTAAATCCTGAGTAGTCATGAACTTCTATACATGACTACTGGATCTTTTGATTCACACGTTAATGTTTGTTTGTAAAACATGCTAATGACTTTTGTTTTGGAGATTCAGTGATGTAGATGGCTGAGAACATGATCTTACAAGATTTGAAATTCAAGTTTTCCTAACAGATCGCACTATTAGAAAAATCATTTTTGACGATGGGGAATACCTGTATTGAAAAACCATTTACGACGACGGGTACACACCCATCGTGAAAAATATCCATTTTTAAGATTGGGGAATTTCCACGACGGTTGTCGTATACACCGTCGTTAAAATTCATACTGCCATCGTAAAAGAAGGGATTTTAATGATAGTTCTTTGACACACTGTCGTCAAAAGCTACATTTTTTACGACAATTCATCGACAAACGGTCGTCAAAACTTGATTTCCGATGATGTTGTATCAATTAACCGTCGTCACAAATTGGCTTAAAAATTCACACATTTCAAACATCCATCCAAATAAAATCACTGTCCATCCACATGCTTCAAAAATTCATATACACATTTCAAAAATGTAACACAAATAAATTCTATATATACACACTTAAAAAATGTAAGACAAGTAAATTCTACATGTATACATTTCAAAAAACAAACACAAATAAATTCTAATGATGTACATGTAGTTTACATAATCCTTGAAGTAATGAAATGAGCAATTATGAGCTTGTTAGCCTTCGGGCTTCTTCTACATATATACATCAGCGGTACAAAACTATTACTGACCTCTAAGCAAGAAACCAAACCATAAATCAAACTACAAGAATATGAATGGTAGTTCATTATATATTCATCCATTCAACACTCCCAAGTGTTAATTGACATTCAATTATAAAAAAACATTATGCTATGTATATCTATGTCATACCATGTGCATTTATACAAACAACAACAGAGAATAACTCCACAAATAACATGACAATTATAAGCGAAAATGCTAAGGTATGTAGACGAATCTCTTTGGAAAAAGGAGGACTTCGATGACAAACTATCATTGTACTTTACATAATAAAAAACCAATATTAAATGGCCTATCACAGAACTCAACTCACATTGGCAGAAATTGGAAGTAAGCATGATTGATCCTCAATGTTTTTGGCAAGTATAATGTACAAAGCACTGACAGATGGTAAATACATTCCAGAGATCAGAATCTAAGGAGAGTCGGCATCGGTTACTAACCCAGTTGTACTCAAACCAAAATGGGAAATAACTAATCAAGCCATTCTCTTGTTAAAATGAGGAACAAAAAGAAACTTTACAAAAAATGTTTTCTATGCCGTCAAACGTTCTAATGTTTCTTTCCCTCAAAATAACCCAAAAATGATTATTGATCCTCAATGAAAGAGAGTTCACTTAATAAGCAAGAATACACAAGTAAATCAAGTTAGGAACAAGCAAAAAAAATCATTCATGCACACAACCAGTTAATGCATTCCGCCGCTGAGACGAACAATGAGATATTAGCTGAAGTTTGTCACATACTCCTAATTTGATCTTTTGAAAGTATACAAATGAATCCCATTATGTGCAATACTCAGTATCAATACAGAATAAAATAATGCAGCCATCAGCAACCAAATGTAGAAGAGTTAATCACCAAAGACCAAAATGAACATCCAACATGCAGACTTATAGAATAAGACTTTAGGTATAAAAGCGTATACCACACATTTCTATAAACCGTTTTACACGCTCACAAAAAGAACTGGAATACACTAAGTACGCCTAAATTGTCTAGCAAACTAAGCAGGGCAGTGACACTCAAATGAGGCCTTTGCTTAATAAGATTTTCTGTTAGTCGTTGATGGTTTACCAATAACCAAATACCCAGCTAGAAGAAAACTTGTCCAACATCTCCTACAACAATCATTCATATTGCGGTGATGGATTATTTGACAAAAAAATTAGGAGTGTGCACGGTTCAGTTCGGTCGGTTAGTAAGGTATTTTTATAATCGAACCGAATTCACCGGTTACCTAAAATACCAAACCGAACCGAACCGGTGTAATCAAAAGAATCAAACCGAATGAAAGCGAAGTAATCGGTTCGGCTACAATTATAAAATTTCTAAAAAAATAGTGAAAACCATTAAATTGAAAATATCAACACTCAACACAATTAATATATATGTCTAACTTTTAATAATATATGTCTAATGTGTGTATAATTTATTAAGTTTTTAATAATTTATGTCTAATTTATACATGCATATTAAAAAATAGTTGTAATCGATTCGAACCAATCACATGTTTATTATTAAATATAATCGAACCGAAAGTTATTTACTTAAATTAACCGAACCGATTACAATTATCATAGAAAACAAAACCGACCGAACCGATTCGATTCTGTTCGGTTCGTAAAAATTATGCACATCCCTAAAACAATTGGCGAGTTATCCATGTCCTTTTATGTCAAAGTTGTCATATTTCAGGAAGGATGTCAATTTTATGTCAAAGTTTTAGATAAAAATTAAAAACAAAACATAAGCTGATAGTTTGGCCAACAAATATGTATATATTTGTATAGAGCTTAACATTATCATTCTTAATCAAATCTGGCCATTCAAGTTGTGATAATCAGTATGTCTATTTTAATCCCATAAAAAGACTTGGGTATTAAAATGTTGGGCGTCCCTCCTATTGAAGGAGATTGGGCTTCCTTTTAACCCAAGAAAACAAAGCCCAAATTATGAAGGCTAATTTATTCGGTCACATTTTTTTTCGGGAGAACATCAAGATTATGTCATTTTAAGAAAAAAATAGTCAAGGATGAAAGAAAAATAAAAAATAGCAAGGATGAAAAAAAAATAAAAAACAGTCAAGGATGAAAGAAGAAAAATAAAAATTAACCACCCTAAAATCTCAAAAAATAATAATTTTGACACCAAAAAATGGCCACGTTATCGTCGCTAGAATATAGGAGGCAGCAGCGTTGGAAATCCTATTTCAGGCGCCAACACCGGAATTTCCTAGGAATTCATATTTTTGCTTTTTCCTCCTCGTTCGTCTCGTGCGTTCTTCGTCTTCTCACGATCGAAATAATTACAATTTAATATTCAAAATAAAATTACATAAATTCCAACGCCCCAAAATTGCTTACACAAGATCTAAGAAAAAATTAAAAAACAAAACCTAACCCAATAATCACCATACAATACACGATCCATTATTTAACCATACATTCAAAAAATAAAACCATTCATTCATTCATACATATCAAATGTATTATGAACAATGCAAGAACACCCACATAACATTTAATATATAAATATATGACTGCTCTGATACCAATTGTTAGAAACGAAGCGGTCGCTCGACGGAGGCGTGGTGGCTTTAAAAATTTATTAAAAACAAATTTTTTTTATAAAAGAAAATAAGCGCGACGCAACGGTTTTCAAAATAAAAACTTTCATTGAAAACTTTTTTCAATCAGGATCATTATATATTTATATATCAAATCTAAGACATACATGGATAGGAATCATATACCTCTTGTTGTTTATATCAAGCGCCCTAGCAAACCAATGATCTTTCGTTCCCACGAACAATGGACTTCGGGATCTACACCAATATCTTCCGGCTAAATCCCTAAGCGCACTCGGACATGCGTTGGCACATAGAATAATTCATGGACACTTTTTATGTCTGCAGATATACTTAAACACATAAGATATGAGAGAATACGATGATTATTCTTTCTGAGTTTTCGATTAACTTTTAATCACAGAAGAAAGATCACCCTGATAGTAACTGTGTTATTCACTCATAATCAGCTATGAGGTCAATAGAATAATATTTATATATTTTTTAGATAATGACATATCACATTTTTAGGGATAAACTGAAAATATTATTTAATTTCAAAATTATCATTACAGTGGGACCCACTGTAATTTTTGGGCAACTACAGTGCCACACGACACTGCAGTCGCTGTGAGCCATCAAACTGCCTCACGGCACTGTGTGTGACGGCAATATAGTACCACATGGTACTATAATGGTTAATGTCAATCTCTGATTCTCAATCAGTTATCTGCTTGATTGTTTCGAATGTGTTAGTCTCTAAAGAAAACTTGGTGAACAACCAGATTCTTTTGTTCAGATTTATTTAATTTTTTTTTCAGCTTTATTTAATATTATTATTTTTATTTAGTTTATTGAGATTTAGGGTTTAGATTTTGATTAGGATTTTGATTTTTTATGTTCTTTCTGTAACTTTTATGTGCTTAAGATTCCTAGTTATCGATCTAATTCATGTTTTGATTTTCCTTACTCAATGAATCTTTCTTGAGTTTTGTTTGTCTTTCATATATGTGCTTAAGATTCTTGGCTATCAATCTAATTCATGTTTTGGTTTTTCAAGAAGGACAATATATCGACTTAAGAATATAGTTTTTTTCTCATAACGTTATTTCCAAATCGTTGATGGTTTCAAAGATTTTAGGTCTCTTTTTCTCATGTGTTTCTTTTAGCATTTATTTCATACCTGAGAACTGGATACCATAAGAAACAGAGAGTCTGCAGAAGAAATTGAAGAAATTTAGTTTCTGAATTTGCCTTTTCTTGCTACACATAAGTTATATATGATAGTTCATGGTTGTTATAAAATCCCTTATGAGCTCTGATAATTGTAATCTTTACACTTCCAAAATGTACTGCATTGATCGTTACTCTTGAATTTCTTGCTTGCAAGATATCAAGAAAAACTCAGGTGAGTTATGCAAACTTTTATCTTTATACCATGGTAATGTTTTTGTTTGCGGAAGTTCTTAAGGTTCTCTTTGCTTGCTGGGAAGAGAACATAAGAGAATATAAGATTCTGCAACTCATCTTTGAGGTTATAGTCGTATTTGATATGCTTGTGAACATGGTTTTAGAGATTTCCCTCTGTTTTATACTGTTTTATTTTTAAAAATCCACCATCTGCTTTAACTTTTTTCTTACTTTATGCATATCAATACCGTGACAGGTTCATCTTGGACATTATCTCACTCTCTAAGGCATTTAGGTTATGTTTAGAGAATTATTATAAGTTTGATTTGAATATACTTGATTGCATAGTTTTTTTCCTCTTTTGCGCTTTAGATAAAAATTGCTTGCTATCAATGTAGCGGGTAAGACTCTGTCAATCAGAATTCAATTTATCAGGTTGGATTTGAAGTTATTTTTATAAACTAGATGTAGTTGGGTAGATTTTGTCTATTATTTTCTTTTTACAACGCTATTCATTTTTTTCCAGCTTGATTCTATAATAATTGGTCTTTGTGTTACATATATGATTTTAATATTGATTTAATGGACGTGTCAGGATAAGCATTGAGTAACAGAGATCAAAGCATTGAGTAACAGTGATTTGACACTAAAAATTGGTGAAGTTCAATCATTGTTATGCTCTATTTTAGCTTTGATATTGACAATTGTGAAGACTTAGACAACAACAAGAGAGAGATAGTAATGCATTGTCTACCTTCTGAAGAACAAGGGAAGAAGGAGGTTCTTCACTTCATTTCCTTCTTCCCTCCCATTACTTTGATTCCTTCATCTTCCTTAATTTTCTATAAGTGAGTATTTCTAAAACTAAGCTACTATTATTTTACTTTTTATGTGCAATGATAGCTATTAATAAATGTCGCATTTGTAGTATAATCTGTAATCTTTATTTTTGTTTCTTATTAGTAAATGGTATAATTGAGATTGAAATGCTAATAGCGAAGATTCAAGAACTAAATTACATGGGGAAATTATAAACTAAACTTTTTTTTTCTTTTTGGTTAAACTACCAGATGTTTTTTTGACATAGAAGAAGACTAAGAAATAACATCAGAAAAGTTATGCAAGGAAGAACGTGGTATTCTACTAATGCCAGAGAGCTCATTAAGGTTTGTTTAGCCCTCTAAATATATCTTCTAGATTAATATTTTCAGTTCATATTTAATTTTGTATCTGCAAAAGGAAAAACCAAAATGTCAAAAACTTAACAGTAAAAGACAAGGAATAAGTTACTAAAAATAACACACAAAAGGTCGAATACAAAGAAAGAATATATGAAAAAACTAAGAGATTTGCAGCCTTGGAAAACGTCTTTAAACTTATAAGCATTTAGTATTGATGCATACATGAAACTACAAGCAGACTAATGGGTTCATGATGTCATGATATATCTTTCTTGTATTTTCTTTCCTTTTTGAAGGATAAGAATTGTATCACACCACCAAGTATCAGCAAATGATGTGAATCATTGGACTCTCTAGTAACTGTTTACTCTTCTGCATAGTGGTTTCTAACGGTTTATATTCCTTGAAAATTGAACAATTTTGAACTGTGTTACGGTTGTCATGGAAAGGTAGGTTTGTACCTTTCCATGACATTTTTTTTTAAAATGATCCTTTAATGACGGGGATTTCCCGTCGTTATAGGCGGCACCTATAATAAATGGTGATTCCCATCATTAAAAATATTTTTCCGGCACCTATAATGACCGGCAATCCCCGTCATTAAAGGTGTTTTTGTGGCACCTATAATGACGAAAATTCCCCGTCATTAAAGGTGTTTTTGCAGCACGTTTAATGACGGGGATTCTCCATCATCAAAAGTGTTTTGGCGGCACTGTTTGATGACGGCTTTTGGTAAAATGAGTTTAGATGACAACCTGATAGATGACAGTCGCATCCCCGTCATTAAATTTAATGACGGGTTTTTATCATCATCTAAGCCCATTTTGTAGTAGTGTAAAGGTCTTCGAATGTGCATGTTATCCCCTCTTAAAACCCTATACTAATCACAAGTCAGAACCTAGATCATCTCAGCATGTCTCTTTAGGCTACTCAGTTCACTCAAAAGGCTATCTTTGCTATAATCATGCGTCTAATTCAATGCATACATGTAGGCATGTTATTTTTTATGAAGAAACATTTCCCTCTGCTAATACCTCTCAGTACACCAGTAATCCTTATATTCCTCATTTATCTCTTTTATACCTAATTCACATACTGAAAATGCATCTTGTGTTTCCCCGCACAATACCACTCATTCTAACCCACACCTCACTCCTGGATCTACTAATAGGTCTTTCATTCTTATTTCTTCTATTACCATTGACTTACCATTTACTTCTGTTAATAATACTTCTTTGCCACAATCTGATATAAGTAGTTCTTTACCTGCTATAACTGTGCTCTTAACATTAATACTTCTGTCAATAATCACCCTATGAAAACTAGACCCAAGTCTAGTATTTCAAAGAAGAAGGCTTATCTGGCTACCTCTAAGCATGTTCTACCACTAGATGAAACCACTGAACCAACCTCTTACACTATAGCAGCTAAATCTGAAGTCTGGAGACAAGCAATGGCTGATGAGCTTAATGCTTTACAAAGGAAGAGAACTTGGACTCTCACCCCTTTACCTCCAAAAAAAATCTTATTGGTTGTAACAAAGTTAAGAGCCATCCTGATGGAACCATAGAAAGACACAATGCCAAACTTATGGCTAAGGGATTCCACTAGCAGTCTGGCTCATATTATGGGGAGACTTTTAGTCCCGTAGTGAAACTACCACAATCAGACTCATTTTGCCCTTAGCAATACAAAATATATGGCCTTACATCAACTAGATGTAAATAATGTATTTCTTCATGGATATCTTCAAGAGGAGGTTTACATGGCTCAACCTTAGGGCTTTGTTCATCCAAGTTGCCCAAATTATGTATGCAAACTCCATAAATCCCTTTATGGTCTAAAAAATGCACCTAGGGCATGGTTTGAGAGATTTACAACCTACTTGACTACCTTGGGCTTCACTAGATCAAATGTTGATACATCACTGTTCATTTGCAAGACTGATCAGGCTATTACTTATCTTTTACTTTATGTTGATGACATATTGTTGACTAGGACAAATTCTACTTTTATTTAATTTCTTGTTGCTCAACTCAGAACAGAATTTGAAATGACTGATATGGGAGCTGTAAAATACTTCATTAGTCTTCAAATTCATCAATCTGATTCTGGAATTTTTATCCATGAGAAAAAGTATGTTTTAGATCTCCTTAACAAAGTAGTCTTAACTAATACAAAATCCTGCATAACCCCTCTTTCCATAAAGACAGACTTCTATAATACTAACTCAGAGGCTCTTCCTAATGCTTCCCAGTATAAGACCTTAGTTGGTGGCTTACAGTATTTGACATTTACACGTCCAAATATTAGTGTTACAGTTAATAAAGCGTGTCAGTGTATGCATAAGACAAATTAGGCTCACTACTCAGTTGTCAAAATGACACTAATTAGATAACTTAAGGGTACTTTAGACTTTGGCATTAACGTCAAACAGAGTAATTTGAGTCTTAATGCATTTTGTGATTCTGATTGGGCCAGGGACACAAATGATAGGAAATTTACTGATGGCTTTGTAATATATCTTGGTTTTAATCCCATTTCTTGGTCTGCTAAGAAATAGACAACAGTTGCAAGGTTTACAACTGAAATTGAATATCGAGCTCTAGCTACTACTACAACTGCGTTATCTTGGATAAGGCAGCTCCTTCAAGAATTACATATCTTTCTTTCTACTCCTCAACTTTGGAGTGACAGTGTTTCAGCTATATCTTTGGCTTCGAATCCTGTATTTCAGGAACGAACCAAACATATCAAAATAGACAACCACTTTATCCAAGTAAAGGTTCTTAAAAAAGATATTGTTGCGAGCTACATATGTTCTTCAGACCAGCTAGCTGGTATATTCACTAATGCTCTCTCCTCTCATCAGTTTTTTTCTCTCAGGTCCAAACTTCTTTTATCTTTAGCCAGCATCAGTTTGAGGGGGGCTGTAAACTAGCATATATCAGTTCATCACTGATATGCTATTCTTGGGCTTAATATTGTCACTGTGCATATGTCATTTATTGGTTTTAGTTTAGTCAATTAGATTTATGTTATTGTATCAACTTGTCATCGAAGCTAATGGCTTCTCTTATTTATATTGGTGTGTTTCTCTTTCCTTAAGTTAATCAAGATTTATTCTCAGAATCTTGCTGTAATCTCTTCTTCTCTATTCTCACTATTTCTCTTTCAATTCAGTAAAGTTTACACTAAACACCTCATTAGCTTTTGTAAAAAAATAAAACTATCATCTGCAACAACGAATAAGTGGAAATAAGAAAATTGTTTCTTTTAAGTTTAACAGCTTTGGACCTTACCTTTGTCCACTACTTTTCTTATACAACAAGAACAAACTTTTAGTTATCAACTTATTTTAAATGGAAACACACATTCCACTCAACTTAAAAAATGACATGTATTTGCTATAATTTCGATTGATTTTTTTTTTTTAATTCTACCCCCATTTTGTTTTCTCTATTTATTTTCCTGGTCTTATTGCTCAAATCCAAATATAGTGTTGGGAAATTGAGATACCATTTCTATATAATTCACTTTGTAATTACTTCATATTTGACTCTTTCTCCTATTTTATAATAATTCACTTACCTAAACAACCATCATACACATCTAGTGTACTAGTTTTCCTTAAACAACCCTGATTAAATCCTTGAAAAAACAAGAATTTTAAGTTTTCAAATTCTATGGAGATCCGGAGTAGTATGAAACTCAAATCAACTTTGACATACTAAATCCAATTCTAACTACATAAACAACTGTATTTAAGAGTTTTAGGATTACCGACACAGATCTTTTGCCGTACAATCTTTTATCGTGACTCTGTCATTCTATTAATTATTGTCCAATTATGTTAACTACCGCGTACTAATTATATGATGTCGCTCAACATCGTTACTTATGTCGTTAATATTTTTGTCGTATTATGTTTCTTTTTTTTTTTTTTCAGGAAGACACCGTGCACTCCTCGAGTTTCAAATCTAAATTTCTAGCTTGAGAAGTTAACCTTTAAATCCTTCATCACAACAAATGTGTCATTGAGTTTCACCTAGTGCATGTACGATATGTGGTTCATCGCCAATAATGGAAGCTTAATAAAATTCATCAAGAAACATAAAGAGAAAACGAAGGCAACAGAAGACAGAAAGTAAGCTGAAATGCATATGATATTATACACATTGACTATGCTCTTCTGGATCACTATTTTGTTACATAACATTCACTTTTCCCCACAAGATTTTAGTCAAATACACTACAACACTTACTCTATATACTATATTAGCTAGTTTTCTAGATATTTTATGCATTACTACGAACAGGAAGGAAACTTATACACCATATCAACTTTCTCTTACATTGCTTCATCTTTTAAGGTGAGTTTTCCTTCCTTTGATTCTCAATATCAACGGCTTCAGATACATCCGTTCCTGCAAACACACAAAAAAAGTTTTTTTTTTCAAAAAAATACAATTAACACTCATGATATTTACATATAATCATCATAAAAGTGTATTAAAAGCTGGAAAAAATCACTAGTAAGAGATCTTAATATATTGACTTAAACAAAGATGTTACGTTCAATTTCACTTTGTTCAAGTAATTTTTAACAAGATGCATGGAGAATCATATATGTGTAACTTGTTTGAAATACTAATGGTTCGTTAGATTCGTTTATTAGTCATGAACAAGAGTACAAGAATGGGGTGGGAAGTGTTACCTTCAATCTGTCCATTGTGACGCTGTGATGGACCGGAAGGGGGAATAGGTGTGCCTCTAGGGAGGATCCTGTTAGTAGTGTATACTGGCCAAGGCCTGTCCCCAACATGAATGAAAAGGCCTCTCTTTGGTGCTCCCTCAACTATGTTGGTGAGCCCCACAAGGGTAATCAGCAAAACAAAAACAAACACAAACTGTTTGGATGCCATGAAAGTGGAGAGAAAATTAAATCAAGTAGACCCACTTGGTTAATTTTCTTAATACCTGTTGGATTGTGAGAGTGAAGGGAAAGCCTGAGTTACATGGGAATATGTAGGCAGAAGAAAATTGGATTTATGTGAAAATGTAACGTATGGTGTTAGAGAGAGAGAGAAAGAAAGAGAGAAAAAGAGAAAAAAAGGGTTGAATGGGGAATGAGAAAAGGTAAAAGAGACAATTTAGAGTATTAATTGAAGCAGAAACGGGTTTTCATATGTGGTGCAATTTTGCAGGCAAAAATGCAATGTAACACACCTTATTTGACAGTGTTGATAGAAGAGAATCTTATTTTTAAGTTGTTTCCTTCTATTTCTCTCCCTCTGTGGTTGACTTCTATGGAAACTGGTTTTTTCTTTAGCCAATAACATTCTTAGGTTGGGCTGTTTCAAAACTTTTCCCGAGGTTGATAGAAACAAAAATCTCAATTCTTTTTCATTGTGCTTTTCATCTCTTTTGAATGGGAGTTTTTATTTATAATTTAGAAGTTATGAAAAGAATTTGAATTTAAATTTCTTTCCTACATCGATTTTTTTTAGAATTATATATCTAGTGGGGTGGTAATATAGGGTTTGATCTATTATTTATTTAATGCATAGTATTCTTTAAATTACATATGTATCTAACAATAGATCATGTTATAATATCATGTTTAATAAAAAATATCTTATTTAATCTCTTGTATTATGAGATAAAGCTCTCTAACATTTTAAATCAATATTTAAATATAGATTTCACCAAATATCAAAAGATTGAGTAGTCATTAGTGATGTGATCAAGTTGTCACATTGAACGTATACAGGAAATATCATATTGAAATGAATCAAAAGAAGTAACATATTAATTTAGGCTATAAGAAAGTTTCAGATTTGTTGTTATGTGATAATAATTTTGGGCTATAAGAAAGACTTTCCAATTGTGAATGATCGAAATGTTTCTCACTGCTGGAAATTGAACGTTCTTGATAATTTTGCATGTCATTGTTGATTCTCTACATGATTGTTGCTATAAAATGCGATCGAAGATTGTAGACTGATTTTTTTAAAAATCACATATAATTTGTAAACAATTTATTACTATATGTATACTTATTGTTTGCCACTATACTATAATTATGACTACGTTGTAGTTTTTTTTTTAATAGGATAGAAGAAGATCAATTGTTATCTGATATTTTTAAACCTCACACAGACTACGTATTTTACCATATGTTAATAAATTGTTTACCACTCTAACATATTTGATTGGTTGTTGGGCTTCTTTCGGAAATTGGGCCAGCCCCAAGTGCATATGGGTAATTTTTGCAGAATGTTTAAAAAGTGAGGCCTTTGCAGCCTTCCCTTTTTCCATATGCTAAAGCACATCTGGTGTTGGTGCTGAATGGGATAAACACATACAAAATGACAGCTTTTGAAAAACCCCTGAGCAATCGAATTCGTCTTCTTTGGTTTTGATTTCTTTTTTGCTCTACTTTATTGGGACGAGACTAGGAGTATGAGTTATGGGAGGCAAGATTGCTGAAGACGGAGGAGTCGACAGAGGAGGTGTGGGTTTTCCAATAACAAATGAGAGAGGCTTTGGGAGTGAACGGGTTGGTTTGGATGTGGGAAGAGGTTTGTAATCGTGACGTTTACCATACACTATATAACTATTTATCCATAGTAATACATGCCCATAGATAAACTTTTAGTTAAAAAAATGTCATTTTTTAAATCTAAACTGTAAAGCAATATCTTTTTCTACGTATTTTGGGAAAAGAATGTGTATAAGAATTTTGAGAATTGAATGAGAAAAGAGAGGAGAATAACCAAGTAGGGATCCGAATCATCTCTCTTTGATACATATGGAGGTATTTATAGGCCTTCTCCCCCATGGTCGTTTACAAGCGTTTAATTGGATATAATGAATATTTAATATGATTATGGCCGTTGATCAAATAGCGGAGAGGGGAGTAACTGTCGCTATCAGATTTGATTCTCCTTTGACTACCATATTATCTTTCGTTGACTTCGCCTTTCTTCAAGTCCTTCCACGTCATCCTTTTTGGTTTTCTTTCTACCACGTTGGCGATCCATTACTGTATGGAATAACCAACCACGTACATTTGTCCTTGTTTTGTATCAACGGCTTAAAACTGAGATACAAACCACTAATATCATGATCAGCCGTAATTCACTGGTGGCTAATGACGTCATGATTTTCATCATTGTTTTCTCTCTCACGCCATTTCACCTTTCGACACGCCGTCATTAGGTATTACTTGGGTGAAAAGAAATGTATCCACCTGTTCAGCTTCCGCTTATGCTTCTATTAATGTCATTGCACCACGTGTCTATACACGCACTTTTTTGCTTTCGCGTGTCGTTTTCATTTTTTATAGTTATTACTTTACCCATCGAGTCCATCATTTGGCGCCCGCTGGGGTGATATTTAAAGATACTTACCTTATTCTCTTGCACGTACTTTCACTTCAGTAAGTTTCTTCTTCCTCTTCTTCATTCTCAAGCTTTCTTTAATGGCGTCTTCTTTCTCCCCCACCATTCCCAAAATTAGGGACAGAAATGAGTTTAACCGTTTCGTTTCCTGTTACCATAGATACTTTCCTGATGAGGTTGACTGTTCTTACTTTGACGGTGACCTCGTCAGTCCCTCTTCTTACCTTGGAGTTCTAAATTTTTAGAACAATGTATATAGCTTTAGGTTTTCAGTTTCCTATTTCTCCTCTTTTCAGCAATGTTTTCATTATCATTACATTTCTTCTACCCAGTTCACCCTAAATACCTATAGGATTTTGCTAGGCTTTGAGTCTCTAGACCGTTTATTTGTTTATCGTTATGTTTAAATGTTTTTCATTTATTCTACTCCCTTAGGGAGAAGAATGACCATCACTTTGCTGTCCCACATAGTGGCCTGACCAGTCATCCGTTGATACTGGACCTGCCCAAGGATGATAAATGGTGAACGCTGACGCGTTTCAAGTCTCTAGTAACTGGAGATGTGGCAATCACTCCAACATCCCTATCGAATCGAGGTCATATGGTGAGTGACTATGCCCTTCTCCATTTCTTTTTCATATTTCTTTCTTTATCTAACTAACTATTTTTCCTTCTTTTTATAGACAAACGTAAGAACGTTCGTCCGTTTGAGATTCTCGATGACACAGCCAAGATCCAGGCCACTTACAATGTTCGTACTCATGATTGGCAGTGGTTGCTAGACCCCGAGCAGGAGCTTCCTTTCCTTGTCCAGCCTCCCCTAGACCTTTAGCCCCGTGCGTTCTCATCCACAGGCAACCTTCTTTACCTTCTTCTTCCAGTTCTTCGTCTTCTACTATTCCTTCTATTCAAGAGGCTTTTGCGATGAGACCTATTGAGCTTTCAAGAAGGACCCACGGCTGGCTATTAGACTTCCCCTATTCACCATCCTCTTCAAATTTCTTCTCCCCTATCCCTTCCGGCCATTAGGCCCCCTATTCGGCTTGACATTTCTGGGCCTATAAGATTTTTTCCGGTTGGATCTTCATCCCTAGAATTTTGGTTGGGTGCTTCTGGGGAAACTCATAGTCGACTCTGGACTTTGTTTCCTTCGAGCTCTAGCCCAATGATTCCTTTTGAAGTCAATCTGCTGATAGACCGCGAGTCATCTCATCAAATTATGAGCCATCTTCAATGCTTTGTCAACACTGATTAATTGGCAGAGTTGATAGAGGAATCAGTTGAGGCTCTTCATAAAGGCATAAACCATTGTCTTCTTAAGGTAATTTTTACTTTTTCATAACTTTTCTTTCGTCGTTACTCTTATTTTTTGTTTCAAACTTATGGACTTTTTTCTTTCTTTTAGACAACTCTTTACCACAATGCTATCGCTACCAAACTTAACAGCATTGGTGGTTAGATGATCAGACACGAACAAGAAGTGTCTAACCTAAAGCATCAACTGGCCGCCAATGACGTGGAGCTTGGTGAGCTGAAGTTTGAAGCTAAAGCAGCGAGGCTCTTAATTGAGGAGTTGCGAGCTAAAGCAGACAGACGTGCTCAAGAAGCTATTCATGAGGCTTCTGAGCAGTTTGAGGCCTCGACTGCTTAAGCATTGCAGAAGAAGGAAGATGAAGCTTACAATCTTTATATTGCTCAATTTAGGCTATTGGTGAAGGATGCTTACACCATCGGCTATCTTGATGGCATCTTTCAGGCACCTCCCCAGTATAAGTTGACTGAAGAAATTCCTCTTCCGGCTAAAGAGAGTGCCCAAAGAAATGCTGCTGCACCAGAGCCGAATGCTGAAATGGTCACTAAAGAAGTGGTTTGTAAAGTGACGCAAAGGCCATATGATCCATTAACACAACATATTCAGCTAGATTAGTTTTTCCTTTTTGTAATTGTCTTTTAAGTTGCTGTTGGAGAAAGATGCTTACAGCATCGACTATCTCGATAGCGTCTCTCAGGCACCTCCCAATATGAATTGACTAAAGAATTCATCCTCTAGCTGAAGAGAGTGCCCAAAGGAATTCTGCTACACATGAGCCGACTGCTGATGTGGTTTCGAAAGTGATGCGGAGGCCATATTACCCATCGACACATCATATCTAGCTAGATTAGTTTTTCTTTTTGTAATTGTCTTTTAATTTACTTATCCCCTCTCTCTCTCCCTCTCCCTCTCTCCTTCTTTCCCGCTATCTCGCTCCCTCGTTCTCTCACTCCCTCCCTCCCTCCCTCTCTTTCTCCCTCGCTCTCGCTCTCTCTCCCCCATCCCTCTCTCGCTCTCTCTTTCCCTCCCTCCCCCGCGCTCCCTTCCTCTCTCTTTCTCTCTCACTCCCTCCTTCTCCCTCTCTTTCTCTCCCTCTCTTTCTCTCCCTCTCTCTCTATCTCTCTCTATCTCTTTCTCTCTCCCAGTGTTTCTCCCTCCCTCCCCCGCTCTTCCTCATTCTCTCTCTCGCTCCCTCACTTTCTCACTCTCGCCCCTTCTCTCTCTCTCTCTCTCTCTCTCTCTCTCGCTCCCTCCCTATCTCTCTCTCTCTCCCCTCCTTCCCTCTCTCTCTATCTCCCCATCCCTCCCTCTCGCTCCCTCCCTCCATTACGGGTGAAATAGGCATATTCCGGCTGGAATGTTCTGTTCCAGTCAGAATTGGCCAAATTTAGAGATTAAATTTTACCACCCACTATTCCGTTCTGTTCTCGTCTCAGAATTCGAATATAATGAAATTGACTACTATGACTAATACTCTTCTCAGTAGACAATTTTTCGCTTGGATGGAAATCATTAAGGTGTCATTGTGCTCTCAGTGATTTGTAAGTATCCATTGCCATTGACCGTTATGTGAGATTCTTCTAAAGTCTTCTCATCTTCTTCAGCAATCACATATGCCTTTTTACAGTACTGTTTCCTTTATTTTCGACTAGGCCCTTCTAACTCCGTTAGAGCTATTATCGTGTCGACAATGCGTAATTAGTGGTTCCTTCCAGAACTTGTACTTGTCTTTTTTAGTTGGTTCCTTCTCGATTAGTGGTGGCCTTTTCAGCCACGGCTCATCTTTTATGACCCACAAGATTTGGTTCACCAGAGTAGTGAGCGGATTGTATATTTTCTCCCTTCATATGAACCATTCAGGTCCCCTTGGTCTTTTGTCTTATCCGCTTTCTTCACATTTATCTTTGCCTCCGAGTGTCTTACTTTTCCATTTGGTGTTGTTGTTGGAGGCTGCTGCTAGCTGCTCCGATAACCGCATCATAATTTTTCTTTCTTCTTCAAGATTTATATAAGTTTGGGCCTTAAGGAATGTTTCCATCATTGTGAGCGGGTTTTCCTTGGCCAGGTCTTCGAATAAAGAGGATTGTAGGTCCAATCCTCTTCTAAATGCTAGAATTCTCCTTTCTTTATCGAGATTGTCAGATTGTACTATGAGTCCTCCATGACGGACCGATACGTTACGTATTAGACAGAAGATATAACAGAAAAGTTAGTTATAAAAGTAGAGGGAAGAGAATGATACCACTTTAGAGCGCCATCATCTAGGCTTGTTAGAAACATTCTGTTAATGAGCGCATCTTCGTGTTCATAGAGCGCCATCATTTACCAAAACTGCCTCATTGATCTTGTAGTGTGTGCAGAGTTGTATGTAAGGTTTTCGCGTTTCTGTTCTCAAACTCCTGTGATTCTGGCTAGAATTGTCTTGAGACTGGCTGGTACATCATGGTTCCTTTGTTCAGGATCATTTCTGTTCTCGGTGTTACGAGCAACGCTTGATCTTGTTCTTGGCATTCTTTTTGAAAATGTTTTCTTTCTTGAGTTTTCTTTCATCTTTCAATGAAAGCACTGATTTATAAAGGAATTATTCATCTACCATATTCTGAGAACATAATGTGTATAAGAATGTTGAGAATTGAAAGAAAAAATAGAGGAAAATAACCAAGTATGGAGGTATTTTTATGTCTTCTCCTACATGGCCATTTACAACCGTTTAATTAGATATAATTAATATTTAATATGATTATGACTCTTGATCAAATCGCAAAGAGGGGGATAACTACCGTTCTCAGATCTGGTTTTCATTTTACTGCCACATCATCTTTCATTGACTTCACCTTTCTTCAAGTCCTTCCACATCATTCATTTTGGTTTTCTTTCCGCCATGTTGACGATCCATTACTGTATGCATTAACCAACCCTGTACATAAACATTAAATTATCGGCCATTTTCTTAACTACGGATTTTAACTGGACTATTCTCATGTTTATTTAAACCTAAGTTGTTTTCTATCTTTCCTATTTACACTTGGTGGCGGAAATGCCTAGGAAGAAAGATAGTTTTGGTTCGGTGTGATTTAAGGTGTTTTAACGAACCGAACCGTAAATGTGGTTCATCAAAAATAGGAACTGAACGGAAGTTGTCAAAATGAAAAAACAGCGTGGAACCAAACCATTAAAATTTGACCTACACCGCACCGAACCTGTATAAACCAATAAAATAAACAGAACAAGTTCTACTGACAACGTAAGTTCTACTGAAAACAAACAAGTCTTAGTTTGAACAATTTTCTGAAAACGTAAATTTTCATGTGAAAACAAAGAAGAAAGAATTGAGATAATTCTAATCCAAAGTTCTATTAATAGATTATAAATACAATAAAAATAATAAAATCCCCATAAGTATCGGAAAATTCTTAAGGCAAAAAACAAAATACAAACTAAAATCAGGTTTGGAATTTCTCTTTTCTTCTTGAACTTCTAGATCTGAAATTTCCTCTTTTCTTCTTGAACTTCTGGTTCTGGAATTTCTTTCTATTCTTTTACTTCTAAAACTTTTACATATGAAACTTCCATGGCTGCCTAGAGAAAGAGAAGCAAACTGAGAGACACACAGTGAGAGAGAGAGAGAGAGAGAGAGAAGCGAACTAAAAGAGAGATGAACAGAGAAATAAAGATACAGAGACGAACTGAGAGATAGAGAGAGAGAGGCGAACTATGGAGAGAGAGAGTCTTCGACGAGTGAGAGTGAGAGAGAGAGAGAGAGAGAGAGTCTTGACGAGTGAGAGAGAGAGTCTTCGACGAGTGAAAGAGGGTCTTCAACGAGTGAAAAATGAGAGGCTGAGATGAGTCTTTGATGAAAGACTTGCAGAGGAGAGGCTGCGATGTGCGAGGAGGAGAGAACAAAATGGTCTAGGTTTTCTAAAAATCTCTTTATATACACATGTCATGCGGCTCGATGTGGTTTCCTTACCGAAACCGTAAACCAAACTGAATCTTATATATTTTGTTTTTTTCAACCGAACTAAACCGTCAACAATCTTCTAACCAACCAAATGGCTTCGATTCGGATCATTTTTTGTGGTTTGTGGTTTTACACCCCTAGTTTTGGAGTGCCCTGACCCACTTTTAATTTTCCTGATTGTTCAGCGGGAATAGACAAGAAAGTCAAAAGATTTTGAAAACACGCCATAAAGGTAAAATTAAACGAGCCTAATATTGCAATACAACATAATTTTTTATCTCAACTAGGGGTGTTCACAGTTCGGTTCGGCTGGTTATTTTGGGAAAAATCAAATCGAACTGAAACTCACAGTTTGGCCCTATATCGAACCAAACCGAACAATGAATATCATCTGAACCGAACCGTGACTTAAGGTTCGGCTCGTTTCTACGGTTCGGTTTGGTTCGGAAGAGGCAAAACCTGTATTGTACAGATTCACAAAAGCCAACCTAAAATTCATAAAAACATAGTAGTAGTAGGCAGAAACAAGCAACATTTTAAGTGAATTTCATAAAACCCTACACATATTCTCAAATTTCATATAGAATCGCAAATTTCATACATAATTTCAGTATAAATTTCATATAACATCGCAAATTTCATACAGAATTTCAGTACAAATTTCATATAACATCATAAATTTCATACATAATTTCAGTACCTATACCAAACAGATCGTTGAATTAGCATAGAAATCCAAACATCTCTACACAAACTTATCCTTCTCTTCCTTTTCTCCCAATGACCTGGACATTTCAGACAGAATCATATTCATTAAACCCTAAACAGATTCAACCCTCACCTCAAATTTCAGATAAAAACCAGATCTAAGATAGAGCAGATCTAAGATAGGGATTTGAAACTTGCCTTTATCTCAAATTTCAGATAGAAAAGCATAACTCCAAGTCTGAGACGCGAAGTGGAAAGGAGACACAGAGACTCAGAACTCATAAGCGAAGGACGAACACAGAACTCATAAGTGATTTGACGATTTGGAGACGAATGAGAGATATGAACTCACGATTTAGGAGAATGGAGAACACGAAGGAGAAGAAAAACTTGAAGAAGGAGATGTTGCATGAAGGTGAACCTGAAGAAGGAGTTTCTCTCTTCTCAAGAGAAGGGAAGAGACTTCTCAAGCAAATTTGAGGGCCTGAAGTCATTCTAGAGCAGATATGAGGGTTTGAAACTATCATTGAGCTCCAGTGCTCCACCATCTTGACTCGAGCATATCTGATGGGGAAGGAGAGTGTGGAACTTCAAAGAGAAGAGAAATGGGGAAGGAGAGACTAAAAAGTTTGAAGAGAGGTGGATGGAGGCTGCTGTGAGTCTGTGACTCTGTGAGAGGGGGGAAGGGACGAGTGAGAGAGGGGGGGAGCCTTCGATTTGAGAGAAGTGTGAGAGAGAGTTAGGGTTAATAGTAAATTATATATATATAGGACTTTTTTAAAGACTTCAGTTTGGTTCGATTCGTTTCGGTTCAATATCAATTTTTACACCCTAATCTCAAAAGCTCAAATTCATGAAAGCTCTACTTAATTATATGTCAAATTAATATTTTCCGACTGCAAGCTATATTTCAAAATTGATCTATTAAAACATGTTTTAATCCTTAATTTTGCCAATTACGTAAGATCTGGTTAGAATACTCTAGATGCGGACAAGAGTGAAATGAAAAGGTAATTTTTAATCCTTAATTTTGTTAGGAACATGCTAAAGACAAAATGTTCGTTGAAATGAAATGTTGTAAATTTTCCTAAAAATTCATGCTCAAAGTGGGCCATTTGTATTTATATATATTAGAATCTCGATTCATGGATCTTTCGGTTTGAGATATCAAAATAATAGGATTAAATAATATATTCTTGTTTAATATGTAGTTCAAATATTTATGATCTGGATGTAAATGAGTTGAACTTATCTCATAGAATATACACAATTTCTCTATAATTTAGTAAGTCTAAATATTAAATATATCTTGGGTCAAATAAGGGGACTAGTTCCAATTAAAACTTTAATCAAGAAAATGGCCGAAAATGGGATTGCATAATGACCATACTGTAAAACTTTTATGTACATGTATGTAAATATTTATGCACGGTAAGAATATTATTTATTTAATAAGGTAAATAGGCCACTACTATAGGTAAAAACTTATATATCATGAACGCATAGATATGCCTAGTATTTGTGACATAACCATTCTAATGAGATTATTTTATGACGGTTTATAATAATATTTTGCAAAATAAACCATACAGTTTAACCACAATATTTTGTTCCTTCAATACCCTTAATTTGGTATTTATGCTAAATGTTTTCAATTTTTGTGAGATTTTTTTAATATTTTGATGGTATAATGATGGGTGGTTTATAATGATGGGTGGTTTATAGTGATGGGTGCTTATTTCCTTAAAATTAAGTATTTTGAATATGTCTTTTAGTTAATGTTATTAATATATTAAACCCTTACATTATTGGCTACCGAACTCTCTTACCAGAAAAAAAAAACCCTTTGATTAGTGAGTACCGATTTTTAAGCTTACACAAATATACTTGCAATAAGTTTTAGACTATTAGCGATAGATATAAAGTAGAAATAGGAAACCTATGTATTATAAATATTTATTTAGATTGCAATAATTAGTTACTTAATTATTTTGTAACTATTTACAAATATATAATAATTATTTTTGTAAACTACTCAATCAAATCATCAGTATACACATAATAATTATTTACATAAATTTTAAAAATACTAGAACGATTATTAACAAAAATATTTTGTAGTATCAATTAACACGTCGTTTGTATTTCAAGTATAAAAAATTTACATTAAATAATTAAAAATATATGTATTCTTACTATTAAATATTACAGAAATATATTGTTCTATTCATATTTGAGAAATAATACTAAATACTTATTATTTGTAATTGAATATAATAATTTTATATGAATACTTTTATTATCTTAACTAAAAATTTACATCATAGTCATATTTATTATATCCCAAAAGTGAGTTGATTTTTGAAACATATAAAAAAGTTGATCCATGAATTTTTTACCTAACCTAAATTCTGAACTTATGAAAAATTTGGAAAATCTCCTCCAACAATTCAAAACTAAAAAAGTGTTTAATTTAGTTATAATTTGGATATAATCCAAATTAGTCGATGGTATTACGGTAAATATAGTTTCTAATTTTGTTGACAATATTGCCAGTTATTTAATAAAATAATTTTTCACACGATATATGTCACTAAACAATCTATCTCCTTCCTATTTCACAATGAACTTTTGAAATATTCGTGTAAATACAATAGTCCTGACAAATGATGACTGAGATGAGATTCGACTTAACCCCAGATATTTTGTTAGATTAATATAGCTAGAGTCAATATTTGACCGCCAACGGTCATTTTGAAACAATTGTTTTTTGGGCCATTAAAATAGGTAAATAGAAATGAAGAAATCTATATAAGTTTTGTATATTAAATACAATTTTGTCACAAGTTTTAAAAAAAATCAAATATAGTACTTTTTAAAAATATTTAATTAATCTAGCAAATTGATTTAAGCTTAATAGTGTTTCTATTTAATGTTTTACTGATATACTCCATTTAATTCTCTCTCTCTTTCTCTAATTAATCAATAATTTGTTTCTCTCTCTCCCCCTCTCTTTGTAATTAATTTATAATTCTCTCTCTGGAATTTCATAATTAATCTATAATTAATTATATATAAGAATATTCCATAATTCTCTCTCTATCTTCGTCTCTCTCTCAATCTCTATATCTTCGTCTCTCTCTATCCGTCTCACACTTATTATAGTTATTCTCCCTCTCTCTGTAATTAATCCATAATTATCTCTCTTCAGAACTCCATAATTAATTATATATCACTTTTTAAGAAAATTGCATAATTCTCTCTCTATCTTCGTCTCACACTTATTATAGTTATATATATAATACTATATTTACATCTATATGTATATATAATTTTCTGTATATATATATAGTATATATTATATATCTATATAATTAATAATATATATAATAATGTATTTACATGTATATATGTATATAATATTGTACTTAGATGTTTATATCTATATAATATATATTATATCTACACACACACACACACACATATACTGTCTGAGGTGATCTCGTATTGTTGAATTAAGGAGTGCGTGATCCATGTGATCGAAAGACCCAACTATATCTGCCTTGATTAATCTATCAACTTCGCCCCAACTTTGAACATGAGCGAAAATGGACCCTCTCCCTTGCCAAAATCCATGAGATTGAGTTATGAAAATGTCCTCAAATACCATGTTCAGCAAAAGGGGGAGATGGAAGAATTACTGAATCATCCATAAGATTGAAGACCTTTCTGGCTATACGGAAGGACCTTTCAGAAGTGCTTCTAGATCTCTTGGAATTCCTGCCAAGATGACGGATCCTGCCTTCAGGATTCAAGTGCAAGGAATGCTGTATCCCGGTGGTGAAGATGAGAGCTCTGGCGGCCCTCGTAGGTCTCGGGGGGGGGGGGGNTCGTAGCTCTCGGGGGGGGGGGATCAAACTACAAAGCTGTCTGCGATAAGAGAGGTGAACATATTTGTCAACTACAGGCGAGATTAAATTAGAAATCCTCTGGATTAGAGAGAGAGACGTTGCCTAATAAAGAGGGCCCTTCGTTTGGGTTTTCCGTGAGTTTTTATTGGTTTTTATTTATTACATGTTAATTAAATGTAGAATATGTAGTTTCTTATTTTTTTTGTGGGTCCATTCACACTGATTAAGTTTTATTATTATGAAACTATATGTTTATTTTTGTATTAATATATTAAAAGGTTGTTAGTCATATTTAAAGTCCAAGGTAAAAGTGGTGCATGCCCGATGATTTCTCATAAGCCCAATGAAGAAAATGCAATAGCTAACTACACATATAGCAGACCCGTTTGGCCATAAAATAAGAATTTCATCCTCTTGGCCTGGGCCCGGGGTTCAAACCCAAATTGTGTAATTCCCCTTCCGTTAGACAAAAGAGACTACTACACACATGGCCATATATTAAAAAGTTTCTCAGAGACATCTTCCAAGCTCCATTCCAAGGGCACGAATGTTTTAGTGATTTTATATTATTTAGAATGTTGTTGTATCTCTTCATAACAACATTTATTGATTAGCTTAGATTCCTTCAAAGTTATCAATAGCCTTATGGTCTTAATGAAAACTTTAGACTTATAAACCAATAGTTCTTAAAGATGTCTGCCACTTGTGTTCTAAACTTCGGCGTGTGTTTGTTTTACATTTTCTTAGGAAATACAATGTACTGGCTCACTGCTTCTCAAGTTTAGGATTTCATGGTAATTGTCACGTCCTTACCCATTTATGTATTAAGCAACATTATAATGCAACACTGTCCTAATTGATAATTATGCCATTATTTGACAAAAAGAAAAATAAAATAAACTTAATATTTCAAATCTTAGTTTAGTTTATGTGCTTTATATTCAAGAGACGATCACATGATTTAAAATATATTTCGTTGATAAATTTATTTATTAAAATATTTAAAAATAATTTTATAAGAGGCATGCTTCAAGTATTCATAAGGTCAAAATTAGAGTTGAAGGCGGCCTCAATGCTATCCTATCTTATCAAAGTGGATTAAAGCACAAATTGTTCTAAGGCAAAACCCCTTCCCGAGAACACCATTGCTATCAATATGAGCAAAATCCATTTGACAAAATTAATATCAAAACTCACACAGCCTTAGACAAAACCCCAAAAATCCATTTGACCTTTGCTTGTGGAGGAATTAGGATTTTATTATGAGAATCGAGACTCAGAATTTATAATTCTCTTCTAAAACTCTTCCAAACCGATTTCAAATTTAAATTTCTACTAGTCGATAAAACTATATTATGGTGATGTTCATTGGTAAAACGATCATTCAGCAACAACATTAAAAATCACCGCTAAAACCTTAGCCTTCAGGGACGAAGAAACAAACTCAGGATGAAAACAAACATCATTCAACAACCACCAAATGACTTTCACGGACGAAATATTCCGTCAGTAAAGCTTTCCCCCTGCATTTCGCTTGAACCTTTTCAGTGATGAGCTAGTAATATAGGTTGTCGATGAAACCTTACTATTTAGCGACGATTTGATTAGTCGCGCTAAAACTTTAATCATTAGCGGTAAAGACATAATCTCATCGTTGAAAACATCATTTAGCGACGATAAAAAGTTTGGTTGTTAATGAGCGAAATTCTTGTAGTGCAACGTAAATGAAAATTGGCCAGGCTTGAGAAAGTTTACAGACCAATCTAGTTGGTAATTTAAAAATGAGTTTTGAGGAAAATATGAATGCACAAGAAAAACATGTTGTTCTTCAATATCTGAATTCGTACTTAATTGATAGAGAATTCAAGAATTCAAAAAGTGTTTGTGTAGATTTTCAGAAATCATGTATATATATGCTTTAGTAAAAAAATAGAGGCTAAATGGTCAAATCGAATAGAAATAAATTCTCTTTTAAAGTTATATACAGAAACAAAAAAACCATGTGTAATGCTAAAGAAGGCACAAGATTTTAGAAAATAACAAGAATTTGGAAAGAAGATATAATACGACGTAATATTATATTACAAATAGTGTGGTGGTATCTAGTACTTCACTATTTTACCATGTTATTATTTCAGTGGTAAGTTTGTTATTTAAAAACTAGTTGTTGTTATTTTCAACAGCAAATGACATGCTCTATCAAAATTTCAATTTTGTATTTAATATAAAATAAATTGTACAAATGAAGAAGTTAAAACAATAAAAACAATGTTTAAAAATTTAATATTCAAAAACATTTTTGATAGTAGTAGTACTTAACTTTTTTTAGTATAACATTCTAAAAACATGTTTATTAAAATTGTCAAAAGTTATACCGACTCAAACTCATTTCTCACAGATGATAAATAAAAAGATACCAAAATTACTAGCTTGATAAATTTATTTTTGGATCATTCATAACTTGAAAAACAAAATTCAAATACAACTTCAAACTAAAGAGACTTATTTCAAATTGAAACACTTATTAAACTCAACTTAAAAAGTGACATATTTACTTCGATTTCTATGGATTTTTAATTTGGGGTACATAGTGTTAAATGGTATAGTTTAGTTAGCTTATTTGGTTAGGCTGTTAAGGGCATTTAGGTCTTTTCTCTTTTCCTTCTTTACCTTTACTTTGTATATCTCTTAGACATTTTCTATGATCGTCAAGCAAAGATATTTTAGTTTTGTCTTCACCATTTTGCTTCTTCTCTTTCTTCTTTCTTTCTCAGCAATTATTGGTAGGATCTTCTTCCCTCTTTTCTTGAATTTTTTCATGGTATCAGAGCCATTGTTGACTCACGTTAATGGCTGATCTGTCTGCCATCCCTTCCCCTGATTTTCAAGAACTTACAGATCCGAGTGAATCTCAAACAAATGCCCAAACCACTTCTCAAATTACCTCCCAAATCATGCCTTCTTCTTCCTCTACACTAGAGTGTGCGAGCACTCCTTCAACTATTAGTCCAGAAAACTCTTCTCATTCCTCAATTTGTCTCCTTTCAAATATTTATAATCTCATTTCAATCCGGTTCGACTCAACAAACTTCATTCTTTAAAAATACCAGATCACTGCGATTCTTAAAGCACATATGGTATACGGCTTCGTTGACAGTTCAACTCGGTGTCGAGAAAGACTTCTCAAGATCGGTGATACATCCACGGTTAATCCTAAATTTGATCAATGGATTGCACAAGATCAAACACTCCTAACACTCATCAACGCTACTATCTCACCTATGGCTTTGGATTTAGAGTATTAATTGAAGCAGAGACGGATTTGCATATGTGGTGCAATTTTGCAGGCAACAATGCAAGTAACACACCTTATTATTTTTTTTTGGGTCAAGGTAACACACCTTATTTGACAGTGCTGATAGAAGAGAATCTTATTTTAAATGGTTTTTTCTTTAGCCAATCAGATTCTTAGATTGGGCTGCTTCAAAACTTTTCTCGAGGTTCATAGAAACGAAAATATCCAGTCTTTTTCATTGTCCTTTTTATCCCTTTAGAAATGGGACTTTTTTAATATTATTTAGAAGTTTTGAGATTAATCTGACTTATTGTTCATCACTATAATTTTTTTTGTCAAAACCATATTATATTATTGAGACAAAAAACTTATACAAATGCTAAGGAGGTCCAAGCTTTTCTCTTGCAATTATTTCTGCTTCAATCAATCTAACTATGATACTGAAAAAGAATAAATTACTGAGATCAATTATATCCTGTACTTGGCTATAAAGTATTATAGCATCAGCCTCATAATTTTTGTTTCTAATAATCCACACAATTTTAAAACATTGAGCTTCATTAAGTTTCCTATAGGCCTCTGCAGCCATATCCATAAGTCTCCAATCCGAACAGGAATTGGACTGGATTTAAGAAGTTAGAATTTTGGAGTCTGGATCAATAACACCACTGATCCAATTAGAAGACCTAGCCCTGTCTAATGCATAAGTTAGGGCTAATAACTCCCCATGGGCAGGGTTCTAAGCATTGACCCGTGAGTCAAAAATATCAATTACCCTTCCTTCGAAATCCCTACCCACCCAACTCCAACTCGCCAGGTAGATTTTAAGGATATTAAGACCTTTTAGAAGGATTTGTGATTTTTTTATAAAGTAAAAGATATATTTATCCTTTATAATAGAAAAATTTCCAACAAGTCCCCTCCCCAAACCTTCTCCCAAAACCCTTCTCTGCCATGGCGCCGGGAAGAAGCCGTCTCCTCCAATGCCATCGTCGTCGACCATGGTGCGGGGAAGAAGTCGTCTCCTCCATCGACCTCCAGCGAAGCTCTTCTCTGTGAATTCGAAGCTCTTCTCTATGAATTTGAAGCTCGTCTCGGCTAAATTCTTCTATGCGTCTGCATAGTGAAACCCTTCTCTGTGTTTGCATAGCGAAACCAAGAAGCGAAACCCTTCTCTGCGTTAGCATAGCGAAACCCTTCTCGGCAAAACCACGAAATCCTTCGTTAATACCCTTCTCTGCGATTGTCGTTGAAACCCTTGCTTTGTTACTCTTTGCTCTGCTAGATTATGGTCTAGCAACCAATATTTTGCTAGACCATGGTCTCACAAGTGCTAATTTCAATATAAATATGTTAGACCATGGTCTAGCAACCTGGAGAGAAAAAATAAAAGAGAAAGAGAAATCAGTGAGAGATTGTGAGGGTTCATGAGTCTTAAAATAAAAAGGGCATAATTGATTCTTTACTATACAAAAAGCCATACGTAGTTAAAATTAGGAGAATTGTCTTTATTTCGTTAAACACCCTCTCAAATGGCTCATCCTGAAAATTTCTCTTGGAAGGGGAAGAAAACTTGAAGCACGGTTATCTTGACCTGAGATGGTGGTAGAGCTATCTAAGAGGAAAGAGAGACTCCAGTCCTGGTGATGATTCATGCCGAGGATCCTCATGGGCAGGTACTAATTTCTTGTTTGCATAAAAAAATGTAGCCATATCTTCTCTGAAACCCTAATTATTTAGTAGGGTTACAAGGACTTTTCTCAAGCACAAAATTATTCCTTGCCTTCCATATTCCTTAACACTGGGTGAAGAATAGGGCTATAAGATCCCTTGACTCGTGTGGATGGTTCTTTAGCTCATTGACTTTTTTTTGGATCCAGGTCGTGAAGTCTTCGTCCACAACATCGTCCTGACAAAGACCAAGCCTCGAGCTTCTCCAACAAAACCCAATCCATTTACATCCTACAATGGTATGGTAAGTGCTCTCCTCCCTCTGCATGCATATAGGACATTCTGAGTTCCGGATAATATTTCTTCTGAATAGACTTGGCTTCGTAGGTAGGAATGATTGAGTAGCTCTCCAAATAAATTGTTTGATTTTTGATGGGATGCATGAATTCTAAATTGATTTTCTAAAATGTTGAGCTTATTGATGAAATCCCCTCAAATCTTGCAAATTCTTGGGAATTGGCCACTCCACCATGGCCTTAACCTTCTTCGGATCTGCTGCCACCCCGCTGCGGAAACTATGTCCCAAATACTCCAATTTAGCCTGACCGAACATGCATTTCTTCCCATTTACAAACAGCGAGTTCCCCGTAAGACTTCAAAAACGATCCGTAGAGGATGCAAATGGTCCCCCATATTCGAACTATAAATCAGAATATCATCAAAGAAAACTAATATAAATTTTCGTAAATAAGGCTTGAACACCTCATTCATCAAGACTTGGAAAGTAGCTGGGGTGTTGGTAAGTCCGAAAAGCATAACTAGGAACTCGTAGTGTCCCACGTGTGTTCTGAAAGCTGTCTTGGGAAGTTCGAAGGGCTGACCCGAATCTGGTGGTACCTTGACTTCAAATCCAGCTTAGTAAACACTTTTGCTCCGAACAACTCATCAACACAGGTATGGGAAACTTGTCGGGGATCATAACTCGGTTTAGTGCGTGATAATCCACGCAAAATCTCCAACTCCCATCTTTTTTCTTAACCAATATGATCGGGCTCGAGCATGGACTATGGCTATGCTGTATAATGCCGGCTGCTGACATTTCCCCAACCAACTGCTCAATCTCAACCTTTTGCATTTGTGGGTAACAGTAAGGTCTCACCGAAACCGGTTCTGCCTCGTCCTTCAAAATAATCCGGGATCTAGAATTCGTTGTGGGGGTAATCCATTCGACAATTCCATAATGTCGGAGAACTGATTCAACAAGTCCGCGATTTCCTGAGAGTCACTAGAAGAGCCTTCCTCCTTTTCTTCGAAGACCCCCAACGTCCCAAATTCCAGCAATATCCCTTGTCCCTCATGTTTCACTGCCCATCATTGCTCTAAGCGAAATCTGAGTCTTACATAAGCTTGGTTCACCCCGAAGTGTTACCATGTTTCGCCCAATCCGAAATTTCATCGTTAACATCTTCGAATTAACTTGCATCACCCCTAATTTGGCCAGCCACTACAGCCCCAAGATTATGCCCGCGCTCCCCAATTCCAAAGGAAGGAAGTCATCCATCATTGGAAACCAGTTGGCCCCCTCGTCGCCGACGCGTCTCCCGCTTCCCTGGTCGCCGACGTCACCGGTGGTGGCTTGGTAGTCGTTGGTGGGAAGTTGGCTCTGGTCTGGCTCGCGGAACTGCGGCTTGTGAAACCCCCAGTCATGAACCCCTCCTGTGTTTGCGGCTCTAGAGGGAAACGGGTTAGAACCCACATGGTTGCTAGGGTTTCCCAGGCACGGGGACTCGACCCGTCTGGGTTATGCAATTTTTGTCCTCCACCATCTGGGCAGATTCCATCATCTCCACTAAATCCCTAGGTCTCATCATCCTCACCTCATCTCTTATGTGTGGCTTCAACCCATTGATGAACACACCTTCCAAAACCTCATCGGAGACCTTTCCATGGAGTAGGGCCGCTAGAACCTCAAACCGATCGATGAAATCTTCGACCGTCGAATCTTGTTGCAGAGCTAAAAATTTCTGGCACTTGGTTTCGTCATGATTGGATCGGAATCGAACGAGAAGGTCTACCTTAGGCTCCGTCCAACTTCTGAAATGGCGTCGACCGTCCATGTACTGGTGGTACCAAGCCAACGCTCATCCTTCCAAGCTAACCACCACCATCTCTAACTTCTTCGTACATGTCATCGGATTGATCTGAAAATACCTTACAGCTTTGAACGCCTATCCGTCCGGATCTTCGCCGCTGAAACTCAGAAATTCCAGCCTCCGCGATGGTTTCCACTCCTCCCTAGAGCCCGACCCTTCATGAATCCGAGCTGAATTTACTGTCGAACCATCAAGAACTTATTTTGATTCCTTCTCTTTTCCTCTTGTCGCACTCGATTTGACCCCGTTGGCCATTCGGTGTACGGTACCCATTATCATCTCTAACGATTTCTCCATATTGCTGAACTGATTTTTGATTCTCGAGGCTTCTCGAAAATTTTCTTGAATCTGTTCCAACTCTTTACGAATTCCATTCCAGACATCCGATAACTCCCGCTGCCATTCCTCTTGCATTTGGGAGAGTCGGTTCTCTAACGGATCGTCTTTTTTGGAGCCATCCTCTTTTCCCAGAATTTTACCGCTCTGATATCAATTTGATACGATTTTCTCTGTAAGAAAATTCTAATCTAACACAACAGTAGCCCAAATATTGACAAACAGAGAGAAACAACCACAACAGAGAAGAAAAAAAAGAAAAAAACGGTTTGATTACTCAACAATGGTGGAATTCACCAAGGGAGAAAGTGAGTAAACAAGCCCTACACCAAGTTGTTCGAGAGCTTGGTCTCTCTCATTCATTCACTACTCAAAAGCCACCCCCTAATCTTCTCTGTACACTTTTTATTCAATCCACCTCCTAACAAAGGCATAACTAACTCTAGCCTAGTCAGCACCCCTTCTCTCTCCTCTAACTAATTGAATTTTTTTGTCCCTACACCTCTCACCTCATCTAATTACATTTTTTTTAATCTTTGTCTTTCTTCTTCCTCACATAAGAAAACTTTAATTAAGGGTCTAACAAAAATTTATTTTGAAGATGCTTATTTTTTCATGTCTTTGTTTTGGTTTCTATTAGATCGAGGTCAATGATGTGAGCAAAGAAATGGATTTGGATCTCATCAAGCAAAACAGTCAGGTTAGCTCTCCCGTACTTGAGCTAATATTGTTGTTTTTTAGCAATTAAACTTGTGCTTTATAGCTTCTGTTAATTGGTGTGCGACTTGAATTTTCTAGGTGGAGAGAGTAATTGCGGATCGGATCAGCAAAGATATCTCTGGTGATGTAATACCGGAGTACTTGGTCAAGTGGCAAGGATTATCGTATGCTGAAGCGACATGGTATATATTGGACATTTGACTCTTTTTTTGGATATTCTGGCTGGCGTTATTTTATGTTAGTTAATATTAGTTTTTCCAAGTCTTCATCTATTTCATATTCTCTTAAGATTTTTTTTCAATAAGAAACAAGATTAAAAAGTAAAAAGGAGGACATGGATTCCTCCAAACAAGATCTAAAACAGATAAATAAGATAAGAGAAAAGATTAAGACCAAATAAACGGCCAAGAATAAAATGGAATTTAAAGGACAAGGCTTCAACATATTAGACTTGGAAGCCCATAAAGATGCTAAAAAGAAAATCCGTTGCCATATCGACTCATTATCTTCCTCTGTCTTCACAGATCCGTCTATTATGCTCCGACCATACACACCAAAGAGTAGCCACCAAAGCACTAACCATTTTTTTTCCTCTTATTAGATTTTTTCTCATATTGTCCTAGGTCTTACTCAAAAAATGCTGTATTACTTTATTTTATTTGAAGATTAAATCATTATTCTGTTGTTTCTATTCAATTTATCACGCTGTAGGATATCTTGACCGCTTATCCTGTTGTAACTTTGATGCTAGGGAGAAGGATGTAGATATTTCATTTGCTCAAGATGCTATTGACGAGTACAAGGTAGCCTGTCTCTGAATTTATGTCATTATTTGTTTTTTGTTCGAAATGTATTATCCAATTTGCGTACTGCTGAAATCAATGTTACTGCTGAAAATCAATGCTCCTTGATAAGTGTCTTATGTCGGTTTTTTAGTGTATAGGCTGGAAAATAATAAATTAGAAAATGTTGAGTTAGATAGTTTGTATCTTCTATTCATGATTATGGAAGTTTTCTCAAGGATTCAAGATGCATTTTGTTCTGAAGTTACATAGAAAAGTTGGCCGTCGATCTGGAAAGGAAATGATGGACGTTGATGTATTCTTCAATCTATATCTTTGATTGATTGGGTCGAAGTAGGCAGCTAATAACATTTTCATATTCACTGTGGCTTGTGCGAGCTTTTGTTAAGTGGGGTGGCCTTTGGTGTCCCCTTTCTTAGGAAGGGGAAGATTCTTTGGATTTCGGCAGTGTTATTGCCCTTGTAGTCTCACTGGCGAGCGAGTAACATATTCCCTCACTGAATGCGAGCAAGGAACATTGGATTTTTGAAGGATTGTTCAAGGAGGAAACCTCAATCTGGTCTCTCAATCATTTTTTAGCTTCGCTTTGGGTCTTGTTACTAAGCAAGGAACATTGGACTTTTGAAGGATTGTTTGAGGAGGAAACCTCAATCTGGTCTCTCAATCATTTTTAGCTGCACTTTGGGTCTTGTTACTAAGTAGGGTATTTTAATTACTCTTCTTACTGACTGTAAATCAAATTGTACTACTTTTAGTTTCTTTTTGCGTTTGGCAGATTTCTGACCCTCATGTACTTGTTCTTGTTTTGCTTTTATACTTCTCTTTTGTTAATAAGACTTCTTGTTTCCTATAGTAGAGTTCCTTTCCTATTGTCTTCCCTCGAAATATTCGTTAAATAGTGTTGTTGAAACTTGTTCACACATTTCTTTTCACTTGAGCAGGCTCGTGAGGCTACTATGGCTGTGCAGGGAAAAACAGTGGATGTCCAGCGTAAGAAGAGCAAAGGTCGGTGTGTTAGCTTGGTGTTTTTAAATTTGAAGTCAACCAGCTCTTGATAAATTTCTGTTGATGTGCTGCGGGCAATATATTTTTTAATGTTGGTGTGCTGCGGGCAATATTTTTGACTTTTATGATCCCATAATAGATTGGTGACACTTAAATAATGTCACATTCAATTTATTAGTGTTTCTGAATTTTGCAGGACCTAATATTGAGGATATTGGAAAACTGTAGTATTTTGTAGTATACCTTTATTCTTTTAGGAAAACAGTCAAAATTTGAGGAAGAAATAGTGGAGAAACTACGACCAAAAAATGTGGTACTAGGACAGACCAAAAAAATTGTGGTACTAGGATTTGCCAGTTTAATCAATTGAGGTGTCTTTAAATGTTACCTTCGTGAGGTAAACTGAAGGCGAATTACCTATCATTTCATAGAACTGACAGAAAGGACATTTAAAGTAGGATTCGTGGTATTCTGAGAATTTTTTTTGTTTTCAATAATTGTCAAATTCTACTGGATTTTTCAAGCTAGCAATTCATTTATTTTCCTCTTCTGAGAATTGTTTATCTTGGTTGATAGTATTTTTTGTCGCAGTTTCAGTCAATAACGTGCCAAGTAGTAAATGTTTCTAAGAATTGTTCCAAGTGATAGGAACCAGAAAAGTTATATTAGAAAATAAAGTGTACAAGAACAGATATTGGAGGATGAGCAATCCACCAAAAACTTAAAACTGAAAAGGACAAGAACAAAGAGAATTACAGCCACAGCAAATTCCAATTGTCAAAAACGATTCTTTTTTTATCCACCAACAAAAAAAGAAAAAGAACCATTCCAAGAAATGAATGACATTTTTGTCACTTCTCGTTTGTTTTTGGATAGAAGTAAGTTTTGCCTCATCTTGTCTCCATACTAATACTGTGAACCCGTAACCAATTGTTGAACTCGTAAATTCTTGATCTTTAGCAAGTCTGCGGAAACTTGATGAGCAGCCTGAATGGTTGAAAGGAGGAAAACTACGTGATTATCAGCTTGAGGGCTTGAATTTCCTTGTAAACAGGTATACGGTTCTGTCTGAAGGTTTAAGTGTTTGTTAAAATAGTGTTTATCTTACTGTCTTGATTAAGTTCCATTTTGTATCTTGGCCTTGTGTATGGTCTCAGACTGTTCTGATTATCCTACTTCATTAAGAAAATTACGTTTCTTAAAAAATGATGCTTATTACTATATACTTTCTATAAAAGTTGTTTTGATGGGTGTTTCTTCGACATTGCAGTTGGAGAAACGATACTAATGTCATCTTAGCTGATGAAATGGGACTTGGTAAAACTGTACAGTCTGTTTCCATGCTTGGTTTTTTACAGGTGGGGTCTTTTAGTACGATCTTTATTTGTTGATGCCATATCCCCTTTTTATATTGAGATAATCATTTCATTAAATAACTAAATGATTGAAAAATAAAATTATTCTTGCAGAATGCTCAACAAATTCATGGGCCGTTTCTTGTTGTGGTACCATTATCGACCTTGTCAAACTGGGCAAAAGAGTTTAGGAAGTGGCTCCCGGATATGAACATTATTGTCTATGTTGGTACTCGTGCAAGCCGAGAGGTTAGTGGATCTGCCTTAAAATGTGTTAAGAAGTTCAGGTCAATCAATATAGGTATTTACTATTTAGAGCAGAAAGTGGGTTCTCCAACGTGTTAAGACATCTGACTGTTGCCTCCCTTTCAGTGTTCACAGTTTGGAAATCAATTTGCTGCCACTTTTTTTATTGGACATTTTTGCTGCCGTTAAAAAGAGGGGTTTCTTGACCAAAAAAGAAAAAAAGGAAGAGAGTGGGGTTCGAACACCATCAGTTTGGCTAGTCATATGAATTTGGAGACTCACTTAAATGAGATTTGTTTTTTTTTTATCAGAAGTACTAGTTTAGGAGAAGCCTGGTAAAGGGAGCATACAAATGTTTACACTGGAACTTTACAAAATAGTTATCAAAGAGCCAAAACACCTACCATTAAGTATTTACATACGAGGTACATAGAGTTAGAAGATGTGCTGTGCATGAGGTCCTATCTATGGAGCTGGTTTTTTCAATTATATTGGATGGGTCTTGTACCTCTCCCACCAAACACGCGGAAGTAGGAAAATGGGGATTAAATCCCTGATAGAATAGATGGCTGATATTCTTAAGTACCTGTTGCAATTTCCATAACTACTGTATGGGAAAATGTATTTAGTTTATTGTAAACTGAGGTATCATAGAGTTAGGATTTAAAGATGTTCTCTCCACAAGGTCGTATAATTGGATTTGGTTTTTCTAATTCATTGAAGACCTTCTTGTACTTCTCCCACCAAAAATGCCATAATAGGCAAATGGGGATTAAATCCCAGATCTTAATAGAGTCAGAAGGCTGATATACCAAAGTGCCTGCTGCACAATTTTAATACCAGATGTTAATAGAGCCAGAAAGCTGATATACCAAAGTGCCTGTTGCACAATTCTGTAAGAATTCTATCTGGAAAACTATTAACTAATAATTTATTTTCATGGAAGAATGTGGTTGTTTTATCTTCTTTGTGGTCTAAGTCCAAAGTTTTCAGGAACTCTTTTGTATTCGTTATTCTGTTGAGCTTGTGTATTCGTTTATCAGGCTCCTTCCCTTCTTTTCCTCTACTCATCCTTTGTTACCAACCATTAAAGAAAATGTCAATACTGATGATGACAAGAAAGTGCATATGGTGTTCAGAAGAAGTACCCATGTTTCTTTAGCTAGACAATGCAAGTGTCATAAGCGGCCTGTTGATTTACATAAAACGTTGATTAACTATAGATGTGTCAGTGTTTAATGTTTGTAGCTTTGGAATCGCTATTGAGGGAGCTTCCCATTTGAAGAATCCCGCCTCAGTAGGATCTATCTGGTTCCTAATTTGCATTAAAAGAAAACAAATCACCACTGATCAGAAAAAGGAAAACAAACCGATCTAATTACTCAAAACCTTACAAAGTTTGACTGTAAACTTTTCCCAATTGGAAGGAGTCCATCTAGAATGAGCCCTCACTGCATAAAGTATCAGCATGTCGATCTCTTCAGAATTTAGGTTCTCATTTAACATCTAATTCGTCATGTGTCATCTCTAAATCACTTTTAGCTTTGCACGTGTATGGAGATTTTGATAGCTATTTGGTATCTTTATCGATGGCCTATTTATTTGATGAACAATTATTTGATATTTTGTGGAGATAACTTCGGTCTTACTTTGAGATTGATACATTATTTTGGGAGAAGATATTTTAGTATTATCTGCAGGAGGTACCAAACGGATTGTATTTTTCTAACAATTAACTCTAATATGGTTCACATAACTTTTAACGTGCCAGATACTGCTTTCTGTTCATTTTTTGTATCGCTCTTTTTTTGGCTGCAGGTCTGTCAGCAATATGAATTTTATAATACAAAAGTTGGTAGACCTATAAAATTTAATGCACTATTGACTACATATGAAGTAGTTCTGAAAGACAAGGCTGTTCTCTCCAAGATGAAGTGGAACTATCTCATGGTTGATGAAGCTCATAGGTTAAAGAATAGTGAGGCACAGCTGTATACGACACTTTCAGTATGCCAATATATCCACTAACTTTAGTCAGTTATTTTGTACGTGCATTTGTCTTTCAGTAATGTTGGATGGGGCATTTTGCTTTTCAGGAGTTCAGCACAAAAAATAAGTTGCTCATTACTGGAACTCCACTGCAAAATAGTGTGGAGGAGCTATGGTATCAAACTACCTTAATTTGTTACTCTTTATTGATTTGCTCTTCAATTTTATCTATGGGTTTGGTCGACTAGTTTACAGCAACTTGTTAGGTTAATTCACCTATAAGCTCTTCATAGAAAAAGTCATAGCATCCTAGTGGAATTTGTTATTTTACCTGAATAGTGACACCGTGTTTTTGCACATTTTCATTAACTGTACATTAAGTAATTGAGTAGATTATTACATGTTAATTTACACAACTACAAGCGGAGGCATGAAAATGACATATATTATACTATTTGGCTCATTCACATGTTTATAGAGATGTTTAATCATAAGTGTTGCTTCTAATACTATAAAATGTAACGCAACTTCTTTTGTTTCTGTATTTAATAATTTTTGTTGCCTATATAACTCGATGAAGTTGCAAACAATAGGCTGCCTTCTCTTAGATCTTATGTAATGTTGAACTTCCTTTAGCTAGTTGAAACCGTATGATAAAACACTGTTTTTCTCTGTCCTGTACTCGGACTAGTTATTGCAGCATGTTGATCATGAATCTAATTGTTTTAATTCTTCCTTTTCTTGTTCCCACTCTTTAGGGCTCTGCTCCATTTTCTTGATCATGAAAAGTTCAAAAGTAAGGATGATTTTGTTCAAAATTACAAGAATCTTAGTTCATTTAATGAGACTGAGGTAATTTTTTGTTGATTCTTTTGGCTTCCTTATATCTGCGTGAAGAATGTCATTTCGTTTTTATTTATTCTCTCATTTGGGTTCTTTTAGCTTGCTAATCTACATATGGAACTAAGGCCTCACATTCTCCGGAGAGTGATCAAGGATGTGGAGAAGTCCTTGCCTCCCAAAATCGAGCGTATTCTTAGGGTGGAAATGTCACCTCTTCAGAAACAGTGAGTGATATATATGGCTACACATCTTTAAGTTAGTTGACTTCTCCTATTTCTGGTCTTGAGTTGAATTTTCAGCATATCTCGTTTTGATTGCTTCATCTAGGTACTATAAATGGATTTTGGAACGAAACTTTCATGATTTAAACAAAGGCGTACGTGGAAATCAGGTTGTAATTTATCTCAATCAACTTTTATTTAACTACTTTGAAGCTTGAGTTATCAGTATCCTAGCTAGGTCCTCTCCCCACCCCCAACAATTAATCTGAGACAATTACCAATATGAGCCTGAAATGATTTTTTTGGTGATAAATGATTATTTTTTTGTTTGAAATGTGGGGTAGGGTCTTCATGTTCATCAATCATCAACTTACCTCCAAAGTTTTCTGGAGTTTTTAGTTTGGCCCTTTATTTAAATGATAATTGCGATATAAGTTTGTTGTTTCCATAAAACCTACTACTGGTTTTCGAATGTAATTGGTCTAGCGATTCATATCTTATCTCACTATTTTGTTTGTTATTATTATTGAATTTAAACGATCTACTTCTCTTGCTTAAATTTCTTCCAGGTTTCACTTTTAAATATTGTGGTAGAGTTGAAGAAATGCTGCAATCATCCTTTCCTGTTTGAAAGTGCAGACCATGGTTATGGTGGGCACTTTAGCTCTAATGACAGCAGCAAGCTGGAAAGAATAGTCTTGAGCAGTGGAAAGCTAGTTATTCTTGATAAATTACTTGTTAGATTGCATGAGACAAAGCATCGTGTTCTGATCTTTTCACAGGTTAGTCGTAAAAGAATAAATAGTGGTTGACATGTCTGGACGTATTTGAGTGGAAGCTAGCGTGATCTGATAAGCCCATACTTTTCATTGGGGTTCCACTATGAAATCGATGAAAATACCGTCCTATATCATTAGGCTAATTAAATGTAATTTAGGCGAACATCTCTCAGAGTAATGCATGTTTTATATTTTAGGTTAGTTGACTACTTGGCCAAATTGGATGTTCTCTGACACATCTGTCTGTTAATATACCATTGGATGTAGCCAACTATTTGACTGATGGCTTGATAGAATCTTGCTATATTGCTTTATTTTGTATAATTGGAATTCAGAGTTTCTCAGGCAGTTCTTTAATCATGTAAATGTGCCTGAGAGCTGGCTGATTTCAACAACCTTCAGCTTGTCATCACATAGGTAGAACTGTCAATTTCACTCTCGGGGTCATATATAAGTTGTTTCTCAGTATTTGTTCATTTTTACTCTGAATTGCCTAGATATTAGGAGTTAACCTGACTGATAAGATGACCTTTTTCTTCGACATTGTTAACCCAGGTCATATTTGTTTGAGTTATTTTGTTTGACACATTATATGTATGATAGCGGTAAACTGATCAAGTTAGGTTTCTTTTAAGTTTTTCGTGGATACTTAAGTGAAGAAGTCATCACTGCACTCTGACGTTTTGTGCAGATGGTAAGAATGCTGGATATTTTAGCTGAATATATGGCCCATAGAGGGTTTCAGTTTCAAAGGCTTGATGGTAGTACAAAGGCTGAGTTGCGCCAGCAAGCTATGGATCATTTTAATGCACCTGGTAGCGATGATTTCTGCTTTCTCCTGTCAACCCGGGCAGGTGGCCTGGGTATAAATTTAGCTACAGCAGATACAGTAATTATATTTGATTCAGACTGGAACCCTCAGAATGATTTACAGGTTGGATATAATATTGATTACTTTTACTATTACTGGTGAACTTGTTTTTCTTAATTGCTCATTTACGATATTAATTGTTATTTTCCTCAATGATTATAATGTAGGCAATGAGTAGAGCTCATAGAATTGGGCAACGGGAAGTAGTTAACATATACAGATTTGTCACCAGTAAAAGTGTTGAGGAAGATATTCTGGAGCGGGCAAAGAAGAAGATGGTAGTTCGCCTCATAAAATGTTTATCTCTTATGTCATTTAAGATGTATTAATCTATTCTATTCATACATAGGCTGACGTTAAAATGTATGTGTAAATGATACACTTGCAACGGTTTTAATCTGCATTTGGAGGCCCTTTTTCACATCTTCTACCCTATATGTGTTTTGTAGGTTCTTGACCATTTGGTGATTCAAAAATTAAATGCGGAAGGTAGATTGGAGAAGAAAGAAGCGAAAAAAGGGAGTTTTTTTGATAAAGTAAGGATGGTGTTGCATATAGTATTTATTCTACTTCTGGATCATGTGGAAAGTTTGATGTAGGGAAAGATCGTTTTCTCTGAATATCTATTTGTTGCTTCGATTAGTAGCTATATCTTTGTAGCTTTTCCTCTTGGAAATGCGTTATTTTGTTCTACCTATCAAGCACTACCTATCTTGATTGCAGAATGAGCTGTCAGCCATCTTAAGATTTGGGGCAGAAGAACTCTTTAAGGAAGAGAAAAGTGATGAAGAAAGCAAGAAAAGGCTCTTAAGTATGGATATTGATGAAATTCTTGAAAGAGCGGAGAAGGTTGAAGAGAGGGAAGCTGGAGCCAAGGAAGGACATGAACTATTGAGTGCTTTTAAGGCAAGATACTGACATTGTGTGTTGGCGGTGATTTTATTGCCTCTTTGTGGTCTTTTGTTGTTTTACCTCTCTGTTCAACAGTTACCACTGCATTTACATTCTACTCGTCCTGATATTTTTCTCTTGAATACGTACATCCAGGTGGCGAATATTTGTAGTGCCGAAGATGATGTAAGTTTCTGGAGTCGTTGGATAAAACCGGATGCAATTTCCCAAGCTGAAGTATGAACCAACTTTCTCAATATTTATTTTGAGTGAAGATTAATGTAGACAGAGAATCATGTTTTATACGTACATTTAAACATTCATTATATAATATAAATACATATAGAATTGCCTTACATGCAGACATTTATTTAAACATTCATTTTATATATATATATATAGAATTACCGTACATGCAGACATTTATTTAATCATTCATTATATATATAAAAATACACAGAATTACTTTACATGCAGACATGTAACCACACACTCACATAGTAAATGCGTACTACAGTACTAAAAAGTTACGTACTTGACATGTTTTTCATTCTGTTGTTTAAGGTTGTTATAGAATCCATCTAATCTCCTACTCTCTTTTAGGAAGCTCTAGCTCCACGTGCAGCGAGGAATACTAAGAGTTATGCAGAGGCTAATCAGTCTGAGAGAAGTAAAAGGAAGAAGAAAGATGAACCTCTGGAGAGGGTTTCAAAACGCCGGAAAGCGGAGTATTCTGCTCCTTCAGTACCAATGATTGAAGGGACATGTGCTCAAGCGAGAAGATGGTCTTGTGGGAATTTGTCTAAGAGAGATGCATTACGTTTTTCTCGTGCGGTGAGATATCACTGATCTTTCCAACATAATTATGGTATTGTGCTTGAAAAACTTATTTACTTTGAATTATAATTTTCCAGAGAAGACTAACCAGATCCGTTTCTGAATCAATCTAATCTTATGTGTTGACTTATATTCTTAAGAACCTACTATATATAAAAAGGGTTGAACTTTTTAAATAAAGTAGAACTCTTCAAACCAGCAGATCTGATGGGAGAGGTCTACATCTTTCAAACCAGCAGATTTGATGTGAGAGCTATAGTTTCATTTGTTAATTCACTCCTTTGTTAATAGAAATCCTTTTCCGAAAGCAAACACATTACCTAATTCAAAGTTGTCAGATTCTATGATTATACCTATTTATTAAGTGTTGTCATCCATATGGAAATCTTTGGTAGTAGATGGTATTTTTGACTAGTGCGGAAATACTAAAGATTGGAACATTTTGTGAAATTAGATTCATCAACTGGATAGATTACCCTTTGCAGTGTCTCCATTTAATAGGGCCCCAAGGACAGAGTTATTATTGATTGATAGCGGATATTCTGGTAACGTTGAAACAAAGCATGAGGATCAGAGGAGCGGGTTCTGCCTTGAAATTGTACAATGCATGTTGATGACCATTAAAGTACCATCAGTGAAAGATGTATAGCATGTGCATTGATAACTTAGAATGTCATTTTAAGTTGTGCTCTATTCTGGTGTTTGAATTTATAATTGCTTATTTATCACGTGAGATTATTAGGTCATGAAATTTGGCAATGAGAGCCAAATTAGCTTCATAGTTTCAGAGGTTGGTGGTGCAGTTGAAGCCGCCCCGACAGAAGCACAGATCGAACTTTTCAATTCTTTACTTGATGGATGTAGAGAGGCCGTTGAATCTGGCAATGCAGACCCAAAGGTTGGTCTTGGAATGTGAAGCCAATGGATTTCATGTTTTAGTGCTGTTTTGTATTTTGAGAACCTCAGGAGCAGGCAGTTCTGATTTTTGTTGAAATTATTCTATAGGGGCCGTTATTGGATTTCTTTGGTGTCCCCGTGAAGGCAAATGATTTACTGACTCGTGTTCAAGAACTACAGCTCCTAGAAAAACGCATTAGTCGCTATGAAGATCCCATCCGGCAATTCCGTGTATTGATGTACCTAAAGCCCTCAAATTGGTCGAAAGGTTGTGGCTGGAATCAGAGTAAGTGATTCTGCATGTTCCCCATTGTGCATTTTTTCTTCTCTTTTCGCCTAAATCTTGTTATTTGCTAATATGTTTCAACATTTTTCGCAGTTGACGATGCACGGTTACTTTTGGGAATACACTATTACGGATTTGGTAACTGGGAAAAGATCAGGTTAGATGAAAGACTTGGCCTTACGAAGAAGATTGCTCCAGTGGAGCTTCAACATCATGAAACCTTCTTACCACGTGCTCCAAATTTGCGAGATCGTGCTAATGCCCTCTTGGAAATGGTAGGCTTTCTCACTGTCTGTGAACTTACTGTTCTTTTTTGCAATGCATAACTTCTGACCAGGATATCTGTCAACTGCATTATCAGGAACTAGCTGCTCTTGGTCGCAAGAACATGAATTCTAAAGTGGGTCGTAAGGCCTCCAAGAAGGAGACGGAAAATCTTCAAAACATCTCAATACCACGCACGTGGGACAAGAAGGGAAAATCAGGTCCTCCTAATAAGGTTAATCTCCAAATGAAGGAGAGGAAATCCAAACCCCAGAGAGTAGAACCTTTAGTGAAAGAGGAAGGTGAAATGTCAGACACAGAGGAAGTATATGAGCAGTTTAAGGAGGTCAAATGGATGGAATGGTGTGAAGATGTCATGGCTGATGAAATTAGAACCCTAGAGCGTCTTCAGAGGTTGCAGACCACCAGTGCTGATCTTCCCAAGGAGAAGGTTCATTTTTTGTTTCAATCTTCCTTGTATCTTCCTTATTTATTCAATGGTAAATTATGATTTCATCATTTTAGTTTTTCCTTGCCAGGTGCTTTCAAGAATCCGGAATTATTTACAGATTCTCGGACGAAGGATTGATCAAATAGTTCTAGAACACGAGGAGGAACCATATAAACAAGATAGTATGTTCCTTTCTTCTCTCTAAAATCACCTGTACTCTGTCTCGTACTGTGCTTTTTTATTTTGAGAAAATTCTTTTGACACGTCTTGTAGTTTGCTTAAATAACATAGGCAATCCCCTAGTTTGAAAAATGACTCGTTCCTCCCTTCATTGTTAGGGTTTGGTGACGATAAAACTTCAAACCGTTAAACTACCCCTCATTTTTCCAACTCTAGAAATGCTAGAATCAATTTTTTTAATATTCATACCAAACTCACCTAAACTTTAAACATCTTAGGTTGATTTATGCTCTGGGTTAGAAAAAAGGTAGGGTCGGATCGATTATAGGAATAATCTTGTCTTTTCTCACCTAAACTTACATGTTTTTAACAAAATAGACTTATTTGTCATTTTTCAAATCAGAGGGTTGTCCGTATCATATTAAGCGAACTACATGAGGTCATAGGAATTTTCCCTTTTATTTTCTACCATGCTTTTTATTCTCACCACTATTAACCTGGAGATCCAATTTTCGGTCAGTTAGTAATTCTGAAAAAAAGATGTTTGAGATTGATAAGTTTAACCATGTTGTTATTATAAAAACAGGGATGACCATGAGATTGTGGAATTACGTCTCCACTTTTTCAAATCTATCTGGGGAGAAACTTCATCAAATATATTACAAACTTAAACAGGAGCAAGATGAGGAAGCAGGCCCTTCCTATACCAACGGCTATGCATCTGGTCTTATTGGTGATGGTGATCTTAATCAATTTACTACCTTTCCTCGCCACTTTGAGAGGCAAAGAGTGAACAAAAAGATGAATGCCTACCAAATACCCGAACCAGTGCAGAAGGGACTAGATATGGGAAAATTTGAAGCTTGGAAACGAAGGAGAAGAGGGAATGTGGATAATCAATTTCAAAAGCCAATGAGTAACGGTATGGGCGTAATTGATTCAAACTCAATGGGGATTCTTGGGGCAGGACCCTCCGAGAAAAAACGGGTTTCCTCTAGGACGCGCCAGACGGGTTTTCCTCCAAGATAAGGTTGCATATTAGGCATTGAATTTGCCTCATCTAAGAGGGTGGTTGATTTGAGAACGAAGGCTTCTTGAACTTGACCAGCCATTATATGTTCTCGGTTATTTTTTTTCCACCGGGGGAATAAATAGCCATTATTATGTGGGGGTGATGAGATGAGCACATTATCTGCCAAATTGGATTTTCGTCTGCCAAGGAAACGCCGTTGTATTACGAGCAAGCTGCTGCTGCTGCGGCAGTATCACAAGCAAGACTAACGCTGTCTTGTTACAATATTTTTTTCTTCTTCTGAAGATGAGTTCGGCAATTTGTTCATATATACCGAAAAAATCAGTAACATTTAGATCTCACTCGTTGCGTACATAAGCTGAACTGTCTTATATGTATTTTTTTTCTTTGAAAGTGTACATTATCAGCAAAATTTTGGTAACCCCTTTGTTTACTTCATGCAATTTTGTTGATACAATTTTCACATTAGCATGATTATTCTGGGTATTTGCATTTTTAACATACCCAAAAAGGTAAGTTTGATGAAGAATTTTTGCCTTTACAGTTGGGTCAGATCTGTTCAAGGAAAATAAAATTGAATCAAAAGATACTATGAAAGTCAATGATAATGTACATCCAACTTGACAACTATTCTCTAAATTACAATTTCTACTTATAGAAAAAACTTGAAGAGTCGAGAAAATATGAATTGTCAGCGATATACAAAAACAATCAATTTGAAAATGCCGTAAGAAATGAAATGTCATAATATTTTTTTATATATGTAAAAGTGACGGAAAAGAAAATATATCGTTTACATATCCACCCAGTATTTTGACTTTTTTGGAAATGATACAAAGAAAGATATCTATATCCATAACATAAAAATTATCTTCGGAGAAATTGCATAATCATTATCATTGGAGTTCTATCAATGAATAAAAAATAAAGAATTTAAACAACCAATTTTTAAATTGAGTCGAAGTTGTAGACAAGGAAGCACTTGTTGGAGATGTACTTGAAAAAAGGTGGAATTATGGTCATCATATTGTTGGACAAGGAAGCACTTGTTTTAGTATTTTTAACTTTTTTATCCATGTGTATAAATACTCCATGTACTATCTAAATTTTTTTTAATCAATATAACTCTTTTAGCTTTTCAGTTGGTATCATAGCCTAACTAATCGCCACAGCTACCAGACAGTGCCGACCACTGCCACTCGTGCCGACCGCCTCCACCCGTCACCGCCCAGTCGTCAGCCAGGCGTTGCCACATCCGGCCGTCGGAGCTCCGCCAGAGCTCTATTTTACTGTTTTCAGCTTTGTTTTTTTAAAGTGGTTGGGAACCTAGGCTGTGTGCTGACTAAACCTAGGATTTTCTGTAGTTTTTGGATTGTTGTGGCTTAGAACACAGTTTGATCACTCGTTTGGTGACTTTTTCATGATATAGACGGGCGTGTTCAATCTTTCTTCATGACTCCATCGGATTTTCTTGGTAATTTGTATTGCTTTCTTAGATTCGTGATGTCTGAATCTTCAAATGCTGCTGTTACGACTGTTGCTAAGCCAGATCTTGTTTATCCTGTGTTCGGTGGAAGAGTTACTAGTGTTCTTTTAAATGGACGAAATTATGCTGCTTGGTCTCGATTGTTGAAGCTATTTCTTGGTGGACGGAAAAAGTCTTTGGCTTCAAGGACGTGTTCCTCGTCCTAAAGATGACGATGCAAAGGATGAGATGTTGATAACTGTTTGATATTGGGATGGATGTTTGGATCTATAGAGTCTTCGGTCTATAATATATTTGTATAATGAGACGGTTGTCGATTTATGGAATGCTTTGACTGCCATGTATGCCCATTCAAGGAATGAGGCTCGATATTTTGATCTGTATCAGGAGATTGCTAGTGCCAATAAGGAGAGACTTGGATTTGAATGTTGCTTAATTTTTTTTTGGATATTTACGTGTATGGTGGGATGAGATGGCTTAATATGAACCAGTCAGTGACTTTGGGACAATGGCTCATGTAGTAGTCAAGAGGCTAGATCGTCATTACCCATATGCATTTCTGATGGGGCTTAAACCTGAATTTGAGTCACTTCGTACACAAATCCTTAATTCCTCTCCTGTACCATCCTTGCTTGAGACATTTTCCATGGTTGATGGAGATGAGCGTTGACGTCTTATCTCGGTCCCTAATCCCATCCCTGCCACTACTAGTAATAATGATCAGACGACCCTTGGTGCTTGTGGTTTCTCTAGTCCTCCTCTTCCAGCTGGGAGGAAATTTTGTCATCATTGTAGAAACAATGGTCATATCAAGGATACTTGTTGGAAACTTCATCCCGAGTTACACGCTCAATTATAGAAGAAGATTAATATACCCATTAGATCGGCAACGATAGCTAATACTTCTGTAGCCACCATTAATTTGGCCGAGTCATCTGTCTTCTCTCAAGTAGCAGCTTTACAGGCTCATGTGTCTCGTCTTATGTCTCAGCAGACTCCTACTATTGCTATTGCTCTTGTCTCTGATCCTCCTACCTCCACTGCCTCAGGTACTCCCACTGCACTTCATATTCGTACTGAGTCACCCATATGGATTTTGGATTCGGGGGCAAATGATCATATGACTATTGAGTTATCAATTTTTTCTACACCATTGGAACCTGTTAAAGGTTAGGCACAATTAGTTGATGGTTCTCGGACTTTTGTGAGCGATAGATGGAATGTACAACTGTCTCCTGAAATTTCTCTTACCTCTGTTTTTCATTTGCCTAAATTTGTAACAAATCTTTTATCTGTTAGTAGCCAAAGCTTTAGATTATGCTATCATTTTTTGGCTGATCGTTATTTTTTGCAGGACCGTCGTACGAAGAGGATTTTTAGTAGGGGGTATGAGCGAGATGGACTATACTACTCTGGCGATCCACCTCCCCTTCAACCGCCAGATCCTATTGTTCGAGTTGCCTCTGCTATTATTTTTTATTTTCCTGTTTCCTTTTATTTTAGAGAGTGACATTTGTGGCATGCTCGTTTGGGACATGTCAATTTTCAATATCTTTGTTCGTTTTTTCTTCGTTGATTAATGCATGTAAACACTTTCAGTTTAAATGTGAAATTCGTGAGCTTTCGAAACATTGCCGTAAGCCTTATATTTCTCGCATGAATAGATCTGTTGCTATGTTTGAGGTCCATTTTATGTTACTGCTATGTCTGGACACTCATATTATGTCACATTGATTGATGACTTTTCTAGACGTACATGGGTTTATTTGCTTAGGAAAAAATCTGATGTCTCATATGTGCTTAAGTAATTTCATACTATGATCAAAACCCAGTATCAAACTGTTGTTCGATCAATTTGTTCTGATAATGGGGGGGGGGGGGGTATATTTCGGGTGGTCTTGTCTCTCATCTTTCTAGTCTTGAGATTTTTTAGTAGCTTACATGTCCATATATTCCTGAACAAAATGGCGTAGTTAAGCGTAAGAATCGCCACCTTATGGGCATTTCCCTTTGCCTTCTGAAGGGAATGTCAATTCTTCAAATTTTTTAGGACATGTCTGTTCTCACCGCAACATATTTGATTAATAGAGTTCCTAGTCGAATCTTGGGCGGGCAAACTCCTTTAGGTCTTCTTCATCCCGAAAACCCATTTTCCTTAGTATTCCCCGTGTCTTTGGTTGTGTTTGCTTTATTCAAAACAAGAGTCCTACTCGAACAATGTTCGGCCGATAGGTATATCCATTGCGCATTTATGGGATTCTCATCTCAGTTCAAAGGGTATTGATGTTACGATCCATCATCTAGACGGTTTATTTCTTCTTTGGATGTTACGTTTTGGGAGAATACCCCATTCTTTTCTGGTTCCATTAGTGTTAGGACTGGGGTCCCATCTGTTGAGGATCTTTCTCATCCTATCCCTATTCTTGACCCCCTAATATAGATGCTCCCGTTGTTTCTCCTACTTCCTTGCCTCCCATTGCAGGTCCTCCTACCAAGGTGTATAGTCGTCGCTCTCATCTCCCTGTGTTGAACTCCTCTACTGATCCTCCCCTTATTGACGATATCCTTTGCAGGACCGTCGCCCCCCTTATCGCCTTACTTTATCATGTTCAACTGACCACCCTATTGAGAATCATATTTCGTATAGTGCTCCATCCAATTCCTTTCAGGGATTTATCAGTCACATTGATTCTACTGCGATTCCACGATCTGTTGGGGAAGTAACACGAGACCCACAGTGGGTGGCCGCTATGCAAGATGAGATGAAAGTCTTGCAAGATAATCATACTTGGGACTTGGTTGTTTTGCCTCAGGGGGAGAAAACAGTTGAATGTCATTGAGTATTTAATCTTAAATATAATGCAGATGGAACTGTTAATCGCTACAAGGCACGTCTAGTCGCCAAAGGTTTACTCAGATTTTCGGTAAGGATTTCAATGCAACCTTTGCTCCTGTTGCAAAACTCACTACTGTTCATCTTATTATATTTTTGGCTGCTTCTCACTCCTGGCCCTTGCATAAGATGGATGTCAAGAACGCCTTCTTGAATGGTGATTTCGATGAGATTATTTATATGGATCTGCCTCCGAGTTTTCAGGCTGAGGGGGAGTATTAAGGGAAAGTATGCCGTCTGCGAAAATCCTTGTATGAGTTGAAACAGTCTCCGCGGGATTAGTTTGCTCGATTTAGTGCAGTGGTGCTTGAGTTGGGATTTCTTAGATGTCACTCTGATAATACATGTTTTATTAGACATAATTCATTATGACAATGTGTCCTCCTCTCTATGTATATGGATGATATCATCTTGATTGGTGATGACAGTATCTGCATTACTAAGGTCAAGAAAGATCTTAGTTCAACTTTTGATATCAAAGATTTAGGGGGGCTAAAGTATTTTTTGGGTATTGAGGTTGCTCGTTCCGAGATAGGTATCTCTCTCGCAGCGGAAGTATGTTCTTGACCTACTTGGTGATACTGGGATGTTGGGATGTAGACCTGCATCTACACCTATGCATCTGAATGTCAAACTTTCAGCTGAATCAGGTGAACTATTAGCAAATCTGAGTATGTATCAGAGATTGGTGGGAAGACTTATTTATCTAACTAACACACGTCCCGATCAGACTTTTTCTGTTAGACTTGTGAGCCAGTTTATGCATGCTCCCCGTACTTCATATTTGGATGCAGTTTACCACATTTTTAGATACTTGAAGTCTTGTCCGGGCCTTAGTCTTTTCTATTCCTCCAAAAACACATTTGATGTGTCTTGCTTTACTGATGCTGACTATGCTGGGTCAAAGACAGATAGAAAATCTACATCTGTTATTTGTACTTTTTATGATAATCATCTTCTCTCTTGGAAAAGTAAGAAATAGTCTGTGGTTTCTCGATCATCTGTTGAGGCAGAATACAGGGCAATGTCTCAAGGGACGTGTGAGGTTCTTTGGATTCATTCTATTATAGGGGAACTCGGTTTCTTGCCCTGTTTACCTTCCACATTGTAATGTAACAATAAGTCAGCCTTACAAAGTCCATCGTTCCTACTCTTCTACAGTCAACTCTTCGCAAGCTAGGCATGATTGATATCTATGCGCCAGCTTGAGGGGGAGTGTTGGATAATGTTGTTTATCTTTGCTACTTTTTGGTATTTAAGGGTATTTTAGTATTTTTAACTTTCTTATCCATGTGTATAAATACCCCATGTACTATCTAAATTTTATTAATCAATATAACTCTTTTAGCTTTCTAGTCATACTCGGCTCTTTGCAGATGATTGTAGCCATTTCATATGCTATATCTTCTAATGCAGCATGTTCTTGCATCCTCTTGTTTGTCAATACTAGTCCTTAAAGAAAATATGTGTTTCAACTGTTGAAGGTGTCATACTATTAGATAAAACTAGTCTTTTCTTGATAATAAAAGGGTTATTTGAAAAACTATACCATTTTGAATTTGTCTTTTAGCTGTAATGAATTCTTCAAAAACTTTACTTTCTTACGAATTATTCTCTAATCAACACAGTATACATTTATCACATCTTTATATTGTGTTGCTACTTGAAAACTAAAATAGTTATTCTGATTAATTCTAAAACGAGAGAGTACAAGGGTATTTATATACATAGACAAGAAAGCTAAAAATACTAAAATATCCTTAAATACTAGAAAACTAAAGCAAAGACAAACAATATTATTCAACACCCCCTCAAGCTGGCGTATAGATATCCATCATGCCTAACTTGTGAAAAGTTTACTGTAGAGGAGTAGGAGAGACGGGCTTTGTAAGGGCATCAACTACTTGCTCAGATGAAGGAACAAACTTTATAGAGATAGCTCCTGACCGAACTTTCTCTCGAATGAAGTGAATATCAACCTTTATATGCTTAGTTCTTTCATGAAGAACAAAATCTGAAGCTAACAACATTAATGCCGATTTATTGACACAGTATAATGTGGAAGGTAAACAGGGCATGGCAACGAGTTCCCCTAGAATAGAGTAGAGCAAAAAAACCCCACATGTCTCTTGAGCAATTGCCATGTATCATGCCTCAACAGAGGACTGAGACTTCTTGCTTTTCAAGAGAGAAGATGATTACCATAAAAAATATAAATACCATATGCAAAACTCCTATCTGTCTTTGACCCAACATAGTCAGCATTAGTAAAGCAGGACACATCATGTGGTAAACTGCGTCCAAATGTGAAGTACGTGGAGCATGCATAAACTCAAGGCTAATAGAAAAGGCTAGATCGGGACTTGTGTTGGCCAGATAAATAAGTTTCCTAACAAATCTCTGATATATACTCAGATCTACTATTAGTTCACCTATTTCAACTGATAGTTTGACATTTGGATCTATAGGTGTAGATGAAGATCTACATCTCAACACCCCAGTATCATCAAGAAGGTCAAGAACATACTTCTGCTGGGAGAGAGATACCTACCTTGGAACGAGCAACCTCAATACCTAAAAAAGTTGAAAAGTCAATCCCGATCACTCTAGACGATGTGGGATAACGTTCCAACACATCCTCATATACCACACCACAGTAATCGAATGAAGCAACATACCAAACAATCTGCACTAAGCGGACAAAGAACCAAACTAAAACGGCACAAACAAAGGCTCAATCAAGCTCCGATACCACTTGAAAACTAAAATAGTTATTCTGATTAATTCTAAAAAAAAGAGAGTACATGAGTATTTTAGTTAGCTAAAATACTAAAATATCCTTAAATACTAGAAAAGTAAAGTAAAAACAAACAATATTATCCAACATTCCTAACTTCAACATTTTAAATGTGGAACTCCAAATATATGGTATATCAGTTCTTATAGAGTAATTATGATTTTTCAATGAATGGAAGTCAGAATGAAGGAGAGGGAAATATAGCCGTTGATGCCCTGCCAAGTGCCAACATGGCAGGCCAAAGGCTACATAGCCCATTCATTCGGGCCTAAAAATCCAATCCATAAATCTTGGGGTTTCTAGGGGAATAATACTATTCTAAAATGGGTTTTTTCACAACTATGCCCTTAAGAAATGGATTTTGCATAATTATACCAAAAGATTACTTTTTGCATGTCATAACCCCTGGCCCACATTCTCTTCACTTTTCTCTTTTTTTACTGATTGTCATTCTTACGCACTGACCCATACACTCTCTCTTCATCTTTCTCTCTCCTTGAAGCTCATTTTCTCCATAATAAACACAACACTTGGGTTTTGTTAATTTTAATGGATTTTGTTAATTTTTGTGGATTTTGTAAACATTTGTAATTTTAATAGGTTTTGTTAATTTTGAGAGAGAACGTAAAGAGAGAAAGACAAAACGTATAATGTAGAGAGAGAGAGATAGAGAGAGAATGTCGAAAGAGAGGGCTACACAATTATCGTGTATGCATCGTGTACACTACGAATGTGATATATTTAATTTTATATATTTATTTAAATATAAATAAATATAGAGGTTGAATATTGAAGAAGAATGAATTGTCATTTGATTTGATGTTGTGTAAGAAAAGTATTGGAGATGATAATGAAGAAAAAATAGTGGGCAATATGTACACGATGACTACACGATCGTACTGTAGTCATCGTGTAGTGTACAGGATGTCTACACGATCGTCGTGTAGTGTACACGATGTCTACACGATCGTCGTGTATACATCGTGTACACTATACGTATAATATATTTAATTTTATATATTTAAATATAAATAAATATGGAGGTTGAGTGTTGAAGATAAATGATTTGATATTTGATTTGATATTGTGTAAGAAAAAAATTAGGGGGGAAGAATGAAGAAAAAGTAGTGGGTATGGGTACACGATGTCTACACGATCGTCGTGTAGGCATCGTGTACACTACACATCGTGTAGGCATCGTGTACACTACACATGTAATGTATTTAATTTTATATATTTATTTAAATATTAATAAATATGGAGGTTGAATATTGAAGAAGAATGATTTGACATTTGATTTGATATTGTGTAAGAAAATTATTGAGGAAAATGAAGAAAGAAAAAAGTAAGTGAATGGTGGATGGTGGGTCATGGTTACATGATAGCTACATGATTTACATGATGGCTGCAAAGGGCTACACACTACATAATGACTACACAATGACCGTGTAGCCATCGTGTACAAATGACCTACCATCCACTTACTTTTTTTATTCATTTCCCCCAATATTTTTCTTACACAAGATCAAATCAAATGTCAAATCATTATTCTTCAACACTCAACCTTCATATTTATTAATATTTAAATAAATATATCACATGTGCAGTGTACACGATATATACACGACGATCGGGTACACTACACGATGATCGTGTACCCATTGCCCACAATTTTTTCTTCATTCTTTCTCCCCAATACTTTTCTTACATAACATCAAATCAAATGTTAATTCATTCTTCTTCAACACTCAATCTTCATATTTATTTATATTTAAATAAATATATAAAATTAAATATATTACATATGTAGTGTACACGATGCATACATGATGATCGTGTATGCATCGTGTACACTACATGATACCTACACGACGATCGTGTAGTCATGGTGTACACTACACGACGATCGTGTATGCTATACGAGCATCGTGTAGCTATCGTTAACACTACACGATGGGTACATGGGCGTCGTGTACCCCCTCTCTCGGCATTCTATCTCTTTCTCAACGTTCTCTCTCTTTCTCAACGTTCTCTCTCTCTCTTCGTTCTACATTATGTCTCTCTCTCTCTAGGTTCTCTCTTAAAATTAACAAAACCCACCAAAATTAACAAAACCTATAAAATTAACAAAACCAATTAAAAATACAAATGTTAAAAAATCCACAAAAATTAACAAAACTCATTTCGTTGTGTTTATTTATGGAGAAAATGAGCTTCTAGGAGAGAGAACTATGAAGATGAAGATGAAGAGAGAGAGAGAGAGAGTGGGCCAGTGTGTAAGAAGGGCAATGTGAAAAAAATGGAAAAAATGAAGAAAGGTGGACCATGTGTTATTGCATGCACAAATCAGTGTTGGGGTACATTTCTACAAATTGGTTACCTAGGGGTATAGTTCTCTCACAAAATAGCCAATAAATTGTATTTTTAGCATTTTAGCCGATAATGTAAAAAGTTAACAAAAAATTATAGAGTTTTACAATTATAACCATAGATATATAGAATATTAAAATAATATTTATCTAATTATTGAAATTAGAAATAATTAATGAAATTAATTGTATAATTATTTTATAAATAATATGAGCGTTAATTAAAGAAAAGAATCATAGCCAAATGGATAAGTAATAAATTTTAAAAATGATTAGATAAGATTATCTATGTAAAACGGAATATCTAAAAATATGTAGAATTACTTATTTAAATTTATGTAAATTTACTTAGATTTTATTTACTTATGAATTCGCTTAACCCCAAAAACAAGATTATTGTTTAAAAATTGCTAATTTATCAAAATACAATCGCTTCGCATTATCACAATGTTTAACTAATTTTCTTTATTTACCTAGAGAATCAATATCTAAGTGGAAGAGAGAGATATGCTATGTACTCTACTCACTATTTATTTTTAACTCTAAATTTACTCTAATATTAAAATAATTTTTTTATCAGTTTCTTGGTGAAGAGAGAGAGGATATTGACCATCAATTATGAGAGAGAAATGAGAGGGAAGGAGATAACGATTGAACAATTCGATATTTACCTAGCCATTTATTTTCAAATCAAGTTTTATATTTATCCCAATATTTTACTCTATTTTTTTGTCAAATACTTATTGAAAGACAATACATTTACCAACCAGGCAGAGAGAGAAAGAGATAAATGTAGAGAAAGAGTGTGTGGACATTTACTAACCTTTACCTATGTAACAGGTAAGGGGATCATAATTTTCAGAGAGAGAGATAAAGGGAGAGAGCGAGAGAAAGATAGAGAGTAGATATTTATCCAATATTTATTTTTAACTTTGTTTTGAAATTTGTTTTATCCCGATATTAAACTTTAGTTTCTTACTAATTACTCATTGAAGTAAAAGAACTTTATCAACCTGTACCCTTATTTAAACATTGTGCAATCAATCGATCAAAGTTGGATCTAATGGTCTTAAATTCAAAATTCTCATCCAAAGCAATAACTTGCAATTAATGCCTTCTTCAACTCTTTCTTGTTCTTAAAAAAAGAGTTATTACGTATGTCAAATGACAATAGCATATTTTCAACATCAACATTGTCAACAAAATATGGTAGTCCATCTTGCACAATTAAATCTTGATTACCTTCACTGTAAATGTTATTAACGTCTATCTCAACCTTTAAATAAAAAAGAATAAACATGATCATCGATAACTACGTTAAATAATATAATAACCGTTAATTAGTAATAATATGCATAGAGCAACTAAGAGTGTAAGTTCGATATAAAAAATATTATCATTGTCGGGTGTAGCGCAAAACTTTTTACGATTGAGTATTCGTCCTTGTTTGGGTGTTCATATGAAAAATTACAATCGAATATGAAATTATACCAAAGAGTAACGAGTTGTTCGATCTTCACATATTTTTGTTAAAATTGTGTAGATCATAACAGAATATGCTAATAAAATTCAAAATAAAATATAAAAAAATAAAAGGATGTCAACAAACATGCAAAATAGTTAAATTCTCCCTAAAATTTTCCTACACCCTTATCAACCACTCAATGTTAAAAATTTAAACTAACCGGTCCATTTTTTCACTTGATAAGGCAAATTGGTTACAAAGTTCACTTTCCAATCATTTTAAAAAAATATGAATTTAAATATACTTTTTCAAATTGTTATTGACTCTTTTTATTTTATTAATAAATATATATTTATTTTAAAATCACAACAAATTTCTCCTAACAATAAGTGATTGATCCATCTTTTAGAATTTTCATTCAATGAAAATTATATAAGTAAACATATGAGACAATATTTAAAGATAATAATTTTCTTAATAAATTATATAATTTCTTATAGAAATTATATTGAAGAGTAATGAGTTGTTATATCTTCACATATTTTTATTTTAATTATGTAGATCATAACTGAATATGCTAATAGAAATTGAAAATAAAATATCAAAATAAAAAATAATTGTATAGGCAATTGAGAACATCCTACATTATTAGGGGAAATTTAGATTTGCTTTTTTAGATCATTATGCTAATAATAAAATTCAAAATAAAAAGATAATTGTATAAGCAATTGAGAACATCCCATGATGTTAGGGGAGATTTAGATTTTCTTATTTAGATCATAACCGAATATGTTAATATAAATTCAAAACAAAACATCGAAACAAAAAAAATAATTGTATAAGCAATTGAGAACGTCCCACGTTGTTAAGAAAAATTGTTATTTACTCTTATTGTATATTTAATTATTTTATCAAATATTTTTTAAAATCACAACAAATTTCTACACTTTTGTTAAAGATAATTGTATATTAATAAATATATATTTTTAAAAGGTCAAAAGAAAAAGATAATTGTATAAAAAAAAAAGAATATCTCACTTTGTTCGATGAAACTGTTATTTACTTTTATTTAATATTTAATTATTTTATTAATAAATATATATTTTTTAAAATCACAACAAATTTCTACACGTTTGTTAAATATAATTGTATATTAAAAAAATATATATATTTTTGAAAATATCAAAATACAAAGATAACTGTTGATTACTCTCATTTTATATTTAATTAGAAAAAGGTGTAATGAGAGTAGAAAATTATGGTCAACACTATAAAGGGATAATTATTGTTTATGTTTCTTTTTAGTTTGGTTAGGTTAGTTTAGTTAGGATAACTTAATATCTGTTATTCTAATTAATACTGCCTTAGTGGGTTGTGTTCCATATATATCTCTGTGTTTTGACTTTTTGTGGTTAATGAATAGTATTCTCATTTTCTCTTTTTGAAGCTTTCATTCTGCTCTCTCTTCGTCTAGCTATCTCTTTCTGATCTTCATCTTCTTTCAGTTTTTCCTTTAATCTTATCATGGTATCAGAGCACTTAAGAACACACGTTCATTAATGGCTAATCCTCCTTCTTTAATTTTTCTTCTATCAAATATTTGTAATATGATTTCTATCAGATTAGATTCCTCAAATTTTATTCTATGGAAGTTCCAAATCTCTGCAATCCTTAAAACCCACAGTTTATTTGAGTTTGTTGATGGGTCTAATTCTTGCCCCACACAGTTTCTTGAAGATAACAAACGGAAACTCACAACCAAGATCAACCCTCACTTCATTGCATGGATTGAGTAAGATCAGGCCCTGGTGACTCTCATCAACACCATGCTATCACAGTCTGCTCTTTCTTGCGTCGTCGATTATGTAGATACCATATTTTATCTAGTCTAATACATTAAATATATATACTTTGTATTTTGGCTCATATAATAGTCTAAGACTATATGTATAATTTGAAAACTAGTCCAATACTAAAATAAGAAAAGTAGTCCAATGACTAAAAAGTAAAAAGTGAACAAAAAGACTAAAAGTAAAAAAGGCAAACCCTAATTTTGCCTATAAATATGGGTGAGGTATTCACTTAATGGGGTCTCTTTGGAGTGTGAGAAAAAGAAGCTATTTTTTTAGAGTGAGAAAGAGAGGGATTGGAGTGAGAAAGAGAGGTGATTTTAGAGAGATGAAAAGATTCTACACTTATGTTATTTTCATCTTCTTCCATTCTTTTTCTTAAGGCAGCTTAAATGTCTTGTACATTTGCTCATAATATATCTTGTTCATCTCTCTTCTTCATATTCATGTTAGTTGATATCTTTTGTATCTTTTTTCCATACATAAGTTGATTGTTCATTCTTTATCATTTCTCTTACTTTAAATCTTAACTCTTCAATTTCATGCATTGATGATTTCTTTACAAGTTGGAAAATGAGATGTTTTTGTCATCAACTCAATTAATGAGGATGAGGATAAAGCTTTTGAGGGGTGGAAAAATTAACTCAATGTGAATCAACCCTTTAATGGGTTAAAAGTGTACATTTGATACAAAGATCCCCTAGGATAATTTTTCACACATAACAATGCATAAAATAGAGAGTAAAACATCTATACAAGATTATGCAAATATCTAAGTTTTGAAATTTTCAATTTTCCTACAAAGTATTTTCTTTTAAAAAAAATTATATTCATCATTTTTGTGACACTTGTTTGAACTAATTATCATTCATGATCATCCCCTTTACTATTTGATTAGCAATGACTAATGAAGGAAGAAAAGAAAAAATGGTAATTAGTAGACTAAGTAGTCAAAATAAAAATGGACATATTTATGTTAAAAAAAGCTATTATTTTTTCATCATTTTGCTTTCAATTTTTTATCATTTATTTATTTATTTAATAATATTATTTTTATTACTATTACTATTATATCATAATATATTATATTATAAAAATATATATATATATANTAGCATTCTTATATCGTCATGCTTATAATGTGATTCTTGCATTATTCCCTTATTATTAGAGTTAATGTTCATGTATGTGTGGATTATAATTTTAACAATTAGATTTAAATTTTGTTACTTCCATTATCTAATTTTCACTAAACAAAAGCCGACGACGGATTTTGAGATTTTCGGGATACCAAATTTCTCGAATTACTGAGGTGATGAGTTATTATTGGGATACTGAGAATAACTCTAATAATGCTTTGATTTAAAAAGATACAAGAGTACAAAAAATATTTTTTCAATGGTTTTTGAACCACCCATTAAAGGTAATTTATTTTGTTCATTTTATGACACAAAATACACCAAATGGGACATTCAAAAATGAATTTCTTTAACATTTTCCTTAAAATAAAAAATTGGATAGCATTTGATTAAATTTGGTAACCATTTTATAATGGGTGTTGTGGGGTGCTAATACCTTCCCCACACACAAACGACTCCCGAACCAACTTTGAGTTTTCGTAGACCAAAATTTTCATCTTAAAATTGGGTGACCAATCACATTTTAAAATGATTGGTGGCGACTCCAAATTTCTTTTTCCTGTAAAAAATATTTTTTTAATCGCCGCTCCGCGTCGCGTGCACGTTGCGACAGATTACAAAACTAGTCACGAAGCTTGGGCTTTTCTCGAACGAAGGTTTTCTTCCCTCACCCAATCTAATGTTCTGGCGCTTAAATCTGAACTGCAATCTATCACTAAGAAGGGGAATGAAACCGTGGATGATTACGTGTAAAGAATTAAAACTGCCAGTGATAAACTCATCGCTCTCTCTGTTTCAAACGAAAGGGAAGACATTCTACTCTATATTTTGAGTGGCCTCTCTTCTGAATATGACGACTTAAAAACCTCTATTCGTACAAGGTCTGAGCCTCTACATATTGAAGAATTGCGTGTTCTATTGAAAGCTAAAGAACAATCCCTGTCTGAACAATCCAAGAAGCATGAGTCACAAATGCAGAACATGGCTTTAATGGAAAACACATCTCGAGGAGGCAGCAATCACAAGGGCCGTGGACATTTTCAATCCAACAGAAGAGGTCGTGACAACAATTTTGGCTAAACAAAATCGTTCTCAAATCAAGGAAATAGTCAAGGCAGATCGAGTTCTGGTTCTGGTTTGCTTCCTTTTCGAATCACATCTCCTACTCAATTTTCTTCTAATAATTATTCTGTTTTTCAAAGTGACCAGCGGCCACAATGTCAAATCTATTCCAAACATGGTCACACAGCCATTGATTGCTTCCACCGCTTGAATGCATACCAAGGGAGGCATCCTCCTATCAAGCTTGTAGCCATGGTAACCTCCTATTCTGGATCTCAATCAGAAGCAAACAAAATAAATTCTTGGATAACCGATACTGGATGCAATGTCCATCTGACAAATGAACTTTTAAACATGTCTACTTCACAAACCTACAATGTGGAGGACTCAGTTACCATAGGAAATGGCCAACCTTTAGACATCACTCACTCGGGTTCAGGTCAATTCTTTACCAATTCAAAAGTTTTTAATCTTAACAATATTCTTTGCGTGCCTCAATTAACTGTAAATTTACTGAGCGTTAATCAATTCTGTAAAGATAACAATTGCTCATTTGCCTTTGATGCTAATACGTTTTTTATCCAGGATAAAGCTTCTGAGAGTATTCTCTTCATAAGACCTAGTAAAGATGGCCTATATCCTCTTTCTAGTACTGTCAAAGATTCTATATCAGATCTGTCCAACCCAAAAATAGCCTTTCTTGGCAGTAAAGTTTTCTAGTTTCCTTTGGCACAATAGGTTATGACATCCTTCAGATTCTGTTCTTTTAAATGTTTTACATAGAGCTAATATTCCTTTCAATTCTTCTAAATCATACATGTGTACTAGTTATATCAAGGGCAAGATGACCAAACTTCCCTTTTCTTTATCTCATACCATTACTCATAGTCCTCTAGAATTGTTACATAGTGATGTTTGGGGCCCTGCTCCTGTTGTTTCGTTTGAAGGATATAAATATTACATTTCTTTCATTGATAATACAAGCAAGTATACTTGGATTTTTCCTATTTGCCTTAAATTTGAAATTACTGCTGTGCTTAAAGCTTTCTTACCATTTGTAGAAAATCTATTGTCTTTCAAACTTAAGATATTCAGAATTGACGATGGAGGTGAATTTAACAATACTATTTTGACTAATTTTTTTGCTTCAAAAAGTATACAACATCACTTAACTTGTCTCTGAAAAAAATGGAGTAGATGAACGTAAACATAGACATATAGTAGAAACTGCTCTTAGTATGATGATTAATGCATTTGTTTCATTACATTTATGGTATATTGTTTTTTCTGCAGCTATCTTTTTAATAAACAGGTTACCTTCTCCTACTTTACACAAAATTTCTCCTTATGAAAAGCTCTTTGGTAAGCTCCCTGACTATTCCTCTTTAAAAGTTTTTGGGTGTGCTTGCTATCATCTTTTTAAACCATATAACACTCATAAATTACAACCCAAATCTTCACAAAATATGTTCTTAGGCTATTCTCTTCATTCAAAAGGCTATATTTGTTACAATACTTCTAGTAAAAATATGCATATTTCAAGACATGTCATTTTTTATGAGACTTCTTTTCCTTTTGCTGAATCACATAGTTCTGAATCTGCCTTATCCTCTAAATAGGTTTCAAATGGTTATATATCTCTTTTAATGTGTAATATGCAGAATTTTACTACTTCACATAATGATATTAACTCTACCTTGGATACTATTGACTCCAATGCTACTAATTGCATTAATAATATACAATCTACTGCTTCTGTCTCTAATATTTATACATCTCAAATTTCTGATTCTGTTGCTTCTACTACTACTTCAATTGGTTCTGGTTCTGTTATGAATACTATCAGCATGCATCCTATACTGATATGTGATATTGATCATTCTACTACTGTGCCATCTCTGTCTTTTATATTTACTGATCCTCCTGCCATAAATAATATTTCTGTTACTATACAACCTACTTTGCCTCCTGCTACTGTTGCTTCTTCAGTTGTTGATCTTGTCTCTATTAGCTCGGGTAACACTCACAGCATGCAAACTAGGGCCAAGTCTCGCATTTGTAAAAAGTAAGTCTACTTGGCCAATTTATAACTTGTTAAACCTGTTAGTTTAGAATCTGAACCAAGTTCTTATACTACTGCTTGTAAATCTCTGCATTGGAGAAATGCTATGGCTGAAGAGTTTAGTGCTCTTCAACGCCAAGGAACATGAACCTTAACTCCCCTTCTCCCAACACTAACCTCGTAGACCGCAAGTGGGTTTATAGACTAAAACATAATCCTAATGGGAGCATAGCTAGATACAAGGCAAGGTTAGTCGCCAAAGGTTTTCATCAGTAGCATTTAGTCTTGTTGTTAAATCCACTACTATTAGGCTTATTCTGTCTCTTGCTGCTCGGTATTCATGGTCATTACATCAATTAGATGTCAAAAATGCTTTCCTTCATGGTTATCTTTAAGAAGAGGTGTACACGAGTCAACCTCAAGGTTTTATTGATCCTATCTTTCTTAATCATATTTTTAAATTGCATAAATCTTTGTATGGTCTCAAACAAGCCCCTAGGGCTTGGTTTGAGAGATTTACATCTTATTTGCATAATCTTGGATTCATTGCTTCTAATGTTGATAACTCATTATTCATTTATAAATCTGGCTCCTTTATTATATTTACTATTATATGTTGATGACATTGTTATTACTATACCTATTGTTGATTTAATAAATGACTTGATATCAAATCTTAATATTGAATTTGAAATGAATGATCTTGGACATGTCAAATTCTTCTTAGGATTACAGGTTCATCAAACTCCTAATGGATTATTTATTTTTCAGTAGAAATACTTGTTGGACCTATTGGATAAAACTAGCCTCACCAATGCCAAACCGTGCAAAAACCCCTTTTTCCCTCAAGGCAATTTTTTTTGACATAAATGCAAAACCCCTTCTTGATCCTACTTCACACATAACATTGGTTGGTGGCCTGCAGTACCTTACTTTCACTCGTCCAGATATAACATTTACTGTTAACAAAGTCTGCCAGTTTATGCATCGACCAACATCTGTTCATCTTGCTGCTGCAAAATGTGTATTATGTTATTTAAAAAGTAGCTCTGATCTTGGTATTAACTTTAAGAAAGGTCAACTATCTCTCAATGCATATAATGATGCAGATTGGGCATGTGATTTTAATGATCATAGATCAACTTCCGGGTTTATCATTTTCGTTGGTAATAGCCCAATATCATGGTCTACCAAGAAATAAACAACTGTTTCAAGATCTTCTACCGAAGTTGAATACAGATGCATGGCTTCAACAACTGCTGAACTCTATTGAATACAACAATTATTGAAATATCTACATGTTCCCTTGAAGAATCCTCCTCAGCTTTGTGTGATAATATTCCAGCCATCTCATTAGCAAGCAGTCCTGTGTTTCATGAACAGACAAAACACATAAAAATTGATTACCACTTTATTCAAGAAAAAGTGGTTCGAAAGGATCTCATTGTGATTTATGTCTGCTCAAGAGATCAATTAACAGACATATTTACCAAAGCTTTATCTTTTAGTGTGTTTAATTCTTTACGGATCAAACTGATGCTTAGTTATTCCTTATCATCAGTTTGAGGGGGCTGTAAAGGGATAAATACTGTTTATGTTTCTTTTCTGTTTGTTTAGGTTAGTTTAGTTAGGATAACTTAATATCTATTATTCTAACTAATATTGCCTTAGTGGGTTGTATTCCATATATATCTGTTTGTTTTGACTTTTTATCGTTAATGAATAGAATTCTCATTTTCTCTTCTTGAAGCTCTCTCTTTGTCTAGATATCTCTATCTGATCTTCATCTTCTTTCAGTTTTTCCTTTGATTTTTTCAAACATAATTTGGTTATTGACTTAATTAAGTTTAAAAATGACTAAAACCTAAAACACCATATTAAAATGGCTAAATGCTACAATTTTCCATAAATCTTTAGGGAAAATTTCCACCTAGGGGTTGCACAATAAGATTGCGAGGAGCTGGAGTCGTCTAAAGAGCAGGAGAAAGAGATCGAAGATGAGAATAAAAAGTAAGTTCACCTTCCTTTTTGATCATTTTGATAGAGGGGGATGGAGAAAGTGGTTAAAACATGCTCGCATTTTCTAATCGAAAAGACTGGACCCCTGGGCCTTCATTCACGTTGTGAATGGTAGTGATCATGTCCTTCGCTCGAGTGAGTTTCCAGGTGTCCCCTAGAATGGCAGTCTACCACAAGATCGAGTTAGAGCCTGGAACCGAACCCTCTTCGTTGAGGAGCCCCTATTTGTTTTCTTTATTCCATAAAAGTGGTAGCCTTGTGCATCAGTTATCGGGCGCTCAACAAGCTAACCTTATTATCAAGAACAAGTATCCACTTTGATTGCAGACTTCTTCACCCTAATCAATAAGCGTGATATACTTCTTAAAATACTTAGCATATAACGTACATTACATAATATGTTTTCAGGATTGACACTTACCCATTCAGTACCAAAGGCGGGGGCATTTTGGGTGAGATCCCCCAATATGGATTCTTTTGCATAAGCCGAGGGTCGGCCACGACTGAGCAACGGGCATAACGATGCCCTTCTTCTGAAATACAGTCTAGACAGTGGGCCTTCCCCTTTCTAGTGGGACTAGCTCTAAGAAGGATCACTCCTCTTGAGCAATTTTTCTAGATAAGTTGAAATATTTGAAGCAAATAGAAAAGGAAGATCGAATGAGATAAAAAAGGACATCAGGTCTTAGTTAGCCTTAACCCTGATGGACTCAGGCAGGCCTGAGTTTTCGGGCTTGGATTTTTCTGTGACCAGAAAAATGGACTTAAAAAACAGAAAATTGGTTTGAAAATAGAAGAAAGTAACATTCGGGAACATATCACGCTCTTTTGTATAGTAGAAAGTAAAATTTTCATCCATAACTAAGATGGAAGTGGAGTTACGTTTCTTAGTTAATAATTTGTCAAGTTGTTCTCTTCCCAAGATTTTTTAGAGTAACATCCTCATAAACTAGTCTTCAAATTATTGAGTATATTAAGTAGAATTAAACTACTATTATCTCTCATTCATCCAACATAGTCTTAAAATATATTTACATATTTGTTGTAAAAAAATTTGCCTCTAGTTAGTTGTTGTTCTTTTTGGTCAAATTGAAACTAAACCGTGCAAATAGTACGTTGTGTGTTAAATTTTACAGACTCATTCGTTGCTTTCTTAGGAGTTTGAGTTTCTCAGTTATAATTAGTCTTTAAAAGCTGTGGTTGTGTGGAGTACACATGCTCATGCATCCTTATGCTTGTGGCTCTCATGCTTTCCTCCTCCGATCTTGGCTCAACACTAGCAAACACTTGGCTTTCCCTTGCTTGGCTGTATTTGCCTTTATCTTCTACTAACAATTTCTTATATATCATAAAATAATGTAAAACAACAAAACAAAAAGAAATATACCTCACGGGTTGCAGGCTCAGCCGAGAGGTGGTTGGAGTTTTTGTCTTTTTTTTCTTCTCATATTCCATGGATTAGTCTATATTTAATCCTCTCTGTCCATGAGATAGCCTGAAATCTCATTGATCTCATAGTGTAATAGGGTATACTCGAGATGTTTGGGAGTATGGTAAATGATTTTAAGTCACAGTAGCGGTCTATATCGTGTTTCGATTTTGATGTTGCGGTAATTGAGTATATATAACAGAAGTTAAGTAACTGGATGCATTAGTGTCGCTACCATGAATTTTTTTTAAATTTCTAGAAAATTTGTTTTTCATAAGTCATTAGTCGCAATAGGATGCCGCTGCCCATCGCGAGTATTATTGTGGGCTGGGCCGTTGCTGTCATTATGTTGTGATAACAACCACGACACAGTTAAATCTTTGTACATCTGAAATAGTATGCCCTAACAGTATTGAAACCCTCTGATACCATTACATAATGATCATTATTTGAAATTTTGATTTCATATGCATCAAGTCAGAAAATTCTACCATCCATCTGATCCACCCTAAATTTTAAAAAAAAAGTTTATATATCCACCCTCTGTGGCTGGTTTTTGAAGCATTGAACCCCAAATTCGCGTGTTCTAATTTCGTTTAGTGTATAAATCTTTAACCTGATCATCGTATTATAAAGATAGAAAATTTTATGAATTAGAATATACGATTTAGATTAATCTCCCAATCTATATAGCTCTAAAAATTGTAAGTATTAATTTAGAGCATTCCTCTATTATATATATATATAATAAAACAAAGTGCAAGATATGCAATGTGAGTAAACAATATGACAAGAAAGAGTTCCTCTTTAAAAAGACAGCCAAGTGCAAGTTTCAGAACCTCAAAAATGGGGAGAATAAAAACAAAATTAAAAAAACTAAAGAGTTAAAATAAGAACAACTACATGATAAGTAGTGTGTGGCCTCAGTTCCCACAAAAGGTGGTGTGGTTGACAATTCTTTATCACTTTATCTTTAATATTGTTTTCTCAACCTCAAACTTTTATTTGCTAAAATCCATCCAAAACCACTGCCGTTTTATCTGTTTTTCATTTCTATTTGATTTTTTCTTAATTAAATTTCATTTTTTTTTTCTGTAGTGGATTGGAATTTCATTGGCTTGCTAGTTTCGTACCTGAATTTATCTTCTTATTAATATTTTCGTTAATAAGTTGGGGGTGAAGATTTATTATTTTAAAAAGAAACATGATTACCGATTGAGTTATTATCTGTGCCACTACATATTAATCTTTAATTAGACTACCTACATGGAGGAAGTCAACTATATGAAGCTTTACATGTAACATATATGATTTGTAAACATATTTTTATAGGAGAAAAACATGTAATGCCCTAACCTAAACAATGAAAGAGTTATTTTCTTTACAAATGTAGATTCAATGCTATATATGGATGAAATGAATGGTCAATCGATTTAGTCATACCGCTTCTTTGTATTCATGTGATCTAGAGTTTAGTCCCCACATATTATCATTTTTCCTTTTGACAAAAAAAATCTCTTCCAACATACAGTTTTCCCAAGAATGTTAATGAACAATAAACAATTTAAACTCATTAGAAAAACATCATATCAAACAGATAGTCGAAGTTTATATCATTTAAAATGAGTGAATTACCCTTAACCCAACGGTTTTCATAGAAAAAAGATAGTCGAAGTTTATATGTGAGGAGGAGTTGTAAAATTAATGAGTGAATTACCCTTAACCCAACGGCTTAGCTGCTAAAATTAATGTGATAAAATATAGTCATATTTAAAGAAGTAATGCACACCCTTTTTGAAAAGAAAGAAATTAAATATAAAACATAGTATGTTGTAATCAAGAAAAAAAGAATTTATTTTTTTACTGGAATAGGTACGAGTACAAGTAAAATTGACTTAATGGTTAAACACCTTGATGTGCATCAATTTCTTTAAAAATGGATATGAGTCATTTAGCTCTCCCTCCTCAAGTTATAATATATGAGTCGCTTAGTTCTCTCTCCTCAAATTATATTTAGATCTTTGGCACAAAAAAGTGAGAGTTTAACTGCATGCCAGGACTCGTCTTGGGAAAAAAATTATTTTTAAAATGCACTAAACGAATTTGGACTTTAATACTTAATTGGCAATATTGGAATTTTCTTTTACAATATAAGTATTTATTTAGTAAAAAAGTGAAACCCAAGACATGATTAGAAATACAAATAGAGATTACTTGAATTCATGATTACATGTAGATGTGAGAACTTAACTATTTGATTTATCTATAAGAATGAATTACGACTTCACAAAAAATATAGATGTGAGAGTTTTGTAAAAATCCTAGCTCAGGATGATCAACCAGAGATAAAAGAGAAGAGTAGAGAGAGACGTGTAATTTCTGGATATTCTCATTAATAATACATCCTTAAATAGTAAATAAATCAACTAACAAAGGTAAAGTACAACTCAATCTACTAAAGTACAATACAAGTATGAGTATATGTAAGTGTACAGTAAACTATCCTTTAATCCCCCACAAACTGATGGGGGGAACATACAACAATTTTTCTCGAAGGAAAGTAAACCTGAATGTAGACAAAGCCTTTGTGAAAATGCCCGCGAGTGTTTTGAGAGGCGACATAAACAACAATCAGATCTTTACGAGCGACACTCCCAAATGAAATGATAATCAATCTTAATATACTTTGTTCGAGCATGAAAGAGGTGATTAAAAGCTAGAGACTAAGCTGAAATGTGGTCTCACCATAAGGCTAGTGGAGAAGACAATGGAATATGCATGTTGTAAAGTAATTATCATAGCCATGACAACTAAGCAACACATTGGCTAAGGTCTTATATTCTACTTTAGTGGAAGAACCTACAAAGTTAGTTATTTCTTTGCAGACCAAGCAATGACATTCTCCCTAAGAAAAAAATGCAAAACTTGATGTAGACTATATGCCAAGAGGGTTACCAGCCCAATTAGTATCATTGTATGCTGTGAGAGATAAAGAACCATAAACAAGAAGTCCAGGATGTATGAAGCCTTTGAGATAGAGCAAGATACGCTTGACAACAACAAAATAAGCTTGTATTGGTTTATGCTTATGTTGACAAATTTTATTGACTGTATAGGAGATGTCAAGTCTAGTGAAAGTAACATATTGTAAAGCACTCATAAGTTATCTATAGACATAAACATCAAGCAATAAAGATGAGTTAGAAGAAATGAACTCGAAAGCACAAGGAGAACCACATGGTTTTGCATCTTGCAAACCATATTTGCTTAACAAGTCATAGATATATCTTTGTTACTGAACAAAGAGAGGCCCTTCTCATGAACTACTTCCAATCCTAAAAAATACTTGATATTCCACAAATTTGTCATCTCAAAATGTTGCTATAATTGAAAGACAAGACTACTGAGATAAGAAATATCATTTCAGTGAAGATTATATCATCCATATAAAGAAGTAGATAGGAAATGGAAGTTCCTAAAACTCTAACAATCAATGAAGAGTCAACAATAGAAGCTTTAAAACCCAATGAGCATGGAAAAACACTCAAACCAAGCATGTAGAGCATTTTTAAGACCATATAAAGATTTATTGAGCTTACATACATGAGAAGGATAAGTAGGATCAACGAATCCATGAGGATTGCACCATAGAATCTTCCTCCTTTAAAATTCCATGAAGGAATGCATTCTTGACATGTAACTGTGTTAAGGGCCACTAAAAATGAGTAGCAATAGAGAATATAACCCTAACAGTAATATGTTTCACAACAGGGGATAAAGTCTCATCAAAGTCAATACTAGTTTCTTGATAATATCCTTTGACTACTAGATGAGCCTTATAACGAGCAATAGAACCATCAGGATGATGCTTCAACTTATAAACCCACTTACACCTTATAACATGTTTGTCAGGAGGTCGAGGAGTGAACGTTGTAGGGTAGAAATCATCTGCCATAACTTGTCTCCGCTCAGAAAGTTTAAAAGCTGAAGTAAAAGAGGTGGGTTCATGTGCAACAAATTTGTCCAACTGAACATCAACAAACATTTTCCTTTTATTGATACCAGACTTTGAGCATGTTTGCATGGGATGAGCATTAACAAATATAGCACATCGATCATGTGCAACATCAGAAAGAGATTGTTGAGAAACCGTCTGTTTAGAGGATATAGCTAGTGAGGGAGAATGAAAAGAAGAAACAAATTGTAGAAGGGAAGTAGATGAGGAAGAAGATGTAGAAGTAGTTGAAAAGTTAGGAAGAAATGGATCAAAACATGAATTAGATGAATAATGGGAAGATGAAGTAGAGAAGATGAAATGATAGGAAATGAAAAATACATGTTCATCAAAGATGGCATGCTAGAAATTAGTATCTTGTTGGTAGAAAGATTATAAGAAAGATAACCTTTATATTGAAGAGCATACTCAAGAAAAACATGTTGACTGATTTTTTTAGAGTTTATGAGTATTATAGTGCTTGAGCAAGGGATTTAACCACAACCAAAGTCTTTAACATAGACTAAATTGAAGTCTACCAAAGAGAAGGAGCAAGACAATTGATGAGAGATAAGATTCAAGAAAAGTGCCAACAACTCACCCTCATATGTTCTAAGAATTTTTATTGTAGCGGACAAAAAAATTCTCTATAAATGGTTGAAATATTTGAAAAATTATGTATACATCAGATTTGAGGATCTTGAGGAATATTCATGTTATTTAGACATATTATCGATAAAGAGACATAATATCTATACCCAGAAACAGAAACAGTAGCGAAGGTACCCACGCATCACTATAATCAAGTTTTAGGGGAAATAATAAGAACAGTCTCAGACAAAGGAAATGAAAGTTTACACATTTCTCCACGTAAACAACTAGTACATAAGCATTTTTCAGACGAAACAGAAAAAAGTAATGCCTCATTTATTAAGTTTTTGTTGAAGTATATGATGTGTTGGGTATCCTAAACTATCATGCCAAATGAAAGAAGCAACCTTACTACCTAAGTAAGCAACAAACTTATTTGTAAAGATGAAGAAGCAAACTTAAGAATATGAATGAGTTAAACGCCATTCTTACTCAGTCCTTAGAAGTAATTGAAGGGAACTATAAAAACTTGATTAAGAGAAAATGTATGTGAATGAGTTAGGAGAATACCATGACCCAGGTGTGTTATATGAAAATTGCGTCCATTTTCCAACAACAATGGATTCTTCACCATTATACTCAAAAGTGAGACTCATGTTAGATAAGCCTGGCAACATATGAGCATTGAAACTACTGTATGTAAGCCAAGTAAATGAAGAACCAGTAAATGCAATGGAGGTATTATTGAGAAGCTACCATGGATGCCAATTGAGTTGTAGGATGACACCCTTGATAGAAGTAATCCATGCAGTGGTAACAATCTGGAGCTTAATGACCAGGTTTAAACATATATGGTAGTAAACTCCATTGTCAAAATTTTTGGACGTAGATAGGAAAGAATTGAAACCAGATTCTGAAAAAGGTGTTGAAGACTGAGAGAAATGTATAAATGAAAGAGTGACAATAAAATTATCAGATGTTTTGCCAACACGACATCTTCTACATTATTGAAAGTGACCACCTCAATTTCTACCACCACGAAAACCCCTATTAAAATTACTGGATCCACTAGAACCATGCATCTAGGATGCAAACATAGCAGTAGGATGAGATAACATATCAACTCGTTTATGACTATCTTCAATGAACTATTCCTTAGCTTTAAATAGAACATGAAGTTCCGCTAAAGTCAAACCCTCAGAATGAGTTCTAATGGATGTTCGAAAAGTACTTTAATCCGAAGGAAGTCCATTGATAATGTAGATTAGGATATCCTCGTCATCAATAACAATAGATACAATAACTAATTTATCCTTGAATTTTTTAACTCACTGAACGTATACATAAATTGTTTGTGTAGATTTCTTCGAAAAAGTTTGCAGATCAGGTTTCAGCTGGATAATGTTTGACCTAGATAGAGAAGAAAACCTTTTCTCGAGCGTCTCTCAAATTTCACAGGATGTGCGACAATCAACTACACAAGATAAAAATTATTGGAGATAACGTCACATTGATCAAGGTCATGAGGGCCTGATCTTGTGCAATCCACGTATTATAAGCCTAAGTGGTACATGTGGTAGGTTGATCTCCACAATTTGGACAAGGTTGCGTGCCATCGATGTGACCAAACATCGCGTGTGCACGTAAAGTTGGTGAGACTTGAAACTTTCTTAGCACACAATTGCTTGGATTTAATTTGAGAGAAATCAGATTACAAATGTTTGAGAGAAGAAAAATCACAGAATGAGAGATTATGCAAAATGATCTAAAAGGATTAGAAGACGCAAGTCTACCGTGGCTTTATTACCATGTAGAAATTCAAGCTCATGATGATCAAGAACAAAGTAAATAGAAAAGAGAGAAGAGTAGAGAGATGTGTGTAATTTCTGGATATTCTCATTAATGACAAATGGAATAATTATATCCTTAAATGGTAACTAACAGGTAAAGTATAACTCAGTATACTAAAGTACAATACAAGTATGAGAATATGTAATTGTACAGTAAACTATCATCTAATAAGCTTAACTATCTGAATGAATTTCTCTTAAAATTAGAGTTGCACTAGAGCAATATGGAGTTTAATACTAGCAAATATAACATAACATACTTAAAACATTTATTCATAAAAAGTTGAAAGTGAAGTAAAGGATGCAATATTACAATTGTCATTCATTCATAGCCGCAAGAGGCAAGAGTGATGTGCCCTTATCTGCCACGAGTGAGAGAGAGAGAGAGAGAGAGAGAGAGAGAGAGAGAGAGGTGGGACCATCCTTTTACGTTAATTGGCTCTCGCTCCCGCGCTCTTATAAAATAAACCAAACATTTCCTCTGTCATTTCTCCTCTGTAAGCTTCTCTTCATTTTTCGTCCATTCTTCTCAGCTTCCAGGTACTCTTTCTCTCACCTCTTCTGCTCTGTATACTCTGTCTCTCTTTCTCTCTCATCTCCCTCCAATATTGTTTAGTAATTCTTTGCTTCTTATTTGACCGATTTCTTTATTCTACTGAACTTTTCAGTGATTCAGGTTTCTTCTTAAATTAACCTTTCTTTTCCACTTTCGTATCAATTTTCTTGTCTTTCATCAGTGTTTATCTTCTTGAATTATTTATATGTTTGAATGGTGAATTTGTTTTCTGCTGTGCGATTGACTCATCGTCGTCTTCGCCATAAATATTATATTAACTTCGCAATATTACCATAAAATAATATGATTTTTGTCGTCTTCTGTGATTTTTTTATTAACCGTGTCTGTTCTCATCTACAAGTTGAATTTGTAAATTTTAGCTTGGAATGATCAAGGTCAGAGTCGTAGATGTGCTAGATGGTGATTTTAATTTTAATTTAGAAAACTTACCATTTAAATGAATATTTAAGGCATTGAACAGGGTATCATAAGGAGAAATCATTTTATGCTAGTAAATTTTTTGAAATTATGAAGTTTAATCAATAATAAGTACCCGAGTTTTGTTCATTCTCTAAATCATCTTTGAAAGATATTGGACTACAGCTACCCTCTATTAGTCTAGTGTGTACGCTTTTCGGACGAGTCTTATGGAAAACACAAAACTGGCCGTAAATATGAGCTTTTGACCAAATCTTGTTGATTATTTTGATCAGTAGCTGAATTACCGCAAAAATACTTCAGAAGAGAAATAGGTGAAACAGAATATAATTTGTGACGATCCTTGCATGCTTCTTTATTGGTTCTCTTTTAAAAATGTTGTTATGAAGCTTCAATACGAGATGTCGCCCCTGGCACTGTCTATTTGGTTCATCGTTATGCTAATTTATAACAAATTTTTTATCACGAGATATATGTGTGTATTTACAAGCTTTCCGTTGAATTTTGAAGCTGAGTTCTACTGATAGTGGAAACTATTTGAAAATCATCGAAATTGTAACTTGAAGAAGGGGAGGATGGATTATTCATATGCACCTGGAAGGAATCATCTCTTTGTCCCGGGGCCGGTCAATATCCCGGAACCAGTCATTCGGGCAATGAATAGGAACAATGAGGATTACCGTTCTCCGGCCATCCCGGCACTTACTAAAACTCTGCTTGAAGATGTCAAAAAGATTTTCAAGACTACTACTGGAACCCCATTTATGATCCCTACCACAGGTACTGTCTTTAGAGATGTTTTAGTAGTTATTCTTTTCTTATATCTTTATGCGTAGCTTGTAGCGCTGCAGGGAACCTTTATTTTCAGAAGAAATTTCATAATGAACTTCAATTATTATAGAACATAGTATTCCTTGCTTGAGCAACTGTTTTGTCAATTTCATCCACACATTCTTTTCCTTTTGTGGATTCCCGTGCTGTCTATTGTAGCCAAATGATCTCATCTCATGCATAGGTTATGAGCACAATCTCGTGTTCTGTTTTTTCAATTTGTTGTTGAATAATGTATGTTCTCGTGGCTCAGGTACTGGTGCATGGGAGAGTGCACTTACGAACACATTATCTCCTGGAGATCGAATTGTATCTTTCCTGATTGGTCAATTCAGTCTGCTCTGGATTGATCAGCAGCAGCGCCTTAAATTCAATGTTGATGTGGTAGAAAGTGAATGGGGTCAGGGTGCCAACCTTGATATTCTGGCCTCGAAGCTTGCAGCTGATACCGCACACACGATAAAGGCAATCTGCATTGTTCACAATGAGACAGCAACTGGCGTTACCAACAACTTGGCCAAAGTGAGAAAAATACTTGGTAAGCTTAGTATGCTATAATCCATTGTGTGAAACTTCATTTGAGTAATATGTTCCCTTCCCTTCCCTGTCATATCACCCCGTGAGCCAGTGTTTTGAATTGACTAATAATACTTGAGATATACGGCTTTGGATTCTGCTTATGTGACATCCACATGGTGACTTTTAACTTCTTTCGGATAAATTCTCGATGTTAAATCAAGAAACCAAAGTGAACATATTAAAACACTTGCTTCTCAACTTCGAATCTTCTTAGAATGCATTTGAATTGGACAAGCATATTATAAGTGTTTACGGTATATATGTCAAGAACAAACACTTGGTTATCCACCATTAAATAAATAATACATGCTGAGTAAGCTTTTTCTCACTCAGCAACTTCTATAACTGCCTCCCCTAATGCTTATTTCTGTTGTCTCCTGTTGAATGTTACGGTGTTCTACTTTAGTCTAAAGCCTTTATTGACTGCGTATTATAGCTTAACATCTATCGATACATTTCTTCTCTTATTTTCATTAACCTGTATCAGCGTAATGGTTCTAATTTTCATATCAAATTCTCAGATGAATACAGGCATCCGGCCCTTTTTCTTGTGGATGGAGTGTCATCCATATGTGCACTTGATTTCCGCATGGATGAATGGGGTGTTGATGTGGCTTTAACTGGTTCTCAGAAAGCTCTTTCTCTTCCCACTGGGATGGGAATTGTATGTGCCAGTCCCAAAGCACTAGACGCATCCAAAACCGCAAAGTCTGTTCGAGTTTTCTTTGACTGGAACGACTACCTCAAGTTCTATAAGTTGGGAACATATTGGCCCTATACTCCATCTATCCAACTCTTGTATGGGCTCAGAGCTGCTTTAGATCTTATTTTTGATGAAGGACTTGACAATGTAATTGAAAGGCACAGCCGTTTAGGCAAAGCAACAAGGTCGGTTTTTTACCTCCCATTTTGTATAGCCAACAGATTGGTATATTTGCATTACTCTGTGAGTAAATTACTTGAAACTTGAGTGACAGAGAAATATTGAGAGAGTTATGATGTTTACGTCGTATTACTTCCTTTGCTTTCATTACTATATAATCCTTAAAATATAGGCTTGCTGTGGAGGCATGGGGCTTGAAGAACTGCACACAAAAGGAAGAGTGGTTCAGTGACACTGTGACTGCTGTGCTTGTTCCTCCATATATTGACAGTTCAGAAATTGTGAGAAGGGCATGGAAGAGATACAACCTAAGCTTGGGTCTTGGCTTGAACAAGGTAGCTGGCAAGGTTTTTAGAATTGGGCATCTTGGCAACTTGAATGAGGTAAACTTAATCTCTATCATCCCATTTATAGTTTTTTCTTGGAGACGATCTCTTAAGGTCCTTTTAGTGAGAGAGAGAAGTACTAAAATCTTCTTTCCAAACTAAACTTTTTCATGTTTCTCAAATCATTCTTTTAAAATCCAACATTCCAAAGTCTCTATTTGGATGGTAGAGTGTATGAATGAAAACTATTTTGGGAAATTATGGAAAGCAATGAACTTCCATTTTTAACACTTTCTTTCAAGTTCCTTCTCATTCCTACTTCCCCTCCCCTTTATCTTTCCTTCTAATTTCTAAGATAAACAATATAGCCTTAACCATAATCGATAAAGATCAATCGAAAATACGAAGCTTCTTTATTAAAAACCTCTTGAAAATCTCTCATTGGTTTCTGTGATTCGATTTTGTCTGCGTATATGTCAATAATTTCAGTTGCAATTGCTGGGTTGTCTTGCTGGTGTTGAGATGATACTGAAAGATGTGGGATACCCAGTTAAGCTAGGAAGTGGAGTTGCAGCTGCTTGTTCATACTTACAGAACAACATCCCTCTCATCCCTTCAAGGATTTGAATTAATCTTCCACATATATATAATTTACTTTGTTGTAATTTGGTTTCAACTTACTCTTTGTAAAAAAATGGATAAATGTATTTTGTCTGCTAGCACTCTTTGAGGCTCACCAATATTGCTTTATTCAATGCATTGCTTCTTTGCATTATACTGCATCTGAAATTGCTTCATTTTATGGCACCTTTTGATGTTAGTTAGGGAATCGAAACAATGTCTAAGAACATGGAAGTCAGTATTTGAAAGTTTTTTATTTAGAAACAAATAGTTCTCTGCTGATTATATAAGATATTTGATGATTTACTTGCATGGTGTAATGGAATTATGGGATAGAAAGTTGATTTTTTGGCTAAAAAAAGTTTAGCAATTGAAATGAGTTAAACATGATACCATTAAGGATGGATATATCCTTATATTGCAAAAAACATATCTTTAAAATTTTCACCCTTAGTTATGAGAAATTTAGAATGACTCAAACTCATTTTTTAAATCATAGATGTAGGAGCTTAAACCGATATGATGTAACTCCTCTTTGTATTATAATATTATAATATGGATGATGATCTCACCCTATTGCAGATGGATGATGATATTTTTTTGTCAGTATCTCAACAGAAGAGGATTTGTCCCTTAAATTGTGGATGTCTGTGCTGAGCAATAATGTTCATAATCATCTTAACATAAATATCGAGATGAAAAAGTGCGTTGACGTATTTTTAGACTTTTATCTTTTTTAAAGTGAGGTCTGAATCGTACATTTTTAAATGAAAAAAAAATCCCCTTACATTCTTCTAAACTGTCCTAATACTTCGCAGATTCAACTCAAAGGATGATTGCAATTCCCATTGGGCAGCCATGTCTGAATTGTGAGAACCAAGAGGGGATTCTTTTGGGAGATTCAATCAAATAGTAAATGATTCACTAATTAGCTAATTTATAATTATTTGAGGTAGTGAAGTTATTTACACATGTACCGCTATAATTATAATCAAATACTCACAATGTTTTTAATTTTATATTAGCATAGGATGCATAAGAATGCAAAATGGAAAACATTTTGTCATTGCTATAATAACTTAGATGATTCAAATGACACGTTTATCTTTTTCTGATTATATGATTCAAATGACACGTTTATTTTTTTGGAAAAACATGAAATGTCATTTCATGCTTCTCTTATTATTAAATAGCAAAAAATATATAGGCACCTTCTGAGATTTATCTAAAAGACACGAACACCCCATGTAGTTTCAGAAAAAATAAATAAGTTCAATCTATTACAAATAGTTTAACTTTTGAATGAAATGACCAAAATAACCTTAGATTTTAACTCTTACCCGAGACCCATACTCGAGACTCAAACACCCAGGTTGTTCTCCTTCTTCGAGTTATACCTAAAGGGTGAGTCTGATATAACCCAAAAATTTGGGTTTGATATAACCCGTAAATCCGTTAACAAAGGGTTGATTAAGGGTATTTTTAGTATTTTAGCACCGTTAATTAGAAAATTAACGTTTTTAGGTTTTTTTGTCTACAAAATAAAACGTAAAGGGATGTCAGTTTTTTCTGAAATTATAGAGGATGTTCTTATACTTTTCCCTTTTAAATACTAGCCATAGTTTTGGAGATATATATAGATATATATTACCGCAAACCATGTATAAGAAAGCATTATGTTAATGAACTAAGTTTACAAGATAATAAACAAAATTCAAAAAACAGACCGACCATACAAATTAAGTAAATAATAAATAGCAAAAACCTAACTTAATAATCTAGAAGGTGAAATTAAGCTTCCTTTAAAACAAAAAACCTTCAAACCGATCTCAGTTTCTGGGATTCTAATGACATCCCTAATGCAATCAGTCTTTGGATTATAAGAAAGATAACTCTGACCATCCTTCAACAATATTTCACCATTCTCCCACTTCCCTATCACCTCAATGGCATGAATATTTTCCATCCCTACAATCTTATACTCTTTCACCCACTCTTTCTTCTCAAAATCTTTCATCACCCATATTTCAATCTTATTATCACTAGAATCATCAACGACGGCCAAACGTCCCCCGAAATCGATCAAGTGATAAGAAGGAAACTCGGGAATAGGAGTTAGACTGAATTCCTCCTTACCAATATGAAAGGAAACTATTTTGTTATAGTTAAAAATATCATCGTCGACCGTAAAAGGGTGAAGAGTCCAGTGAAGCGCTCCGGATGCAAATATCGCCCTAGGATTTAAAGCACAAAAAGGGAACTTATTTATTCTCCTCCACAAACTTGTACCATCGTCTAATGTACAGACTTCCACACCGACGTTCCAAAAACCACGATCTTCTTCGCAACTGAAAACACGAACAATCTTATATTTACCAGTGGAATCATCAAACCCTATTCCGTAATTCCTCATCGGCACCGAAGGGCCGGGTTGTACTTTTGTAGATGACAACACTACGACTTGGTTAAGAAGAGGATTAAACACGACCATGTCAGAAAAGTCGCAAGTCTTGGTGCAATACGTCGATACTTGATCACGATCATCGTAACATCAGTTGAAATACAACAATCCATTACAAGAACCATTTAGAGTATATATTCCGGGATTACAATGGTCGCTTGGAAAGAAATCCAAACTAACCTTTAAAAGCTGGCTTTGACCTTCAGTATGGTAATAATTTGAAGGTTCTAAAGGTTCGTGTTTGGTCAAAAGAATGAGATTAAGATCTTCAAGGCATTGGTTTAGATGCATATTGGCTAGCCATTGACTGTTGATTATGCTTCTCCATTGCCTACAGACAACCTTAACCCGCACGAGAGACTTCACAGGCAGTGTAGAGAAGATGTTAAGAAGAACATCAAGAGGCATATTGAACTCCATATGCTTAACTTTGATATTTCTGAGGCCGAGTGTTATGTTTCCCCAAAGAACTAAGAAGAATGACGATATTTATAAGGTTGTTTTGAAGTGCCTTGGATGGCAGTAATTGGTTTCATTTAGAATTTGAAAATAGTTTCTTAATAGGACTCTAAGAAAACTATTATTCCTTTCAAATTTAATTTTAGAAGGTATAATATCTTTGTGTAAGTGATAATATTTAGGAAATTATTCTTTAAAGATTTTAAATATTTTCAAATGTTTTTTTGTGTTTGAATTTTTGTTTTCTTGTTGTGAATCTGGCTGATTTTAGAATTTCGTGCCAATATTTTAGTTAAGTAATATTCAGATTAATTCTGGGTTTGCTTTATATTAGCTTCATAAACGTGAATAAGATTTTCTTTGTTAGATATGATTTGACTTACTATATTTGGACTAGAGAGGTCAATTTGATTATTTTCTACTAATTTCAATGAAACATAATTTTTTCCATCCCTAATTTTGCGTCATTTTGAAAATTTTGATAAGGCGTATTTTTTTTCTGAGACATTAAAATTTTAAAATAAAAAAATCAAACCAAATATTTTAGAGAATAAATAATAACATAATTTTTTTTGCGTTTAGATTGCAAGTTGGTAATTGTAATTTAAAGAAAATTTGTGCTATAATAAGTATTGGTCAGCTTTTTTTTCTTTTTTGAAAATTGAGTGGAAGTGTTAACAATAATTAAATTGGTTGATAGCTGTAGATATGTGCAAAAATCGATCAAATCGATCAACCAAAACTGGACCGAGCTGAAAATGATATGTTTGGTCGGGCTTTTAGTTAACTGTGGTCGGTTTGGTATTGGATTTAAAAATAACTGAACTTTTGGACAAAACCGACCATTTATCATCTCATATATATATATATATATATATATATATATATATATATTCTCACATTTATCTCCTTTCCAATTTTTCACATTTATCTCATTTTGCATCTCTCATCTCACTTTAATATTTAGTTTACATGTTGTGATTTAATTTGTGAGTCTTTATTATAATACATGAAAAAACTTAGAAATTTTTAAAACATGTATGATTAAATTCACTGATGGGTCTTTTGAAAAATTAAAAAAATAATTAATGGACCGTAATCCCTGACCAAACTGACTAATTATTTTGCGGTCCAGTTGTTGGATCGGGTTTTAAAAATTTGAAGAAAAAACATTGAACCACGAACGGTTCGTGGGCGAAATATAAAAAAAAAATTACATCAACCAATTTAATCATATAAAACATTAAAATCATACATCTGATTATACATACAGAGTTAAACGTATTTAAAAAAGGTAGAAATAATTTTATACCTTTCTTGTATCGGAGAAATTCTGATTTGGTGGAATCCTATTATTCGTCTCGCGTTCTTCGTTCTTCATAGAACTTGAATCAGTCTTCACATCAACAACCACTCATAGGATTCATATATATATCTCGCAATGACGTTATAAGGAACTGAGTGTGGGCTCTCAAAACAACTGAAGAAGAAAATTCAAATTTTTCTCTTCCTCTGATGATTTCGGCGGTAACAATAAGAGGGGAAGAGATAAACTTTTTTCTGCTATGTGTGATTAACTTGTGTCAACACACATTTAGGTTAGGCAAACCTAATGCCATCACCAAAATATACATAATTTTAGAATTTTCACACATACCTCATATATGTGTAATTTCTGAAATTAACCTCCATAATCTATAAATGTTGAAAATTGTATCTCCCATTAAAGTCAATATTGTGCCTAAATTGATCAATCTAAAATTGATAAATTTAAATTGATCTCCATCAATTAATTAATTTCTCTTATTTACTAATTATGTAATAATTAGTAAAATAATAAATTAATTAATTTGAACATCAATTAATTGTTCTTCACTAAATAAGTGACAACACCCGACACATATAGGTTTAGGGAATGCATCTTGACCCTAAAACACATTTTGGTCCAATTGATGTTGTTTCATCTATTCCTGTCCTCATCAGCTACTCCTGAAATAGAATGGATCCACATAAATAAAGCTATAAGATTCAAATACCCGGCGAATTTATGTTCATAAATTCCTGACTTATTTAATCCTTACATCGTACGTCTTTACTATATGTTCGATATCGAATCAACTTCTGATTCATGTGCGCTACATTTTCTGTTGGTGCAAATAAACTCTTTCATTTCACGGTCCACATAGTATTTAACATATTACCCTTCATGAATATCATTAACAAGAGCGGGATATAAAATTATCATTTTACCCCTCTTATCATTATTTTATTAATTCCTTCATTGATTGTGAATAAGAAAGATATAATGATGAATTGTCTCGTATAATTTTTCATGTCTTATTCAATGATAAATTTCATCGAGTAGCTGGTCAGGTTAAATTATTCACACACCCATCAATAAAACCATAAAGTGATATTGTTGCATTTTGCAATTTAACCACGAATTTGCATATATGTGAATCACGCAACTCCAACATAGTTGAATCATGATCCCAACAGTCGAGGTATTGTCCGGTAATTTGAACTCACTCCTTTGGCGTATCAAAGATCATAACTAACTAGGTCAAGTTTCGTATTCACCTCAGGATTAAGGAAATTATGAAAATACTCCTAAGGTATAACAATTAGATTTAGAGCTAGATAAACGACTTTGCTCTAAACTAATTAGTTACTAGTCTATTCAACATGTTTCATAACATGTTTAGGTCAACCGTTAGAGTCCCCACTCCCATGTCCCAAGACCAGCATCCCTTGGTTTATCCTAACTGTCATAATCAGACTCGATTGTCCAGTCTAAGGCTGTGAATAACGTTTTAAATTATTTCAGAAGAGTTTGTTTGGAAGTTCCCTCGGTTTTAACTCTTCTTACGTTGACAATAATTTCATGACTTGAGTAAATTATAAGCACACTTTAATTAATAGAAAAAACATCTATTCATTCATTAAATTCAGTAATACAAAATGTCAGAGAAATACTTAAATACTCATAAATAGTTATTACATCCTACTTTATGAACATAAATCCAACAATCTTCTACTTGGACTAAAGTAGGCGTGTATAATCTCGTATCTCCATGCCCTCCAGATGACCATAAAAGACTTTACTGCTTAAAGTCTTCGTGAATGGATCTGTCACGTTGTTGACCATCAATATGTGTAACTAAAATATCTCCACGCTGAACAATCTCTCTAATTAGGTGATACTTATGCTCTATGTGTTTGAATCTTTTATGGCTCCTTCGAGTTTGCTACAACCTCACTGTTATTGCAATAAAGTGTCATGAGCTTGTCAGCTTCTAGAACAACTTTCAGAGTTTTCAAAAACTTTCTAAGACATACAACCTCCTTAGGAGCGTCACAAGCTGCCACATATTCAGTTTCCATGATAGAATCAGGAATGCAAGATTGCTTGATACTTATCCATATAACTGCCCCACCGTTCAGGATGAACACCAATCTTGAAGTGGACCTCCTAGAATCTTTGTCTGCTTGGAAGCTAGTATCAATATACACCATCATATTTAGGTCAGTACCTGAATACAGAAGCATGTAGTTCCTTGTTCTCCTAAGATACTTAAATATGTGTTTGACGACATTCTAATGCTCGATTACAGGATTAGATTGGAAACGACTCACCATGCCCACCGCATAGCAAATGTCTGGCCTAGTGCAAAGCATTGCATACATGAGGCTTCCTATGGCTGATGCATAGGGAATCTTTCTAATGTCTTCCTCTTCTTGATGAGTCTTAGGAGACTGCTCATTGGAGAGGCTGACTCCATGTCTGAAAGGAAAATATCCCTTCTTAGAGTCTTCCGTACTGAAGTGATCCATCACCTTATCAATATAAGATGCTTGAGACAATGTCAATCATCCGTTATTCTGATCCTAAAAGATCTGAATACCTAGGACAAAGGAAGATTCTCCAAGATCATTCATATCAAATTGTTTTGCAAGTCAAATCTTGACATCAGATAATTTTCCTACACGATTCTCAATGAGCAGAATATCATATACATACAAGACTAGAAAAGTAACTTCCCTTTCGTGTATCAACTTATACACACAGAGTTCATCCACTAACTATTTATAACCAAAGTCCTTGGCAGTTTCGTCAAATCTGATATTCTACGATTGGGACGCTTGCTTAAGTCCATAAATGGACTTCTCAAGATTGTCATTCAGAAAATCAGTCTTGACATCCATATGCCAGACTTTATAATCGAGGGTAGTAGCAATGGACATGAGGATTCAGATGGATTTAAGCATGGCTACCGACGAGAATGTATCATCATAGTCTATACCTTCTTTTTTAGTGTATCCCTTAGCTACTAGCCTAGCTTTGAATGTCTCCGCATTTCCATTCGGACCTCTATTTTTCTTATAGATCTATTTACACTCAAAAAATGTTACCCCTTCAAGAGGTTCTACAATTTTTCAGACTCCATTCGAGTACATGAAATGTATCTCAATGAACATGGCTTCTTGTCATAGGTTTACTTCAGGACCAGCAATTATCTATGAGTAGGAGACAGGTTCATCATGATCCATATTTGAGACTGTTGTTAATGCATCTCCATAGGACATGTACCTATTAGGCTGTCTCACAACCCTCCCACTACATCGAGGCTATCACCCCAACTGTGGTTCTTCCATTATTGAATCAGAAACAACTCCTGATTTTGGGAATCAGTGTCCTCCACTCAATAATTCCTCTAGCACAAGAGTGCTTCTCGGCTTTACACTTCTCATATAGAATTCTTCAAGAAAATGTACGTTCATGCTAATGAATGTTTTCTTGTCAGTCAGAATATAAAAGACATACCCCTTCATTCCTTTGGGATATTCTACAAACATGCATAATTCTGATCGATTGGCCAACTTTCGTGTCTTGTGTTTCAGAATATGTGCTGGGCTCCCCTATATTCTAAAGTGGTTAGCAGATGACTTTCGTCCATTCCAACTTTCATATGGTGTGCAAGGCACCGTCTTCGTGGAACTTGGTTCAGAATGTGTGTTATTGTTTCCAAGGCATATCCCCAGAACGAATCTGGGAGGGATGAGTAATTCATCATGGATCTAACTATATCCACAGAGTTTGATTCCTTCTCTCTAACACACCATTCTGTTCTGGAGTCCCAGGTGCTGTAAGTCGTGAAATAATACATTCTTCCTTAAGAAAGTCTTCGACTCTCCTAGCAAGTACTCTCCACCACGATTAGATCGTAGGATTTTAATTTGTTCCACTAATTGCTTTTAGACCGTAGCCTTGTACTCTTTGAACTTTTCAAAGGTTTCAGACTTTTGGTGCATTAGATAAACATGTCCAAAAGGTGAGTAGTCATCAATGAATGTTACAAAATATTCATAACCTCCTCTTGCTTGGATATTCAATGGCCCACATACATCGCTATGTACGAGTTTAATGCATTGAGTGGCTCTTTCACCCTTCGCTGAAAAACGGTCTCTTGTTCACTTTGCTTTCTATACATGATTCACATGTAGATAGTGATCTCATACTTAAAGTTTTCAATGGACCAACCTTTGGAAGTCTTTTAATCATGTCCAAGACGTAAGTGCTACAAATAGGTTAGATCATTTGAGTCAGACTTCAACCTTTTACTATCTCTTTGTGAATCAACATCCACTTCAGTGTCACATATCATTGAAACTATTGGTTTTACGTAAAATAGTTTATTTATCAAACGTGTAGTAGTAATTAAGCAGTCATTTCTAAAAATACCAATATATTTATCAATGAAATTCAAATTGAATCCTTGCTCAATTAAACTATCTACTAAAATAAGGTTCTTCCTAAAAAACTAGGATGTAATAAACATCATATAAAACCATAAAACTGTTATCAAATGACAATTTAATAGTTCTCATAGATACGGCCGATATTAGTGCTTCATTTCCTCAATGAAGTTGAACTAGTCATCGTCAAGCCTTTTGCTTTCCCTAAACCCCTGCAGAGAACAACAAATATGGTTAGTGGCGCACAGTCTACAATCCACGAAAAGTAGAGTCATCCACATAATAGGCCTAAATAAAAATTACTATACCTTTAGATCTCAACTCCTTAAAATAGTATGGGTAGTTGCGTTTCCAATGGTCAGGCTCCACAATGATGACACTTGTCTTTTGACTTATCCACTTTTGCAGTGCCCTTACGTTTCATAGCTTTCGAGTTCGGCTTCTTAGCCTTCTTCGGACCTCTCATGTGTTTCTTTTTTGTGCCAGAGGTGGAAGGCTTACTTTCAGTAAAATTTGCCTCTCCAGTCTTTCTCTTACCCTTCAAAAATAGAGTTTCTACAGCTTCAAATTCCTTCATCAGCTTAGGAAGTGAGTACCTCAACTTATTCATCAAATAATTAAGTTTGAAGTTCTAAAAAATGTTAGGCAGAGTCTCCAGGATCATATAAACTTTTGTCTCGCCATCTACCTCAGTACCAATGATCTCCATCTCATTCAGATGGCTAATGATCATCATCATATATTCTCTGACAGGAGTTCCAGGTTTCATCCGACAATTCATGAAATTTCACACAACAATCTGTTTGGCTTGATGACCCTGATCTCTGAACATTTCGGTGATGTTCAACATCATATCAACGGTAATGTGTTGCATTGCTAACAGAATCCAAGATGTAACATCTAACGACCTTATCAGAACGCAACCAAAAAACATAAGCATCATTTTCCTCTTAAGTCGATTCAGCAAAAGGGGACAATAGGTGGTGAGTACGAACTTATGCTTTTCTACCATCAGCACGATATCAAGATTACATTTCTAATCCACGTAATTTTCACCAGTAAGTTTGTTCACGTTTAAGATAGTTGAGAGTGAGAATAGCGACATGATTGAGTGAGAATAGCGACATGATTACTGAAAAGAATAAATAAAGCGGTGTAAATAAATACTCAATCATTTAGGAAAGTATGATGCGTGGTACAAATACTTAAATATTTAAAAATCAAATAAAAAATATAACTTACATGATGTTACGATCAACAACGATAGCTTATCTCATCTAAGAACAACGTCCAAGCTACCTCTTATGGCATCGAGACTCCTCTCATTTGGTTAACATTTCTCAAGACGTCACTACATCTAGCTTAACTAATCACCAATGATTTTGGTCACCTTAGCCCCATTGACTAGCTCATGTGAGAGATTCCAATGTGCTTCAGTCTAAGTGTTTAACCAACGCATCAGCTTTAAAGGTTACCATGAACTAACATCCCGTCTAGGGACGGTCTTGCCTCACCACTTCATTTGCAAGCTTTAGTTTCTTAAGCAACTCGATCACTCAAAGAGAACAATTCTCAAGTTTCTCTCACTGAAGAGAGGACCGCTAGGGTGGCTCTAAATCATTCATCGTGCCACGACCAAGTTTACGTTGGGGACCTTGAGAACGATTCAAAGTAAAGGACCCTCCCACTTAGTTTTTGGAAAAATGGATTTTTTGTTGTTTTTTCAAAATTTATAACTCTTTGTTAATATGGAAAACAAGTTTCGAAAATTACAAACTTTTTATAAAATTTAAATCCCAATTGAAGATTTACAACTTTTATAAAATTTGCATTGTAATTAAATTATAATCCATTAGAAATTAAACTACAATGATGCATGTATATGCTACATGATATTTTGATATCGGCATGTCCCTATTTCTATATGGCATGTTATATGATGATGCGGGATTAATAATAAATTATCCATTCAAAATTAACCTCTCTATTAGCTCATTTTTAATTACAACTCATAAAAGAATAATAAATAAATTATAATTAATTTAAATACTAGTATTCATGGGGTTTGTAATTGTCTCCTTGTCCTTCAGCAAGTTCCACCAATTTTTGTAACTTTTTACAATAATGCAGTCCCATTTTCAAAATTTAAAATTTTGATCAAAACTCTTTAATTAAGAAAAACTATTTTTTCTAATTAAACAATTCCTTTAAAATCCTTTTAAAATTTAAAGTTTAAAAGATAAAATAATAAATGGATAATTATAATAGATAAAATGGATAATTATCATTTCAAAATTCAAATGATAAATAGATAAAATTAGATAATTATCTTTTGAATCTTAATTATCTTTTATCCGTTTAAAATCTAAAATTTAAAATTTTGAAGATAAAAGATGGGATTATAGTGTTTGTGAAACATCATAAGATTTCCTAAGCCCTAATTGTTATCGCTTAGAGTTTCACAAAATCTAGTCACCACACAGGGCAAGACGGTGGATAGCATAAGACGGCGCGGCATGGTGGTGGGAGGCGACAGCGGCGACGGCGGTAACGAAGGCATTTTCAATGGTGACTTTTTGAGGCAGCGACAGATTACTTGGAATTTAAAAAAATTACAACTTTTAGAGTCGATAGATCGAGATCTATTTATAAAACACATTCAAAACTATTTTGAATCTACCATACAAAAATATGTCAATATCACAACTTCCAATGATACATACATTTAATCAAAGAATATGCATAATCAAGAAATCAAGGCTCTGATATCAATTGTTGGATCGGGTGTTAAAAGTTTGAGAAAAAATCATTGAACCACAAACGGTTCGTGGGTGGAATATAAAATTTTTTTACATCAACCAATTTAATCATATTAAACATTAAAACCATATATCCGATTATACATATAAAGTTAAACGTATTCAAAAAAGGTAGAAACGATTTTATACATTTCTTGTATCGAAAAGATTCTGATTTGGTAGAATCCTATTGTTCATCTCGCGTTCTTCGTAGAACTCGAATCACTCTTCACACCAACAATCACTCGTAGGATTCAAAAGTATATCTCGCAAGAATGTGTTATGAACTAAGTTTGAGCTCTTAAAACAACCGAGAAAGAAAAGTCTATTTTTTCTCTTCCTCTGGTGATTTTGGCGGCAATAGTAGGAGGGGAGAGATAAACTTTTTTTGCTCTGTGTGATTAGGCTTGTGTCAACACACACTTAGTTAGGCAACCTTAATGACATCACCCAAATATATATAATTTTGGAATTTTCACATAGACACCATATATATGTGTAATTTCTGAATCTCACCCCTATAATCTATAATTGTCGTAAATTGTATCTCCCATTAAAGTTAATATTGTGTTCAAAATCATCAATCCAAAATCGATAAATTTAAATTGATCTCCATAAATTAATTAATTAATTTATCGTATTTACTAATTATCTAATAATTAAAAAATAATAAATTAATTAATTTAAACATCAATTAATTACTTTTCACTAATTAAGTGACAACACTCATCACATATGAGTTCAGAAAATATATTTTGGCCCCAAAAACACATTTTGGTCAAACTGATGTTGTTTCTTCTATTCATGTCCTCTTCAGCTGCTCCTAAGATCGAATGAATCCACATGAATAAAGCTATAAGATTCAAATATCTGGTGAATTTATCTCCATAAATTCCCGAGCTATTTAATCCTGTCATCGTACGACTCAACTATAAGTTTAATGTCGACTCAACTCTTGATTCATGTGCGTTAAATTTTATGTTGGTGCAAATAAACTCTTTTATTTCACAGTCCACAGAATATTTAACATATCACCCTTCGTGAATATCAGTAACAAAAAAAGAATGTAAAATTATTATTTTACTCCTTTTATTATTATTTCCTTAACTCCTTTATTGACTGACTGTGAATAAGAAATATAATAGTGAATTATCTCGTACAATTCTCCATGTCTAATTCAATGAGATAAATAAGTTAAGGAAATAATAATAAGAGATGTAAAATGGTAATTTTACATCCCCACTCTTGTTACTGATATTCACGATGAGTAATATGTTAAAATATTCTATGGATCGTGAAATAAAAAAGTTTATTTACTCCAACAAAAAATGTAGCGCATATGAATTGAAAGTTGATTCAACATCAAACCTATAGTGGAGTCGTACGATGTCAGAATTAAATATGTCAGAAATTTATAAAAATAAATTCGTTGGGTTTTTGAATCATATAGCTTTGTTCATACGGGTCCATTCGGTGGTAGGAATAGCTCATGAGAACATAAATAGAAAAAATGATATCAGTTGGACCAAATTATATTTTGGTGCCAAGATGTATTTCCTATACTCATATGTGATGGGTGTTGTCACTTAATTAGTTAAATGTGATTAATTATATTAAAATTAATTAATTTATTATTTTCTAATTATTAGATAATTAGTAAATAAAAAGAAATTAATTAATTAATTGATAGAGATCAATTAGATTTATCAATTTAATTGATGAATTTCGATACAACACAAACTCTAAGAGGATATATACAAAATTTGGCCATTGAGGTTATTTTGGGGTTAATTTTCAGAAATTTAAAATGTAGGGGTGTATTTACAAATTTCTAAAATTAATAACTATATATATGTGATAGCAATTTGATTGCCACACGAATTGTATGAGATACAACACAATTTTAGAACACAGTAATTGATACTGATTAATAAAGTGTGTAATTACACAGAGAGAGATAAAGAGTTTTCTCCCCCCCCCCACATGTTGCCACCAAATTTCAAATTGAAAGAAGAAAATTTTGATATTTCTTATTCAATCATTTTGAGAGCTCACACTCAGTCCTAAACAAATTCTCACGAGATATATTTGGGAAATTGATTTCTTAAGATCATACTTGGATTTTGGTTCTTGAAAATCAAGCTTGAAGATTTGAATTTTGAAGTTGAAGAACGAATACAAGGATTTCACCAATTTAGAAAATCTCTGATACATTGCAAATGTGAAAATCGTTTCAACATTTTTTATTCGTTTAAATATCTGATATGCATGATTGTTTGGTTTTTATTTTTTAATTAATCAATTCGATTAAATAAGTTTTAGAATTTTTTTTATATTTTATTTACGAACCGTTCGTGTTTCAAACATATTTTTCTTTAATAATTTAAAACCACTGATCCAACAACCAAAACATCTAGAATCCAAAAAATATCAACCAAAACATCTAGAATCCAAAAAATATCAACTATAGGCGCACCTAAAGAAGTATCCCTCCAAAAGTATCTATCAAAGTTAGAACCAGTCAACCAAACACGATCATAATGTAAAAACACCAAAGTGAGCTTTCAAAAGGAATCGAACAATAATATTTTTCTTTTACCATTGATTAAACAAAGAATCAATGAATTAATTATAATAGTTAATATAAATTCATTCCATTTGATAATAAGAAAAGTGAGAATCAGGCGTATTTATGGAGTACATAATTTTCTCTATAAGAAGACTTTTTTAAGATACTAGTTGACAAATACGTGCTTCACGCATATTCGACCAATTTAAAATGTACGTATAATTTTAAATTAATACTAACATTGAAATAGATACACTATCATATTTAAAAATTATTCTACATCTAAACTAAAAGTGAAATAGTAATAAGAATAGCTTGTTTATAATATTAAAATTTTAGTGATATTTGAATAATATAGAAAACAATTCTATTTTACCAATTTATCATACTTTTAAGAAATAATTATTCCATATTAAGAGACAATTTCTCGTATTTAAAATATATTAATGTATTTATATAAATTTATGTATATGAATTCCATGTTGCTGATAACATAAATATCATAGAATAACTCATTTATAAATTTATAATGAACAAATTTTTATTGACTTATAATTAAATATTAGTTATAAAAAAATTTTAAAATCAATCTACAGATATTCACGTCTCTAATTATATAAGATTATCAAAATATTTTATTTTACTAACTATAAATAAATTATTATTGGATAAAAAATAAAACATTATCAAATGAATTAAATGAGAAATGATGTAAAATACCTAAATTGTGCTATATTTTAATAGTTTTTAAAGGGCAAAAGGGAGAATAAAAAGTTTCTTCCCCTTAAGCCCCTTTTAATATAGTATAGATTAATATAGATAATAAATAAGAATTCATTGTGCTTCGTTTAGTTGAGTTGATTGAACAGTCAAAATTTCACATGATTCGTAGTAAGATCTAGACCAAAGATCTCCATTGTCGGAAAACGGGAAAGGGGAGATCAAAACCGCAGGAAGAGATCGAGTGGTCATAACTAATTTAGTAATTATAAGGCAATATAGTCAACATAGTAGTTCAAAAAAACACACAAGGTATGTGGGCCGCGTTTGGGGAAGATCCCATAAGCATGGGGATGATCCTAAGAAGATGATGACATTAGCGAAAATGTAGGGGGTGTATGGCCTGGTCTTCGAGAATAACGAGGGATCCCCCCCCCCACAATTAATTTATCAATATCTTAAAAATATTTATAAATACAGGCTCATGTAGTAAATGAAAATGAGGGATTGAATCTAAAAAAAGTTTTACACAAAGCATTTACTCTTCTCTCTTCTCTCATCATTATCATCATAACTTTTACAAACATGAAGGGAAAAATCCTTTATATTTTGGTGCTCTCATCAAGAGCTGAGAGAAAAAGCTCTAGAAACCCACTCTGGAAACACTAAGTAAGCCTAGAACCTGATCGAGCGCGGCCCTAAATGAGGGTAACGGGACCAGAAACGAAGATGATCATGTGGATCAACCAACCCCACCGACAGAAATGCTACTAACAATTCTAAATGATATGCAGGAAAGGGAGAAGGAACATAGAGGCACTGCGCAACGCATGGCGGACTTGTGCGGGAAAGGGCACGTGTTGAAGTCAGTCAAAGGGTGAATAACGAGGAAAGAGAAAACTTACAGGGGGCAAGGTAAAAGTAAAGAAAGAACGAGGAAGACGAAGACTTTTTGTAGGATACAAACGCGAAAAAGAAATGCAATGGAATTGTTGGATTCGAACAAAGAGTGAAATGAAACTTATCCAAGGAAGGTGTGAGTGAAAAGGTGTGTAGCACGCATTTAATGATAATTAATAGAATGATGGCATCAACCATCATTTGTAGCGGGCAAATGAGAAGATGACAACTGAAAAAAGGAAAAGAGGCGTGTCTTGAAAGAGCTTAAAACTCACGCCGTATACATGAATAACTAAGAACGAGAAGGTGAAACGACAACATGTTGGAAGCAAAAATAGAAACGACTATGAGTTAGAAGCAGATACGGAGACGAAAAACTAAAAAATCATCCCTCGCATATTCGATTAACATTATTAATAGCGTATTTATTTTACGCCATTATTATTTCTTTTTATGTCATTATTACGAAAAATGGTATGGTGCCAAATATGAATCGACAACGGAAAATGGAAAATGAGTACAGCAACAACTACGGGAATGACAACGAAAACTGAAACGACTATGAGTACGACAACAAAATATGGAAATGAAAATGGGTACGACATCGACTATGGGAATGGCAACGGAAATGGAAACAGCTATGAGTACGTCAACCAAATACGAAAATGGTAAATGGGTACGACATCGACTACAAAACGACAATGAAAATGGAAACGGCTATGAGTACGACAACCAAATATGGAAATGAAAATGGGTACAACATCGACTACAGGAACGGCAACGTAAATAGAAATGGATATGAGTATGGTAACCAAATACAGAAATGGGAATCGGGTACGACATCGGCTACAGAAACAACAATGAAAATAGAAAAAGCTAAGAGTACGACAACCAAATATGGAAACGAACAACAGGTACGAAAATGGCAATGAGAAAGGCAACGAAGATGGACCATAAATGGCTATGAGTACGGCAACCAACTAGAGAAAGGGAAAATGGGTATGGCATCCACTACGGGAACGACAATGAAAATGGAAATGGCCATGAGTGCGGAAATGGGAACGAAAAATGAAAATAGGAATGGAAACAAAAATAGAAACGGAAAAAGTTTGAAGAACATTACAAGACAAATCTTATATCATCAGAAAGATATGGAATTTGTAGAATTTTATGAAAATCAATTCGGATCTTTCGATCAAAACTTATGATAGTTTACGTTTGTGCTATTCAAGAAAGTAAACATATTCACACTTTTTACATTTAATTTTTAAAATGTACCGATTTATATAGTATTATATGAAAAATTATATATTATTAGGAAGATATGGATGTCTATTTCGTGAAAGAATTTGGAAAAACTTGATTCGCAACTTCTGAACAATAGTTACAATAATTTTCATGAAGGTTGTTTAGAAAAGCAGATTATGCAAAATAGTCAATTTTGGAAGTTAAACTGTATTAACTTGAAGTCAATTACATGATGAATCATATATCATCAGAAACATATGGAAATTAACTTCTTGGAGAATTTCATGGAATTCAATTCGGAGCTCTCTATCAAAAGTTATGGCATGATACGTTCAGACTCCTTAAAAAGAAAAGTTGACCCAAACTTATAAGACAAATACTTCGTGTCAACTCTCTCTTCTCTAATAACAAAACCTTCTCTCTAAAATGTGAAAATTAAATGTCGGCGGTTTTATGGCCTAAGCCCTTAAGAGTGAGAAAAATATTCTCTCTAAAATGTGAAAATTAAAGGTCAGCGGTCTTGTAGCCTAACCTCTTGAGAGCGGAAAAAATAAATGTGAAAATGAAAGGTCGGTAGTCCTTTGGCCTAAGCTCTTGAGAGCGGGAAAAGTCTTCTCCTAGAAATGTGAAATTTGGCCTAAGCCATTGAGAATGGGAAAACATTCTTTCATAAATGTGAAAAACAAGGTCAGCGGTCGTTTGAATCTAAGTCTTTGGGAGCGGGCAGTTCGTAAGTCCTTCTCTCAAAATAAAGACGAGGTCATAGTTCTTTATTTGAGGCTAAATCCTTATGAGCGGGCAATTCATAAGTCATCTCAGAATGGAGAAAATAAAAACGGGGCTATGGTTCTTTATTTGAACCTAAGTCCTTGGGAGCGGGCAGTTCGTAAGTCCATCTCTTAGAAGAAAGACGGGGCCATGGTTCTTTATTTGAGCCTAAATCCTTAGAAACGGGCAGTTCCTAAGTCCTTCTCTCAAAATGAAATGGGGCCATGGTTATTTATTTAAGCCTAAGTCTTTGGGAGGGGGCAATTTATAAGTCGTTCTCTCAGAATGAACACAAGGCAATGGTTATTTATTTGAACCTTAGTTTTTAGGAGCAGGCATATCATAAGTCATTCCCTCTAAAAAAAATTAAAGTCTTATCCTCGGGAAAAAATTTCACAATCGAAAAGATATTTGTTCTCCAACAAAGATCAAAGTGACAAGAACATATTTTGTTGCAAGGGAAAATTGAAGGCTTAAAGTTAATACAAGAATGGATCTTGATCCCCAAAATTTTGTTAAGTCTTGAAGAAAAAATGAAGTACAACAAAAATGAAGTTCAATAGAAGAAAAATTGCACAGACAAAATGATTCTTATTGATCGAAGTAGAAGCAAAGGGAAAATACGAAACGAAAGAAGGGAAAAAATAATTTTAACCTCCACTCACACCATAAACACACTACACCCTAGTGTCACTGCCAACTAATGTTATATACTCTTTTTAAATCCCTCTTCTTCTCCAATTCTATTTCACGAACCCTCCTATTGTAATTGTTGTTCAACCTCTCTCTCTCACTCTCTAAATTTTATCTCTCTGGCGGCCCTCTCCCTTAAGTAAAAACCCTTCTGCTTCTCGATATTTCAATTTCATCTTCTTCTACATTTTAATTTAAGTAAGTATTCATCTTCCTTCTTTCTCCTTTTCTCTTCTTTCTCTCTGAAAATTTGGTGCTTCAATTTCAGCAATTTGTAAACCATCACTCTCCTATCTTTGTGTTTGCATTATCGTCGCTTTGTCATCGTCCATCGATTCTAGTAAGGTGCTTGATTTCTCTCCCCATTTCTCTATTTTTTCTTCTCTTCCTCTATCTATTTCGTTTCTCTCTTTCTATTTGAACTAGCCATTGACTCTCTTTCTTTTCTTTTCCTCCCATGGCAGCCTCTAAATCATCTTCTTGGGCTATAGCAGATCATCATCGTCGCTCTTTTCATCGGTGAGCATCAAATTCCCTTCTCTTCTTTCTTCTTCTTTCTTTCTGTACTCGTTCTTTGTTCGGGCTGTAACTGGGTCTAGTGAACAGGTTGGTCCTGACCCGACCAACCCAGATTTCAACTAATTTGAACCGGTTTAATTGAACCAGACTGAACCAGTTCAGCCAGATCAGACTAAACTAGTTCAACCCAACCAACCTAAACCGATTCAACATTACAAAACTAAACCGGTCCAGCTCAGCAGAATCATATCGGTTTAGACCGTCCAAGCCTAGTTGAATCGCTTGATCAATTTACACCCGGTTTATTTTCCACCTCTTTCTGTCCTCACTCGCCCTCCTAGTTAATTAAATAATTATAGTTATTAGATGAATATTTTGTGATCTGAGATCCTTGAATTTCAGGTCATTAGTTGCTAAACGTAATTCGTGCAATCTAGGTAAGTGGACTTACGTAGTTATTTGATTCATATGTTATGAATGTAGCGTAGTTAATTTAATATTTCTTTCTGATGCTAAATCTTATGATCAAGTGTTTTATTTTGTTTTTTTTCATATTTCTAGTTAATTACCATGTTATGTATGATTAAATTTTGAGTTTTATACACATTAGTTATAATGTTTATGTTCACGAATAAGTTGCATCTTAGCTAGGAATACAAGTTACCATGAATCATCAAATTAACTCAAGTAAAGTAATAAGTAAATAAGAGGTAGACTTAGACATATCCCTCGATTAAAAAGTAACTAGACTATTCACATCATGTTATCAACTATATGGTTAGGTGTCACCATATTCATGTCATCGTCCTTAAGGTTCAGATAACTTTAAGTGACACCAGTTTCAGGATACCCATTCTGTCATGTTCACGTTCATGTTACAAGTTCAAGTTCAAGTGTGAATCAGTTTTGGTTAGGTTGTTAACTGAGGAATAAGGCTAGTTGAATCATGATGAGACAAGTTACAAGTACAAGTTTAAGCTACATGATAACCATGAAATTCAGCTATGAAAAATTTACAAGTACATTATGTGACTTAATAATTAAGTGAATATGATAAATTACAGTTGCATGAGTTATATGTTTACATTTATGTAATGTGATGCTTATTAGTATGTAAGTTTACTTACTAAGTATTTTTAATACCCACTCCCCTATAGATGATTGTATTGTAGGTGATGGCGAGCACTAGGAGTGAGGGTCTGCCATAACTAGTAGAATTAGGAATTTTCCAGTTAATTATGATTATTTGACATTACAAACAAATTTTTAGTTAAATTACAGCTGATCTACAAATTTATAAATTTTCATATTTTAGTCTACAATAATATGTTCGAATTTCATGTTTTTGGATTTTCGTAATTGACTTAATTACAGGTTAATATATTAATTATTTCAATAGACATTCTCTTAAAATAATTTTAAGCTTCCGCTACTTAATGTTAAAGTTAGGGTAAAATTAGGATTTCCAATTTGGGGATTTTATCAAATTAGGGTTTCAATTGTATTGGGGTTTTTTAATTGTGAAATTACATGCATGTTTAACCCTCTATAAATGGGGGGGGGGGGTTACAGTTTAGTATTAGAGCAAAGGTTTTAGATTCTGTAGATTTTTCTTAGTGAAAAATATGACAAGTCGCTCACTCTGCTACTCTCTCACCTTACAAGTCAGGTGTGCATGCTATAAATGTTTTTATTCTAATTCAATATGGTATGTTTTAGTATCGTTATGCAGTTTACATAATTCTCACGGATAAGATTAGACACTTTGGTAAGTCTTAGGTTTTATGGGTAGTAGTGCGACAACGCCCCTACGAGGAATAACAACAATCAAGCACTAGTTGATCCTGCTGCTAACCCTCCAGCAACCATGGTGGAGATGTTCTAAAAGTTTTTGGAGCTGATAAGGTAGACGACGACAGCTCGCTTGACACAGTAATTACAACAACCACAATAGACACTAGTGGACTTACAGTTGATCCACACCTTCAGAAGCCTAAACCCACCTGAATTTGATGGCCACCCATCCGACCCGCTGATAGCTGATGACTGGATCGCCAGACTGGAGTCGATTTTTCAGTATATGCTGTGTTCTGACGTTCAAAAGGTTGGCTGTGAAACCTTCATGTTGACTCGAGAAGCTAGGAAATAGTGGGAGCTTATACAGAAAGGATATGATATCGAGCATTACCTAGTGACATGGGATCATTTCAATGAACTCTTCTTTGAGAAATATTTTCTGATTACACAGAACAAATAAGAAGGCCAAATTCCTCAGGCTGGTGCAAGGAAATATGACTGTAGTTGAGTATGAGAAAAGGTTTAAGGAATTGTCCTAGTATGTGATGCATTATGTTGATAGCGAGATACAAAAGGCTTAGACATTTGAGAGGGGACTCGCTTCTAAAATTAAAGGTTCTATGTCGCTTCATAAGCACACCACTTACGCAGCGGTGATATGGCGCAGAATCTCCCACCTTGTACGCTGCCACAGTCACAACAGTCATTTCATGGAAAGAGGAAACCTCAGAATTCTCACCCAGGGCCTCACAACGCAAAGAGACATACAACAACATCAAATTCCATGTGCGTTACATGTTACAAATATCACAGTGGTTAGTGCTTTAAGTGGATCAACGCCTGTTTTAAATATGGAAAGACTGGACATTTTCTCAGGCAATGCCCTTTATTGACTCAAGGACAGAATATAAACATCGTTGGGGATAGAGTCAAAGGGAAAGTTATCGCGCGGACTCGTTAGGAAGATAAGCAATCAAATATAGTTGTAGCAGGTACACTACTTGTATTAGGACATTTAACTTTTGCATTAATTGATTCTAGATCTACGCACTCTTTTATATCTACTTCATTTGTGATTCATGCATCATTACATGTTGTGCCATTGTGTTTTGAGTTATATATTTCTATGCCTTCTGGAGTTTCTCTCCTAGTGTTAATAAGGTGATTGAGTGTTACTGAGTGATGATAGTAGATCGTATTATGGATGCTAGGCTTATAGTCCTAGGGATGCATGAACTCGAAGTAATCCTAGGGATGGACTGGTTGGCTACTAATTATGCCAACATAGACTGCTATCGAAAGGACGTTCATTTATTACCTCTCGGTGGACCTAGCTTTAAATTTAAGAGATTTCAACAACAACCAATGCCAAATGTCATATTTGCTTTACGAGCACAGCGCCTCCTTGATCGTGGTAATTGGGGCTATTTAGCTTATGCTTTGGACACTTCTAAAACACATGTGGATATTGGATTAGTTCCAGTCGTTTATGAATTTTTGGATGTCATTCCCGATGAATTGCCAAGATTTCCTCCTCGTGAGATATATTTTTGTATTGAGTTAGTACCAGGCACTACCCTTATATCCAAAGATCCGTATTGTATGGCTCCTACAGAGTTGAAAGAACTTAAGGACCAACTTCAAGAATGACTGGATAAGGGTTTCATTAGACCCAGTGTTTGTGCTCCAGTATTATTTGTTAAAAAGAAAGACTAATCAATGAGGCTATGCATTGACTACAAAGGAGTTGAATAGAGTCACTATCAAGAATAAGTATTTGTTACCGCACATTGAGGATTTGTCTGATCAACTTCAGGGAGCATAAGTATTCTCTAAGATTGATTTGAGATTAGATTACCATCAGCTCAGGATTCAAGATGAGGATATTCCTAAAAAGTGTTTCATATTCTTTATGGACATTTACGAGTTTGTAGTGATGTCGTTTGGATTAACTAATGCTCCAGAAGCCTTGGATTTGATGAACAGGGTGTTCGGAGAGTACTTGGATTCTTTTGTGATTGTCTTCATCGATGAATTCTGGTGTAATCTAGATCAGAGTTTGAGCATATGGATCACCTCAGGATTGTTTTGCAAACATTAAGGACATACCAATTATATGCCAAATTCCAGAAGTGTGAGTTTTGACTTCAGCAAGTATCATTCCTCGGTCATGTAGTATTTCGAGATAGAATCTCCGTTGACCCGTCTAAGATTGAAGCAATGGTTAACTGGCCTCAGCCAACAAATGTTAGGGAAGTTCATAATTTTCTGGGTCTAGCAGGATACTACATGAGGTTCATTGAGGGTTTTGCAAAGATCATTGTTCCACTTATTCAGTAGACCAGGAACAATGCCACATTTACTTGGATGACTGACCGTGAGAAATGTTTTCAAATCCTTAAACAGAAGTAAGTGTCAGCACCAGTGTTGACCATTCCAGATGGTAAGAGTGACTTTGTGATTTACAGTGATGCTTCCAAGAGAGGTTTGGGTTGCGTTTTAATGCAACAGGGAAAGGTCATAGCATATGCTTCTCGTCAACTTAAGCCTTATGAACAGAACTATCCTATGCATAATTTGGAGTTGGCTGCACTTGTATTTGGAGTCATTACTTGTCTGGTTATAAGTGCCAATTTTACGTAGATAATAAAAGTCTTAAGTACTTCTCATTCAAAAAGAGCTTAACATGAGGCAACGTCGTTAGTTGGAACTGGTGAAGGATTATGATTGTGAAATCATTTATCACCCAAGAAAGGCAAATGTAGTGGCTGATGCCTTAAGTCAAAAATCAGCTCATTCAACAACTCTTATTACATCTCAAGAGCATATCCTAGATGATTTTGAGTGTGCCGAGATTCAGGTCTTGTTGAAAGACACTACAGCGCCACTAGCTCAACTCACAGTTCAACCGTCATTGCAACAACGTTTATCGATGCACAGAACTCAGACTCTGAGTTGCTTCTAATTCGTAGTGAAGTGGGTTCGGACAAAAGACAAGGGTTCGGTGTCAATATTTATTCAGCTCTTCACTTTCATGGGAGCCTTTGTGTTCTGAAAGGTGCAGTCATTGGACAAAAATTACTCATGGATGCTCATAGTTCACCATATACAGTGCACCCGTGCGGTGCCAAGATATATCACGATTTAAAGATACATTATTGGTGGAATGGTATGAAGCGTGATATCGCTGGGTTTGTTAGTAAGTGTTTGGTGTGTCAGCAGATCAATGCATAGAGACAACGAATATATGAGGTCTTGAAGCCATGAAGTATACATGGGGAGAATGTGACTGTGGATTTCGCTTTAGGGCTACCAAGGACGGTAAAAGGTTATAACTCCATTTAGGTTGTGGTGGATCGTCTTACCAAGTCTGCACACTTTTTGCCTGGCAAGACTACAATTTCAGTTGATGATTGGGCTCGGTTGTATATCCGAGAGATTGTTTGACTTCATGGGGTTCCAGTGTCTATAGTAGCAGGTCAAGATCCATGGTTCACGTCAAATTTTTGGCGGAGTCTACCGAAAGCTTTGGGTACTCAGTTGAATTTTAGTACAACTTTCCATGCGTAATCTAATGGCCAATCTAATCGTATGATCAAGCTGTTAGAGGATATGCTCTGAGCTTGTGTGTTGGTTCAGTCTAGAATGAAGCTATTCAGAAAACCATGGATAAAATAAAGATCGCTTAGAGTAGGCAAAAAAGTTATGCAGATGTTAAGATAAAGGACCTTGAATTTAAAGTGGGTGACCAAATGTTTCTCGAGGTTGCGCCAATGAAGGGTGGAATGTGTGGTGGTCTTAAGGGGAAGCTGAGTCCCAGATTTAATGGTCCTTTTGAAATTTTGGATCGTATCGGCCCTTTAGCCTACCGGCTCGGTTTACTACTAGCTCTTTCAGGTGTTCATAATTTGTTTTCATGTCTCAATGCTTCACAAGTACGTGCATGATCCAACGCATGTCATTGAGTTTGAACCTCTGCAAGTTCGTGATGACCTCACTTATGAAGAGAAACCAATCAGAATTCTAGAGCACAGGAATCACCCTTCATAATAGAACGATGTAGTTGGTCAAGGTTCTCTGGAGAAATCATCGGGTCGAGGAAGCAACATGGGAACGAGAAGCAGAGATACGTGTCAAGTATCGAGAGTTATTTAATAAGGTATATTCCGAGTATGAAAGTTCTCAAGGAGGTGATGTAATACCCCAAGCATTATAACGGGTAGGTTTGTAATTTTAACCCCCCACTCACACCTTAAACACACTACACCCTAGTGTAACCGCTAACTAATGTTATATTCTTTCTCCTTTTCTCTTCTCTCTCTCTAAATATTTGGTTCTTCAATTTCAACCATTTGTAAACCATCACTCTCTCGTCTCTGTTTGTGCACCATCGTCGCTTTGTCTTCGTCCATCGATTCTGGTAAGGTGCTTGATTTCTCTCCCACTTTCTCTGCTTTTCTTCTTATCTTCCTCTATCTATTTCGTTGCTCTCTTTCTATTTGAACTAGCCATAGACTCTCTTTGTTTTCTTTTCCTCCCTTGACAACCTCTAAATCATCTCCTTGGGTTGGGGTAGATCATCATTGTTGCTCTTTTCGTCGGTGAGAATCAATTTCCCTTATCTTCTTTCATTTTCTTTCTTTCTTCCTGTACTCGTTCTTTGTTGAGACTGTAACTGGGACTTATGAACCGGTTGATCCTGATTCGACCTGACCGACCCATATTTCACCCAAACCTGAAATGGTTCAACAAAATCGAACTGGTTCAATCGAATCAGACCAAACCAGTTCAGCCAGACCAAACTGAACTGGCTTAAGCTAACCAGACCAAACCGGTCTCGTCCAACAAAACCAAGCCGGCTTAGACCGCCCAAGCCTAGTTGAACTGCTTGATCAATTTACATTGACTTATTTTCCACCTCTTTCTGACCTCACTCGCCCTCTTAGTTAATTAAATTATTATAGTTATTATATGAATATTTTGTGATTTGAGATCCTTGGATTTCAGGTAATTAATTGCTGAATTTAATTCATATCAATCCAGGTAAGTGGACTTACATAATGATTTGATCCATATGTTATAAATGTAGCGTATTTAATTGAATATTACTTTCTGTTACTAAATCTTATGATCAAGTGTTTTATTTATTTTTCCATATTAGTCCAGTTAATTACCATGTTATGTATGATTAGATTTTGAGTTTTATACGCATTAGTTATAATGTTTATGTTCACGAGTAAGTTGCATGTTAGCCAGAAATACAAGTTATCATAAATCATGAAATTAACTCAAGTAAAGTGATAAGTAAATAAAAGGTAGACTTAGACATATCCCTTGGTTAACAAGTAACTAGATTGTTCATGTCATGTTATCAGCTATATGATTGGGTGTCACCATGTTCATGTCAGCATCCTTAAGGTTCTGATAACTTTAAGAAACACCAGCTTCAGGACACCAATTCCGTCATGTTCAATTTCATGCAAGTTCAAGTGTGAATCAGTTTTGGTTAGGTTATTAACTTGATAATATGGCTAGTCGAATCATTATCAAACAAGTTACATGTACAAATTTAAGCTACATGATAATCATGAAATTCAACTATGAAAAATTACAGGTACATTATGTGACTTAATAATCAAATGAATATGATAAATTACAGTTGCATGAGTTACGTGTTTATATTTATGTCATGTGAAGCTTATTAGTATGTAAGTTTACTTACTGAGTATTTTTAATTTTCTCTCCCCTATAGATGAATGTGTTGCAGGTGATGACGAGCAGCAAGAGTGAGGGACTGCCATAATTAACGGAATTAGGAAATTTCCAGTTAATTATGATTATATGACATTACAAACATATTTTTAGTTAACTTACAACTGATTAAGAAATTTATGAATGTTCATATTTTAGTCTAAGATAATATGTTTGACTTTCATGTTTTATGAATTTTCGTGGTCGACGTTATTAGAGATTAATATATCATTTATTACAGTAGTCATTTTCTTAAAATAATTTTAAGCTTCCGCTATTTAATTTTGAAGTTAGGGTAAAATTAGGATTTCCAATTTAGGGATTTTCTCAAATTAGGGTTTCAATTGTATTGAGGGCTTTTAAATTATGAATTTACATGCATTTGTTTAACCCTCGAAAAATGGGGGCTACATAATCTATCGAGGTCGAACAGAGAATAAAATCAAATGCAACATCTAGAAAATTAATGGCGTAGAAGTTGACGGAGTCAGGGGCGTGTCAGTGGTCCTCAAATATGTGAGTTCTAAATGAACCGAGTCTCCAAGAGAGAGCACTCTCTTTGTTGCTGAATCTTAGTTTAGATGCGATAACAAAGTGGGTTTAGTGGAAGAATGGACAATTGGCGCAATCATGGTCGGTCTACAAGGTATCTCACTGGGTTTCTGGGCCATGGAAGCTACGATGCTGACAACCTTGGGGTGGTGGATGCGAACAAGACCACAAATGAAGCATACCCTTTTGCAGTTGGCCCTCTAGTTTCACTTCTCATGGACGGCATGAATAGGGAAAAACCACCTAAGACACGTGTACAAAAAGAATGAATCCTGAAGGGACGCGTGGACCATGAACACGACAAGGTTTGGGGATGGACGGGGTTACAGAAGTGACACAAATAGATCATGATGAAGGAACTATAAATAGGAAGGAGGTCTAAATGGAAAAGGAACTCTAAATGGGAAGCAACTCAAGAAATGGAAAAGAGCACGAAAGTGGGAAACCCTATCAGAATGGGAAATGCAGACCTTTTAACGGGAAAAAGTTGACGAATGACCCGCACCTTCAGAACAGGGAAGGCACTCATTGAACTGTGCAAGAACAGGAAAAGAAGAAGAGCAGGAACAGATGAAAATGTATCGGAAATAAACATTCAAAAGGCTGTGATTGATTGAGTAAGCTGGATGACTCAGATGAGACAGATTCGCAGATCATCAAGTAGCTGTGATTGATTGGGTCGAAATCACCAAGTGATTATGACTGATTAGCGAGTGAGCGAGACAGACCAGGAATGGGAAAGGGAAAGGGGTCCATACCTCAAATAGTCAATTTAAAAAAACAACTAAAATTGAAATGAACAATAAAAATATAGCTTGAACTGAAGTAATCACTAGACATAATGAGTACCTCAATTTATATTGTTATTTTAATCAACTCATTCTGTTTGAGGAGCCTATATAAGGCTAATGTATTAAATAAAAAGGACACATTCAATACAATAAAAAACTCAACTCAGAACCTTTGCTCCCTACTCTCTTTCTCTCCCCCCTCTTTCTAATTAATACTTATATAAATTAGTCATTATCGATATTCTTCCCCTTGATCCCTGGTTAGACACAAGAAAAAATCCTTTACATTTTGGTACTTCCGTTGAGACAAGAGAAATAGCCTAAACATTTCCCTCCAGAAAACCAAACCATGCCTCGAACTGGATCGAACAACACCCTTAATGAAGGAAACGAGAACTGGGATGAACAATCCCATCACCCTACTCCCCCCGTTGAGATGCTTCAGACCATCCTGATCCGAATGCAAGAAATGGGACAACAGAACGCTGAAACATTGCATAACGCTTGGCAGATGATGCGGGAGTAGAAGTCAGTTGGCAGACTAGCCGTGAAGGAAGGGAGAACTACCAAGAAGGAAACGGGCACGAAGTTAGATGGGAAGGAGACAATGAAAACAATAGGAACATGCAGAATGAAGACGGGGAATTCACCAACCAAAAGTCATGAGAAATTCACGCAGAATGAAAACAATAGGAACGAGGAGGCATGAGAAATTCACCAACCAAAAGTCATGATGAAAGCTGGCGTTGATGAGATGATGGAACTAAGGAGCCTGGGAAACATGAAAAAAACTGACCTAGAATCACTCACGAGGACTCCATTAAGTCCTGAAATCTTGGATCGCCTTGATTCCGAGGAAGTTCATGGCACCTAAATTTAAATGTTATAAAGGAAAATCTTACCCCGTAGATCATCTCAGACGCTTCAAGCAAGTCATGGCATTATACCAACATGAAGACGTTTTGATGTGCAGGATATTCCCCACAGGTCTAGACGGGACTACACTTAAATGATATCACTCACTCTGTGCTCAATCTGTTACTAACTTTACTATCATGTCCACTGTCTTCTTGGTACAATATTCTACTTACCGAGCAGTAATGGAGGACGTAGACTACCTTCTGACGATATCCACCCAGAAGGAAAAAGAAACACTTTAGGAATACACTCAAGGAGGAGATGGTCAAGGTAGAAAACTATGACGACAAAGTGGCAAGACTGACTTTTAGACGAGGACTGGATCCATAGTCAGCCTTCTTAGAAGATTTATCAAAGGTAAAACCTTTGAGCATAGCGGAGACTTTCCAAAGAACGCAAGCATACATCACATTGGAAGAAGAAAAGAAAAGTTTGTTATGACGGATTAATGAGCTAAAGAAAGAATAATGGAGCCAAGTTGGCAGGGCGACGTGATGTGTTGCTTGAAAGAAGGGATCCTACCTCGAGACAAACTTCATGTTAGGAAGGAATGCCATGTACTGCATAATTAACGATTCATTATATAAACGATCTTTTTCAGGGCAGTATCTGAAGTGCCTAAAAGAAAAGGAAGTTGAATACATGTTAGCAGAAATTCATGGAGGGGTGTACAGGAATCATACTAGGGGCAAATCTCTAGCCCACAAAGTACTAAATGAAGGATATTTTTGGATGAAAATGCACTGGGATGCCAAACAATACGTGAAGAAGTGCGACAAATGTCAACAATTTGCCCCCGTGATAAAATTGGCCTCATAAGAACTCAACACCGTGACAAGCCCTTGGCCATTCAGGTAGTGGGCTCTAGACATCGTCGGACCATCCCCATGGCCATAGTAGTCAATTCTGTTTCGGTGACTGTTTCAGTTTTATAAAAAAACAAAATGTTTTGGATATTTCAGTGTTTCGGTGCGCCGTTTCAAAAAAAATCTGGTCATCAAAATAATATTATTAAATTTATTATATATAATATAACTGAAAAAAATTGAATTAGTAGATTATATCATGCAAATAATACATAAGTACCATTAAAATTCAACAAAACATCATATTAATGACATTAAAATTTAACAAAAACATTATATTAAACATCATATTAAGTTGACGTGCTAAAAAATACTCCAATTCTTTTGTAATTCAGGAGTAACTCCACCAAAATGATCATACCATACCTCTATAAAAGAAACATGTTAAGAATAAATTCTATTAAAATAACATAAAATCATAGAAGCATTTCGGCCGAAACAGACCAAAATTCGGCCGAAACATGCCAAAATTCGACCGAAACAGGCCGAAACTCTGGGTGAAAAATTACAACCCCCTATTTTGTTTCGATTCCTCGCTGGAACCAGAATGTTTCAGCAATTTCGACCGAAATGAAATGAAATAGACCACTATGCCCATGGCACCCGCTCAGAAATGCCTCCTGCTAGTTGCTACTGACTACTTCCAAGTGGATTGAGACATAAGCCTTTTCTAGGAATCGTGAAGTAGAAGTAATGAGATTCCCGTGAAAAAATATAGAGTGCATATATGGCATTCCTCGGGTCTTAGTATCTAACAACATGCTTCAATTTACTGGAAAGATGATGATGACTTTTTACGTGGATCTATAAATTACTAACCGATTCTCTACACCCTACTACCCACAAAGAAACGGACACGCTGAAAGGTCAAACTGAATCATACTTGACAACATAAAAAACGCCTAGAGTCAGCATAGGAAAAATGGGTAGAAGAATTATCGGCAATATTGTGAGCATATCGAACAACTCCCAGAGAGGCGACAAGCGAAACACCATTTGCTTAGCCTATGGAACATAAGAAGTTATACCCGTGGAAATAGGAAATCCAACTCTTAGATCAGAACTAACTGAACAGTAAAACAAAGAACTCATGAAAGGAAGTCTTGATTTGTTAGAAGAAAGAAGGGAAACGACACTCGTACAGATAGCTAATTACAATCAGAAAATGAAAAAAATTAGAAAGCGGGAATTCCAGAAAAGGGGATTTAGTTTTAAAAAAGATATTTCAAATAGAAAGAAAGTTTGGTCTTGGGAAGGCCCTTTCGTCGTCAAAACAGTGAGCGTAAGCGGCTCCTATCACCTCATGACAGAAGAATGAGCAGAATTGGAAAAATCAGCAAAATCCTCGAACGTCAATTACCTTAAGAAATACTTCATTTAAATTGTTGAATATTATTTCAATATACAAATTCTCCCTAGTTTTTTCCCGGAAGGGTTTTCCACGTCAAAAACTGATATCAATTCTTTCATTCTTTCTCACCCTGCAAAAAAAGGTCAACGGCCTAGAAGCCTAAGTCATTGGGTGCAGGAAAAATATTCTCTCTAAAATATAGAAAATAGGTCGGTGTCCTAGAGCCTAAGCCCTTGAGAGTGGGAGAAACTTTCTCCATAAAATGTGAAAAAGGAGTAATGACCATGCCTGAGTCATCGAGGACGGAACAAAAAACCTCCCTCTAAAATGGAAATCGGGTTGATGGTTTAAAAACCTAAAACCTTGAGAGCGGGGACGCCTACTCTCTAAAAGGAATATTGAAACTGAAAAAAGGTCGACGGCCTAGAAGCCGAAGCCCTTGAGAGCAAGAAAAACCTTCTCTCCTAAAATGTGGAAAGCAAAACAAAAGATGAACACAATGCAAAGAAAGGAGAAAAGAAAAACTCAAAAGAAGATGGATACGGGAAACGAAGTGCCATCACAGGGAAAACACGTATCAATATTAATTTAATTAACACTATATGTATCTGTTTGTTATTTCAAAAGAAATGTAGGTTCCCAAGTAAAGACAAGATGATATTCGTAAAGTCGCATGCAAATCAAAATTCCTCGTCATTACACATCAATAGGTGAAACTTTATTGAGTGTAATGGGGGCAAATGAATAGGGAAAAAACCATCCAAGACACGTGTACACAAATAACGAATCCTGAGGGGACGCGTGGACCATGAACATGGCAAGGTTTGGAGTTAAACAAGGAAACATAAGTGACACAAACAGATCATGAGGAAGGAACTCTAAATAGGAAGCAGCTCTAAACGGGAAGGAACTCGAGAAACAGAAAAGTGCACGAAAGTGGGAAATCTCATCAGAACGAGAAAAACAGACAGGTTAATGGGAAAAAGCTGACGGGGGACCCGTGCATCCGAAACGGGGAAGGCACTTACCGAACTGTGCAAGAAAGGAAAAATAAGAAGAGCAGGAACATATGAAAGGGATAAAAATAAATAGTCAAAAGGTTGTGATTGATTAGGTAAGCTGAATGACTTGGATGAGATAGATTGGCATGCCACTAAGTGGCTGTGATTGATTGGCTCGAAACCATAAGAAATCACCAAATGGTTGTGACTGATTGGCGACTGAGCAAGATAGATGGGAAACGAGAAAGGGAAAGGGGTCCATACCTAGCAGGGTAATCCCCACGAACGGGTGTAATCCCTAGACATAATGAGTGCCTCCATTTATATTGTTATTTTAATCAACTCATATTATTTGAGGAGCCTATATAAGACCAATGTATTAAATAAAAAGGACACATTCAATACAGCAAAAAACTCAACTCAGAACTTTTGCTCCTTGCAGTCTCTCTCTCTTTCTAATTAATACTTATATAAATTAGTCATTATCGATATTCTTCCTTTTGATCCTTGGTTAAAACAAGAAAATTTCTTTTACACAGCAGGGGCCGAGAGAAAAAAGAGAGGGGGGTTGCTTTATATGCCATATGCTCATTCCCAGATCATCGACGTTGGGCCATTGGAAATTGGGGGGGTGCCGATTTAGATTAGAGTAACTGATTCAAGGCTTGAAAGAGAGCAGTCGAGGTCCTTGGCCTTTTTGCCAAGTGTAAGGAAGGTCGAGAGAACATTGTAGAGGTTTAATGACTGTCTGGAGATTATGGTTCAGTGTTAACTGTTAAGGAATGTGAGCTTACGATTTTAACATATAATCTAAAAGATGGGGTGTGTTTGTCCAATTTAAAGTTTATAGAGGATGCGATGATATTTTTAAACTTATAGAAGGTGTGAATGCCATTTACTAGAACCACATAGAATGTTAATGGAATTTTTTCTAATTTTTATCCCTATATAAGGATTCCATTTAATTTTTTTCATGATTAATTAACACAATAAATTAGAGATATGCATGGTCGGTTCGATTCAGTTTTTAACATAAAAAATGGATCAAACTAAAATTCACGGTCTCGCCATAATGAGAACTGAACTGACCAGTTATGTGCATATAATCAAAACGGACCGGATAGTAAAATAATTGGTCAGTTCGTCGGGTTTTACAGCCCACCAAGAATTTTTATTTTATTTGTCAAGAGATCCATCAATGAATTTAATCACACATCTGTAAAAAAATCCAAGAGAGAGGTTAAAAAAGAAGGCTAAAATATAAAAAAAAACCTACACTTTTAATTTTATGCAAAACATACTTTTACACTTTATCATTTTATAATTGATCATTTAAATTCTTACATTTTTTAAAATCTAAAAATTAGACCCTCCCTCACGTTTACCGTTTAATTATAACGGAGTGAGGGAGCTCCCCTTACGAAAACAGAAGGAATGCCGTATTTTTAGAATGGAAAAATTATCTCGATTGAGGAATGGAAAACAGGGATAGAGAGGGTTTCAAAGCAAATCGAGCAATCAAAAACTTCGGTATCGGTCAAAACGGCATTAATCTCATTGCTCCTTTTCTTCTTCGTCTTGTTCGTCTCCGTGGCTCGCCTCTGACATTCTACTGGTCCAGGACCAGGAGTCACTCTGTCCGCTTCACCTTCATCCTCCGAGTCAGATACAAATACCGCATTCCTCTTCGTCCGCGATGATTTCTCCATTTCTCAGGAAAGCTACCGATATATTCACCACTGATGTCTCACTCAGTAAAGCCCCATTTCTCATTTGAGCTCACAACCAATTTGAGCAAATGACACCCACCCCTTGTTTCAAGTCTGAAATTTCTCAGGAAATTTCATTTGCTCAAATTTCCACTTCTCATACGCTGAGTGGGTATTGAACTTTTCCAATTCTCAGGAAAGCTCAAATTGACGGGTCACAACCAATTAGATTCCGAAAAAGAGGAAAGCTACCGTTTAATGATTTCTCCATTCCTCCACGCCGTTTTAAGCTACCGTTTAATGGAAAAATTATCTCGATTGAGGGACTCTTGTAAGAGACGATTCGAATTGCATTTAATTACGTTCTACTAGTAATTTCTTCAATAAAAAAAGAGTGAGAAATCAGTGGTGAAGAATGGAAAATTTCTCTGTTTTCTTAATGGGGTGCTCCTCTCTCCGTTACATTGTAACGGTAAAGGTGAGGGAGGGTTATAATTTACAGATTTTTAGAAATGGGAAGGATTTAAATAATCAATTATAAAATATAAGAATATATTTTACATAAAATTAAAAATAGTTGTGTTTCTTGTATTTTAGCCAAAATTGTTTTCAAAAAATTAACTTCAGCATCGTCTGGCCCCTAAAGCCGAATGCCTCTCTCCACCTTCCCACCCCACACTTTGAAAATCCATTTCCCGCGTGTTTTTTTCGCTTGGAGTTTCGATAGCAAGAATATTTCGTTGTATCTTGAGTCTTTAGAGAGTGAATCGTTGTCAGTTTCTGTTCGGATGCCGGGAAATTCCTTCGAGGTTAAGGAAAGAAGCTGAGAGTACTAAAAATACTTTTCCTTTTCACTCATTTGTTTGCAAGAGATCCTTTGTATTTCTCCATTTTCAGTTATCTCGAAGACAAAACAAGGTCCTTATGGCTTACTTTGTTATTGTATTCTCTTCTTGGAGATGTTTCAGATTTTCACTTGCTTTATAGGGTTTCATAGAATCTGCTTGTTGCTGAATTTGTATTGTCCAATGAAATATGTTGATATTTGAGTTAAGAGGTCACTGCTTATTTGATTGAGTTGATAATTTGTATAATGTTTGTCAGATGGAGGCCCTCTACAAGAAGCTCTATGACAAGTACACGAAACTCAAGGTGTTCAGTACTTGTAATTCATTAAAATATGATATGAATTTGGACGTTATTTCCTTGTCTTTGTTTTTTCTTTCAAGTTCTGCAATGTTGGATTCTGAGGAAAGCTTCGCTTTAAAAAGAAATTCAAATTGTTTTTCCATTTTACGGTTTTGGTTCTTAGGCAAGTAACACACTCATTATGATCATATGGGGCATAGTTTACCACTTTATCTTGCTCTTTAAGAGCGTTTAAAATCAATGATGCAGAAGTGTAAAGTCTCATTTTCTCCCCCTCCCTGTTCTTTTAGTTGTTTTAATTTATCTGCAGAATGGAGTTTTTAACGTTACTCATCTAATTAATGGATGGGTTGCTTTCTCAGACGAAAAAATTATCTGAGATGGATCAGCTCAATGAGGATCAAGAAGTAAAATTTGTGAATTATATTTCTGGTATGTATTTTTTTTTATTAAAATTTAATTTGTATGTCTGTCATATATCATAATTTATTTATCTTTACAGATTTGTCTTTTGTTTCTCTTGGAAGTTCAGAGGTTGTGGCTTATCTTTAGACATGAAAGAACTTTGATCTTGCTCTGGTCAGGTCAATCACTAAAATTCCACTTCTTCAGCATCCACCTCCTAACGTAAAAGGAAAAAGTATAAAATAAAAAGAGAAGAAATATATCAAGTTAATGAATGAAAGCTGTGATTGTCTCATAAACTGGATATTGTTGAGAATTTGAATTGATTCTGAAGTCTAGACCCTGTAGTTTTCTGCTTAAATTCCATTCTGCGGAAGTTTTCAGCAGCCTTTGTCTGGTCTCTACAATTGTTCTTTTGGTTTGTTTATGGATCTTGTGGAAACTTTTAGATTATTTATAGGCTCGATCTTATTTTGTCTTTTATTCATATCTCATTTACTTTTGCATTCTTCTTAGGTGTTAATTTTATGATACTCAATCATAGATTTTTTTCATTTTTACGGTGCAGTGCGCAATAGTGTGATGAGCGATAAATCAATAATGTGTAAAACGATAACTTATTATGATTATCAACAAGAAAGTTTATCTAATTTTACTAGAAAATCTAAAGAATAGGACAAGTGACTCGTGAAAATATGAAAAAACCAATATTCACAAACACAATTTGTTTATGCTGTGATTCTTGTTGCATCATTGCGTGTAACATTCGTAGGTGAGAAAAGTTTGCAAAGCATGCTTCTATTCACCTCGAAGCCTTTCATTCCAATTCTTTGTATTTGACTTATGAACTGGCACATAGTGTCTGTCAAAAGTAATTACTCATTGTGTCCATCCATTCAACTCGCTTGATGTGGGGCTAGCTCTCTTACTGTGTCTAGGAGCATCATCAGATAACTTATGTTGTCTACTCCTTTGGAGATTCATGAAGTGTTATGAGAGGCTTCTAATACCTGTATAATGCAAAAAAATGATCGAAAAAGTAGTATTTGTCGCGAGGATCTTTCATTGTCAATATGACAATGGTTAAATTTCAAAGTTATAAGCTTCCAGTGAATTAATATGTTAATGTTTTTTTATCCTGTTACAGCTGCAGAGGAGCTGATTCAATACTTAAAAAATGAAAACGAAAGGTTGCAAATCCAGGTTACTGAGTTGATTAGTGAAGTGGCCTCAGTCAGGCATGGATTCTCAAGTTCGAAAAACTACTGCTATTTGTTCTTTTCATATGTTTCTTCTTTTCTTTCTTCTTTGTTTGAAGGTTCGAAAATTCAACATCTTCCAAATCAATGTAAACCTGAAATACATGAGTTATTTGATTATAGGTCCGGTGCAGATGGAAAATTGGCTGAATACCAGAAGCTTTTAATTGATGAGAACCAAAAGAGTAAGATATGGATCTATATCTCTCGCTCTTTTCGATTTTTTCCGAGTGAAAATTTTCGTTCTTTTCAGACATTTGTGTTTAAGTTCGCTGTCCAGTTTCAGCTTTCATACCATTGTTCAGAAATATAGGGCTTATGTCTGTTCACCCGAGAAAGCAGATTAGAGACTTACTATGCGTGAGGTCTAGTGATACTGATACATAGTGGATTCTGAATTGGCCTTTATGGGATATTAAACAATTTTGTATGCTTGTTAAAAGACACAAAGAAAAAATAGTACTCTTGCTATTTTCTGAAAAACAATGGACTATAATGTTGCTTTAATTTGGAATCTTTTATTGTTGGCTTGATAACTTGATTGAAGGTTAAAAGAGCTTAATTGGAATCCTTGAATGAAACATTAAGGTCTGGTTTAGATGTATGATAGATCATGTAATCATGCAAGACGAGTAAGCGTCGGTTTCCAAAAGATGAAGATATACAGCCAGGAATGATTGGTAAGTATATATTTATTGATGAAGAGATACAACAATTGTTTCCCTTCGTTTTCTTGCAATATTGCTTTTTGTTATGAAGGACTATCCTGTAATGCGGCTAGCTTTGTTGAGGATTATGTGTATGTTATACTGCAAGAAAAATATGAGAATCATTTAGTGCAAAGTAATTTAAAGAACCGTCATCAAAACACCCAATCTAGGGAGCTCCTCTTTTGCTACTTGTCTCAATTATCTTAATTAGCAGTGTAGGGTGGTGCTGCATATTTTTGAGTGCTGAGACTAACTTTTGTTCCTATCTTGTTCTCGTATTCTAGATGGTGTTAATAATTCTAGATCCATTTAAGTATGTTACTCGTATATTAAAGCAATTTCCTTGCCTACTCGAATGACATCGAGTTTAATAATCGTAATAAAATTTACAGAAATATGTGGAACTCTTGCAACTCATTTACTTATGATCAGTCTTATTCACATTCATTTTAAATCAGATAAGGATCTTTCTGAGGAAGTTGAGAAGCTTCGAAAAGTTGCACAAGAGAGAGATTTTGGTGGTTACGATGAGGGAAAAATTGATAGTGACCGACTACAGTCACCTCGAGATGCCAAAATCCTGGCTGGAGAAGTGTCCAATAGTTCAGCTGGAAGAAACACAAGGAAACACAGCAGAGAAGTTTCCACTAGTTCAGCTGGAAGAAATACAAGGAAACGCAGTAGAGATACTGCTAGTGAATCAGTTGCGCTTTCTAAAAATGTTCAAGAGGATGCCACTATAAGGCAATCAGAAAATCAGTTGTCCAAGAAAAATATCTCCATTGACACTGTACTTGGTGTTCAACAGGTATATCTGATAATTTTGCATATTTTTAATGGAAATCTTGGTTTCTTTCTTCCTCTGATATTTTCGGGGTAATCATCCAGCCAGAATGCTTTGGAAGACATATCGATTTATCAGGTTGGTGATGGTGATTAAATTCCTTACTACTTCATTGTTGATAGTGGTATCAGCGTAATTTATGTATTATATACGTTGTATAGGTGGCGGAATAATTGATAGTGGTTCTAACATCTGCCTCTATCAATCTCTTTTGGAGTGCTTAATGGGCATGGAATTATCGACCTCTTGTCAAACTGAAGGAATGTGCATTTCAGCACTGCATAAACCAAGTGGTAATTTCTTAATCTGGATTTTTTTAAACATTGAAAAATGGGTTTCAAGTATTACTTTTAGGTAATCAGTGGACCACTTTTCTTCCACGATTAATATGATATTTTGTCTGATTTAGTTATTCTTTTTCAACTGTTACTAAATTTTGATAACCCTTCTCTATATGGCTTTAATGGTTTGAAGGATAACAATGTTGCAATGAAGTCATTGTTGTCATCTTTCTCAAAAGAAAGATGCTATTTGTTAATGGAATTACGTAGAAGCCATGCAATGGTCAAATATAAGGGTGTAAGGAAAACCGACCAAACCGCAAAAATCGACCGAACCGAACCGAACCGCACTTCTATATAAGCTCTTTTACCCTAATTCCCCTTTCACTTCACGCAGCCTCACTCTCTTTATCAGTTAGCCTCGTCTCTCTTTATCTATGTTTCTTTCTCTCAATGTCTCTCACTTTCTCTGTCTATCTCTGTGTGTTTCTAGAACCTAAATTGTATCTTTTTTTCCATGTATTCTCTGTTGTTTCTGTAAATATTTTGTATTCTCTGTTGAAATGCAAATCTGTCAAACACTTAGTTGAGATTGATGTTGGTTTTGTATGTGTTGCTGATTTGGTTGAGATTAGTTAGAAATTAGGTTGAGATTTGATGAATATTTCTACTTTGCTTTTCATCTTACGGTTTGGTTCGGTTTTTATTATTTTTGAGCGGTTTGGTTTTTGAACATTGAGCGGTTCGGTTCGGTTGCTAATTGTGTAAAATGGTATGTTCGGTTTGGCTCGGTAAAACCCCTTAAATCGAGCTGAACTGAACCGCTTACACCCCTAGTCAAATATGTTTCATTGTATATATAATTGAGTCACTATTTAATGCGGACTTGGGTCTATATGTGTTGCCCCCGGACACGTCTTGATAAATATTATGACCCCAATGTTTTTTAACACTTATAAATTCTCTTGAGGTAGGAGTAAACAAATCAGAATTTTCATGGTTGATTTTGCATCATGAGCTTTTATGCCTTTGTATTTTATCTACTAGATGAACTTTGAGACATTGTCATTCAGAGGAAAAAAGACTGAATTGGATGTACCTTAAAAAATAAGGAAAATTTATGTTACTGTAACAATAGTCAGTAACACACTGGGAGGAGAGGAAAATTCCCTGACACTGATACGAATAGGTTACTTCAAGCTAATTGGTGCCTCCCTCAGGATGCTCTAGGAGGATACGTTTTGTGTTTTTGTGCTCTTCTTGCTTATCTCCTTTTGGAGAGGCCTTCTCTTTTTGTGGCCGGTATTTTCCCTTGTAGTTTTTAGAGTTTTTTCCTCAGTGCATTTAACAAAAAAAATATATTAGGAGGAGAGAGTGAGGAGAGAGATAGAGAGAGTGAGGAGGAGAGGGAAAAGTTTCTCTCCTCCTCACTCTTTCTATCGCTCTCTCCTATTGTGCGGTACCCCAGAGTACTATAGAATGACCAATAAAATAAAGCTTAAAGGATATTTTTCTTTCTACTTATTGTTTTAGGGGATAGTAAATATCTTTGTAACCCACTGTTTAATGTGCTTAGTTGTGGATATGATGATAACAGGTTACTCATTCAGTCTAACGTGGGTAAATAAGGCAGTGGATGAAGTGGATATTCTTTACCGTGTCTTATCACTTGGCACGTTTGAGAGAGTGGCGCCAGAATGGATGAAGGATGTGATCATCTTCAGTACTAGCATGTGCCCCATTTTCTTTGAACGGGTAACACAAGTGATAAAGCTCCATTAAAGCCTCTTCTGTTTTCTCCCAACTAGAGTTGCTCGTGATAGTTTCAAATTATACATAAATTGGCAACTTGGGCAAATGGCTCGTGATAGAGTTGGGCTTGAGCTTGTTTTGGGAAAAAAATTGAAGAGATTTTGAAATTATAGTATTGTTGGAATTTCCCAAACTCTGAGCATTTAAAAAACCGTTAAAATGCAGAAAAAAATTAATAATGTTCTGCAATTGTGGTTATTAGATATATCCTTTTTTTTTGCTAGTTTTAGGTTCTATATTTAAAAATACTAGTCAAACACCACGTGCAATGTACTTGGCTCAACTTAATATTAGATTCGTTAATGTAATGAAAAATTAAATCTTAAAATTTTCTTCATAATTAAATTAATTAACTAAAGAAATGTATGATTCATTAAATAATTAATTAACATAAGCATTATATATTGCTAGTCTCTATATAATGATTAATGATCTATCGTGTTAATTTATCGCAAATCGCATATAGGCTTTTGTTATTTCAATGATTTTGTTGAAAAATTTAGGAAAAATAATATATATTACTTTTATCAAATATTAAGTTTGTTGTAATTTTTTAATGTAAGATAATTTTATATAAAATTTTAGTTAAACGTAATCACCTCATCAAATGTATATGAGGTATTTATACATATATTGTAGTGTATTATATTTTAATTGTGAATTATTTTTCACCTTTATTGAATTTCTAAGAAATATTTTTTTCTATCATTCATCTGATTAATATTAATTATATTGTTATAATGAATCATAATTATTGTCATTAAAATATAAAAAATTTCTAGTAATTAATTTATTAAATACGTTAATTACTACGATAATATTTAATATTAAATTAAATGGTAAATTAAAATTTTTATGAAGAGATGAGAATAGAGTTGTCCAAAAATATTTTTCTCAACATCCTCACCTTATATATAGTAGGATTTATAGTTAAGGCTCTTATTGCACAATTTGCTAATTGAAAAGGTATTCAACAAAAAGAACAAAAAGGTTTATTTCCTTTCTCACAAACATTTAACACAATCATTTGAAAATTTTGAATGAGTGATTTTATTATTTAAACTGAGAGCTTAAACTTGAAATATAAATTTATTCTATTTGATGTATTACAACCCTAATATTTAGACTCCTCTGAATTATAAGAGTAATATTGTGTAATATCATGATATTCAACACTGTTATGATTTCAATTTATTTTTGAACAATGACTTTAAAACTAAGTAAAGACTTTGAAGGACTCTGATTTCAATTGAAAGGATAAACCCATGTATACCTATTGGAGTCATAAAAAAATAGTATGTAATATCATAATCATCCTGTGATGCAATTGGGGATGGTCCCTAAGGACATGCTGAGCAAAATGAGTTTCTATGAGGAGGAACTGTTATGCTCATGGGCGGAACAACTATTTTATATTATATTGTATTTAGATTTTATTTGTAATATGCCTCTCGTTGATGATGATATAGCTCATTGATTATGATATATTCATATCTAGAAGAAAGGTCTTGGGATCAAAATCCATGGTCTCCAATTTTACAATGCCCTTTAACTTTTGTTATTTTTTATTTACTAATATATTTTTGATCACTTGTGTTACACATATTAACCATTTTAATGTTTATTTTATATATTCAATTTATTTTATGAAAGTTTGAGAAATATATTATGTACCTACTCCAATTACGTCTGAAAAAATGGGTTGATCGTGTTGGATAAGCCGAGATTCACTACTTAGAGGCCGCATCTAAACAATAGTAAGTGTAGAGGAATCATAATTCATTTATCTCCTTATAGATTTCTTATTTCATTCATAAAAAAAATTATTAAGTCTAAGAATAAATTTAGAATAATACTAAAATATTTAAAAAAAATAAAAAAAAGTAATATTGACTTTATGTTCTCATGTTTAACGGTGCCCTCCCCTGAACGAAAATACTAGATCTGTCTCTGATTATGCTTATGCTACATTGTTTACGTACTTATAAACAGTCTTTACACTAGCATCATTAAGTTTTATATGCCAAGTATAAAAAAGAGATAGACAATAAGTACTGCTTTTTATTACTAAAAGACTAGTTACATTGACTGTGTAAAGAATTGATACAATCAGATGAAGCATTGTTCTTCAAGCATTATTTTTTGTTAAAATAATGTTTTTGTTCAAATAAAAAAAACAAAATAAAAAGAAAGTAATATCAAGTATTGATAATATATCCTTAAAATGTAAGAATTTGCTTGAAGTGATTAGACATTGAAGAAAAAAAAAACAAGAGCTTTCTTCGAATTGCTAAACTTGAAAAATAAATTCACAGTTAGACCTATGACCCATTAGCTAGTCTCTGTTACACTCGGGTCCTATATATACCCAGTTGTTTCGCAGTGTCCATCAGCTAAATGAGCTGAGGCTGGATACTGCAGCGCCATCTCTATTCATTTTAGTCTCAATTTCTTGGTTTTGAGTTCAATATATTTTTTAACAAATGTGCGCATCTTTGCTTCCTTTGATTACTTGTAACACACTTATACATACATGTCAGTTGATCTCAGCTATTGGGTAACTGGTTAATTGGATTTGGGGGTAAAACTACTATATAGTGCCCCATTCAATGCCAATCACAGTAAGAGTGAACGTAATGGAAAAAAGTTAAGAGTTTCTACAGCGTAAACAAATTAACAGTGACTTGCCATCTAACGTGAAATTGACAAATAATTCAACCGCATTCTAAGAATGATCTTTTTTATTGGAATCGTAAGTAACATTTATTATATTTAATTTAGTGGTGCGTTTACACTTATAAGAATTGGACTTCGTATCTTGTGAGTTCCATCCGACCACAATAACGAGCTCGATAAATATGTTTCATCTGACAAATCAGCTCCACTGATAGTCACTTTAAATGATTTTTTTTCACCCCTTGATTTAAAAGAGAGAACTTTAGGTGTTAATGTAACACTGACGTTTTTGACTGGGAGTAGCGTTCTACCGATGGTTGTGATTGGGAGTAGCGTTGCCTTATAGGTTGAATTATGGAATCCAACATTTGTGACCCTTCTAGGAAAATCCACAGTAAAGGGATCTAAGGGGTTTACCTTAACTACCATGGAAGGCTGATTGAGATATGTTGGTGATGATTTCGTCCCAGATTCTCCTTGACAATTGCTATTGTCTCCTGATACAAGTCTCACTGTTTTCGTGTTATAACCCATACTGCACAACAACCTCACGTAGTCATCTTTAAATGTTTCATAAACAAGTCCAGGATTGAGTGCTTGTGATGGATTGACATGTCCAAACCCATGTTCGAATTCTCCAACTAAATAAGGTGCTGTTGCATTCATACGCCAAGCAGTCGTTGAAATAGCAGATTTAATGGCCGAAGCTGACCAGTCAGGGTGAAAGCTCTTAACATATGCAGCTACAGCTGTGACATGTGGACAAGCCATTGAAGTTCCAGATTCAAAATTATACTTAACAGACCTTTTGTCTAGCTTACTAAACGAAGGTGAAGCAATTGGTGAATATGCAGCCAAGATGTCAACGCCTGGAGCTGCTACATCTGGTTTCAATACCTCTGATACAAGAAGGTTTGGCCCTCTTGAAGAGAAACCCGCAACAGTTGGAGCACCACCATCTTTAACAACTTCACTTTTCAATATCTCTGCTAAAGGCTCTTTTGTGGAATTCAAATAGCTATAAATTACATCATAATCAATGAAACTTACACCAGATGCAGGCAATGGAACAACGAAAGAAACGTTTTCAAATAAATCATTTTCCAATATAGATCCAACTGCATTTTTATTTCGAGCCTCTATCGCTCCGATGAAAGAGGAGCAAACTACGATCTTTCCCTTCACTAGGTTACCATCAAGACAACCTTCCGCGCAAATAGAAGCATTCTCTAAGTTGCACTTTTTGTTTGAAGCATCCTTTGAGTCGATAAGAGGAAATTTTCTTCCATTTAAGTCAAAGGAATTCACTGAATGGCCAACAAACGTCTGCCCATTGCCAAGAATAACTTTGTCTATGATCTTTCTGTCAATAGTACTAGCTGCAACAGTTAGTATCCATGGTGCTAAACTCACAACTGATCCTCTACTATCACCAGAATTGCCAGCTGAATTAATTGTAAGTATACCTCTCTCCATTGCATGAAAGGAACCAATTGAAATAGCATCGTCTTTGAAATCAGCTGCAATATCAGGACCCAAGGAAATTGAAATCAAGTCGACTCCATCAGCGATAGCATCATCGAAAGCAGCTAAAACATCTTCTTCTGCGCATCCTGAATTAGGATGACAAACTTTATAAGCTGCTATTCTTGCAGAAGGAACACCTCCTCGTCCCATACCCTTTGCCAATCCATAAAAGTTCATATCTTTCACTTCATTTCCAACTGCTGTTGAGGCTGTGTGTGTCCCATGGCCAACCTCGTCCCTAGCAGACATATCCGGTGATGTCTTTTTTGGATAAAACCGAGCCCCAATAATCTTATTATTACAAGTGAAACTCTTTCCACCTTCACAAACCCCCTTCCACTTTTTAGGAGGAGGACTAAAACCTACATCCCTAAAACTCTCTGACTCTGGCCAAATTGCGGTATCAATGACGCCGATAATAACCTCACTCTCCGTCTTGAGATTTCGCTTTATCGTTTGGGGAAACCCCATGAAGTCCCAAGATCTTGTGGTGTGAAGGTGAAGAGTTCTACTTGGGAATACCGAAACTACTTCCTTCATGGAAGAAAGCTTTCTTCTCTCAACATCAGTAAGCTTTGCAGCAAAACCATTGAAACTTCTCTTATAACTTCTAACAAATAAATCTTCAGCAGAAAAGCTCTCAACAACTCGTTGTAGTAAACTTATGTGAGAAGGAGATTGAACTAAGTCTTCTTGGAATTGGATATTAGAACCCAAGTACACAATGTGCACCTTTCTGTCATCATTATTGGCATCACATAACAGCAAACAAATTGTGAAAATATGAGAGAAAATCAACAATGAAAGAATGAGTTTCACACAATTGGCCATTTATTTTTTTAGAAAAGAAGATTGCCAGAATGTTCAAACCAATTTCCTTGTAATCTGTACATATATGTATGACTTTGTAGGTGTCTTTTTGGTATAAAATTAATTTTTTGTACGTAGTTAAATTGTGGATATTCTTTTCCTTGAATAATCAATAGCCCAAATGAATTGTATTGATATATATCATGATTGAGATGATGAAACTGTAATGCATTGTTATCATTTGTCATTTATTTGCTCTATAAAAGGTCGTAAATACATTTCTTTCTCAGACTGATTGCATTTCATTTGAAATGTTTTAAAGATTTTATTATTATTGCACCAAATGAAATTAAATTCCTTCTTAATTGAAAATATTGTCATTTCTATAAATAGGGGTAATCCATGTTTTATTTTCGGAAAATAAGTGAGATAATATCGGGAATGGGAATCCATTTTTACTTTTGAAATTCCACCTAAATAGAAATTATAACAATCTAATTATTGCACTAAATTTTGAATCATAGAAAACTTTTATTTTGTCATCATCATCTGAATAAATTGTTTACTTAAGGAATGATTACTTGGCATTAATTTAGATTCTAGTCATTTAATTTGAATTCCTGTGTGAAAATTAAAGTCAATATTCAGTTATTGCAGATAATACGAATTCTAAATTCAAAAAAAATAAAATATGGATTTTATACGAGTCAATGCGAAATTTTCAATAAAACTATGTGTGGCGTTATTTTGTTTTCATTTGAAATCGTTAATCCATTAATCCATTTGCACGTGCTTGTTTGACGAAAAAATGTTTTACTTGAGTATATAATTTTTTTATTAAAATAAAATTATGAATAATTAAATAAGTTAATGAGTAGCTATATGAGTATCTATTGGTATAAATTGGCATTTTAATTTTATATATATATTTATGTAATTAAAACTTCATGAGAATTTATACCATATAGTTGTTTATGGAGAAACATTTGTTAATATATATGTATTATGAAGTTAGCTCGCAAATAAGAAATCAAAGAAAATATAAAGTTAACGAATGAATAAAATCTGATTATACGTTTACATATTAACTCATTTTGAATGTCTTAATTTGTCATCATATAATTGAAATATAGTTTCAGTTTCATATTTCTTTTGTTATTATTCTTAAATAAAAATATGAAAAGATGACATATGCGAGTCTTCCATTTTTTTTCTTTCATGATCTAGTCATCAAAATACTTGTCTTTCCTTTGAATCAAGGTATAGTCTCAATAAGTCAATGCTAACCTGCATAACAAAAAATCGGTTAGAATCCATATACCATATTTGAATATTGAAATAAGAAGTATGAGGATAATATATAGGAGATGAGTTGCATACATAAGTCTATATCTAGATAATATATAGGAGATGAAAATAGTTGCATAAATTTTTTTATCTGATCTAATATTTAAAAATTTAAATGTGAGAGAGAATGATGGAATTTTTAGGACCTAGAAAAACGAAACAATGAAAATGTATTTTAGGCATAAGAATTCGGAAATGATTCATGAATATATAAATTATTAAACAATCAAGTGCACTATAAAATAAAAAAGCGAGTAATTTTAATGAATCCCAAAGCAATATAACCAGATTTATGAATACCTCAAATACTCACCGCTAAACTTTATATTTTAGTAAAAAAAAATATATGATGAGGTACGATCATTGTTACATTCTATTTGTCAACTTGTACATTGTCATTCTTGTTGATGTAATAACTTGAGATTGAGATGGCATGCTTAGTTTTAGATGTTGAGTTGTACTTGTACTTAGAGTAGCTGGATGACAAAGGCATGATGAGTCTTTCTAATATCCCCTCATGCTAAAAGGGGAAGGAGCCACTTTGAGCTTGGCTTTGAAACATTTTGGACCTTCCATTTGAGAGTGTTTTGGTGAGTATGTTAGATGTCTGTGGGCGAGATCATAAAATATAGTTATATTTAATGTTTATTAAACTTGTCGTATATTTTTGTATTAATTTTCTAAAATATAATTGTTTGTGTATAAAACCCTTATAGATATAGATATGATTTGTAATTTCCAGTAGTAGTTAGGAAATGGGTTCTGCACATTATGCAACACGCCACTTCTAAAAGCCCACGAAACAACTCAAGCCTTTTGGATTTATGCTTCAATTGGGCTCTAAGTCCACTTCCTCCTAATATAAGAGCCAGAGGGATAACCCAAAATGAATCAACCAACTCCTCCTCTTTAAATACTAGATATACCACTTAAGTTCGTAATTGTATGGAAAATGATAAGTTAGACCACTTTTATAGTAGCAAGTTAAAATTTGGCCTAAAAAAATTATAGAAGATACATGACTCTTTCTATTTAGTTTGAATTTAAAATTTTTATGATTTGTCTAAAATGCCCTACCAATGTGTTTTATCGGTTTTTTTATCTATTTATTTATTAAAATTAAATATGGTAACTCCTTCAATCATCTCATGATTTTAAGAATGGTTAAAAATCTTCAAATCACCCCATTATAAAAAGGGCTATTTATCCATTCTTATTTTTTTAGACCAGTTATTAACTCACAACTATAAAAATAGACCATTTACTAGGATTGCTGATTTGTAATATGTAGACACTAACATTTTTTTTGTCAATAAAATTTCCACCATATCATTAACCAAAAAGAAAATACAAATGCAAGGGCAAACCCTGGGGGTAAAGAAAACACAGCTCAAGATGGAAAAAGAAATCAGTAGATGCACCAGGACATCCCAGCTAGGCTGACACCTCTTTAGCACCCTCATCATCTAACCTTAACCAACTTAAACAATGAACAAAACAGGATGGAACACCACATATGGTGACTCAATCTGACGAAGAAATAAAAAGAAACCCCCTGACTAGCCTCGTTAAAACCTTAACAGGAAAAAACCCCAGCGGAGAAAACCTAGAAGGAGTTCTAGCCAAAAAGAGGCAAAAGGAAAACTCAAAAAGAAAAAATAAAGCGGAAACATCAGTCCCTTTCAACGAAAGGGAAATAAGCAGGAAAAGAGCCAAAGAAAATATTACAGTCATTTGAAATTAAACCCTACTTAACACAAAAATCAGCAGCCACATTTTCTTCCCTTGGAACGTGATCAAAACTACAAAATTCCCAATTCTTCGCTAGAGACAAGATATCTAAAATAATAACATAAATTTCATAGCCAAAGCTACGAGAACTGTGTATTTCCTCAACAAGAAGGAGGGAATTTGTGCATATGCTAATTTTCTCCTTACAAATGCTTTTGGCTTCTTCAATCCCTCATCGAAGAACAAGAGCATCCTCCACAAAATTCTTAGCTGAGAATTCAGCAGCAAAAACCCGACCACCTGGGTCCCTGAGAACCTAACCCAAACTAGCTATCTGATCAAAACTCAACCAAGCCACATCCATTTTTAATAGCCACGAATTATCTACAATTGGAACTGTTTTTACCTTGGCAATAAAGGGATATCTTCTCTTATTACAAGAACCCATAATTTCCATAACTTGCTTCTCAGTATGTTGAACTACCAAGTGAGGAATGGGCTCAAAACCCTCAAAATAGTTTTTATTTCTGAATTTCCAGATTCTCCATCGCCCACAAACGAACCAAATCAAACAGCATATCCCTATGTTCCCCCGAACTGGATTAAGATATTTTCCTAGTAACTTCTTCCTAATTCTCCAAAAAAGAATTACCCATCAACAAATTCGAGTGAAGCCTTAAGGGAATATGAAATCAGATGGTATCAACAAACTTACACTTAAAAAGGAAATGAACTGGGTCTTCTTCTGCACTATTACAAATCTGGCATCAAGTATCAATCCACAAACCCTTTTTAATTAAATTAGATTTACAGGTAATGAAATTATTCAAACATCTCCACACAAAGTCTTTAAGCTTAGGAGGAATTTTTTGCTTCCAAATTCCTTTCCAAACCTCACCATTAGTGGTCCCTAAACTACCCTCTCTCACACATTTCTTTCAAAGCCTGCCATTTTGTAATAACTTAACAACAAGAACATAACCAGATTTTACCGAAAAACATCATTGTTACTGTAATGCCAGCCCATCCAATCCAAACCACCATATCTTCTAAATTGAATATTCATAATAGCATCAATGTCCACAAGCAGAAAAATCTAGACAATTTAGACCTAGCCCATTACAGCCCATCATTGGTAAGAAGATTCCCGAACAAAATAAGCATCATCTACCCTATGAGAAGTAACCTTAAAGTTCCAAGGACGAGGAACCCAATGATCTTCCCAAATGTTGATAGAGCTCCCATTATTAATGAACCTGAAAGATAGAAGTTTTTAAAAATTCATAATTCCTAATATATGTGCTTTTTAGAACTTTAAAGAGCAAAGTATTAAGGTTAGTGAAAAAAATTCTAACTCTGCTTCACAAGAAGGGCTAAGTTAAAGGCAGATAGATCCTTAAATCCTCCACCTTCTGATTTATCCTTAATTAAGTCTATCCCAAGAAGCCCAATGAATGCCCGATTTAAAAGGGGTAGAATTTCACCAGCAACTAGCTAGGTGAGACTAAATTATTTTACAAGTGGATATAGGAATCTTAAAACAAGACATCATATAATTCGGGATAGAAAAAATACCGCTTTAATAAGGACTTCTCTTCCTGCCGGCGAGAGCAATTTTTCAGATCATCCTAAAATTCGCTGCAAAATCTTCTCAATAATGTGATTGAAAATGATATTTTTAAACATTCCAAAGTCAAGCTACATACCAAGATACCTTTTGAGAGAGGAGGATAAAGTGAGATCAAATCTATATGTGAGCTCCTGTTGCAAACTCCTCGTGACATTAGCACTAAAAACCATCAAACTCTTTTGTCTATTAACAGTTTGGCCAAAAGTATCACCATACGTCTTGAGTAAAAAAAAAATAATTGAAAATTCAAAGCCCTTAGCTTTGCAAAAAAAAAAAATAGAGAATCATCAAAAAATAATAGATGAGAAATAACATGCCCCTCTAAAAAAATTCTAAAACCCGAGATTAACTTATCATTACACGCCTTAGTGAGAGATCTGGAAAGAGCTTCAGCATAAATCAAGAAGAGAAAAGGAGAAAGCGGATCTCCTTATCTCAACCCCCTACTCGGCATAAAACTTCTGCTACAAGAACCATTCACAATAATACTAAAGGAAACAGAGGAAATACACAAGTGAATCCAATTACACCATCTAGAAGAAAACCCCAAACATTTCAATGTTTCAATCAGAAAACTCCACTCAACTATATCATACGCTTTGGCCATATCAACTTTTATTGCCGCATCCCCAAAATGCCCTTTCTTTTTAACCCGAAAATCATGTATAAATTTATGGGCAATCAGAATATTGCCAGTAATACTCCTACCAGACACAAAGGCACTTTGACAATCTCCAATTATCTTACCCATAACACTTTTCAGCCGATTAGTGAGAATTTTAGATGTAATCTTATAAACAACATTACATTAGCTAATCGTTCTATACTGAGTTAAATTCCTCGGGCATGAAACCTTAGGAATTAGCACAATATAGGTATGATTGAGACCTGCTATAATAAAATCATTATTAAAGAAATTAAATACCATCTCAAGAACATTATCATGGACAATCTCTTAGTGTTGCTTGAAGAAAGCCATCGTGAAAACATAACCTCCTCTTCGTTCACTTCATGATCCAGTAAAAGCACATCATTCACGTCAAACGAAGGGAATATATGATAAAGAGCATCCTTCAAATTGGCCAAACTGGGCTGAGAAGAAGTAAACAACTTCTGAAAGTACTCTACCACGAGTCTCTAAATACCATCCTCTCTAGTATGCTAAACACCTTTCGCATCCTCCAAATCATGAATCTTCTTAATGATGCGTTGAGCTTTGACCTAGGCATGGAAATAAGCCGTATTCCTATCACCATTCTCCAACCATTCAACACAAGCATGATCCTTCTAGTAATGTTCTTCCTCAATGACAGCCTTTCTTAATTTTCCTTCTAAATCTAAAATTGTATGTCTATCTATCTCCCCATCCCTGTTATACCATACTTCTAATTGATGCTAAAGATCTATAATAATTTTACTAGGGTTAGCCGATAGATTCTTTTCCTCCAAGTAAGAATAGCCTCTCGAACCCACCCAACGTGGACACCACATATCTTCCTCCATCACCATTACCCGAATGCTTCCAAGCTTCCTTGATAACATCTCTGCAAATGGGGTAATTGCTCCACCTTCTATCAAACCTAAAGATAGGTTTGAGCTTTCTTGTTTCATTTGAAGTATCCAACAATAAAGGTAGATGGTCGGAGCCGTGAGCAGCAAGATGGAAAATCTTCGCATTTGGATAAGAATCCAACCAAGTAAAATGGATAAAGTATTTGTCTAACCTCTATTTTATCAAACCCTCATTATCCCTTTGATTCACCCAAGTGAATGGAGGTCTTCCATAACCCATATCCATTAAATCGTAATCCTGAGCAAACTCTTGTAAGGGACCAAAGCTAGCTGGCCCCTCTCAAACCACATTGTTTCTACTCCGAACACATTACATCGTTAACATCTCCCATAATTACAAAAGCCTCACCATAATTCTTACAGCGAGTAGCAAGAAGATCCAGCTAAGATTTTCAAATCAAATCGATAGTATTGAGATAAACCACAAAGATCTACCAATAAATGTTCATAACAACATCAAATATCCTCAATTCTAGAAAGAAATCACCATATTTAACTAAATTCACAGCATAATCATCAACCCAAAAAACAACCAATCCACCCTTAATTCTGACAGGATCAACCGTAACACAACGCGAAGCACCCAATAAATACTTCAATTTATCAACTGTAAGAGATTTATTTTTCATTTTTAATAAGAAAATTAAATCCGGGGAATGAAATTTAGATAACCCTAGCAATGAGGAAACTGTGAGGAGGTTTCCCATACCCTGACAATTCCACACTAGAACTCTCATGGTGTACCTTGGGGCCACTTAGGGTCAGCTTCCTCCACCCGTTCGTACGATACATCTCCATCGGCCAAAGCTTCTTTTTTCTTCTAAAGTTCTCTTAATTCTGCTATCACACCAAGCTCCTCCACCAGCACAGATTCAAATTTACGTTTACTGCCAGAAATGGGTTCTACAACTCCAACCCGAACACATTCCTTCGACCCAGATTGAGAGTTGAAATTTCTCTTATTGGATTGGCCCAACGTTGCTTTCTTCCTTTTGACTTTACCCAATTCAGCCTTTTCCTTTTTTTGAAGTTTAGTAATAATAGGCCCCAAACAAAAAGGATCATCAAAATCACTTTGAAGCCCAACAACCCATTTACAAGTATCCATAATTTTAACTTTCACCCGACCTTGAATTTTTCATCTTGGATATTCGGCTGACCCACTTCTAGACAATGCTCTTTATCCATTCGACAATTCAACCCAACATTCACTCCATCTTCAACCAATTCAACACCCGCATATTTCACAATATTCTCCTTATCCACGTACATCAAATCTGCCGCTAATTTCTCCTTCTCTGAATTAGTTTCTGTAATCCTTTCCGTTACCAAATCTCCACGAAATAGGCCTCCCCCAAGCTGATTTTGTGAAAAAAAATGGTATCCCCGTTAACTCCCTCCTGAAATTCCAGAGAGCAATTAAAGCTACCCAAATTCTGATTTGAGTATGCCGTAGCCCGCTGCTTGTTCGCTGGAGAATCCCACCTATTCTTCCCGTTCCACCTACCTCTTCCATGGCCAAAACCCTTTGGTTGACCTCTCCCTTTCTAGCGGCTATCTCTATTCACCTCTATAACTCTAACACTAAAAGCTCTTAAACTTTCCCTATAATTGGTAGAAGAAACAAATTTCCTTTGGTTTGAAGATAAATGTGACAAATATCTTCGGTGTGAATAATTCTACCACAAGAATTACAGAGCTTAGGAAATCTTTCAAATTTAAAACTACACCAATTCTTACGACCATCAAAATTAATGAATGTCCCTCTAAGCAAGAGTTTTGTCAAATTCATCTCCACTTTGATACGTCGAATCAATTCAAATCCATTCTTTGAGAATCCATCATCCGAGTCGATAATTCTTCCAATCTTACCAGCAATAACTTCTCCCGCTTTTTTACTTCTACATTCAAGAGGTAATTCATGGATTTGCACTAAAAAATCATTGATAACGAATTCTTCCATTGATAGGGTACTTCCTTAAAACCATCTTTTAACAATAAAAATATTGCTCTCAAATAACCAATGACCGTTATTGACAACAAAGCTTAGAGTTACTTGATTGAGAAAGAATATTTGAAAAACATCTTTCCCAACCTCAACGAAACGAACTTCTGATTCTTCATTCCATGCTTTCGATAAAACACGTTTCAATCCATAAAAAATATATCTTCTGTTCGAAAACAATCTTCCAAGAATACTAAGTCATTCGCTTCCACACTACCATAAGCCACCTCCCTTGGAATACCTATCTCAGATGCTTCCTCCTCTGTGATGTTGTACCGATCAGGATGACCGGCCAAATCATTATATCAATGCAATCATGAAAATTGACATCCATACCTAAGAAATATGATGGAAATCCGAAGGAATGGGATGAAAACAACTCCTATTCACTAGGAGACAACTCCTCGACCTTTTGTAATTTAGACACTAACATTGGAGATGAGTTTAATTACATGGATTGGTTTCCACGGATTGCACTATTCTAGTGTAATCTATTTCATAGATCAATGGTGCAAAAGTGGTTTCAACTTATTTAAAGTCATTTGATTTTTGTACATTATTTTGTATTCAAATTCTATTGAGTTTTATTTAAACCACTTTGTTTGTTGCTTTTGCAACATGTAATTATGTCATTCACACCTTATCTAATTGCAAATAAAAAAAATTCTACTAAATCAATTACGTGCTTAAAATTGGGTGATTTTACTAAAAATTGCATTCAAAATTCTACTGATTTTTATTAAAATCATTTTGTTTGTTCTTTTTGCAACATGTAATTCACTTCTTCTCTAATTACAAACAAAAAAAAACTATGCTAAATCATTTACGTGCTTAAAATGTGGTGAATGTGATAAATTCGTAGGTAAAATTATAAGGATATGAAAACATAAATGTGTTCTAAAAGAACACAATTATGTTATAGAAACTATTTTTGAGTATACAAGTTTCAGAGAGAGAGAGAGAGAGAGAGAGAGAGAGAGAGAGAGAGAGAGAGAGAGAGAGAGAGAGAGACTTATGATAATAATTAATATTAAGATTAATAGAGCAAGTAATAACAGAAGAAACCAAAGAGAGCAGAGCACTCTATTCTTATTACTGATCAATACAGATGAAAAGCTTAAATAACTAAAGAAATTAACATAATATTCAAACCGCAGTGACCCAAGATCCTAAGCAAACTCCACCAAGAAATAGAAAAAGCAACCCCTCCAAGAGGACCGAACTAATTAACAAACCTACATTTCTTTCTGATCTCACCACTGGTTCCAGTGAGCGGATGCAGATCACCCATTTTCACCATAGCTGCAGCAAAGTCAGTAAAAAATGCCGTCTGGTTGGTAATGTAAGCATCCACAATTGATTCTGTTTCTCCAACAGACACAAGCAGTTGCTGGTCTGAGTGTAAGAGTCCTCTTTCAACCTTCAGATTTTGGAAATAGCTATTGTCAAAACCTTGCTTGCTTCCATCAAGAAAAGCCAAATTATCATCTCCCCTCCCTGGAGTATTTGGGCAGAGCCCTCTCAATCCTCGTGCAAATAACGGGTCTATGTTGGCTTCATTGTATATTCGCTGTCTGAATGTCACGCACCTTGCGCTCCCGATGGTATGAGCCCCTTTTTTTCCAATTACAAAACAATGTGTTAATAGAATTTTTCTAATAGGGAACTCAAATTTTTCTGAGGCAGAGTGAGAGAGAGAGAGAACAAACCAGAGAGGGCAACCACGTTGCTGGTCGTAAAACCAAGAGACGCGAAGGAAGAGATAAGTCTATCAACATTGAAGAAGGGAGCTGGAATGCTTGTGGTTGCCGAGAAAGTAGCGGTCTTGGCATCCTTCCTTCCCAGTTTAACCTCCCAGTTGGGTCCCCCCAACTTCACATTTAAAATTAAATTAAGCTTACCATTATTTTATTTTATTATGTAATGAAGTTAAATGAACAGAGATGAAATTACACTTACCAGGACAACAGAGTCTCTGGCGGCTATGGCTAAAATGTCAGCACATGAAACCATGCTCGGACACACGGATTCCACTGCACTTTTTATGTTATCAACTACATCATATCCTCTCACAGAATTGTTGTTTGGAGGCGCTGTTTTCTCTCCCTTGAAACTACCAGTATCATCCAGCAGGATCGAGCCATCGCATCCCTTCCATCACAAAAAAATTCCGTCACAAAAAAATGTCAGAGAAACAACACCAAATACTAAAGTCCAAAACACGCACACACACACACACAAGTCACAGCAGTAAAAGAAAGGGGTATATGAAGCTTTGGTGGGTTTTTATTACGTTTACAAAACAGTCATGGAAGAAGAGGCGCAACAGAGAAGCACCCATCCTTTGCTCCTTGGACACGGCTCTTTCCACAGTTGATTTAACGACAGGAAGGAGGGTGGGACAAGAGGATTTGTAGAAGAGGCTAGAAAGTTGAGCATTGGAAATCCCAACCTTCAGGCATAGAAGAAATAAGGCCACCATAACAGCAGTAGCAGACAAGTAGGATGATCTCAAGGAAGCCATTGATTTTGAAAAGAGAAATAGAGAAGTAGAGAAGTGGTAATGCTCAAAACAATTGGCCAATTGCCACTTTTAATAGAGGCTTCCCATATGTACAATAAAAAATTTACGTATGATAAAGTTTACATAATACATATTCCATGCTTTCCTATAACAAAAACATACTCTTTGACATTTCTCTCTATTTCTTTTCTGGGGAAGAAAATGATTAGTTAATGAGATGTATTTTAGATGTAGGACCATTTTGTAGGCCTGCCAGTAACATGCACCAAGAGAGGTGAAAGTCCAGTACGTAGTAGCATGAAACAAGTGAAGAAGTTCAGTTGTTTTGCATTAAAGCAAAGCAAGATACCTAATACTTACTAAAAAAGAGAACCAAGAATGTAGAAATGGGATTGCTGGATGTGGTAATGGGATTGCCGGATGTGGAAATACCATACTGAATCGGAGACTCATCGGACCGGTTTGGATTCAGATGGTTCGGCTCACCTTGTTCCTTGAACACCCCAAGCTAAAACTACTTTAAGTTTCACATGGTCTATGTCCCAAAATTAATCAATTTTCCCAAAATGGTTCCCTGTCAAATGCATCAAGATTTTAATTTTTCTACGAGACCACATCTTTTAGCGGAGGAAAAGGGTTTTACATGCATATGTTTCAAGAGGACACAATGAGAGTGAATAATGTACTATGTATGACATGATAATGAAAATGTCAGAGTAATCAATTCAAGAAAGAAATTTCAGATTAAATTCTTAATCCCCCATTTTCTTGTTAAGAGTATTGATAGTAATTAGCTATATCACTACTTCTTATATAGGCTTGACAGTTTGTATTAGTGTCCTCAATATTGTTGTACCTTGTTAAGCTTCTTAGTTGTACTTAGTTAAAGCACACTCCATCTTTGGATATGTTGATGGAACCCTCAAATGCCCCGAAGCTGTCATCACAAATGACAAAGATGAAGAAATTGTAAACCCGAAACATGGGCAATGGATAGCACAAGACCAAGAATTAATGACCTTCATACATGCCACCCTCACCCCTATGGCCCTCTCCTATGTAGTTGGATGCAAGACCTCCATGGAAGTATGGAGCTCAATAGAAAGAAGATTCTTCTCAATATCAAGATCCAATATCTTGCAACTGAAATCAGACATACAAAGTATTGAAAAGAAAGCCAATGAAGACATTGACTCCTACATCTTGAGAATTAAAGAAATGAAGGATAGATTGTCTGCTGTATCAGTCAATCTTGATGATGAAAAGGAGCTAATCCACACCATTAATGGGCCGCCCTCTGAGTATAATACTCTAAAGACCACCATAAGAGCTCGAGCTGAACCAATGGCTTAGAAAAACTGCATGATCTACTGAAATAAGAGGAAATGTTCATTACTTCTCAAAGCAAACATCATGACAAATTCTTTCACAATAATCCATTTTGGACAATTCAATAGAGGAAGAGGAAGAACAAATAGAGGAGGTGGAAGATTTTATCAAGGCAAAGACAATAATCAAAGAGGAAGAGGCTCATTGCCCTCAATTCTTGGCAATCCTCCTGGAGTAAATGGACAATTCAGCAATAATGGCAATATGGGTTCAAGAACCAGTTGCCAAATCTGTCAAAAGCCTGGCCATAGTGCAATTGACTGCTTTCACAGAATGAACTACTCCTACCAAGGACATAATCCTCCTGGAGTAAATAAAAAATTCAGCAATAATGGCAATATGGGTTCAAGAATCAGTTGCTAAATCTGTCAAAAGCCTAATCATACGGCAATTGCTTACTTTCACAGAATCAACTTGCTGCAATGGAAGCCATGACATCTCAACCTTTAATAGACTCTACCAACTTATAAACCTGGCTTACTGATTCTGGATGTAATTCTCACATCACACCAGACATCAACAACCTATTTTTCTCCTCTGAATATCATGGTGATGTAACATAGTAGTAGGGAATGGTAACACTCTTCCAATATCTCACATTGGCTCAGGTTCTTTAACTACCAAGTTCAATTCATTCAATATGTCTAAGATTCTCCGTGTGCTAGATTTCATCAAGTCTTTTATATGTTTATCAGTTCTGCCTAGATAATGACTGCATCTTTATCTTTGATGCTAATTTCTTTGTTATTCATGACAAAACCAAGGGTACAATCTTGTATCAAGGCTTCGGTGAAATGGATTATATTCTATCCTTTCTTCCATATCATCACCAAAATCATCTTTTTCACCAATAACTTATTTGGGAACTAAAGTTTCAGTTACAATATCGTATGTTAGACGTGGACATGCATCAAACCCTGTTGCAAAGCAAATTCTAGATAGAGCACACTTACCTTGTAGTTCTGTTTCAAATCCATGTATCTGTGAAGGTTGTATGCATAGCAAAATGACTAGACTTCACTTTAATCTTTCATTTTGTATCAAAATCAGTCTTAGAACTTATTCACTCAGATGTTTGGGGTCCATCACTCATTATATCGAATTCTGGATATAAATACTACCTATATTTTGTTGATGATTTCTCTAAGTTGTCTAGCTCTTCCCTTTAAAGGTTAAGTCTAAAGTTTTTTTTTTGTTTTTCAAAGATTTAAGGCCTATATTGAAAGTCAGTTCTCAACTAAACTTAAAATACTATGAACACATGGTGGAGGTGAGTACTCCAATACCGTTTTCAAGCTTTTTCTTAAAAAACATGACATAATGTGTTGAAATTATATCCATAAAACATGGTGTAATAACTATTTATAAGTATTTATTATTTATTTGACATTTATGTATTACTGAATTTTATGAATAAATGAAAGTTTTCTTTAGTTAAAGTGTGTTTATAATTTACTTAAGTCCTGAGACTATTATCAACATAAGAAGAGTAAAGACTGAGCGGTCTTCCTAACAAACTCTTTTGAGATAGTTCAAAATATTATTCGTAGACTTAGGATCGACTGGACAACCGAGTCCAATTATGATTGTTAGGTTGAACCAAATGATGCCGGTCTTGGGGCATGAGAGTGAGGAATCTAACGGTTGACCTAGACATTTTATGGAACCAGTAATAAATTAGTTTAGAGCAAAACTATTTATCTATCTCTAAATCTAATTATTACACCTTAAGGGTATTTTCGTGATTACCTTAATCCTGAGGTGAATACGAAACTTGACTTAGTTACTTACGATATTTGATTTGCCAAAAGAGTGAGTTCGAACTGCCAGACAATACATCGGTTGTTGAGATCATGATTCAATTATGTTGGAGTTACATGATTCACAGATATTGAATTTGTGATGAGATTGTAAAAACAACAATATCACCTTATACTTTATTGATGAGTGTGTGAATAAATAAACCTGGCCATGTACTCGATGAAATAAATCATTGAATAAGACACGGTGAACTGTATGAGACACTTCACTGTTGTGTTTTTCTTATTCACAGTCAATAAAAGAGCTAATAAAATAATAACTGGAGGGGTAAAATGGTAATTTAACATTTCATTCTTGTTGCTGATATTCACGAAGGGTAACATCGTAAAATATTCTGTGGATCGCGAAATGAAAATATTTATTTACATCAACATAAAATGTAGTTTTATTCATGTGGGTCTATCGGGCTCAAGAGTAGCTCATAAGGAAGGAATGAGAAATAACGTCAGTTGAACCAGAAACGTGTTTTGGACCAATGTACACTTTCTGAACTCATATGTGATTGATATCATCGCTAAATTAGTGAAGAGTATAATTAATGTACAAATTAATTAATTTGTTATTCTAATTATTAGATAATTAGTAAATAAAAAAATTAATTAATTAATTGATAGTGATCAATTTAATTTATCAATTTGAATTGATGAATTTGGACACAGTCATGACTCTAGGAGAGATGTAAAAAATGCAGGGGAGGTGATTTTTGGCAATCTAACATATAGGGGTATTATGTGTAAATTCTATAATTATTATATAAGTGATTGCATTAATGTTGCATCCAAAACCCAAATCATAGTGTGTGTTGAATCAGAGTAGAAAAAAGTTTCTCTGCCCTCCTCCCTACAGCTGCCGCCGAAATACCTAGAGGAAGAGAAAAGTTATTTTTTTTCCTCAATTGTTTAGAGAGCCAACACTCTACTCCTAACAATATCCTTGCGATATATACTTCTGAATCCTATATGTGGTTATTAGTGTGAAGATCAATTCAAGTTCTGCGAGTCTCAAGAACGAAGATCTCAAAATAAATAATTGAATCTCGCCAAATTATAATTTCTCCGATGCAAGAAAATGTATAAATTGTTTCTATCTTTTCTCAATACGCTTATCTGAATATGTATGATCGTTGAGTAATTTTATATATAATTCAATTAAATATTTATTTTGAAATTTTTTGATATTTCGTCAACGAACCTTTCGTGGTTCATTAATTTTTCTTCAAATTTTAAAACCTAAACCAACGTAACGCACCAAAAATCATGCCCATATTTTTCACATCAGAATGACATTGCTAAAAGAATGCATATGCATGTTGTCAAAACAGCCCCTGCCATGCTTTATCATTCTTCTTTATCCTTAGAGTTCTGGTTTTCATGCCTTCTCTACCACGCATTCTCATAAACATAATGCCTTCTCCATCTCTTAATAGCCTCTCTCCTTTTGAAAAGCTTTATGGTAAATTTCTAGATTACACGCATCTCAAAGTTTTTGGATGTGTCTGCTACCCTTTTACTAAGACCCTACAGCTCTCACAAGCTTTAATCCAAAATTGCCAATTGTGTGTTTCTAGGTTATTCTCATGAATACAAGGGTTATTTGTGTTTTGATCCAAAGCAAGAAAAGTTTTATATATCTAGATATGTTATATTTGATGAAACTAAGTTCCCATATCAGTCATTAACTAATAAGCCTATTGATGCATCTCCTTCATCTAATAAAAAACATGTTGATACCTTTTTTTATTTCTACTTTCTTGACTTCTGCTAATAAAGTATTCTGTTAATGATCAATCTGATATGCACGTTTCTAGTATTTCTCTTACTAATGTTTCTCACAGTACTGAAAGTCCTCCTATACATATCATCGGTTCATTCAATACAGATCATAGCTTTTCTATAAATTCTTACCCTCTGCAGTTTAAAACTTTGGCTCAAACCTTACCTGATATCTTTAGCTCCATTGTTGTTGACCTAAAACTCTCTCAACCTCCTACTACTGAGCATAACACTTCTCCTAATCGTATTCAACCTATAAACCAACATCCAATGAAAACTAGATCCAAAGCTGGTATATCCAAAAGAAAAGCCTTTCAAACCTCAACTCTGTCCACTTCAACCTCTTGTGAACCTACCTTATAATCCACCACTTCTAAAACTCCACATTGGACTAAGCCATGCATGAAGAGTATAATGCCCTATTTACTTAAAATACATGGTCTCTTGTCCCATTGCCTCTAAACAGAAACCTAGTGGGTAGTAAATAGGGTTTCAGGCTTAAATACAACCCGGATGGATCTATAGCTAGGCATAAAGCCAGACTTGTTGTCAAGAGATACCATTGAGAAGCTAAGCTTGATTTTGAAGAAACCTCCAACCCTATTGTTAAAAAGACAACTATTAAAGTAATATTGTCTTTAACAGTTCAGTTTGGCTGGTATTTGAGACAACTTGATGTAAAGAATGCATTCTTGCATGGATTAATTCAAGATGAGGTTTATATGACTCAACCACCAGGTTTTGTGAGCAAAGACTTCTTTAACTATAACTATAAACTCAACAAGTCTCTCAATGATCTGAAGCTGGCACTAAGGGCATGATTTGAGAGGTTTATTACACACTTGGGCACCTTAGGTTTCTTGGCCTCACCCTTTGATCCATCTTTGTTTATTAGAACAGTTGGTACTCCAGTCACCTATCTTTTATTATATGTTGATGATATTGTACTAACTGGGTCTGATTCATCTTATATAGAGCACCTACTTCACTTTTGCAACAAGAGTTTAACTTACTTCTTAGGTCTTGAGCCATAGCCTTAGCCTCAAATCCAGTATTTCATGCGAGGAAAAAACATGTTGAAATTGATTATCACTTTGTTAGAAAGATAGTTTTGAAGAAGGACCTTCATATTAGTCATGTCAATACGGAATTTCAACTTGCAGACATGCTCACAAAACCATTGGGCAACCTCCAAACATTTGTCTCTTAAGCACAAACTCATGTCCTCTCCTAAGTACATGAGTTTGAGTGGGGATGTTAAGAGTATTGGTTATTAATTAGCTATATCATTACTTCTGATATAGGCTTGACAATTTGTATTAGTGTGCTGAATATTGTTGTACCTTGTTAAGCTTCTTAGTTGTACTTAGCTAGTGAATATTGTTTACCTGACTGTCATATATCAGTTGCCTCTCTAACTAATATCAATATTGTATAAAGTCTCATTGCAAGCTTAATGGAAATTGTCGGAGGCTATCTTTCAAGCCTGTTTCTCTTCTTCTTCATCTTCTTGCATCATTCTTCTTTCTCCTCTCCTTCTTCTTCTTCTTACTGTTTCATATCAGTAGGCTTGGTATTATATCAGTAACTTTCTGTACTGATATTTTGACATTTATCTCATTTTGTTAGTTTCCAACATTATCCTATAAATTATAATCAATTTTTCATAATTCTAGATACAAACCACGTGCTTGCGCGTTTTATATAAAATTAAGTATATACTTAATTTATTTTTTAGCTATTATATATTTTACACAAAAGTGAGATGTATTGTTAAATTGAAGATTAGATGACTGAAATTGTGTTATATATTATTGCTATTTGAATAGTAATTATCTTATTCTTCAATTTCTCTAATTCCCAAGAAATGATTATATGCCATTTAGACAATTCATATCATTTGAATGAAATATCTTTCTTTAAATTCATTTATAAAAATCACAATGTTTCTTATAACTTTTTTTTTTAAATTATTGTGAATGAGTTATAATGATTTTGTTTCACAACTTTTGTATAATGACGAGGAACACCTCATTACCAGTAAGGGACAACTTTTCTCAGCGTTAAATAACCCTTGGTTGTTCTACAGTAGTTCCCCATCTATGTCACAATTAATCCGCTTTTGCCAATATAATGCACTAAGTCAATATTGGCTATTCTTACCTGCTACCAATTTCAATTATTGAAACATGTATGGCAAACAAGCCATTAATTCAATACCCTAATTTCAGTATTAATTAATATAATAAATATTTAGTTACCACATATGTTATTAGGAGCATAGATAATGTATGCATGAGATGATAATGAAAAGAGTAATTCTACACCAACTAATTAATTGATCAAATTTTGAGTGATCAAGTGATTTGTCAACTATTTATTGATTATTTTATCAAAATATTTTAATGAGACATCAAATATCAACCTATTGATAATTATCACATCACTTAATCACTTATAAATTGACTAATTAATTAGTCTAGACTTATTCTAATGAAAATGTAATAGTGATTGACCCAAGAAAGAAACTTGAGATTAATTTCTTACTCCCCTTTATTCTCTCATTTTGCCATTCTAATATTTAACCTATAAATTATTTTCAACCTTTTATTATTCTATACACAAACCACGTGAACGTTTTATATAAAATGAAGTAATTAGAAACAAAAGAATATAAATTTTAGTTATTATATATATTAGAGTCTTAGAAAGCACAAACATATTACACAAAATGTGAGATGTATTAAATTAAAAATTAGATAACTGAAATTGTACTAAATATATAGTATTGCTCTTTGAATAATAGTATAGAAAATGATTCTATTTTTCAATTCTCACATTCCTAGGAAAAGATATTCCATTAAAAGATAAATCATATTATTTAAAATATTTTAAAATATTTCTCTAAATTCATTCATATGAATTCTAATGTTTCTTAGTAATAAAATATGAACTAATATTGTAATTTTTCAAATTATTTTTTACTAAATCACAAACATAAACTGTATAAAAGATCTCTTATTCGTCTTTACATAATCTTACAAATTATTTAATTTTACCTATAATCAATAAACTTATTATTATTTGAATAAAAAAAATGAAATTTACACAACTGAATCCAGAAAAGGGAGATGAACAACTTGATCTATATTAATGGGGTTAAAAGGTAAAAAAGATTAAAAGTTTTTTGGAAAATTATAGTGAATGAAATTTTTTTAATGGTTTTAGCATTTTGCCATAATTAATTAGATTTGCAAATGTGGCCAAATTTAAGAAAACTTCCCTTATGTGCCTCTTTCTTTGTCTCTCTCTCACGCTTTCCTTTTTTCTCTATCACTCTCCTTATGGCTAGAATAAACAAAGAGAAGGAGTTCGATTCAAAAATTAGGAGTTGCGATTCAGGAATTCGAGATTGCAATTGAGAAATTAGAGGTTGTGTTTAGGGTCGGGGTTGCGATTTAGAAATTAGTGGTTACGATTCACCCTGCTCGTCTTTTGCAATCAGGGGTTCAATTTAGAAAACTCCTTCTGAAACTGGGTTAGATCGATGAAAAGAGCAGGGTGATCGAGGATGAAGAGCAAGGTATATTAAAATGTATCATAGTATATCAGTACATAAAATTTTTACAGTTAAAAAAGGTTATTTTTACAAATACAACTTCTTTGGATCATCCTCTTGCATATGTTTAAAAAATAGACTACTTCCTTAAATGAGCCAAGTTTTTTTCCTTTAAACCCCTGTACTATAGTATATCGATTCCCATTAATTGTTAATTATCACATCTAGTGCCTGCTTAAGACATTTTTGTTTCTTATTATAACTAAGTTATAATATTAATGAAAGAGTAATACTATGTAATTGCATGGCGCTCAACACTACTATGTCATAGTGTGACTAAATGCATTACCAACTCACAGTAGCACCATGGTTCATATACGAATTTTGTTAGTGCATGCATTAACCACACAACCTGGCGGATGATATTATGTCTCATGGATTTGGAAAACTTACTTATCTTACTATCAACTTATACTAATTTTAATTTGTTTCCATCATCTCCCTAACTTTACACTTTCTTAGTGTAAATTAATGAATGCAAACGTGAAACTTTTCTATGTGGGAGTGTCCAAGACACTTTAAGAAATATATGCAACGTATTTCACATGGAGGGTTTCATGGTGTGATCAAAATGAAAATTTATAGACTCTTAAAATTTACACAAGAATGTAAATTCCTCTGGCTTAGATTGCTAAAAACTACATCACACACATTTGACATGGTCTCTAACTTTTAGTTCTTTACGTAAAGTACCAAATTTAGAAATCACACAGTAAAACGTTGAGGAACTAATCTACAATAGAAAGGAACATTTACCGAGCATTTGCAGGAGCACCGAAAGAGATATGCCCAAAGAAAGAAGTGCAGCGGTAAGTAACTAAGTATGATACACTCTAACACAATATTTCTTGCCGGATATAGTGGGATCAATCCTCCACATACTCATTTTTCTTTTACCAAAAATATAGGGAAAGAAATTCTGTAGTAACAATTAATGGGGAGATTAATTAGGAAAAATGATAAGCAGGATTCATTAGTAAACTTTTTTTGGACGAAGATTCAATAGTTAATTAATTAGTGAGATTTTCTGATCTGGATTTAACTTTTTAAATTATAATTCATGACTCAGCTCTCTCTCTTAGATGAATAGTAATAGTAAATGGCAAGTGGAAGAGGAAGGATTAAAATATTATATATAAAAAGTGTATTTGGTATCAAATCATGTCTAAAATATAACCTAATAAGAAAAACATACATTTTCAATTAAGAGGAGAATGTGCAATTTCACGTGACTTACGCAACATACGTTATCATGTCATAATAGTGTTGAGTATTTGATAACTAATATATCACTGTTATATCAGTAGTGGAATCTAACCTCTTAATGTATGTATAGTTAGTTAGTTATCTACTCTAACTATATAGTTAGTTACAACTATCTAACCCAGTATAAGTACGTGTAAGTCTTCTACGTGCATGCCCGCATGGTAACGATAATTATACTATCTTCTCGTTTTCTTGCTTCTCCTTCTCTCTTATGTCTTTTCTATTACATCTTAACCATCATTTCCTTTATGTTATTAGAGCCATTCTAGACACACGTCTATGACTTCTTCTTCTTTAATTTTTCTTTTAGCAAACATTTACAATCTTATTTCTGTTAGACTCAATTCCAACAACTATGTGCCGTGGAAATATCAAATTGAGTTAATTCTGAAAGCTCATGATCTTTTTGGTCATGTTGATGGCCCACGATCTGACCCTGCAAGTATCAAGTTGATGATGAAATTGTGGAGACAACAACAGTGAACCCCAAATATCTTTCTAGGGATCTCGCAAGATTAGGCTTTAATGAAATTGATTAATGCTACACTCTCTAATTCTACCCTATCTCATGTTATTGATTCGAAGAGCTCAAGAGAATTTTGGTCTACTCTTGAAAGAAGATTCTCTTCTCTTTCAAGATCAAATATTCTTCAATTGAAAGGAGAATTGTAAACCATCACCAAGAAGGGTAGTGAGAATATAGTTACACACATGTAAAGGTTCAAAGAACTTAAAGATAAACTTCTTGCAGTTTCAATGAATTGGCGATGAAGATGTGTTACTATACACACTCAATGGCTTGCCAAGTGAATACCCAGTCTTCAAAACCTCTATCAAAACAAAGTCTGATCCTTTATTACTTGAAGATCTTCTTGTCTTACTCAAGGCTGAAGAACAACACTTGAATGAACAACATAAATTTCAAGAAAACAAGATTCAGGCCATGATAATGCTAGCCAATCAACATAGAAACCAGACTTTCAAAGGAAGAGGTAGAGATCAATTTAAAAGTAATTCAAGATTTCAAAATTCAAGAGGAAGAGGGAGAGGTAATTTTGTGAGTCAGTTTAAATTCCAATACTCAATTCAGTCCTAATACCCAATTCACGAATGATGTACTTTTTAATCATTCTTTCTCAAACACTAGCTTCTTTAACAATACCTTAAGACCTCTTTGTCAAATCTGTAACAAGCCAACACACAATGCACTTGATTGTTATCATAGGATGGATTATGCCTTTCAAGGTAGACGTCCTCCAGCTTAGCTTGCTACCATGGCAGCCACCTATTCTCAAGCCAACAATGAAAGTGCAAACAACTCAACCTGAATTTATGATACTGGATGCAATCCACACTTGACTTCTGAGTTGTCAAATTTGAACCTTATTGAGGAGTACAATGGAGAGGATTCAATAGCTGTAGGTAATAGACAACCTTCACAAATTACTCATACAGGTTGTGGTTATAATACCCTGACCCTTCATAAAATGGGCATTTTCATAAAATTAACTTAAAAGAGAAATGTAATTTTAAAATTTAATTTTTAAAAGGGGATTATTTGTAATTTTTGTAAAGTTATTATTATTTTTAAATTGATTTATTTTGAATTTTTAAAAGGGATATATTTTTATTTTCAAACTCTAGTTCATTTCTATAAATGTGTATATCCTAGTATTACCCTAACCCTATTTTTATCCTTGATTCGGCAATCTCATCCCTCTAATTGAATCTCACTCACACCATACATGTCTTTACACACTAAGCCAACCCCATTTGTCTCCCTCCCACCCACGTATTATCTCTCAACTATCTCGCCCCATTCTCTCATTCGCTATGAAACACATGAAAATAAAAAGAATACAAAATTAGCATATAGATAATCTCTTCAATAGTTCATTTGATAGAGACATGTACTCAAAAAAAAATACATAATAGTAAATTATTGACCCATATTATATATCGATTTCAATTTGAGATAATTTTTTCGATGCAATGAAGAAAGCATGAGTAGTAATAAAGCAAGTTAATTTTAATACTAGTTGTCGAGTGACCGAAAGAAAAGATCAAAACATGAAGTTGAAGTCAACTAAGAGCTAGAAAATATCAAAGATTGTAGCAGTCTCAACTGCTATGTTCAAGTGCATGTCATAAGCTTTCTATTGATAAAAAAGAATGGATTAATATAGTATAACAGACTATCTCAAAGCCTTCACCTCAGTTTTGTAAAGAAGAAACAACGCCTGACAAATTCAAATATCACACACCACAAGATAGAATGAACACAGGTAAACATGAAATAAACTAAATCAAAAATTTGATTACCTTTTATTCAAGAGATCACTAAAATAGACAAAATGAAAGATTCAGCAAAAGAGATCAAACCTGAAAATCAAAATTGTGGCTTTTGTGGCTGAGGCAAGGGGTCGAGGATCTCTAATCTTCGATTTTAACTTCTGCAATGAAAACCAAAGAGTCAGAAGAGAGAGAGAGATAGAAGCTAACCCTTGCTCGTTTCTGTTCACAGAAATCCAAAGAATAAGAAGAGAGAGAGCTAGAAGCTAACCTTTGCTTGTTCTATGTTCTTGAATAGAGAGAGATGAAAGCTAATAGAGAGAGAGAGAAGCTGATGGACAGGCGCTGCTCTCTCTCTTCTTTGACAAAGCTAAAGCCCTAACTAGGTTGTGGGTTCATTGCAGAGAGAAATGAAGGGCGCTGAAGAAGATAAAGGGCGCTGAACTGAAAAGAGTGGGCGCTGAAGAAGACGAAGGAAATAGAGATGGCATTGAAGAAGGCTTCATTGTAGAGAAAAGAAGATGAAGGAAAGAGAGAGGGTTGTGAATGTGAAGAGAGAGGGATAGGTCTAATTTTAGGCGGGTTGGTGTCTTTTGTTCCCACACCCTTATCCCTGAAAAATTGGTTCTCTTAACGTAATTATGGTGTTCAATAAAAACACTCATATGTTGTAGTGTAACTACCCACAACCCTCTCTCTCCCCTTTTATTTTAAATTCACGAGCCCTTCTCCTCATTTACTGCTATTTTTTCTCTTTTACAGTTTTATTCTCCAACGAGACCTCTGTTCTTCACCTTCTTCTTCTTCATTTCAGTTTGAGCAATCCTATAACATTCATATTGGTAAGCGATTTCTTGTTTCCTCTGTTTCTCTATTTTTGTTCTTATGCTCTCTGGATCTTCTCTCTCTCTCTCACTCTGTTTCGTTCTATTTCTCTTTTCAATGGCAGCCTTTTGTTCGTCTCCTTGGGTTGTTGCAAATCCTTATCGTCGTCGATCGGTTCTGGTAAGCCCTTGATTTTCCCCTTCTTTTGTTCGGTTATTTTATCCCTTTTCTCTTGTTGATTCTTCACTCCCATGCTATGTATCTTTGGTTCTCTCTTATTGCAGCCTCTTGTTCATTTTCGACGGATCTTAGTAGTTTGCTTCGTCGATATTGCATTCGGTAAGCTTAATTCCTTGCTTTCTTTCTTTTTCTCTCTGTCTCTCGTTCCCTATTTCATGGTTCTCTCTCGTCCATGTCTCTTTCTATGTTACTGTTTCAACTCCCTGCCTCTAGCATTTTACTGGCAGCGGAAAAACTTTGTTCCTCCTTTCCCTCTCTACCATTTTATCTCGGTTTTGACCAACTAAATAAGTGGGTGTTTAAAACCATTTTGTTAAATCTATTTTTTATAAGTTTAAGTTTAAAAAGTTTTATTCGGTCTTTAATTAATATTTGATCACTATATGGCTTCTTCTCATTAATTTTGTTTTTGTGTTCTACGTGGCCATTCAATGCTAAACCGAGTGGATTTTTGGGCAATGAGTTGAGTATGTGATTTTTACACAATAATTAAAGAAGTCCTTTTCTATTTGATTTAAATTGAGTAATTTGTCATTCTTTAAATAATTGATTAACCATTTTATTTTGGTGGATTTCATCCGGTGGAGTTATTGTTCAATGAAAGGAGTTTTATACCAATAATGTAGTTGTTCTTTAAACAATTTTAAAAATGTATTTATTTAACATTGATTTATTTCAAAATAATTTAATGATTATATATTTTTTGGATTCTAGGTTATTAGTTGTTTAGTCCATTCCTCCGATTCAGATAAGTGGACTTATATATTGGTGTAACTCTGATGTTATAATTGTATCATGTATTTATATTTATTATCTGTTAGACCATTTTTCGACAATGTTTATATTTCGTTAACACTTTGGTAATTATTTACTGTTCAATTATTAATTTGATTATCATGAGATAGAAATTTGGGTGTGATTGATTTTACGTTAGTATGTTATCATGATCGATTCTGTTACATGTATCAGTATACATTATATGTTTACTTGTGAATCATATGATCATCTCTACGTTTAAGGTTTAGTCGTAATCATGAATTGGATATTACGAACCATGGAGTTAAAATATGTAATTGATAATGTAAAGTTCTTAGGGTTTTGGTAACCTTAAGTTATAATTAAGTGTTCTTAAGGTTTTGGTAACCTTAAGTAATAATTTAATGTTCTTAGGATTTTGGTAACTTTAAGTAATATGGTAACGCTCTTAGGATTTGGGTAACCTTACGTAATAATTCATTGTTCTTGAATTTTTGGTAACCTTAAGTAATAATTCAGTGTTCTTGAGGTTTCGATAACCTTAAGTAATAATTCAGTATTCATGGGGTTTCGGTAACCTAAAATAATAATAATTTATTCTTGAGGTTTTGGTAAACTTAAGTAATGATTCAGTGTGCATGAGGTTTCAGTAACCTTGAGTAAACAATTAAGTGTTCTTGAGGTTTCAGTAACCTTAAGTAATAATTTAGTGTTCTTGGGGTTTTGGTAACCTTAAGTGTTAACTCAATATTCTTGGGATTTCGGTAATCTTAAGTGGCAACAGTTATAATATCACTCAATTCATCATGTTACGTTTCAGTTCAAGTGTGAACAATTCTGGTTACGTTTTTAACTAGAGAATATGCTAAGACAAGATATGATTAAGATTGTTATAGATTTTGTTTGAGTCATGTGTTATTTACTAGCTATGTTGAGCTAAGTCAGGATCAAGTACGTTACATTATTTCATTTATGATATATGTCAAGTTTAGTTACGTTTTGTCATGATTGCATTTATGATATGTGGATGCATGTTATTATGTGAGTTTTCTTACTGGGTATTTTAAAATACTCATCCCCCCATAGTTGTTTATGATGCAGATGATGATGGTAAGCAGCATGAGTGGGAGACTGTCATAACCAGTTGGATCATAGGAATTTATAATTTTCAGTTTTATGATTTGCTACAAGACTTGCGAAAACATTTTCTGTTAAAGTCAGTTATTCAAGTGGTTTATTTTATGTTATGCTCTTCTACGAATTAGGTTGTTGAAAAGCTTATGAATTATGGATTTCAATTTTTGACTTTATTTTAGAGTTTAATTATATTTTATCGAGGTTTTATTAATTATGCATTTAAGATACTTTCTTCCGCTATTTAATGATCAAGATTTTGATCATAGATAAGTTTAATGCTTCCGCTATTTAAGGTCAAGATTTTTCTATCATGGGTAAATTAAGAATTTCAATTTAAATTTTCTCAAATTAGTATTTTTTTAATTGAGGATTTCAAAATTATGAAATTACATGTATGTTTAACCTCGAGGATCAATGCGTTACAGTTTGGTATCACGTATGTTTAACCCTTGAAAATATGGGCGTTACAGTTTGGTATCAGAGTAAAGGTTTTAGATTCTATAGAATTTTCTTAGTGAAAAATATGACACGTCGCTCACTCTGCTCCTTCCTCATCTTACAAGTCAGGTACGCATGTTATATGTGTTTTATTTATTGAATGATGTGCTTTAGTTTCTTTATGGCATGTTGGTTATGTTTATGTTATATTTCCGCGATAAGATTAGACTTTTTGATAAGTCTTGAGTGTGTGGGTAGCAGTGCGATGGCTCCACCTACAAGGAACAACAATCACGCACAGGTTGATCCTGTTGCGAACCCTCCGGCAACCAAGATCAAAATGTTTCAAGAATTTTTAGAGTTTTTGAGGTAGATAGAGATGACTCTCCCAGCTCAACTACAACAACCGCAACAGACGACAGTGGTTGACGTGAAGCTGATCCACACCTTCAGAAGGCTGAACCTGCCCAAATTTGACGGTCACTCGTTTGATCCATTGTTAGCTAACGATTGGAGCAGATCTTCCAGTTTATAATGTATTCTGAGATTGAAAAGGTTATTTGTGCAAGTTTTATGCTGACGCGAGAAGCTAAAAAATGGTGGGAGATCACATAAAGAGCTTATGATGTTGTGCATAATCCCCTGTTGGGATCGATTTAAGGAGCTGTTCTTCTAGAAGTATTTTCTAATTAGCGTCAGGACAAGTAAGGTGGTCGAGGCTGGTGCAAGGTAATATGATTGTTGCTAATTATGAAAGGAATTTTGAGGAATTATCTCATTACACCACGCGTTACTTTGATAGCGAGATCAAGAAGGCTCAGACGTTTGAAATGGGGCTTCGTCTAGAGATAAATGGTTTTGTTTCACTTCATAAGCATAGTAACGGTGGTTAAAGCAGCATTGTTAATGGAGCAGAATCTTTCACGAAGAGAGCTTCCATGGAATGATCGCTCGTCACAAGAGAAAAGAAAGCTTCGAGATGATCATACTAAACAACGAGAAGCAAAGAAATAAGTTATTGGTTCTCATCCTTTATATGCCACTTGTAACAAGCATCATCCTCGATAGTGCTATAAGTTTTCAAAAGCCTGTTTCAAGTGTAGGAAGACTGGGCATTATCTTAAGGAGTGTCATGTGATTAAACATGGTCAAGACAATGACACAACTGTAGACAAAGCTAAAGGAAAGGCATTCTCTTTGACACATCAAGAAGAAGACGATTAACCGCAATTGTTGCCGGTAGACTTCTTGCTCTTGGGCATTCAATCTTTGCATTGATTGAACCCTAATTTTGTTTGATTCATTTATGTTTTGTGCTTTACCGTCGGTTGAGTTTTGCATTCTTTTTGGGTATTTTCAGTGTTTTAAAAATGTGGCATCTTTCTTTTGAGCATGAAAGTTTTTAAGGAGGGGAGAATGTATTACCCTGACCTTTCATAAAAGGGACATTTTTATAAAATTGATTTAAAATATAAATGTGATTTTTAAAAAGGATTATTTGTAATATTTGTAAAGCTATTATTATTTTTAAATTTGATTGATTTTAAATTTTCAAAAGGGATATATTTGTATTTTCAAACTCTAGCTCATTTCTATAAGTATGTATACCCTAGTATTACCCTCACCATATCCTTGATTCGGCAATCCCACCCCTCTAATTGAGTCTCACTCACACCATACATGTCTTTACACGCTAAGCCATCCCCATTTGTCTCCCTCACACCCACGTGTTATCTCTAAACTATCTCGCCCCATTCTCTCATTCTTTTAATCTCAAGCAAAACCTTTGTAACCACCCACAACCCTCTCTCTCCCCTTTTCTTTTAAATTCACGAACTCGTCTCCTCATTTACTTCTATTTTCTCTCTTTTATAGTTTTCTTCTCCAACGAGCCCTCTGTTCTTCACCTTCTTCTTCTTTGTTTCAGCTTGGGCAACCTTTTACCATTGATATTGGTAAGCGATTTCTTGTTTCCTCCATTTCTCTATTTTTGTTCTTTTGCTCTCTGGATCTCTTTCTCCTTCTCACTCTATTTCCTTCTATTTCTCCTTTTAGATGTAGCAGAAGCCACGAAGAAAATCTAACAATATCAAATATTGTTGAATCACGCATGATTATTAGTAATTCGATCTTCTAAAACTTATTGAATTATGAGATTACCAGGATTTAGGCATCAATATCGATAAATCATGAAATACCAAAAAATTGGAATTATAGAGAGAAAACGTCTAAAACAAATGTCATAAGATGCCGCCTAAAACCTAAACAAAATGTATTTAAACTGTCTCAGATTAAACATAAAAGAAAGGTAAAATTATAAAAATATCCAAAACTTGAAAAAACAGATACCAGGCCTCTGAAAGTGCGTAAAACGACCTTTTTAGGCCCGAAACCAGGCTGTAAAGGATAAAACCAATTATTCACGTAGATTTCTGAACAAAATTCGATTTGATATCTTACAGGCCCTATGAGTCAACCCGAGTCAAATGTTATGGCTTTCAGAAAGTGGATTGTACATGTGACGATCCATTCGCTCCAAAAACTCCAACGCTACACCATCCGCATCATTCTCCCCAGGGCAGGGAAAATTCGACCTCGAATTTGCAGCCATATCATCATTGGAAGAATCACCGTGGAAGGGAATAAGATGTTTAACATTGAACACATCAGCCGTACGAATGTGGCTAGGCAGCTTCAACCGATGGGCGCTTGGATTGATCTGTGATTGGTTCGAATAAACCACCTGAAAAGGACTGAAACTGGTACTGTGATTGACGACATGGTTATGAGCAAACTTTGCTTGACATAGTTTCTGGTCCCAACTCTTCACATGTTCGCCAACCAAACAACGCAACAGATTGGCCAAAGACTTGTTGACCACCTCAGTCTGTTCATCCATTTAAGGATGATAAGCACTACTAAAATTGAGTTGTGTATTAACCATATTTCACAAGCTGCGCCAAAAATGACTAAGAAATTCGAATTCTCTATCATAGACAATAGAAGCAGGCAATTCATGTAGACTATCCACCTAAGGCTGAGAAGGAACTGCGACGGCATATATAATCCTGCATTACTGGCACAACCCTTATATACTTGGCAAATTCGGCACCGTTGCACATATTTCTCCACCTCCTTGCACATACTCATCATGTAGTGAGGTCTGTTCAGTAAAACTGCTCTAGGGACCAGATCTATATGGTGTTGTAAATCACGTCGAGGTCGCAGTCCATCTGGTAATTCATCTGAAAATACACTGGAAAATTCTGCCAATAAGGGAACCACCGCATCTGGAACTGCTACAATCTTCGCTGCCCTCTTCCGAACTAACACGAATGCTCACTCTGAATCCTGTAACTCCTCATCAAATTGAGCCAAAGACAATAAATTCATACTAGTCCCTCCAACTAAGGGTTTATCTACTAGTTTATTAGGCACCAACACAATTTTAGTCCCACCAAATAGAAAACTGTAAGTGTTTGCTCGTCCGTCATGGATCGCCGTGGATTATACTCCCAAGGTCGGCGCAATAACAAATGACAAGCATCCATGGCCACCACATTGTACCAAACATCATCTATATACTTTGTTCCAACAGAAAACGTAATAAGGGCACGTTTAGTAACTGTTACCTCACCACCTTTCTTAAGCCAGACTAGTTTGTAAGGTTTAAGATGTTTCTCCGTCTTAATACTCAGCTTTTGCACTGCCTCTTCTGGAATGATATTTTCACAACTTCCAGGATCAATCACAAAACGACATACCTTGCCTATGATGGTACAAGTGGACTAGAAAATATTACTCCTCATCCAATCATCCTCACCTACTACATTAGGCATCAAATATGATCTCCTGACAACCAAAGTAATGCCTACATCTCATGTAACAACCTCATCATCATCACCCTGCTGCTTATCATCAAAAGCTTGGTTGTTCAGCAAGTTCAACGTCCTCATCGCAACCTTCGTCAGTTTCAACGCCATCTTACCATCCCCTTTACAATCAGACTATATATGCCCTGGTTCACCACAAGCAAAACGCTTAATCCACTCCCACCACTAACACGGCGTGACTGTTTCTCCACCATCAAGGCTCTCTGATGTGCTTCTAACAAAGATACATGATTGAACATATTAAGGGTATCCTAAATTTGAACCCTTAATCCTCCAATGTATCTCGCCACCAACTGTTCCTCTGTTTCTTAGATCTCATTTCTGGCCATCAACTAGTAAAATTCTGTAGTATAATCATCCAACGATCTCGAACCCTATTTCAGATTCTGCAACCTTTGATACAAAATCTGCTGATAAGGTAAAAACGCAACTCGCAGATGTTTCTTCATCTTTTCTCAAGAAGAAATTTTTTACTTACCCAACCTGGTACGAGATAGCTTCAATTATTACCACCACGCAGTAGCCCTATCGCGCAATCTAGTCACCACCAAAGGTACTCGTTTATTTTCTAGCACTCATTTGAACTCTAAAATCTCTTCAACAGTCGCCAACCAGTCAAGGAATTCCTCAGTCTGAAGACTGCCATAAAATTCTGGTATTTCAGTCCACATACCAGCCTCCCACCACTTATTATCCGCGTCCACTTAGACTCTCTACCGGCTACGACGGACCTGTGGAATGTCCTCGTAGTATTCTCCTTCATCTTGCCCTTCTGATTCATCTACCCAATCACCCTACCTGATCGTATTTCGCGGTTCATGCATATTCCTCTTATTCTGGTTCCTCATCATATTAACCATCTGTTTGGTTAACTGTTCCAACATTCACTCCATACGTTGGCCATAATCTTCCCAATTCTATGTTCTAGTTGGATGCCATCATCACACTCATAAACCTCCTCAACTCGTTGTTGCTGCTGCTAGTTTCGTCATGGTGCCATGAAAATACGGATTAGTTTTAGCTCTAATACCAACTGATGTAGCGAAAGCCTCGAAGAAAATTTAATAATATCAAACACTATTGAATCGCACACGATTACCAGTAATTCAATCTTCTAAAATCTGTTGAATTCTAAGATTACCGGGATTTAAGCATCAATTTCGATAAATCATGAAATACTGAAAATTAGAATTATAGAGAGAAAACGTCACAAAAAAATATTATAAGCTGCTGCATAAAACCTAAGAAAAAAGTATTGAAAGTGTTTCAGAAAACCCTAAATATAAAAGAAAGGTAAAATTATGAAAATGTCCAAAACTTGTGAAAATAGCTTATGGGCCTTCGAAAGTGCTTGAAATGACCTTTTTTGAGCCTGAAACCGGGCCTTAATTGGTTATCCTGGTTGTACACGTAGATCTCTGAACGAGCATCAATTTGATGTCTTACAGGCCCCGTGAGTCAACCTGAGTCGCCTCCAAAAGGTGGACTGCGCGTGCAATGATCCATTCACTCTAAAAACTCCAGCGCTACACCGTCCGCATCATTCTCCCTAGGGCAGAGAAAATTCAACCTCAAATTTGCAGCTGTATCATCATCAGAAGAATCACTATGGAAGGGAGTCAGAATGTTTAACATTGAACACATCAACGGTACGAATGTGGCTAGGCAACTTCGATCGGTAGGCGTTTGGATTGATCTTCTTAATAATCTTGACAAGTCCAATCTTCTTGGTAGGAAACTTGTTGTAGTCACCAACTGAAAAGCGATCCTTAGTCAGGATTGCCCAGACAAAATCCCCAACCTCAAAATCCACATGTTTGCACCTTCGGTCAACATCTTGTTTATATCGTGCATTTGCTGAACACAAGTTATCATGAACGGCCCTGCGAACATCATGTAGACTAGATACAAAATATTCTGCCTTACCGTGGACCATCGACTTACTTGGTAAAACCATCAAATGGAGTGGTCCCTTCGGTTGGTTCGAATAGACCACCTGAAAAGGAATGAAACCGGTACTATGTTAAGTCTGAGAAATGGAGACAAGCTATGCAAGAAGAGTTTCAAGCTCTACAAAAATGGGAAACTTGGATCTTAGCTCATCTTCCACCAAATAAGAATGTCATTGGGTGCAAGTGGGTCAACAAATTGAAGTATAGACCAGATGGGACTGTTGCAAGGTACAAATCCAGGCTTGTTGCTAATGGCTATCATCAAAAACCTAGTTTGTACTTTCTGAAAATTTAGTCATGTGGTCAAGTCCACTACTATAAGGTTGCTCTTATCTTTAGCTGCTCAATTTGATTGGTCTTTACATCAATTAGATGTAAAGAATGCTTTTCTACGTGGCTTTCTTCAAGAAGAGGTATATATGTCTTAACCTGAAGGTTTTGTGATAGGCTGCATAAGTCTCTCTATAGACTCAAACAGGCACCTAGAGCCTGGTTTGAGATATTCACCTTTTTCATTCTTACAATTTGTTTTATTTGCTCCACTACAGATTCTTCATTATTTTTCTGTATCTCTGATAACTTTGTTACCTATCTGCTACTCTATGTTGATGATATAGTGTTGACATGAAATAATTCCCTTTTCATTCAGTAATTCAACAGCTCAAGACTGAGTTTGAAATGATTGACCATGGCAAAGTAAGGTATTTCCTTGGCGTACAAGTGTCCCAATCATCCAAGGTTATCTTTTTATATCAATACAAATATGTGCAAGACTTACTTACTAAAACTGGTTTAGTTTCTGCTATACCTTGTAAAATACCAATTTCACCAAAGTTTGACTTTTATGACTCTCAAGCTTCACCTATGGTAGATCCTACTCTCTATAGAACATTAATTGGAGGATTGCAATACTTGACCTTCACCAAATCTGACATCACCTTTGTTGTCAACGAAGTGTGTTAGTTTATGCATATGCCTACTGTTGTTCACTTTGCTGCAGCGAAATAGATACTAAGGTACCTAAAAGGTACCTCCACTCAAGGCATTTTGTTCAAGAAAGGAGCCTTATCTCTCAATGCATACTGTGATGTTGACTGGGCTGGTGACACTGTAGACAGAAGATCTATCTTCTCATCTTCTTGCTTCTTCTTCTCTCTTCTGTCTTTTCTCTTACAACTTAATCATCATTTCCTTCAGCATCGTGGTGCTACATAACATTACTCAATGATCAATTACAAGGATTTTTCATTTATGAACTAAATGATACTAAAGTTCAGCAAACTATACATAATTTTGATTTTTAAACAAAATGGGAGAAAGTTCATATTAATACTATAGTAGGTGAAGGTAGAAATATGTACGTCCATATATAGATTTTTCATAGGAACAATTTAGAAGCATTATTGCATCACTCACTTGTTGAATTTTATGCCTTCGTAAGCCTAAGTTTTATTTTTTCTCATATTTGACCTAGTATAAATTATGCAATGCAAAAAGTGTCAANATATATATATATATATATTGCTTTACCGTCACTGATTGAATGAGGAAATACAATGATTTAAAGCATATAAATTATACTTTAACATAAATAGATATACTAATTTAAAGTATATAAATAATACTTTTCGTTGATATCGAGCAAAAATTAATGAACGCTTAAGAAAGAAAGGGGCAGGAAGACTTTGCCCTGATATAGTTATAGCATGACACAGATAAGAATAAAATACTACATTACACTGCACTACCGAGCATTACCATAAGTTGGGCCATCGCGACCTTAAGATTGCTTTTGAAGTAATTTGGATCATACAAAGTCTGGCATGTAACAAGTTTTTTTTTTTCACCAAATACATACTGAGATCCATCAAATACGTGTTGAGATTTACCAAGTGTGTACTGAGATTCATCAAATACGTACGAATTAGTAATTTTTGGAGGGGTTCACCAAATATGTACTGGAGTTCACCAATTACGTACAAAATAATAATTCTTGGAGGGGTTCACCAAATACATACTTGGGTTCACTAATTACGTAGTGGGGTTCAATTACATACAAATTAATAATTCTTGGAGGGGTTCATCAAATAAGTACTGACATTTACCAATTACATAGTGAGGTTCACCAATTACGTAGTGAGGTCACCAAATACGTACAAAATAATAATTATTAGAGGGGTTCATCAAATACGTACCGGGGTTCATCAATTACATAGTGTGGTTTATCAATTACGTATAAATTAATAATTCTTGAAGATGTTCACCAATTACGTATGGGTTCACCAAATACTTAGTGGGTTTCACCAATTACATAGTGAGGTTCACCAAATATGTACAAATTAATAATTCTTAGAGGGGTTCACCAAATACGTAGTGGGGTTCGTCAATTACATGCTGGGGTTCACCAATTTTGTAGTGGAGCTCACCAAATACGTACAAATTAATAATTCTTAGAGCGGTTCACCAAATATGTACTAGGGTTCACCAATTACGTACTGGGTTTCTCCGATTACGTACTAAGTTTCACCAATTACGTAAGGTTCACTAAATATTTACTAGGGTTCACCAATAATTCTTAGAGGGGTTCACCAAATATGTACTAGGGTTCACCAATTATGTAGTGAGGTTCACTAATTACGTACAAATTAATAATTCTTAAAGGGGTTCACCAAATACATACGGGGTTCACCAATTACGTACTGAGTTTGTGTATTGTATCATTATTTTTTAAACTTGATCCTAAACATTTTGTGTTTAAGTATAACATTTACAAATCGTCAATCTATCCAATTGGATTCTACGAAGAGTAGATTCACCCTTTATATTTTGGCTTGTCTCGCCTTATAAACCGTCAATCTATCCAAACATTTTAAACTTCTAAATTTATTTTAATTTTTCCATCGAGAGTTTCTTAAGCATAATAGGGAGTATTGGGACCAGACGCATGTGCGTTTGGCGTTAGGAACCCAAACGCCAGTGATGGCAAGTGAATCGCTTGTAATAACTAGCGTTTAGGGTCTGCTGAGCACGCCCTAAACACCTATTACTATGACGTTTGGGAACCAGGAGGCCCCAACGCCTGACATAAATGCGTTTAACCGGTGTCAATGGGACACGGGCTAAACGCCTGTTACTACAATGTTTGGGGCCCAAACGCGACCAGCAGGCCCCAAACGCCTGTTATTACACGATTAGGACCACCAAAGTAGCGTTTGGGTCCTAATAGCCTAGTTTGACTTTTTTATTGGTTGGTAGTGTATGGTGGTTGTGCAATTAATATGGATAATTACTCTTCATAAACCATCCTTAAAAATCATATATTCACTCAAATAAACATATTCTCACTAATTTTCAAGTGCTCTAAACTTCAAATACACTTGCTCTTTCATTTTCTTTGTTTGAATTATCCAATTTTCATCTCCAACTAAATGATCGGCTACCGAAAAGGTAATGCTTGTTTAGTTTTCTTTATTTTTTTTAAGATTAAGCATATTCAAAGATGAGTCATTCTGAAGTATCCATTAACCCGGGTGAGAGAATTACGCAACTGGGTTCCTCCACATTAGCAAACTTGCAAAATGTGGATGTCATTGGTGAAAATTTTGATACGTTATAAGAGGCCGAAGATTTCTACTATACATATGCAGCCGATGTTGGGTTCAATGTACATAAAATGATAAACGTAAGAACAAAGAGGAAAAAACTGTGTTACGGAGATGAGTTTGCTCAAAAGAAGGAATTCTGGAGAGAAAAATATATGGGCAGAGAGGGCATCAAGTGAGAACCAAGAGGCTTGACAAAGGTGGATTGTTGTACTTGTTTTAGGGTGAATTTAGATAAGAAGATGAAAATATGGGTCATTAAAGATTTTGAAGCTAAGCACAACCATCCCACCGCCTCATTACATGACGTGTCATTTCTACTATCCAATAGAGCAGTGGAATGAAGCGGACATGGCTCAGGCAATAGGATTGTACAATGTTGGTGTAAGGCTAAGCCAAGTGTTTGATTACATGGTCGACCAAGAAGGTGGTTAGGAAAATGTGGGGTTCTTACGGATGGATCTCTACAATAAGATGGAGAAGCAGCGAAAAGCGCAGGTAATCAAAATTGATTCAGAGGCAGATATTGCTTTTTGTACTGCAAAATTGGAGATGGATCCATATATGTATTGCAAATAAAACATTGACAAGGATAATCATCTAGCGAATTTGTTCTAGGAAGACTCGACGTGCCAAGTTGACTATCACTGTTTTGGGGATACATTGACATTCGATACGACCTACGTGACGAATGCATATAAGAAACCGCTCATGATTTTCCTTGGCGTAAACAATCAATACAAGACCACAATATTTTGTTGCGCATTATTGGTTGATGAGACTGTGGAAACCTATCAATGGGTGTTAAGGACTTTCTTGGATGCCATGAAAAACAAGATGCCTCAATCAGTCATTATAGATGGTGATAAGGCAATGCGTAAAGCAATCAAGACGGTCCTACCCTATTGCGATCATCGACTTTGTGCATGGAATCTCAAACAAAATGCCCAATCAAACGTGCATAACCCAGATTTTCTACAGACATTCAAGAGAGTCATGTTTGACATACTTAGTGAAGGGGAGTTCGCTCTCATTCCATCTCATAGAGCCTTATTTAGTCATTAATTACTCTTGAAATAACTCAGAAGCATAAACTTGGTTAGGTGAAAGGTAATTGAAAAAAAATGGAATTAAGAAAGGTGATATGAGTGCAAAGTAAAATCTAAAAAGTCATCATGAGAAAGGTCAATATGCGCATGACAAAAGCTAAAGCGTAATTGGAGGATTACCCAATTAGAAGTGCAGAAGAGAAGCAGAGAAATTATTCACCACTGACATGGAGCTAAATACTGGGGCATAAACTAATAAATAAGGATGTATCATTTTTCTAAAAAGTATGCTCGATACTTAATTGTGAGTCCATGATCCTAGGCCAAGGGATTGTTCTAAAGGGTGTTGGATATAGTTAAAAATCATCATATAATTTTCTTATAAAGGTTCACAATCATGCATAGCATGCATGCATTCAAAATCATTACTTTACATTTATGTTCAAGAATTACAATGCATAGACATGCACCACATTAGTTGTTCTGACAAATTCAGGTGCATGAATCACTTAATGATATTCTTTCAAAATTCACACATGACTTTCCGACATTTAAAACATACATTAGTCTAGCTTTTGTTGTCATGATACTTCCATAAGTCAACTTCAACATCAATTAATAGGGTTAAATCGAACCCGATTTGAGTCGAGGTCGAAGCCCGGTGTCAGCACTTGGTCCATTTCTGTTTCAAATATCTTCGGTTAAATCGAACCCGACTTGGTCGCGGTCGAAGCCCGGTGTCAGTGCCTGGTCCATTTTAATTAATATGGTTAAATCGAACCCGACTTGGTCGCGGTCGAAGCCCGGTGTCAGCGCCTGGTCCATTTCAATTAATATGGTTAAATCGAACCCGCATTGAGTTGAGGTCGAAGCCCGGTGTCAGCACCTGGTCCATTTCAATTAATATGGTTAAATCGAACCCGAATTGAGTCGAGGTCGAAGCCCGGTATCGGCACCTGGTCCATTTCTGTTTCAAGTATCTATGGTTAAATCGAACCCGAATTGAGTCAAGGTCGAAGCCCGGTGTCAGCGCTGGGTCCATTTCCTTTTCAATTAATATGGTTAAATCGAACCCGAATTGAGTCGAGGTCGAAGCCTGCATCCATCCAGGTCTGTTTTCCCTTTCAAATATCTTCGGTTAAATCGAACCCGACTTCATCGCGGTCGAAGCCCGGTGTCAGCGCCTGATCCATTTCAATATCTACGGTTAAATCAAACCCGCACTGAATCAAGGTCGAAGCCTGCATCCAACCAGGTCCGTTTCCTTTCAAATATCTCAGTTAAATCGAACCCGCATTGAGCGAAGTCGAAGCCTGTGTCTATCCAGGTCCATTTCACTCTCATTCCATCTCATAGAGCCTTATTTAGTCGAGGTTTCTATTCCCTATTTCATATATTATTTTCTTGTACCGATCAAAATACTTATCTACACATTTGTACACCTTCTGAGATCAGAAGCGTGCTCAAAGGGAGGCAACTGTAGATACCGTATTTTATCTGGTCTAATACATGAAATATACATACCTTTGTATTTTGGCTCATATAATAATCCAAGATTATATGTATAATTTAAAAACTAATCCAATAATAAAATAAGAAAAGTGGTCCAAGGACTAAAAATTAAAAATTGAAAAAAAAGATTAAAAGAAATAAAAAAGGCAAACCCTAATTTTGCCTATAAATAGGGATGAGATCTTCACTTAAGGGGGGTCTCTTTGGAGTGAAAAAAAGGAAGCCATTTTTTTAGAGTGAGAAAGAGATGGGGTTGGAGTGAGAAAGAGAGGTGATTTTAGAAAGAGGAAGAGGTTCTACACTTCTATTATTTTCATCTTCTTCCATTCTTTTTCTCAATGTAGTTTAAATGTTTGGTACATTTGCTCATAATATATTTTGTTCATCTCTCTTCTTCATATTCATGTAGTTGATATCTTTTGTATTTTTTTCACACATAAGTGGATTGTTCATTCTTTATCATTTCTCCTCCTTTAAATCTTAACCTTTTAATTTCATGCATTGATGATTTCTTTACAAGTTGGATAATGAGATGTCTTTGTCATCAACTCAATTAATGAGGATGATGATAAAGCTTTTGAGGGGTGGAAAAATTAACTCAATGTGAATCAACCATTTAATGGGTTGAAAGTGTACATTTGATGCAAAGATCCCCTAGGATAATTTCTCACACATAACAATGCATAAAATAGAGAGCAAAATCTCTATACAAGATTATGCAAATATCTAAGTTTTGAAATTTTCAATTTTCCTACAAGTCTCTTCTTTTTAAAATATTATGTTCATCATTTTGTGACATTTGTTTGAACTAATTATCATCCATGATCATCCCATTTGCTATTTGATTAGCAATGATTAATGAGGGAAGGAAGAAAAATGGTAATTAGTAGACTAAGTAGTCAAAAATAAAAAAACGGACATATTTATGTTTAAAAAAAATCTATTGTTTGTTTTCATCATTTTTCTTTCAATTTATTTATTTATTTAACAATAATAATATTATTATTATTATTACTATTATATTATATTATAATATATTATATTATAATAAAAAAGTAACGGAGTAAAGTCTTCCTCTGTTGCAGCTCTTGCCCTTTATATATATATTTGTTTTGTTTTTAAAAAAATTTCTTTCATTTATTACATAATATTGTTTTTACTTTATGCTTGCATTATTGCTTATTATGCATGTTTTATATAATTTTAACATTTTATGTTTTCTATAATTTGACATCCTATAACTTTATCTCTATTCTTTTACTTCTCTTTTGTTGTAATTATTAACATTTATTTCCTTTACATGTTTATTTATTTAGCATTCTTCCATCATCATGCTTATAATGCGATTCTTGCATTATTCCTTTATTATTATAATTAATGTTCATGTATGTGTGGATTATAATTTTAACAATTAGATTTAGATTTTGTTACTTCCATTATTTAATTTTCACTAAACAAAGTTGACGATGGACTTTGAGATTTTCGGGATACCAAACTCTTGAACTACTGAGGTGATGAGTTATTCTTGGGATACCGAGAATAACTCTAATAATGCTTTGATTTAAAAAGATATAAGAATACAAAAATAATAATTTTTCAATGGTCTTTGAACCACCCATTAAAAGTAATTTATTTTGTTCATTTTTACGATACAAAATGCATCAAATGGGACATTCAAAAATGAATCTCTTTAACCTTTGCCTTAAAATAAAATAATTAGATAGCATTTGATTAAATTTGGTAACCATTTTATAATGGGTGTTGTGGGGTGCTAATACCTTCCCCACACATAAACGACTCCCGAACCAACTTTGAGTTTTCGTATACCAAAATTTTTATATTAAAATTGGGTGACCAATCACACCCTAAAATGATTGGTGGTGACTCCAAATTTTTTTTCTTCAAAAAATGATTTTTTTAATCGCCGCTCCGCGTCGCGTGCACGTTGAGCATGACTTATCCAAAAGAATTATGGGAGAGTATTTGGCAATTATTATATGATGATATCTTATACCGAAAGCGTAAACTCTTTCAACATCATAGCCTTGATTTAATCGAAGATCAGATAAAGGGCTATTGTTTGATTGAGATTGAAAGCGTAAACTCTTTCAAGTCTCTGACATCAAAGGATTGCCTCAACCACAAATGAGAATTTTAATGCAAGTGGAGAATAAACTTCTTCGAGAAGTATTCAATTATAATATTGATAAAAAAGAACATGATGAAACATTCATAAAATTAAATTCAGACTAAAGGATGATCTATGACACAGTTGTTAAGACCGTGGATAATAAATCTGGAGGCATATTCTTTGTTTATGGACATGGAGGAATTGAAAAACTTTTCTATATAGAACTCTCATTGCGAAGCTGAGATAAGAAAGAAAAATAGTTTTTGTAGTGGCTTCATTAGGTAAACATCACAATATACATTAAATTAGTTTACTTTTATATTTCAAACTTATTATACATTCAGATACCCTTAGAAACGTTCCCTACTTATAGTGCATTTTGAAGTTAACATCCATGAAATATATATATTTCATTAACTAACTCGATAGTTTTAATTTTTAACTCTTATTTTGGTAAAATAGGAATCGCTTCACTTCTACTTCCAGAAGGAAGAACAATTTATAATAGGTTTGACATACATATTGAATTAGTTGAGAATCAAGCATGTGGGATTAAACAAACGAGTCAATTAGCTGCTTTAATTTGTCAAACTAGACTGATTATATGTGATGAAGCACCAATGGATCATAAATTTGTATTTGAGGCAGTAGACAAAAGTCTTAGAGATATAAAAGGCTTAAAGACAAGATACCTTCTACAAAACCTTTTGGGTGTATAGCAATACTTATTGGAGGTGATTTTCGTCAAATATTGCCAGTGGTTATAAAAGGAAGAAGATAGATGTTGTTCAATCTATAATAAATGGATCATACTTATGGAACGAATGCAAAGTCTTTATGCTTTCAAAAAATATGAGAGTAAATGAAACTTCAGTGCTTGGAGTTATTGATCAATCAAAAAAAGAGTTCAACAAATGAGTATTGGAGCTCGGTGATGGTAAAATAACAGTTATAGCCAGAGATGATGAAGATGAAAAAGCTTGGATAAAAATTCTTGGAAGGTACCGCGTTGAAGATTATGACAATTTGATTGAAAGTATAGTTATAAGCACCAACCCAAATTAAGAAGACAACAACATAATGAGGAGTACCTTAAAGAAAGAGCTATTCTGACCCGTTAAATGACACAGTCGATGAAGTCAATGATTATATGTTCGACATGATTCAAGGCGGGACAAAGATTTAAAAATTGTGTTGAAATATGTAAAGGGTCAAAAGATACTGTTGAACAAGATTTAATGCACCCAATTGAGTTTTTGAACACACTAAAATTCTCTGGGGTACCAAGTCATACGTTGCATCTAAAGGTGGGAATGCGCAGTTATACTGCTAAGATATATTAATCCACCATTAGGAATGTGCAACGGAACAAGATTGATATTGACCTATTTGGGTGATTATATAATTGAAGGTAAGATCATTACTGGCAACAAAATTGGCACAAAAGTCTTAATACCAAGAATCACACACAACTCTAATGAATCAAAGTGGCCTTTCGTATTGAAAAGAATACAATATACATTGAAAGTATGCTATGTCATGACAATAAACAAGAGCCAAGGCCAATCTCTTAATCATGTTAAGGAGTATATTTACCAAGATCAGTATTCAATCATGGACAACTCTATGTTGCTGCATCTAGAGTCATAACACCAGAAAGACTGAAATTTTTAATTGTAGAAGATGACAAACATTTTGAGGGTTACACTAAAAATATCGTTTACAAAGAGGTCTTCAATAACCTTTAAAAGGTATGGAAAATTAAAACATTTATATCCAAACATTTTTATACATATATTCTTATAAAAACTCTGATTATGTTATTCATTGTACTAGATGATGAAGATTTAATGTTTTCAAGGTTACACCAAAAATATGATTTACAAAGAGGTTTTCAGTAAACTTTAAAAGATACACGGATGTGAAGCTTAAATTGATTGTTTAATGAACATGATTTATGATGCATTCATCATATACGAAATTTTATATCTTTTCATAGTGTTCTATCTTAATGTATTGTTTGAATTAGTATAAGATACTTTTATATAAGACAATTGCATAATATATTTGTGTATCCCCGTTCTTGAAAAGTAGTATAATTTCATAACAAAGAAAAAATACAAATATTGATATCTACTAAAATTCTAGGATTTATATTTCAATTAAAACACTTTTTTTAATCTCGTGCGTAGCACGGGTATTTTACCGGTGAATAACATAAAAACCTATATTTCATTGATTATTGTTCTTTAATTTCTCTCTCCCTCCCCAGAGAGAGATTCGAGTGGGTTCGATTCTTTGAATTTTTTAACACCCCCATCACACTGGAAGTTAAAGAAAAAAAATTGAAGATAGCCATTAGTTCATGAAAATCTTCTTACTAGCTCGATAATTTTCCTTCTGATATTGTTGCTATTTTTTCAAAGGAGTATTCTGATGGTCTTTGTAATGTTCTCTTTTTGATTGAGTGGAAGTATTTTCTGAGTTTAAAAAAAAAGTTAAAGAAAAAACAGTCTTTTAACATAGCATTTTATATATAATTCCTTTCTTTCATACGCAATCAAAATTATATATATAATACTACATGCACCGCCTAAAAAATTTCAAAAATATCTTAATTGTCACTAGACTTAAATTGTTATTATAACATGCAAGTCGAGGTTTCATATATCTCATTTTTTTCGTATTTGATGAAACATTAAAAGAACCTATCAAACAGAAAGAGTTAATTTCAATTGGTTTTATTCATCCATTCTTTGTACCAAACAAATATCATGTAACATAATAATTATTAATATTAAATACTTATTTTATCTTGCTAAAAAGCCTTTAGCCGAGAGCACCTTATCAAAAAATAAAAATAAATAAAAATACATATATTGCTGGATGGGCCATTTTTCTTTGTTATTCTAGATAATGACCAAATGTTATCCATTTACTAAACAAAAATACTAGTAAATAAGTCACTTTCGGAGTGGTAAGTTAATATATGACCTAAAAAAATTAGTTGTTAATTAATGAATTTTTTGGTAATTTTAATCCCTAAAGTATCATCTACTTATTAACTTATTATTTTTTATGAGATAATGATATTTATTTAATTTTTAGTTTTAAATTAGTTTCAATTTTTTTTGTTAATAAACCATTAAATCTTAATAACAAGAATATCCTCCATTAGTTATCCACTTCCAGAAAAGAAGCAATCCCTCCGTATAACCATCCCAAGGCAATTACTTCACTTACTTCCAAATTACTTTATCACCTCCGAATAAGCATCCCAACCCCTCCATTTTCTCAATTACTTCATCAACTTCCGCATAAGCAATTGTATATTAAAAGTGTTAAAAAGGGAAAAATCAGTCCCTATTTTCACTATAAATAGTGTTAAAAATCAGAAAAAATCATATCATTAAATTGCAATGCTCTTTAAATTGTAATGCTCTTGATGTTAATCTTCATGCTGTAATTTCTTTTCACCAAAAATAGAAATTAAAATATAATTTCTGGAAAGTTCATACTTTTTCACCTTCAGATTTTTTGTGTTAATGATTTATAATCAAGATGAAGAATCAATTATTGTGTGGTATAGAAGAGTTTCCTGTAATTTTTTAAGAATAAATCACGTTCTCTAATGAAAGATAAAGATTTGTGTATATGGTAGAAGACAACAATTTATGTGTTATATGAGAGATTGAGGAGTAATTTTTAGGAAACTAGATTTGTGGAAAAATGGTATAAAAAATATTTGATTTGAATTTTAAAATAGGTTGAGTTGATGATGAGTTGAAGATTTGGTTTGAGTTTTTTATTCTTTTAGTTGAAGTTGAAGCTACATGATAATTTTTTATATTTAACAATAGAAATATAAATGATCACATAAATAATTAATATTACACAAATTGTTAATATCTTTTCACCACGTGTTAATATGTGTCATCGTATTTTACAAGTTAAACTAAATGATTAAACCCAGAATCTCTGTTAACATACAACTAATAATTTGCGTAATTAACACGTTGGAACTTATCATTTATTGGAGTTTTAAAATTTATGGTGGGGATGGTTTATCATTTATTAATTTTTTGCTATTTTTAGTGAAAGATGTTCGTCAACTAATGAGATTATTTTTTTAGAAATTAAAAATTATTTTTAAGAGATATTTTGGAAATTAATTTCATTAATTTTTTTTGAAAAATAACTAAAAAAAGTCAGTGTAGAAACATGAGATAAGAGTATTGTTGACAAATCATAAAAATTTAAGATCAAATTAAGTAGAATTTCAGCAATATCTACTTCAATTTTTAGACCACTTTTTTAACTTACTACTAAAAATGTGGGCATATCTATGCCGTTTTCGTTTTCGAAAGGATCAAAATTCTAAAACTCAGTTTAAGTTTGATTCTTCATTTACCCCCACGTACTTACTATTATAACAGATGATATCATTTTGGGTGATGAACCATGCGGGAACAAAAAATGAATCATGATTAATTGTCAAGATTTTTTATTAATTGTCAATCGAGATTCTTCATTAATTGTGAAAGTAGGATGAAAGAGAACATGTCCTTCAAAGAAAAACGAAGAGGCAACCATCATTCATGGTATTGAGATTCCAATTTTAACTTGAATCTGCGATTTGGTTGACTATTATCTTTTTTTTCCTCATTTAATCCCTTCATTTTAGGGATGTATTAGTGATGCTATTACTTAGTTTAGATCAATTGTATATCAGATTCAACTTGTATATCAGTTAGCAGTTACAAACTGGTCTTAGTCCACTTGTTTGGTAACTGTTTTAGTCAAACTTAGTTATATCAGTTCACATGAGGGCCTATATAAGGTAACATGTACTAATATTTTGGAAAATTTTACAAAATAGATAAGTTTTAGAAGACTGTTTTAAAAAATAGCAATTTTTTAATAGTTTTAAGTAAATAATAGGTTTCTTAATCTGTCAATAATTTTATATTAAAATGACGCTAATCTATATATTGTGTGTTTGATGATTTTTTCGGTATATAAGAGGTACATAGATGATATACTTATTTGAAATATGCTAGAACTAAGGATGTAATTAATGCTCAAAATTTGATATTTGAAATACATAATCTATACATAGTGTGTTTGATATTTTTCGGGTATATCATGATATACTGATTCTGAAATATGCTTGAATTAAATATGTAACAAATACTCAAAATTGAAATATCTAATCTATATATGGTGTGTTTGATAATTTTTCGGGTATATCAGAGGTATATAGATGATATATTGATTTGAAATATGCTAGAATTAATAATGTAATAAATGCTCAAATTTTGAAAATTGAAATACATAATCTATATATAGTGTGTTTGATGATTTTTCGGGTACATCAGAGTTATATAGATAATACACCGATTTGAAATATGATATACAGATTTGAAAGATGATATACATATTTTTTCCGGTATATCAAAGAAATCAACCATGTAGCTTCAAAAATTGCTTATAGATTATGAAGAAAGAAAATACACGATGTAAACTTATCTTTTCTTCAAAGTTGCTAAATATTCGGTATTGATAATGTCATTAATTTGAAGAATATTTTCTTAACGAACTTGAGCTAATATAGAGAAAAATATAATCAATCTTTAATTATCCCCTAATTTAATTACAAAATCAATAAAATAATATTTAAATTAGAAATCATTAATTATCGAATTTTTAATTAATTACAAGGACCCACAAAAATTAGATTATGAAATCTGTATATTCAAGGTTAAAAGCGTCAAACTATAATTTTATCAAGAGGTGGTTGGTGACATGACAATAAATATTGTCTATTTATCTAAAGTTTGAAAAAAAATTATTTCTTAAATTGATTTTCAAAACTTATGGATTTGATATAGTTATTTTAATGTTTAAATGTTAATGAAAGTATTCCAAAGAGGCGAGTTTTCTTTTTTTGTTATCATGGTATCAAAGCCTACCTAAATCCAGTACAAGCTGAGACTTTTCTTTTTTTCTTAAAATCATCAATGACTCCCACGAATTCTAGCTCTAGTTCAAGTATCAGTATAGCTGCATCTTATTCAATGTCTTATATGCGGTTACCTAGTAGTTTGAATGCTTTCACAATCAAGTTTAATCACAATAATTTTATTGTTGGCGTTTGTTCTAGTTCAAATACCAATATTGATGCACCTTATGTAATGTCTTGGTAGTTTGATTGCTTTCACAATCAAGCTTGATCTTAATAATTTTTTCAATTGGCGATCTCAAGTCAATTTCACAGCAAATGCATATGGATTAAAAGATTATCTTCTTGGTATTGTTACATGTCCGTGTTAGTATGTCATGCAGTCAGTAACAACAGCAGCAAACACAGCTTCTCTTGAGTCTCAGACTACCTCTACCACCATGCAGGTTCGTAATCATCAATCTATTTCTTGGAAAAGGTGTGGTTCGATGCATAAGTTCTTGTGGAGTTAGAAATTGAACCATTCAAACATGGCAAACAGAGGTGGGGTGGGTTGGCTGGGTTAAAAAGTTATATAAAAAGGGAAAAAAAGCTAAAAGAAGTTTAAAGAAAATTAAATGAGACAATAGACATCCACATGTCGTCTATATATCACTTATGTGACTGGAAAAATTAATGAACATGACGGAAAGACTAAATCAAAACAAAATTAAAATTTAATAGATAAATTTGATCAAAATTAAAATTTAGTCATTAGTCGATACACACGTGTGATGTACATGTAATTAAATTTATTATATTTTTAGTTGTGATTATTATTTATAATCATATTATATTATATGAATTAAAGAGAAATGTAGAACACCGTATTATTTGTTGTCAATTTATTTGAATAAAATCAAAACGAATGTTATATTGTTGTTATTGTGTTTGTTGATAATTTTCATTAAACCATATTGTACCACATGACGTATGCTTGTAGGAAGAAAAAAAACTTAAAGAGTGTATAATAAAAATATGCTTCCAAAAATTAAAAGACAAAATGATGTTAGAATTAAATTATTTCTTTTATATTTTATTTTAAACGTTAGTCTTTCATTTTTCGTCTGTATTGTAAAATTATTTTTTTTTGTAAATTTTGTATAACTATATTTTTTCAATTATATATTATTTATTTTCATCATAACAATATAAATTTCTCTACTTAAAAAATTGATATTGTTTCGTTGTTAAAAAATTGTATTGTTTCTCTTGAAAAAATGATATTTCAGGTGTACTGAATTTCATAGTTTGTGGCTGTGATAAAAATAATAGTAAAAATGAATAAAAATATGACAAGTGTATTTTAGAGACATTTTAAGATTTCAAAAAAAATGTGAATGTGATTATCTAAAAAAATCATAACTACCTTCTTCTAACATATTATAGATTTATAAAAGATAATGGAATAAAAATATATTTTTTTCCTAATATCAAATGCCGATGCCCTAGACATACTTCTGAAGGCACAAATCATGCACTTGTTTAGCATTTGTGAAGTTACTTTAAAACCCTGGTCAAAACTAGCCGTTGAAAATTCAAAAAGAATCTTTGCTGTCTGTCCAACGTTCAAAAATCGAAGGATTTTGAATTTCTACCGAACCTTTCCCCAACGGTGACCAGGATCCTCTCCTGTTCCAACAGGAGAGGATTATGTTTAATCTGAACGTTCATTTAAATAATGGACGGTCTGGATTTAAAGTAGGAAAGAGAAAAGAAGAAAAAAATTAAAATCTGTCTTCACGGACAATCACGATTCGTCAAACATCAACCCACAACGGCGCCTCTTCTACCCCCAACCCACTTCTCGTTTTAAACCAACATTTCTAGCTTTCCCTCTCACTTCCCTCTCACTCTTTCTCTCTCTATTTCTCTCTATCTCTAGAAGGGAAAGGGGAGAATCTAGAAAAGAAAGCCTTCTTTTATTGAGTTTTGCGATCTTAATTTTTGATTTCTTCCTTCCGTTGTGTATCCCTTTGACTGTGATCTTGAAATTCAAATTCAAATATCCCTTTGACTGTGATCTTCAAATTCAAATATGGCAGCAGTTAATGGGTACGCTGGATCTACACAAAGCTACCAAGACAACGCTAACACCACCCCTGTGAACGCAGCTGCTCCGTCGAAGCAGTCTCTTCCGCCAGCTAAGACGGCCGACTCTCAATCTGTTCTCAAAAGGTATAACTGATTTAGGGTTTCTGTATTCTGGCTGATTGTTCGCTTTCTGCATTTAAATTGAATGTGAATTTGAATGATTTACAATACACATTCAATCCGAGAAACAACACAAAATCAAATTGAAAGACAAAATTGATGAAATCAATAAATTCTTTTGGGGTTTCATTTTAGGGTTTCGAATCGGGTAAAAGAATAAAAAGAATCTTAGACAAAAAGATTAACATTGCTTAACTGATTAACAGCTTGTTTAAATCTCCCTAACTCATTCGATTTTCTTTTAACAGGTTACAATCTGAGCTTATGGCCCTCATGGTAAAACCTCTACTCTGTTCTTTTCGTCCTTAATTTAGCTTATGCTCTGTTTCAAGTTTTCAAAATTAGAACCCAGAAATTGGAGCTAACAAACTCTGAGTCTAGATTGTTCACAAACATCATCTATTGTTCGTGTAATGAAAAAAACTGCAGATGAGTGGGGATTCCGGGATATCAGCATTCCCAGAGGAAGACAACATATTGTGCTGGAAAGGAACAATCACAGGAAGCAAAGACACAGTTTTTGAAGGAACTGAATACAGACTCTCCCTTTCTTTCCCTAATGAGTACCCTTTTAAGCCTCCTACCGTTAAGTTCGAAACCGGCTGCTTCCATCCCAATGTTGATATCCATGGCAATATCTGCTTGGACATTCTTCAGGTAAATTAAAATGGTTCGAAGACTTCGTCGTTCTGGGTCTTTTCCATTGTTGGATAATAATTGATTGATCTTTCATTATGATTTATAGAATAATTGGTCATCTGCTTATGATGTGAGAACTATACTGTTATCAATCCAGAGTCTACTTGGAGGTAATTCTTTAACTATAACCGATTTTATGAAGTCAAACGGAATATAAAGCGATTGTAATTTGTTTTTGTTGCAGAACCGAATATAAGTTCACCTTTAAACACACAGGCAGCTCAATTGTGGAAGGATCAAGAAGGTGAGATTTTCATGATTTTATTGATACTTTTTTCTTTGGTTTTAATTTGATGGGAAAATTTTACTGAAATAAGATATGCCCATTGATGGATATGATTGTAGAGTATCGGACGATGGTGGAGAAGTTGTACAAGGCACCAACAAATGCTTAGTTTTTTGGGTTATTTGTTGAAGTGAAGAATTATCAGTATACAACAAGACAATTTGATTTGTTATTTTGAGTTTGTTCTATCATTCTTTCTTACTCATATTGTGTTGTCTTTCTTCTTTGCTTTCAAGGAATTTGAATGAATTGTTGAGATTGTTGAAGGGTGAACTTGGAAGTAATATAGCATAATACTTCTATTCTTCACTGCAAAATCACCATTACAACTTCTTTCCCTCCAAACACCATGCTGCATCCTACTCCCACCCCCGTAGCCTTAATTTTGATGCAAACCCAAGTCCAAAAACTTATTAAATTTTCATCATTATAATCTCCTTTCTCTTCCTCCTTCACTTCATCTCTAGCATGATCCAATCCCAACAAAAGCTCATCCTCAATTTTACAGCACTAATCAATGTTCAAATCGATGAATATCATCAGGATTGGGGAGTGGAATTTGACATGTGAATCCATTGATTTTTGGACCAGAATCTTATTTTGGCGTTGTCGAATGATTTCTCACAGTCTGAGTCTCCCCATGACATTATTTTATCATATAAGTGGATGTAACCCCATGGCATTCTGCCCACTTCGAAACAGAACCTTTTTTTCCCATGTCGGAACTGAAACAGCAATTGCTTGCCTTTTTGCTTGAAGGTGTTAAGTTAAGTTAATCAGAGAGAGAGAGAGAGTTGAAGAAAGGTGGGTGTGTGAGTATGGTATATTTATAATTTAGATTTTTTCTTTAGCTAATTAATTACCAATCTTCAAATATTTCTTAATTTTTAAGAGTAATAAAAATTATTGGTGGTGGCATTTTTAAATTTGATTTTGAACTCTCTGATTTTTCGGTTTCCATCATATTTTTCACTTCAAGCCTTAAACTTTAGAGGCTTTCTTTAGAGGCTTCATGAAAACGGATGTCTATCGAAAATATTGCAAGCTTTTATTAAAAGCCAATCAATAAGAATGTGGGATACACAACCTCTTATTCTGTTGAGATCCCTTAACAGAAAAGATTTATTCAATAAACCCCAGTCATCAGTGCTGAGAATGAATGTAACGCTCCGATCCCTGAAAAACAAATATACGCATGTAATATAATTTTGAAATCCTCAATTCTTGAAACAAACCTTAATTTTGAGAAAATTCTCAAATTAAAATTCTTAATTTACCCATGATAGAAAAATCTTGCCTTTAAATAATGGAAGCATTTAAACTTATCCTTGATCGAAATCTTAATCAATAAATAATGGAAACGATAAAAGTGTCTTAAATGTATAATTAATAAGACTTTGAAAAATTGAATTAAACTCTGAAATAAAATCAAAACTTGATATCCAATTCATGAAATTTTCACTCTTCATAATTCGTAGAAAAATATAATATGTAAACAAAATAAGCTACATGATTCTTCGTATCTAATTAGTTATGCCAGTCTCTCACTCATACTGCTCGTCATCACCATCTGCATCATAAATAACTATAGGGGGTGAGTATTTTAAAATATTCAGTAAGCAAACTCACACAATAACATGCATTCACATGTCATAAATGGAATCATGACAGAATATAATTGAACTTGACATATATCATAAATGAAATAACATAACGTACTTGATCATGACATAACATAGCACGTAGATAACATGTGTCTCAAACAGAATCATATAACAAACTTATTCATATATTGTCTTGGCATAAGCCCCAGTTAACAACATAATCAGAATTGATCACACGTTAACTGAAACATATCATGACGAATTGAACGACCAAAGAAATAACACACATTGGGCGACGAAACAGATGACACTTATAGGTGACGAAAAATATGAACAGATGGCACCTCATGAGTGACGGAAAATATTTACAGATGACACTCAATGTATGACCAAAACATTAACAGATGACACCCTATATGTGACAAAAGCATAAACAGATGACACCACATTCATATAACATAACAGAACGTGAACATTCATGATTTCTTGTTAACTAAAGGTCGTGCTTAAGTTCATATATTGCTTAGTTACCACTTGATTGAATTAACTTCATAACTTGATCATATGGTTCACAAGTAAACATATAATGCATATTGATACATGTAACAGAATCAAACATGAACATACTAACATAAAATCAGTCATATCCAAATATTTATCTCATGATAATCAAATTAATAACTGAACAGTAAACAATTATCAAAGTGTTAACGAAATATAAACATTATTGAAAAACGATTTAACAAATAATAAATATAAATACATAATACAATTATAATATCAGAGTCACATCATTATATAAGTTCACTTACACAAAACGTATATATGAACATAACATGCTTACAGACAATTAAAACTGATGAAAATAACACATCTTACATTTATCACACGTGCGCTACATTACGATATAAATTCACTTACACAAGGCATATGCATTTATCACACATGGATCATATTACAATATAAGTTCACTTACACAAAATAATTACATTAATCGCATGTGGGTTACATTACGATATAAATTCACTTACCTGAATCAGAGGAATGAACTAAACAACTAATGACCTAGAATCCAAAAAATATATAATCACTAAATTGTTTTGAAATAAATCAATGTTAAATAAACATATTTTTAATATCATATAAATAGAGATTTAATTAAAATGATGCAAAGGGTTCTGGGCGAGGTCGGAAAATAATATATCAATTTAGAAGTCAAATAATAAAGTTTTGGGTCAAACGGTTCAAACAAGGCTGGTTCAAACCAGTCCGGTTTGGTCAAATTGGACCGATTCAAACCGGCCCTGCTAAACTGAATCGGTTGGGTTGGACCGGTTCGAGACAAAACCAAATGGGTCACAAGGCCTAGTTGCAAACAAGAAAAATGAAAGGAAAGAACATGGGACAGAGTAACCAAAATAGAAAGGGAAATGAAACAATGAGATAACATAGAAGGGCAAAGAGAACGAGAGAGAGGAAAAAACAGAGGGGAAACAGAGTGAGAGAGAGTGTGTGAGAAACAAAGAGGGAGAGACAAAGCAGAAAAGAAAGAAATTGGGAGAGAGAAATGAAAGGAGAAAGATGAAGCAAAAGACAGAGAAGCAAAGAACAAAAGAAGACATACGAAGAGAGACAGAGGGGAAAAGGAAAGGAAAAAGAGAGAGAGCGGGGAGAAAGCAAAGAGGGAGACCAAAATAATAAAAAAATAATAGGTTAAAGGGTGAGAGAGTGAACAGAGAAAGAAGAGAAGCAGAGAAGAAATAGAAGAAAGAAGAAATTTATCGGAGATGCAAGGTTGGTGAGTTGCCAAAAATGAAACAAAGAAGGAGATGAAAAACAGAGGCTTGGCGTGATGAAGAAGATGGTGCTTCGATACTGCCATGGAGTGGAATAAAGAATAAGAGAAAGGAAAAAGAAAATCAGAGAGAATCATAGCCCAAAGGAAAACAAAATAGTAAGGAATAATTGAAAGGGAGAAAAATTGCAAGAGAGATAGAATAACAATTACATTAAGGAGGGGTTAGTAAAATAGTAATTGAGACTGAGGGAGAACAGGGGCTGTTTCAATTATTACAAGGGGTTTGCTTCAAATAAAAAATGTGAGAGTGGGAGTAGATAATTGAGAGATAACACGTGGGTGTGAGGGAGATAAATGGGATTGGCTTAGGGTGTATAGACATGTATGGTGTGAGTGAGATTCAATGAGAGGGGTGAGTGAGCTTGCCAAATCAAGGAAAAAAAAGGGTCAGGTAATACTAGGGTATACATACTTATAGAAATGAGCTAGGGTTTGAAAATTATAAATAATCCCTTTTAAAAATTAAATTTTAAAATTACATTATCTTTTAAATTAGTTTTACAAAAATGCCCTTTTACAAAGGGTTGGGGTATTACAATGGACGACCACAATCACCCTGACATAAATTGCTGAGGTGAAAATGAGATCTGACGCTATTTTTATTTTTTCTTTTGACTTTTTCGTTATGTTCAAATTTGGTATGTCCGCTTTTATATCAGATAGACCAGATCTGAACGTAATACTCTCATGTTCCTAAGAATAAGAGAGAAATCGAGTTTTTAAGAATGAGGTTTTTGAACGTGGTTTCAATTTTTCCCTAATCTATGAAGCAACTGGTGCAATGTCTGCGCTCTGCACGCGATTATGGAAAATAAAATCAAGAAATTTAAATATTAGTATAAGTAAATATAAGTAAGGAAACATAATTTTTTGTGTAATGTGAATTATAAAATCTATTGAAATTTGAAATGATATGTATGTAGGGGAGAAAAGACACTCGAACTAAAGCCACTCAATAATATTTCCGAACAAAGTCCAATACTCTCATTTCTCAGGTAGGGCCCACATTAAGTCCAAACCGAGGACTTCTCCGTGATCGAAGTCACCGTGATGATCGAGGCACCCTCCACGACTAGATCAATGAACACGACCCCACCTATACTTACACTACCGAGGCACACGGATGACAAAGTAATCTCATACATAGAATCGTGGCTGCTTGAGATAGTCGATATTATTTTCTTGTCACAATAAGATATAATAATCAGTCATATAATGAAATGATAGGAGCACATCAAATCTATCAGACAATCTTAATGGATGTTAAGAGGATAAGATGATAATCAAAATATTCTGATCAGAGAACATTCTTCATGAATATCTTTATTCCTTATCAAAATAAAGAAGAAGATACACATAACCTAGATGTTTGTCTGATAAAGAAAATTGTTATAAAATATATGATGATCTCCATTAAATGTTAAGCAATCCTCCACACTGCTAAGTACCCCAAGTCACACAGATGACTAAGTACCCCAAGTCACACAGATGACTAAGTACCCATAGTCACACAGATGACTAAGGTATCCTAAGTCACCTAGACGACTATATTACTCTATATAGATGATTAAGGTACTCGAAGTTACCTAGATAACTTTGGTACCCATACTCACAATTATAAAAATGTCACTCTAAGTCACACTAATGACTACGATACCGAGATTAGAATCTCACAAACCTCAAAGGATCTTGGTACTCCACTGGAGATGACTCCAAAGGAACTCACCATCAAAGACTCGCCAAACACAATTTGAGCAAACGAGGCAAAGAGGGCTCCAAAATCTTCCATTAGAAGCGAAAGCATTAACAAATTGCATGCATAAACACGTAAGTAGGAAGAGATGCACCAACAAGCTCATTAGAATAAATAATTCATTTCAAATGAAGAATGTCAACAAGACCAAATACAAACCCGCCGCTCGATGGGATACATTTGGTCAATATTCTGGGGGTATAGAAGTTAAAGACCTTCTATAGATCTAAAATATTGCCAAACCCAAGACATGATTATTGTGGCATCACCCTATAGATACTCAGAAGTCCTTCGTTCTCCAAGAAAAGAACCGCTCGATCTTCATCAAGATAGACAGAAAAACTCAAGCATTGAATTACAATAAATAGTCAACAACTAAAACATCAAAACTTTCGGTTCCCAGTCACGGCTTAGTTTGTAGAAATATGACCCTGAATGATAAGAAGAAACCCTTGGGATGCACATCATTGGGTGTAATAACTTCATCATCCACCATGAGACATGAGATGTCAAAGTAATGTACTGGATACAGGGTCGAGCATGGATCAACACCAAAATGAAATGTAGGATTTTGAAAAAATCCTATAGTTAGGAAGACCCAATAACGTCACAGCATCAAGCCGACCTCACAGTAAAGCAATCCCAACAGATTGGCCGTCTTATCGCCTAAATCGGGTCAAAGAAATTGAATCCTAACACCAAGTTCTCACGATGCGTTCAGGAGAAGGTGCAAAAGTTTTGTTGTTATGACCATCGATCCAACTCAAACCGCCTAACTGCCAGATGAAAATCATAGGGATCTCGATCTCGATAGTTACTCGGAGAAACTCGCACAAACCTGAACCATAGAGCTTCAGGTCTGACATGGTCACGCACGTCATTACATGAAAAAGTCCAACATTAATCAAGATGACAATCTTTTTACCAAGAGTTAATTAACAAATATGAAGAAAGCTCGTCTCAGCCACAAGATGCTCTAAGACGCCATCATGAACCAGCAACAAATATTTAGATATTTGGACACGAACTCTACTGTTTGACGATCTCAACGCCAATATATGCTCAACACTCAATTAAGTGCAAAGATAAAGTCTTGGGTAAAAGCTCATGGCTCCCTCCACAACATATTTCCCGACTCTATTGTTATGCTCCAGTGTCAAGAATTACGGGTAAACTGTACGGGAGAAAAAACACCCGGGCTAAAGCCCGCTCAATAATATTTCTGAACAAGGCCCAATACACTAATTTCTCAGGTAAGGCCCACATTAAATCCAAACTGAGGTCTCCTCCATGACCAAAGTCACCATGATGACCGAGGCAACATCCACGACTAGATCGATGGACACGACCTCACATATACTTATACTACTGAGGTCACACGGATGACAAGGTAATCTCATACCTAGGATCGTGGCTATTCGAGATAGCTGATATTATTTTTCTGTAATAATAATATATAATAATCAATCATAGAAGGAAATGATAAGCACACATCAAATCTATCAGACAATCTCAATGGTTGTTAAAGAGGATAATATGATAACCAAAATATCTTGATCAGACAATATTCTCCATGAATCTCCATTCCTTATCAGAATAAGGAAGAAGATACACTGAACCTGAATGTTTGACTGATATAGAAAATCATTATAAATATATGACGATCTCCATTAAATGGTAAGCAATTCTTCACACTGCTACTTTTCTTTAAACACTCTACTGACTTGATCGTCGGAGTGCATTAGGTGGGGCATCCCCCGGTGCCCCACCTACTGTTTTCACAATCATTCTTGATTTTTACAGACCTCTAGACGAATCACCGAACGGCGCGTGACAGACTCCTCGACAGTAGATGTGACATATTTTTCGTATCAACAATATATATATATGAAGTCCGCTCATGCTAATTTAGTAAGTGTTAAAACAATGAGAAATGTGACATCAGAAAAAATGATATATATCTTTTATTAGGGAAGAAATAGTTTCTATAATAATAAAAATAAATTAAAGAATTATAAAAAAAAAGTTCACTCCATGAAGCAATTTATATTTGGTTGATAAAAATATGTCTAAATTTATTCAAATTCTACTCCGGTCAACTAAACTGAAGCAACTTCTTAATTTTAAGTTGAGAAAGGCATAAATAAAGAGGGTAAGAGAATTTTTTTAACCAATCATATCAAAGAAAATATACTAATATCTCCAATGTCTGCTCCTTCTGAAAATATAAAAATTAAAGATAATACCATAATTTATTTTCTAAAACATTAGTAAAATTTTAAATTAAGATATCATAAGGCATTTAAATTAAAAAGATATATCATGAAATATCTTATAATGATTAGACAAATGATCATAATTGAAGACAAATTCAAATATACAGTAAAATTTTACATACCCAACTCATTAGTTATTTCGCGTTGAATGAAATAATTCCTTCAACAATAAAAATAGTTACATAGCATGAAAATATATAATGAAAAAATTAAAAGACATTAACTCAAAAAATAAACGCTACCGTAAATAAAATTAAACAATAAAAGTAAATAAAATTAAGCAATAAAAGTGAACGTGAGCCTTATTATTAATGAATTACAATATGTTGTGTGACTTTTAGTTAAATGTCATATATTCCTATAACGAATTATTAAATATCATATATATTAATGTAATTAACAAATTATTTTCAATTATTAAATTTGGTTTGAGAGTTGTTTAGGAATTATAATCAAAACTATGAACAAATCAGTTTAAATTGTTTAGAATTATATCTAAATTAGTTGTTCAAAAACATTCGATTTTTTTCACCTTATTGCCCCTATTTAAATTAGTTTTTCAAATTATTTGAGACCGAATTTATGCAGTCTCACCTTCAATATAATTTGTCGTGTTTGTGAAAAACAAAGAATGTATAATAATGCGGTTAAATTTAAAACAATAGGCGTTGTTGAGGATGAAAATAGTGTCCCGTACTGATCTGTTACTATGCTATGTGTCCCACATCGATAAGATGTAAACGAGGAAGCGAGGAGGCTACTATATAATGAAGCGACTGAGGTATTAAGAACTCATACCTTTCTCGGCCTTTTGGCTAAGATCAAGTGTAGTATCTGTTCTTATCAGTTTAATATCTGATACGTGAACCATCGGTTCACATGATATTAAATTAATTTTTTAAGGGGGAGAGTCCATTTCAGTAGCTTGCTATTGGGGCTCTCGAGCGTCGTCTAAGCGTTGCACTACTGCTTGGGCCTGGCGCACCCCTCTAAATAAATTTAAACTTTAGATTAAGTAGAAACTTAAATATTGCCCTTTATGCAATCTCTAGGGAAGATGCTTTAAGGGATTTTGCGATTTTAATACAGACTGTAAGTTTGGGTAAAATTCGAAATAGGCTCTTCACTTTTAAAATCTATGATTTCATTATCTGTACTTTTGAGATTCTTCACTTTTAAACTCTTCATTTTTTCTTAGAACACCAAAATAATATTTACTATTTCTAACGAAATTGTCTATACTCTTTAGAAATACTCTTTACACAACAAGTAAACGTCATGTGAGGTTACTGTTCATATCAATTCAAATTATTTATATTTAAGTTTGATAGAAGAAGAATGCTCATGCGATTTAATTGTAATAGCCAAATCATGGTCAAAATTCTGATATCAAACTTTTCAGCTCACCAAAATAAACTACTCACATAATTGTTCATATAAAAATTTTATCATACCAGTAAAAAATTACGTGTTTCGCACACTTTCATATTAAGGATATTTTATCCTATATGAAAATATTTCTCCCAATTCAGCTGTATATGAATTTTTATGTGCCGGTAACATAAATATTACATAATGTTTAACGATATATATTTCTAATTAATAAATTACTGTTGATATGAAACTAACCTTAAAATCTTCAAAATTCATATGTATGGATATTTATGTTTTTAATTGCATAATATTATAAAATATCTAATTTTACAAACTATTTATGAATAAATTAGTATTGAATAGAAATAATATTTTAAAATATGGATTACATTAAATGAGAAAACATGTGAAAACTCTATATTATACTAAATTTTAAGAAAGTTTGAAGGGTAAAAAGGAAAATTAAAAATTTCTCTCATTTAACCTTTTTTTAATATAACTAGTAGAAAAATACGTGTTTCACACGTGTTAAACTATTCTAATATAAACGTACGATTTGACATTAATATTAATAATCTTTAAAATTTATTGTATTCTTTGAACACATGAGCTTATTTATAATCATTTAAATTACATTATATAACATTGCGCTTTGAGTAGTATAAAAATAATTTTATTTTATCAATTTGTCATATTCTTAAGAAATAATTATCATATTAAGAGAATTAATTTATAATGTCTTTCTCTAAATCCATTTATATAAATTTTTCATGTTCCCGATATCATAGCCCATTTCAACATGTTTTAATTAATAAATTCTGATAAATAAATTATTATTGATTTAAAGAGAAAAATTTGTCGAACAAAAATCTCGAATTTTATATTGACGAAGATTCATTTCTAACTTCATAATATAATAAAACTATTTAATTTTATTAACAATTTAAAAAACAAATTGTGATTAAATAGAAAATATAATTTCATTATATGAACTAAGGAGAAAAATAGTGAAATACTCCAGTTGTACATATTTTAGGAAATTAAAAAAAAGGGTAATATGGGAAATAAAAAGTTTATCCCATTTAAGCCTATTTTAATAAAATAAAAATAAAGATAAAGTGAAGATACTAAATAATTTCTTGTAACGTTTGTCTTTTGATTTTTCTCTCTTTGTTATTGTTTTATCCAAAAACTTCAACAGTACATATGTCGGTCTTTCTTGTTAAATGTGATCCTTCTTCTGACAGGATCTGTGATGACAATGATGTCGTATGTGATCTTTCCTCTCTGTCGAACATCCTCCTCTTCCTAAGTGGATATTCTCACGACTTCGACGTCTGCAAAATACAGACATAGAACCCTAAAAGCGAGGAACTAGAGGTGGTTGTCCCGCCTAAGGGCCTCTAATGCCTAAGTCAATAGATGGTCGAGATTTTGGCATAACTTCCTTAGAGGAGAAAAGGTATACCTCTTTTGTTTTTTAGTAGATGTATTTATACATGGGTCTTTGATAGGAGGAAATGTGTCGAAAAAGCCTCTCAGATGCGTGCTGAGAAGTCTCACAAGATCACACGATGCCTGTCTTTGATTGAACAAATGGGAGGCAACCTTGGCATAAAGCGTTTCAGCGTTAAATGTTTGACTAGACGGAGGCTATTCTGATATCATGTCATTGCGATTGGACCTGTTGAATGCTATTTTCGCCAAGTAATGATGACCTTGTGCCTGTGGCAACCCCATCTCCCCTTGTGCACCATTCCTTGCTTTTACATATGTTCGGGTTTGTGCACCGTGAGCATTCTTGGAACTGACCAGGTGAGGTCGGCTCTTTTCCTCCAAAAATTTCCTTGGTCTGGGCTTTCCTAATGCGGCGGAACACATGTCATCGAGTCATTGGTGGTTGGGAAAATACTCATAACAGTTGCCCAAGTAGATGACTTGGGTGACTTCTAATACCCGAGTCTGAAGACTTCATTATCCGAGCTCCGCGTCCGAGTTGTCTAGGCTTGATAATTTCACCTGCCTCGGGCATTTCACCCTTATGCCTTTTTATTCGTCAAGAGAGACTGCACCGAATGTAATTAGTTATCAGAACCCATATGTCGTGCATGCGTCGTTTCACATTTTCCACGTTTTGAGATCGTTAACCCCTCAGGAGTAGGGGCATTAATGGCCCGTGGATGCGCGTAAATGAGGGTGAAGGTCACTATTCCATTAGTCTTGACTTCTTGATATGTCGCGTCGTTTCATTATGCCATTTTAGTTTTCCAGAATATTCTCGTTGGACCGTGAAACAGCCGCCCAATGGTCGCCATCATGGTCCATTTTAATTTAATGCCCACTAAATGAGCAGTTTCCCTCCTCCTCATTTCCCTCATCCTTGCCTTCTTGGTGGAGTTGAAATCTCTGTTCATCTTCGTCTCTCCTCCTGATTCCCTTGGGAGAGCAGTAGTCTTTCCCCCTCTGAGGGCTCCTTCAGTCTTGGGGGTTCTCCTTCACTACACTCATTCTTTCTTATGATCGTCCCTTCCCTTTCTGTTGTCTCTTAAATGTAGTGTCTCGAAGTTGTCGATGTTCCATTCACGGCGCTTTTCCTATCGCTGATAAGCCTGTTTGGTGAATCCTCTATTTGTGGCTACCTGCCCCTAGCTGTAGAGATTTTACCATTAACAAGGGCATGTAATCTGGCTGGTAGCCTTGTCTTTTACTTCATGATGAAGCACCTTGACCGACTACAACTTATCGTCTTCCTATATGTCGTCATTCCTTTCATTCTTTCATCAACTTACTCCACCGACCGCTTGTCGTCATTCATTTCGAGTCTGAGGACAAGTGTCTCCTTCCTTTCTCCCCCTAAAAGGAAGAGATTGAGGCCTCAAGAGCAGAGCAACCTGAGCCATTGGGACCTTGGAAGAGTTAAAGGAAGTTATGGAAATCATGTGCATGCCACCCAGTTAAGGGGGGTCTTTTCCTTTCAAGTTAGCCTAGGAGGTGGTCCGCCCCCTCAACCGAGGAGATTTTTGTATTACTTGTACTTGTAGCCCTCTGTTGATTAATGAAAATAAACTTCCTTTAATTTTGGCTCTTTTGTTTATCTTTGTTTCTGCCTATTTCCTATCACAAGCATACTTCAAGTAGATAAAATTTTGTTTCTCCTCAATCGAGCTTTAACTTGGTTTAGATGAGACCTTCATCTTGAACAACGTAGTCATTCCAATTATTATGCCAAGCGTTGCATCCTTACTAACTATTATTAGCCCGAGATTGTGATCCTAAAATGGAGTGGGCCCTAGAGGGTTTCGATCTTTTTTGGTGGACTTAACCATGTCCAGGTTTCCTACTTTGTAGGTCGGGGGTCTTATATACCTTTCATGACCTTTATGAAGCATTCGAGAATTCTCTTATTTGGGAGGTCTGATCGGGCGAGTCTTCCTGTTATTGGGGGTTTACCTTTCTGTCATTTAGTCGAGTATGCCTTCTCCTAACCAAGCTTTTTCCTGATCTGACGATCTAGAAAACAAGTTGAATCTCTTTTGTCCTTGGCCAAAGGGTTTTTCTTTTATCACTCATCCGTGCATTTTTACTCTGGATAAATCCTTGAGCTGAAGTGCTCATTAAAAGGGCATTATCCTTGTTTTTTGAGTTGTAGTGCTAGGTAGGTATTATCGTCCCTTGATGTCTAGCCAGACGTTTTCTGCTCTAGCTAGATCTTTGATCTCGTCTATGAGCTGAGGTCCTCGATTGACATCACTTTGTCCATATCTAGCCAGGTTTTTTCTGCTCTGGCTATATCCTCGATCCCGTCTGCGAGTTGAGGTACTCGACAGACATCACTTTGTCGATATATAGCCAGGCTTGTCCTGCTCTAGCTAGATCCTCGATCCCGTCTGCGATCTGAGGTACTCGGCAGACATCACTTTATCGACATATCGCCAGGTTTTTCCTGCTCTGGCTATATCCCCGATCCCGTCTGCGAGTTGAGGTACTCGAAAGACATCACTTTGTCGATATCTAGCCAAGCGTTTCCTGCTCTAGCTGGATCCTCGATCCCGTCTACGAGCTGAGGTATTCGACAGACATCACTTTGTCGATATCTAGCTAGGTTTTTTATGCTTTGGCTATATCCTCGATCCCGTCTACGAGCTGAGGTGCTCGCAAACATCACTTTATCGATATCTAGTCAAGTTTTTCCTAATCTGGCTAGATCATGGATCCCTTTTGCGAGTTGAGGTGCTTGGCAGACATCATTTTATCGATATCTAGCCAAACTTTTCCGGTTCTGGCTAGATCATTGATCACGTTTGCAAGTAAAAGTGCTAGGCATACATCTCCTTATCGATATCTAGGCCAGGATTTTCCTGCTTTAGCTAGATCCTTGATCATGTCTGCGAGTGAGGTGCTCGGTAAATATTTTTTTTTGTTTAATCCCAACTGATGGGGTAGAGCACTTCACAAGTCATCAACTTTTATTTAATCCTAATTGGTGGCTAAAAAATCTCACCAGTCATCACCTTTTATTTAATCCCGCCTGTTGGACTAGAGCACCTCACCAGTTATCACTTTTTATTTAATCCTGACTGGTGGGCTAGACCACCTCACCATCATCACTTTTTGTTTAATCTCGACTAGTGGGTTAGAGCACCTCACCAGTCATCACTTTTTTTTAATCCCGACTGGTTAGCTAGAGCATCTCACGAGGCATCACTTTTTTATTAATCCTGACTGGTTGGCTAGAGTACCTCACCGGCCATCAATTTTTTTAATCCCGACTGGTGGGCTAGAGCACCTCACAAATCATCACCTTTTGTTTAATCCCGACTGGTGGGGTTGAGCACCTTACTTGTCCTCACTTTTTATTTAATCACAACTAGTGGGCAAGAGCACATCACTAGTCATCACTTTTTATTTAATCCTGATTGGTGGGCTACACCACCTCAACAGTCACCACTTTTTATTTAATCCCGGCTCGTGGACTAAACCACCTCACCAGTCATCACTTTTTATTCCTCTATCGTACTTGGTAAAATAGTTGCCCACTTCCCTTTATTTGATAAATGTTGTTGAGTACATAGCCTTGTCGTCTGTTACACCTTGGCGTTGATCAATTTTTTAAAAGAAACATGTTTCCTCTACTCTGACAGAGGGTGGGTGGAGAAACATTCCAAAAATAAATCCTAGGCAACTTATGTGCATTTATTAAATTCATAAATTCTGATCTTGGTTCTTCAATTGCGATGGGGGAATCTTGGAATCCAATTAGCTTCTAATCTAGGGGGCGTACGTTGTAGCATGCCTTCGAATGAGGCTGGTCTCCTCATTTCCCTAGCTGTCGTTCCATCCCTTGCTAGGCCTGGTGCATTTTTTCCTCCCTACATGCGTCTTTGCATCAATGACAGGACATTCCAAGCTACACACTCTGCTTGTGAAGAGGTATGAGTTTGTCTTGATCTTTCCTCTCCGTCCATCATGACATGAGAAATATTGACAACCCTTGTCCTTTTAGTTCTTCTTCGGACCGTCTTCCGGTCAGTTGACCATTCACCAGGTCCTTCCTCTTTGTTAGCTTATTTGCTTTGTTTAGAGGTGTCAGAGGGGACTACGTTGGCGTGCCCCAGTGTCAAGGGCCCGGTCCCCTTGCAGGCCAGTGTAAAAAGTATTGACCATCCCATTTCTTTACTGGGCGCTAAATTAGTTTTGGCTTGCTAGCCCATTTACTAGTTTTGGTGGGGCTTATCGTCCAATTGTCACTCTCCGACGACCTTGTTCTCCTTCTTTCCTTTTAGGATGATTCTAACCAGAACATACAAAAGGGGAGCCTAGCTATCTAAAATCGGGCTTCAGTGTGGCCCCGACTTCCTTGGGGGGTGACCATCTCCGTGAAAGAGACTGTCATCTTGAGCTGTGGCTAGTATGCATTTCCTCTTTTTCTGGGTTGTATCAGAGGTTACAACCAATGTGTCCTGCTTCCTTTGTGGGGGTAGTCGTGAGGGAGGTAGCCAGTGCTTTTCCCGACTGAGGGAAGGGTGAATCTTCCCTTTCATCACAGACTTCATCGGTGTAGGATATCAGATCCAGTTTCTCCTTTTGGGAGAGGCGAGAACGGCTTTACAATCGTTCCCCATAGACGACGCTAACTGTTTTAGTCAAAAACTTCAACAGTACAGATGTCGGTCTTCCTTGTAAAACGTGGAATCCCTCCTCCAGTAGGATCTGAGACAGTGATGTCGTATGTGATCTTCCCTCTCTGCCAAATGTCCTCTTCTTCCTGGGTGGATCTTCTCATGACCTTGACGTCTACAAAACACAAACAAACCTTAAATGCAAGGAACCGGGGGTGATTACCCCACCTAAGGCCATCCGATACCTAAGTCAATAGATAGTCAAAATGGTCGGACGGAGGCTATCCTGACATCCTGTCATGGCGATTAGACATGTTGAGTGCTACACGTCGAGTAATGATGACCTTGTGCCCGTGGCTACCCGAGCTCCCCTTGTGCACCCGTCCCTACTTTTACATATATTCGGGTATATGAACCCCGAGCATCTCAGTACCGACCAGGTGAGGTCAATTTTTTCCCTCTAAAACTTTCCTTGGTCTGGGGTCCCCCTAATGCGACGTAACAAATGACGTCGAGTCGTTGGTGGTTAGGAAAGCACGCATAACAATTATTATTTGTAAACTATAAAATCTTAAGTATAATTTAAACGTGTAAGAGAAATTCGGACGATTAATTTTCTTCAACTCTAACTCTTATGTTTGGGTTTCTCTAATCATAGTTCTAGAATTCGATATCTATTTCTCTAATCACAGTTTAATAGTATACTGTTTTATTTTATTGTCTATTTAACAATCAATTCTATATTCTTATAATTAGTTTCATACCTTAATAACATATATTAACAATTGGTAAAAGTTTGATATAGACACCTGTCACATTTTGAAATGTTACACCCAACTTTAATATGTGTGTGTGATACTTACGTTGTGTTATAGGTGACTTTTAGATAACATAACTGAATGTTATAAAAGTTAAGATTAATTAGAATAAAAATTATTTGTTTGTCTATGAGATCTTTGTTTATTGTTATATAAACAAAATTATTTGTTTGTCTATGGGATCTTTGTTTATCGTAAACTTTTTTGCAATTTTGTATTAGAAATTCTTTGTTCAAATTATTCTATATGAAGTTTGATACTTTGACACTTTGTTTGTATCTGATTTATATACATCCATACAAAAATATTCACACACTATATATGTTATTATAGAAAAATATGTATATATAATGTCTCAATATGCAATTTGCTAAATGTTCATATTTGCTATATACATTATGCTACTAGTGAACTAATTAGTCAATATTGTTTTATACACATACATACAAACTAAACACATAATCAATACTATTTTATTTAATTAATTATTTAAATTCAAGTATACAATGATACTTAACATGTGTTAAGTATAAACACGTAGGAGAATGTCTATGCCCAACTTTATCTATATAAAAGAGTGTTAATATTGTTATTTCCTTTTTTATCAAGTGGAGATTGCGATTTGAAACTTTGATTTCCAATCTTGAGGAGAAATGTGGCTATCAATTTGGCTATGATTGGTGGATAGACAGTTGACCGAATTGGAACATCAAATCAATTTTTAAATATTAACTTAGTAAAAAATTAAATTTTAAAAATTATTCATTTAAATTAATTTAGACTGTCAAAAAATAATCTAAAAGTTCAAATTAGGCAAACAAGAAGAAAGTTTTTAAATCAATATTTAACAGTCGATTTTAATGTCACGTTTATTCTTTTTTAAATTTTAAGAGCATAATTACTCACAATCTTTAAATATAAATAAAATATTATATTTTAATAGAAATGCTAATAAATTAACGAAAATAGTCATGAAAATAAGGATTGAGAAATTTTCTCATTGCGAGATGATATGTTAGAAGTAATTCTGTTTTATGATTTCATTTTTGTCATGCATCTGGTGATGCCACGTCAGCTCCAACGATAAACTGATACTGGATAAAAGAGAGAGAGAGAGAAAGAGGAAGGGAGAGAGCGCGCGCGAGAGAGAGAGAGAGGCAATGGCGGGAGCTTTTGTGCATTTGAAGAGCATTAATCCAGTAGTCTGCGCCAACAAAGAGAGCGATTTTAGGTTCCAACTTCCAGACAAGACTCGCAAGTCCAGAGTCTTGGTCCTTGGAGGTACGGGTCGGGTCGGAGGCTCCACCGCCACTGCTCTCTCCAAGTTTTGTCCCGACCTTAAAATCGTCATCGCCGGTCGTAACAGGTAAATTAAATTCTCCTTAATTGAATTTTCTCTGCTTTAACCTCTTATGGAAACAATCTGGAAATATGACGTTTCATTTATGCTGTAGCGGAGCACTCTATTGTATCCATTTACCAAGTTCGAAATTTCCAGTCAGTTTCTTTAACTTCAGTGGAAATGTTAAGAAATGAACTTTCATAAGACTATAATCTTGGAATTTCAAACATCTTCCACTTCCATGATAGTATGCTAAACTATTTGAGTTGGGTGTGCATAGGGAAAAAGGTGAAGCTATGGTAGCTACACTGGGGGGAAACTCTGACTTCGCTGAAGTCAACATCAACGATGTCGAATCATTGGAAACTGCATTAAGTGGTAATTAGATTTATTCAAATTATTTAGATTCTTGTAGAATACTATCTGGTTCTATGAATTTTTTTAATTCCACTGTTTATTTATAGGAGTGTTTGGTAAGCAGATGCTACCATATCAATCATATAACCATAGATGCTCTGCATATTCTATCTTCACCATCTCTATTTGAAATTTCAGCTCAGTCGCCTCTCTTGTGTTGATACTTGAGAGATTATAATAATCTCTAGAAAAGTTTAGTTCTTTCTCATATGAACATCAAACCAAAAACCAAAGTGTGTCCAACATCATTCTTCCTCCGTCTCAAAGCCGTTCTATCTCATGTTTACTGCTTGCACGCCTCCATGATTCTTAAAATGACCAGGGATCCCTCTGAGGTGATCCTAAGTACTCGAGTCTGACTTTTTTTTCTCCTTTTTGGCGTCGAAGTTACATTGTGAATTGGAGAGGGGATGTGGTAAGTCCAGCCCATTTCGTAAAGTAATAGGTGAACGGTTTAAATCGCTCGGTCAACCTTGCTTGCAACTCAAGGAGGACTTTAAGTTGACAAATTACTTGGAGTGTTTTCTGTGATATGTTTTTTCAACCTCATTGACTTTGGCATAGTTTCTTATCATGACCTGTCTAAATCAATATGCTGCTTCTTCATCGACTTCAAATAAAGGGAAATAAGAAGGGGTGAGAAGGGATTTCAATAGATATGTGTTACAGAAGTATGCCAAAAGAAGTTAAGAGTATAAGCTTTGAGAAATAATTTCTACTCTACTCCAACTTTTGCATGTGGCCTTGAGTCTTCTCCATCTCAAGTCTTTATTCTGTTTGCGATATAGCTTTTTGCAGTTGAAGCCATCAACTCATTACCATCTCTCCGTAGTCTACTTCTGATCCCATTGCATTTCTTAAATTCTTTAAAGAAATTCTGCAGATTGCTAAAGTAAATGCCAATTATAGACCTTCCTTTTGGCATTTGGTATTATTTTTAACTTTTACTAGACTTAAGTGAAAAAGGTGCAGTAGACGTCTGATTGTCGATCTTCTTTTGTTAATAGCAACTACAGTTCATAACCATATGCCAATACATCCAAATCGAATTAATGATAAACATCAAATGCTAGCATCGTCAGTAGTTTTAAGTTTGAATAGCAAAAATCATGCCAGTGTCTCTGCAGACTCGGATCTTGTAGTTCATGCTGCTGGTCCTTTCCAACAGACAGAGAAGTGTACTGTACTAGAAGCTGCAATAAAGACCAAGGTACGCAGGATACCCATGCTGAAAAATCCTTTGTTTTTCCGTTTACATGCTTTTTTGGTGACACCTCAGGTTTACTAAACACTTCAGACAAGCAAATTTAAGTCAATAAAGTGTTTTTGCTTCTCTACAGACAGCCTATGTTGATGTCTGTGATGATACAGGCTATGCATGGCGGGCAAAGTCTTTGAAGGACGAAGCAATAGCTGCCAATATTCCGGCTATTACAACGGGTGGAATTTATCCGGGAGTGAGCAATGGTGCTTTCTTACGCATCTTTTTATTCTTATAAAAGAAAAATTATATTTTGTGTTTCTTATCTCATGGCACCTTGATATATTTAAATTCAAGATAACAAAGTTTGTAGGGGGATACATGATATTGTTTGAACCAAAAAAAAGAAAGAGCAAGTGAGATGTGCAGAACAGTTACACTTTTGTTGTCTATGCAAGTTTCAAGATGTCTAACGTCATATTGCAAGACATAAACACCTTAAGTGGGAGAAATGGCCGAAAATGCGAGGAAATGAAAGTAACCACCAAAAAGGAAAATATGTGCAATTTGAAGTCAGAATATAATTACTGTATAGGTTATGTTTTGATTTGAAAAGCATATCTTGTCTGCTACTAGTCTCCTTTATGTCTAATGATAATTCGTTCTATGTGGTTTCAGTAATGGCAGCCGAGCTAGTCCGTGCAGCAAGAGAAGAAAGTAAGGGTGAGCCAGAGAGGCTAAGGTAACAGTCCCAACAAAATAAACATGTCATGAACATGTTTTCTCCTTAAAATCGGGATGATAGAAAACGTGCCACTAGACATGCTGATAGTTCTCATTCATGGCCTGGCTGGCATATGCTACCAGTCTCTGCACAAACTCCGCATTTTAATGTTCTAGTCTGTTTCCTTCTCGTCCGGGAGTGTATTAGATCAGTTGTGTCTACCATCTGATTATGCTGGCTTAGATCGTCAGGGGTCAAATGGAATAATAGTTCAGCTAGTCTGTTTTCTCAAGGGGAGTCCAAGTAATAGATACAATCCATTACCTGCTTTATATAGCTACTCAACTACAAGTTTACTGTCTCAGATTCTCCTACTACACAGCAGGTACTGGTGGTGCTGGTCCAACTATTTTGGCCACTAGTTTCTTACTTCTAGGGGAGGAGGTAGTTGCCTACAGTAAAGGTCAGTTTCCACAATTACTTATAATTTGATATTTATTTGGTGCTATTCTTTCATTTATTTCTTTTTTCTCTGGAAGTCGACTCTTGTATAGCTGATGCCTAGCCTGACCATGAAAAACGAATTTCTGAGCAGGAGAAAAGATCAAACTAAAACCTTATAGTGGAATGCTCAATGTTGATTTTGGAAGAGGAATTGGAAAGAGAGATGTCTATCTCCTGTAAGTTCTTTAAAAAATAGTGAAGCTTTTATGGTAGACTACATCTGATGTGCATTTTCTAATCCTCCCAAGTAAGCGATCTTACAAATTGATTAACGGCATAAATATTTGGAAATTTTGGTTGATAACTTCAGTCAACTCAACCAACTCATGCCAGAAATAACCTTATGAGTAATCAGATAACTTCAGATTTAATCAATCATTATTGTCTTTAACAATACCTAGTTTTCATACATTAACATCTAACATGTTTCCTGCTTTGAATTTGATTCACCTTTGATTAGAAAAGCTCCCTTCTTAAGTGGTTTGTTGCTTAATGCGTATGTAAAATCCATTTGGATATACAAGCCTGTTTCTGCAGCTTCTCATCTGATATTAAAGCTGCTTTGTCATGTAATATTGACCCCAAAATTGCCATTTTTCAGAAATTTGCCAGAGGTAAGTAGTGTTCATGAAGTTCTGGGAGTGCCAACTGTCAGTGCTCGATTTGGTACTGCACCATTTTTCTGGAATTGGGGAATGTCTGCCATGACAAGTCTTTTTCCCGGGGTATGAAGCTGAACTGCTTATTTTTCTAGCAAAGATGTTTAATTATTCAAAACATAAATGCATCCTAACTTTTATGGAAGTTTGTGTAAATCATACAGGAAACTCTTAGAGACAGAAGCAAAGTCCAACAGCTGGTTCAGCTGATTGATCCTTTTGTGCGTGCCCTTGATGGGTTTGCTGGAGAACGTGTATCAATGCGGGTGAGTGAGCCACAAGATCTGTAGACAACTTATATTTGGTCTTCTTAGCTTCTTCGTTTATGTGAAAGGAAAATGAGTCTTCATCTTCCTACCTATTATGCCCATGTCAATATTTCTCTTACTTTTCTTTTAAAAATACTATTCCCCATATTGGGTAGGTTGATTTGGAGTGTACGGATGGGCGCAATACAGTTGGTATATTCAGTCACAGGAGACTTTCTGTGTAAGTTTTAGAAGTCAATATCTGTTCATTGTTCCCCTTAAGTTTTAGGAGCTTGCTATATGTCAAAAGTGTTTAATGTTTGTCAAATTTTGATGTTTTCTAAAATTCTTTTTTTCAGATTGGAATATCTTGAAGGTTTTAAGATGAGGATTTTTTTTTTTGTTTTATTCAGATCAGTGGGAGTTTCGACAGCTGCATTTGCTCTTGCTATTTTGGAGGGAAGCACTCAGCCGGGAGTTTGGTTTCCTGAAGAGGTATGCATCACAACCAAGTGCCAAATAATTATCCTGTTAGTTAACTTTGGTTTTACAAATCTTATCAAAATCTCAATATAGCCTGAAGGAATAGCAGTTGAAGCGAGGGAACTTCTTCTCAACCGTGCCACCCAAGGAACACTCAATTTCGTGATGAATAAGTGAGAAATATAAAATATAAATCGAATCCCGTTTTGTATTTCTACTAGTAAGGTTTATTATTCTTTTTATTTACTTTTTGAATCTTGCAGACCTCCATGGATGGTGGAAACAGAACCAAAAGAAGTTGGATTAGGAATATATGTATGATAAAAGTCTTAAAACAACAGGATAGGTAATCAAATTATCGTTCGCTTTGGCTACACTCATACTGGAGTTTATATAGGTAATGTAGTAGTGTTCATTTCTTTATCAATTAGAATATAACTGCTTTTTCAAAAAAAAAATTAGAATATAACTTCTGGAATTGTTATTAAGCTATGTAATTATACTTCAACAGCTACTGGAAAATTGCAGATTGTCTTGGAGGTCATACGGCATTACGCATTTTCCACGAAAAATTCAAAGGAAATGTCTTTTACAGGGGAGAGAATGCATTGTAATCACTATACATATATTTATAGACCAATTTGGATTTGTTTTTGGAATTCCTCTACCATTTACTGTGTTTTTGCTTTGTTTGTTTTATAGAAAATAAAATTTGCTGAAAGGGTATGAGAAAAAGAATCAGAATCAATTTTTGCTCAATTTTTAGACAGCATTGAACGGGAAATCAAATCAAATAAACGTAACATAACATTTTGACAAATCTAAAAAAAAACACATTATCCTTATTTTCGTCTCACATGTCATCATTAGTATTTTACTTATGGAATTGATCAAAATTATGTTAAAAGTTCAAAGATTAAATAGAACAAAAAAATTTAGGAACATAAATGGAAAATGAGCCATTATTTTAAGTTGGCAGATGCTTGATAATGAACAGGATAAAGTTTCCTGTAATTATTCTCATTTCTAAATAGATGATAAAGAGTCAGACTTGCGAACTTAATAACTCCTCCATTGATTAAATTTAACAAAAAACAAATCTTGGTGAATTCAACCACACTTGTCTACATGACAGGAATAACAAAACAACATGATAACAGATATAATACAATTCTAAGATCTGTCAAAAGCAGTAAATGCTTGATAATGAACAAGTGGGAAAGAACATATCTCTCATATATCTTGAAAGTAATCTCTGTAGGCAAACAGCCTTCCCATTTGACAATCTGCCTCATCTGTACAAGTAACTCACCAGATTTACATCTCTCTCTCTCTCTCTCTCTCTCTCTCTCTCTCTCTCTCTAAACAAAATTTCACAAAAGATGAAAAACAATATCTGTCTTCATTCTCTTTTAATTCTCTTTTCCCCTTTTTCTTCTTTTAAATCCAGAACCAGTAGACTAATAAACAAATCCCCATACGCAAATATGCCATCTCTAAAATATCAATGATAACTGGGTATTTGCATTTCTTTGTTTCTATCAGAATCCTTGACCTTCTGACCATCTCCATCACCACGGTGCATAACATTTGGATCATGCTTCAGCTAGCCTCTAACTGAATAAAATGATCGATTGACTGGACCTATTGAATAACCTTAACCTGATTGGATGAGCTCAGACTAGTGCAGAAAGAGTGTCATCAGTACCTGGTTGACCGAGGAGCTTCATAACCTCTAGAAGAGAATTTGGAAGAGGATCTCCAAAACTCACTCCATTGTCTCCTGCTAAAGCTATTGTCAGATTGATAGCTTTGTGCATCTGCTGTCTGTGTTCTAGGTGTATTGCTTCCATGCCGTTTCTTTTGAGCATTCCTCATTTCTTCTTCAGCGTCGTACCGAGCACGCTACAAAAAGTATTTTAGTTGTTTAAACACCATTCTTTTGTTTTGTAAAAAATAAAATATTATTGATAAAAAAAGCATGTACAATAAACGGTTAAGAGACGCAATCCACACCGAACACCAGAAAGATGCTAACTACTTAAACAAAGAAAAAGGAAAATTCTTAAACTCCTCAGTGTTATGACACCCAAAAGTGAGATCATAAAGTGGATCTTGTCCCACAAAGAATCAATCTCCACAGCGTCATAATAGATCCATCTATTCTGTTCCGACCAAAGGTACCATAAAACAAAACATCCCAGTTTACCACAAAATCTTAAGCTTCCTGGGAAGCTTCAATGAAATACTTCACCAAAAAGAGCGTCCACATTCCTCTGAAACACCCAGCTGAACACCATCACTCTAACTAAGTTTCAATAGCACTATTATAGTCAGCTAAAGCACAAACCTGACCTAAGATGAGTTTTTTTTAATCATACTTGAGACGAGTTTTGACGAGACTATTTTATGTGCAAGATTCAACTAATCTCACTGACAAAGGAGAGTGATAAATGAAATGTTGAATAATGCAACAAGTTCTTTTTTAATAACTAGGGGCATCTACACGTCTAAGCGCTGGTAATAATCCTTAGATGATCGTGTAAACCATCCATTTGGATGCTCCTAGACAAACTACAAGAGGCTGTCCCATCGGGATTTAAATCAGGACCTCTCATTTGTAAGGTGAGGTCCTGAGTCAATTACACGGAATGAATTATCTTTTTATTACCTTGGTAGGGTCTGAAAGTACAGCATATGCCTCTGCAATCATTTTAAAAAGTACGTCGGCATCTTTATGGACTTCTGCTGCTATCTCCTTCCAAATCCCATCATCTCCATTATCAGTCCTTGCCAAGGATTGACCAGCCTAAGATAGATGAACAACTTATATTGTAAGGGGGTTCATACTCCATAGAAAAACCAGTAAGCTAGATAACAAAGAACAGTGGAGTCTAAACCTTGTCAGGATGATGTCTAAGTGCAGCTTTCCTGTAGGCCTTCTTAATTTCAGCAGCAGAGACAGATGGATAAACTCCCCTGCCATCATAATTAAAAAAAATTACAAATGAGCTTGAAAACTTGAGATTTATTTACCTTGCCTAGAAGCAAGTAAGCACATTCATGAACAGTATTGAGACAGCTAAACCTTTACTTTCAATCCCATTCAAGAACGACGTTCAGTATTGCATATCTCAAGGTATGTGTGGTTCTATTTTGCATGAATGCTGAATTGATGCATGAATTATTCGCATCTAACCATATATCTTTATGATAGTATAGAGTCTAGACTATAGAGATATCAAGGCATGATTCTCCATAATCTTTAATATATGTTAAACCGGACATGCAGCAAAATATGCAAAAAAGTACTCGTACGCGAATTAGTAGAGAAAACCAAACATTCCCAATCCAACATTATAGGCTACTCAATTACATGCCTAGCAAGGGACGGGAATTCCTCGAAAAGAAAGCTCTTAGTTCGATATCCATGACTAAATGAAGAGAAATGTAGCAAAGCAATTTAATTAAAGAAAAATAGAGAGAACAAGTAACCTAATAAGACACTAAAAGTAGTCCTGCATAAACAGTATATAATTTGTCTGAAAAAACCCATGCTCTAGAAAAATCAAAATCACGGTAGCCAGTCCAAATTAGGGTAATTAAGACTTGGTTGATTTACATTGACCTCCGTATTTAGTTAGACTGAGTATGAGATTAATTCAAAACAAAATTCAACTTAGCAGGTCAGTAACATCATTAAACTTTGAAGATGTCATTATCTTCTTAGAGACAGTATCTGTAAAACTAGTAATAAAGTCTATTCAATCACGTGAATGGAGAAACTTACAAAATAAGGTACATATCTAAAGGAACTTCCTTTCTGTCCTCTTCCTCTATTTCTGAAAGCCGGATACGAGCTTGTCTCAAATCATTGGCGCAGCTCGCTGATCTATCAGAACTTCCAGAAGTTTTTGCCTTTTCTTCATATTGTCTCGTTAGAAGAGTTGAAAGTCTTTGAAGATCACGAACTGCTTGACCATAATCCCTAATCATCTCGTATAAAGTAGCCCGTCTAGAAATTGCCTGTTAATGTGGAAACAGAATTTTTCTTTATCAGATGAAAAGGGAACTAAAACACATCTTTGGCATTCAACTGCATAAAGAACACTGGGCTGGGTGTTATGCCTTAAATCAAGGCGAAGCAATACAGTAGCAGAGCGTAACTATACGTAAAACAACAGGATTTTTATGAGTGTGAATTCTATTACAAGCACTGAGTTGGCCAACTAATTTTATTTTAGGTGCAATTATAAAATAAGTATCATGGATGTTTTCACACTCCATACTTTTTTCCGTTAAGTGTTAGATATTCTGTTATACTTTTACAATTCCGTCTTGGTTTTTTTATTTATCTCATGTCAATTGCCAGGCTCAATATTTGACATTTGAAAGTTATGATGCTTCATTTACTTATATATATTTGTAAGGCAAAAGACAAACTAAGGCACTGAACTATGAATATGAAGTCAAGTGTGCATTCGTAAAACAAGGAAAATGCCGTTGCCAACGGAAGAAAGTTTTACTTTATAATATTGAAATTTGAACGTTGTGTTAAACATACACACACAGAGAGAGAGAAAAGACATCAATAGTTACCTTCAGATACTCTCCATCAAGAGCTATGGCCAAACTGCAATCTGCAATCGCATCAATAACTTGGCCTTGAGCTTTGAATGCTGCAGCACGGTTGCAAAAACAAACAGCGGCGAAAGGACGTGACTCTGAATTGCATGATAAAGCAGCTGAATAATGTTCAATAGCTTCTGAATGCCTTCCTGCCTGAAATGCTTCATTCCCAGCAGCCTTCAATTTGAAAAAAAAAAACTATATTAATCCAAGCAAAACAAACACCAAAAACCAAAACAGATTTACTACTCGACAATTACCTTTGTATGATGAGATGAAATTTAAACTGGGAAATAAACTTGACTCGCAATAATCCTTTAGTTAGCATAAATAATCACCTAATGACATTTACTTACCAAAAAAATCACCTAATGACAACAAGGGGAGAAAGCACTCCTCAGTTGGATCCTATGATTTGCAATTTGGAATTTGGCATATATAATCCTGATGAAAATTATTAAGCTATATAGCTGGCCTTGCCAGCGTAGTTAAATTTGACACTAAAGCTCCTATGAGATAGAGGAGATCTTTAATTGGCTAGGTGAACAGTAGGTCTAAATAAAAATCTTACTCACTTCAGACATTAATGAAGATGGCTCAAAATGGAAGGAAAATTTCGCGCTTAAGGTATGATCACATAATCAACTATTAACATTCTCTTGCTATCAACTATGAACATCCTCTTGCTATCATTGACAGAAATGATCATTTTATGACTTAAGTAATATAGGAACCTCAAAGATATGTAATGTGCAAAATTGAAGTTTTAAAATAACCAACACAGTTTCCAAAGTAAATTATAAATAGAGTGCATAATATGCATACCTTGTGACGTACGAGCTCTCGTACAGTAGCAGCTAGTGGTATTGATGATTCCACAACTTTGCTCCCATTCCTGGAAATCTAATTAGTGTTAAGATTCACTTCATAACTTCTTGTTTGCCAGTAACGATTTACTTAATAACATACATGTAATGATCTATTTAATCATCTTCTTGCAAAGGGGAGGAAATTTGGAGTGTGATGTAAACCTAGTAAGAATTACCTTACTGGTGAGGGCACTTTCTCCTCTTGCTTCTCTAATGAAGCAAGACCCTCCTCAAGCCTTCCTTGATGAAAGTATGACTTCAGAATCAAGCGGCATCTCCAGACCCGGAAGTAAAATTTCTTTGAGATTTCAGAAACATCGAGGTTCGTGACCTGGTCGACAGCATCAACTGGAGGAGAATTCTCTTCTGCAGAAGCAAGGGTCTGCTCACAGACCCGAATCACCTCCTCATACCTACGTAGCTGCATGAAAAAAGAAGCTAACTAAGAACTGCTAAATTTAGTTTTGGGAAAATTCCTCTCAACCTCCCCTCTAGTTTGCTTAAACGATATGGACACCCACTCTAGTTCGGAAAACGACACTTAGGTCCACTCAGCTATTAAACCGTTAGTTTTTTTATGAAAAGATCATAATACCCTATTGGCATAGATCCAACACGACTAATGTTTGAACCTAAAGCATAAAACCTTAACGGCGCTAGTGTGAAAAAACGTCTTTGGGTTTTTTTAGTGAATCTTAAATTAGGAGAAGTCCGTGTCATTTTCCAAACTAGAGAGGGTGTCATTTAAGCAAATTAGAGGGGAGGTTGGAGGGTTTTTCCCTCAAGTTTTTCGTAAATGCAACAAGAAAGTATGTACTATTTTCGACATTTTTGCTCTTTCAGTTCATTCATAGTACAAACCTCATCGTAAAAAAAACAAACAGATACAATAAACAAATTAAGAAGCAAACCATGTAAAGAGCCTCTGCCTTCATTTCAATTAACTTTTCTGAGCGTATGCTTATAGTCAAAGCCTCTGCAATTAAAACCAAAGCATCCTCTACATCATTAGAAGTCCTCCTCTGCAGAAGTTCAGCAGACTGTTTCATGAACTGAGACACTTTCTGCCACCGTTAGAAACAATATTCAGTCCGAGGGAACTTAAAAGTCTCATATCATGCATTTAAAAGTATAAGCTAGATAAACATAATTACAGCTCTAAGACAAGAAATAGGTTTTTCGTTCATAAGCTTCAGCACTATCAAGTGAATAAGAATAACTTCCTCCAATGAAAAAAAGGAAAAGAATAACAACGAGAAAGATAGAATTTAGCAGGCAATAATAATGTGCAGTTGTTGAACCAGGAGTTATGTTATCCCGTGGCCATTGGCCTGGGGATTTCTCCCATAATTTACCCGTGGTGCACTTGCCAGAAACTCTTAGCCGAGGGCATGTGCACCCCCGAGATTAGTCGGAGAACTACGCTCCAGAGACCCGGTGCTAATCCAAAAAAATAATAATGTGCAGTTGAAGTTAAAATCTCTGGTTAGCAAATAAGACAGCTTACCCAAAGCTCAAGACAACAAAAGGTGTAATTAGAAGGTAAAGGTATTTTTTACTATTTTTTTTATAAGAACAAAGTAATTTTATTAAAAACTAATAAGCGAAAATGTACAAGAGAGGATAAGTAATCCTCTAAGTATATCAACTACTTACAAAGCCTCTACAATTTGCAAAGATAAAAAAGAAAGGAAATTCACTAGAAAGATCAGAAGAATGTGCCCACTTATAAGACAAAATTTGATGTTCTACTGTCCCACACAGCATCTAAATCCCTGTGATTCCCTTTTCAGTCCACTGGGAGACGAACTTCCAAGGGCTTCAGTAGGAACCTTTAACTACCGTGTCGGTAATCAAGAGCTTCCAAGAACTTCCTAGGACTATTGAATGAAACATAGCTAAAAAAAAATAAACAGTTTAAGTATAAGAATGATGTGCAGTGCAGCCTTTTGGAAGGAAAAAATAATAATAATTTCCTACCAGACATCACCGAAAAAGGGCACAAAGCAAGCTCCAAAGAACTGACAGAATACAAAAAGAACAAGAAATTGATATTTACAATAGTTACGATTAAAGATTGTACTTTTTTTATAGGAAACAAAATTTTATCAAGGGGAAAGGGGAAAATTACAGCCATAAAATATTCCAATTAGCAAAAATAGAAGACCAGGGGTATACTTAAATCACAATACCAAAACTATAGATTAAAATTTGGTACCTGTGCTTTCTGTAAGCCATCGGAGGCATCTACTGCAATTTTTCTGTCAACACAGACCTCACTTCCTACTTGCAGGCATCTCTTGAAATACCGAAATGCATCTTCAACTTCCCCAAGGGCAAGGTAACAACTTAATTACACAAAAAGAAGAAGTGAAGAAGAAGTTGATCAAAGAACAAAATGGGAACATAATCTTCAATGAAGAGTAAGATTCACGCCATATGAAGTACTCTTACTTCTTAAATTATCACAATTACATGAGCATCTAACAGCAACACCTCAACAATAACCAATTTGACATTCAAAGTGCATGGCTATCAACCTAGTCAATCTCAGTTTTTAAAAACCAAGCCTTCCCTCTTTTTCACTTAAATTCCTCAGTCACCTCACTTGCAACTGAAACAATATCCAAAATCTGTCTAATCGACAAAGACCCATGACTTCTAGATTCCTAGAAATAGTCACCCTCAGAACCTCCTTCAATCTAGACACTTGGTTAAAACTGAATGCAGGTAAAATAGATATTCTCCGCTGTCTGACTTAAAATAGCAACCCAAACAAGAGATAACAAATATAAGGCCTTACTTTGCAGCTCTAAGTTGCACCTTCAGAAAGTTGGCATCTATTGCAGCAGCCATCATGCAGTCGCTTATTGCATCTCGTATTCTTCCAAGAGACATCCGTGTTGCTGCACGGTTGCTATAGCATAGCATCAAAGCCCTGCGACAGCTCCGAGATGTCTCATTCACAGAAATACAGTTCACCCCCTGTGAGTAATAGTCCTCAGCTTTAGACAGATCACCATTTGCATAGGCTGAGTTCCCCCTGATATATAACGTGAACAATAAGATAATGATCTGGTAATAAATAGCACACTACAGCAATCTATATCACCTTTAGAATAACCCAAATATGACATCTAGAAGACATGATGAGCTAGTTACCCAATCCAAGAAGAAACTGATTGAAACCGAAACTAACCTCAGCCGCCATTTTTCACATGCTTCTTGAGCAGCAATTGCAGTGGCAGTAGAAGAAACAAACTCTTGCTTGGTCTCCTGGCCTTTACCCAGTAAAGATTCATCTACATATTTATGTTGAGGGGTGGCTATTTCTCCTGCTTTACTCCATCCAGGTACCGCAAGTGATGAATTTCTAGAATATGGAACATTATGTGTAGAAGATGATGTGGATGATGCTCTAGAAGCAATGGAAGGGGAAATATCAGTGTCTTGACCAATTTTCACCCTGTTTTTCTTTTTGTACTGGGTTTTAGATGAAGATAATTGACATTGAGCGGCAGAAGAGGCAGAGAATATGAAGTTAGACCCTCTTCTATCTTCTAAATTTGAATCAGAACAAAATTGCATCCTGTCATTACTATCATGCTGCTCAAATTTTGAGCTTGAACTTGCTTCTGATTCGGCTGATATAGCAGTTTCGTCACTATTAGTATCCAATTCCTCAGCAGCTGACATGAAGCTTTCAGTTTCAGCTCCTGAAACAGACTCTTCCGAAGCACCTACAATAGTGTCACTTGTAGTGGAAAAGTACTCAGAACCCTTCTGACCTGCCTCTTTCGTCTCCTTGCCACTTCTATCACCTTCATTTATATTTAATTGTCTTGTTACAAGAAGTAGATCTTCTTCTATAGCATCATTTTGCGTCATTGGTACCGGAGCAGTTGCACTACAATCAATATTAAATGATTCATCTGACGCCACTGAATTCTCTCTCGAATATCGATTATCAGCCAATGTTTCCTGATATGGAGAGACGTCCATCGGGGAATAAGAATCAGAAGCCTCTTGGTTCTCTTGGAAACTGCTTTCCCTCGAGCCTTCCTGACCAACCCACAGCTGGACAGGGGCAGGCTGTTTCGATTTTCCATTCTTCTTCACTCTAGAATCTCGAACTGAATCCCTCTTAGCACTGAATTCCACTTTCTGATTGACGCTCGAAAATAAGTTAGCTTTTTGATTTGGTGTTTTAAATACAAAGGGTGTACCTAAAGAAGATGATTTGCTTGTAAAGCACAAGTCATCTGCTTTCTCAGGTCTATTCATAGTGAGCACTTCTGTTCTGCCACCTGCATGAAACGATATGCCAGTAGAGGATGATGCAGCCATACCTTTTTTATTGGGCTCATCTCTTCTTTCAGCGGGTGAGTGATGATTATGATGATGGTGAAAGTTATCATCTAATCTTCCAGTTCGGTTCTCCTCCAGAACTACTCCAGTAGAAAACATCCTTTCATCCGATCGAACGGAGTCCCCAGTCCCACTTCCTAGTTTCAACTCCTGAATTTTTCTAGACAGCAAATTTTCGTTTTCTCCAGAACAATAAGAAATAGGACTCGCATTGCTATTGAAGGCAAGTTTTTCTTTATCATTCGCCTTTATATTACCTTCATTTTTCTTAAGACGTTCTAAATTCACAGAGTCTTTTATGCTCATATTCCTTATCCTTTCAGGAAGTGAGTTTTCCGACCTTGCAGATACCGAATCACAGCCCAATTCACCACTTCCAGATTGGTGTTTATTCATACCATCAGCATCAAAGATGACACTGCCACCATGAGGCGTTTGCCCATCTTTAATGTTCAACTTCCTCAACTCAGTTTGCAATTCACTATCCACACGATTGCCAAAAGAACTACCCACATTGTCATTTCTCTCAAAACCAAATTTGGCCCTCTCATTTGCGCTCGTATTGAACATTCGATCTTTAGTTTTCTCAATAGGCTGGCTGTTTGCTGGATCTTCAATGTTTAACCTCTTCATATCTTCCGGAAGCTTCGACCCGATGGTTTGATCAAATCTCTGATTGGCACTCAGTTTACTATTTGCATTGAAGGTAGACGGAGCATCTTTAGTAAATTCATCTACACTACCAATTTTCAAACTTCGCATTTCGTCAATAACTCCTCCTTTTGCTCCAAACAGAAATGTCTCATTTCCACTCTTACCGAACCTGAGTTCAGTAGATACCGAGCCCTTTGGGGATGCAGAGGAGGCCCGACTTGAACTCTCGGCGACTGATGCAAACGGGTTGACACCCGGACCAATTTGGGTATCTGGGATAGTCGTGGACCTCAAACCCTGCGAGTTCGTCTGCTTTCTAACCTTCACCATCCTTGGCCTCGAAAGACCACCACCTGATCGCGGAACGGGTTGGGAATTGAAGCTGAAATTCGTCCCCTCATTTGAATTCGAAAACCCAGAAATTTTATCACCAAAACTTGATGGGTTCATATCGCATAACACGTTCTTCACTGCTTGGGTTAATTTGGGGAAGAATCCCGATGGAAATGGACGAAAAAGGGAGGCGGAATCTGACCGTTATGAGTGAGGTTTTGGGTTCGTGCCGTAATTCTGATGTCTAGCAACGCCGGCAACATCTGAAAATGAGAGTCATCAAGTGCGAAGGTTGAAATACGAGGTGAAGGGGTTGACAGCACTCTGATTGAAAAATTGAAAATCCAATCATCCAAAAATATAAGAACAAATATATATCATGTGGGAAATGGTTGGGCTTTTGAGATTGAAAGATAAAAGTGGCCAAGTGGTTGATGGCTTAGTTGTTTTTTCTTGGGTATGAAGAAAAAAGAGAGAGGGAGATACAGAGAAAGACGGAGATTTCTCTCCCTGATTTTAATTTTCCTTTTCACAGTTTCACGGGTTTAACCGAGAAAGAGGGCTGGTTGCCTTCTTTTCCCTCTTGATTCTCATGTGTTGTGTGTTGTTCTTTGTAGTCCTCGAGGTGTTTTCATGGAAAAAGTTCAAATCTTTACCGTATTTTTATATCTTCTTCCATCACTTTCATTCGTTACTTAAAACTTGCTAAAACTTGGTTCCTAGCACGATGCTTCATTTCAATTTCTTCATATATGTTGGAGAACTACCGTTTCCTATAAAATAACTCGACCTCCATAAAAATCTAAACTAAGATTTTATTTATTAAATTATATGACAATTATTTATAACTCACTTAATCATTTGATAATTAAAAATTAATTTAATTATTAGTTATTGTAGGACTACTCTTTATAACAAAATTTGCGTGTCCTTATTTTTTGAATTAGTATGAATCATTATGCTCGCATGTTTGTTCATAGAAATTTATAGTGGATTTGAATCATCTTGTTCATAATATTCATATATTTTGATTTCCACAACAAAATTTGTCCCATCATTCAATTAATTATAGTTTAAAAGTGCATTATTTTCCACATATTATAAAAATGTTAGTTATGTCTAGTGCATCCAAGTCAATTTTTTGTCAATATAGTAGTTGATTATGAAATGATATTCAAAAGAATTTGCAAACGGTAAAGTGTTTCAAAATTAATCATTTTTGTCATATATCAAGTCTTACCTTTCATTTAACGGATGTAGATTACCTCTTATTTGAGAGAACATGAGACGATCTATTCTATCTAAGTCATTAGTTTCAAAAATAGACAGTTTAGATAGAACATCCTTAAAAGATAAAACACAGTAAAAAAAAATGCAGCTTTATCGATTAGAAAAACGAGCAAATCTGAGCCATCAAAATTTGAACGGACGGCTCAAATTTGTTTCTTCATTTAACATATTATGTTTCATCGCACGTCGTACCGTTACGTATGTATTTTATAAAAAATTAATAATAATAATAATGAAAGAAATAAAGAAACTAGAACTTAGAGGTGGGAATAACATGGAGAAACTTTTAACTACACAAAACACGTACTAGCAATTGGAATGTCTTGTCTCAATAAATATCTACGAAGAAAAATATTGTGTTTCATTGACACTATTTATATACATCTCTTACCTTTTTGTCAAATCTTCAATCTTTTAATGCTAGTTTGCCAGCCCAAGTGTATCTTTTATAGCATAAGGTGGGATGTTTCAATAAATATCCAAACGGATAAAGATGTTTGAAGAAAATTTTTGAGTTCATTTTCTTCGTGTTGTGTGGCCAACAATATGTAAATGGGGAACATTTTAATGTTAGAATGTGATGTGTCGAATCCTAGTTGGAAGTTAGATTTGTTACCACTATTTTTCATGTTTCAATTTCTTAATTTGAGAAGAGTTTGAGTGGATGGGTTCTAAAGACTATATATAAGGTGAGATAATAAGTTTTGTTGGCTCTATCCTAAGAGAGAAATGAGAGTATCATAAGGAAGATGACTATTCTCTATGACAAGTGTATTGTGGAACCCTTCAGGCACACCAACACATATAATGTGGGATTTTGTATGGTCACAAATAAGGATATAAGGTTGCACATTAAATACAAGTTATAATTTTTAACTCAGTCGATGGTTGATATCGAATGAAGATTGTTAGCATAACATGCTATGCTACCACTCATAAGGATTCCCCGCCACGTATGACGTGACTATCCAATCGGCATTACAAACACATTACTGAGTCCTCTCAGACCCACCCGCAACATGTATATACTCAAAGTTTTATATGGTCACAAAATATAAAATAAATGAAATTGCATCTTAGTTATATGATTCACAATACATGTTGTAACAAAGATGAGGTGAGATATGCAAATGTGACATAGTTTAATAATACAATAAAGTTTGTGTCCACATTTTTTCCAATGACAAAGCATTCACCAAGGAGATGTTACCATAGTCTAATATTATAAGGGTAAGTTTGCGGTACTGGACTAGTACGACTGTGGGTATCTAAAATGTATGTGATGTTACTTAAAGTATGTTGAACAGTGATGCACTAACAATACATTTTAGATACATGTGATAGGAACAAGATATATTGTTGGTATCATACTATTTAACATATTTTAGATACCTATAATCCCATACCACGCAAACTTTTCCATATTATAAATCAAAATTGATAATTTTGTACAAGAATCTTGGGTTACATTTTCCCTCTTCTCCTTTGCTTCCACTTATCAAAGTGACAGTAACATGGTATTTTGTTACTATATTTCTTATACTATTATATCAAGTAGCTAGTCCGTGTTGACATCACTATGAAGTTGAAATTTGTAAATTATTTATTAGCTTTTGTTACAATTTCATGTATCTTAAGCATCACAGAAAAATGCCTTTTGTAATATTGAAAGTGATTTGGACAATTAAATATGTGTAGTCATTTGCAAAGGTAAAAAAGGAGTGTGTGAGTTGTAATATAATTAAAAAAATTACTTTGCATTATATAAATTTAGAGCTTGCCTTTATGGGTAATTTGCCAATTAAAGGATTAAAAACAACAAGACTGAGTCTTTTTTTCTTGCAAAATATAACAAATTTTAAGTAACTATCACCTACATTCCCTGAATTTTGTTATTTTCCAATCAACAAACATTATTTTCAATCTAAATTTGTAATCATGGAAAATGTCATTTACATAATTTATAAATAGCATAATTAAATGATGAACGTGACGTAGTGACACGGATTGATATACCTATACTTGAACATGTAAACTTCTAATACTTAAGAGGTCATGAATTTAAGTTATTTCTCAATTACAGAAAATTTATAACTTAAAAAAATAATAAAAGTTGGTCTTTACTTGTTAATTAATCTTTTTCATTTACAAAAAATAAGATAAGTCTAATATATTAGTCATAAAGAGCGACACTCTTCTCATAAAAAACAGAATGAAATTTTTTTCATATTATATATCTGTACCTTGAAATTATCGTATAATATTGAAAGCAGTGATACACATAAGATTAGGGTTAAAAGGAAAAAAATAGTATTCTTTTGTCAAAGAAAAAAAATAGAATTATTTAAACAAATTGAAATACATGTTTGAAACTTATTTTTTTTTCTCTTTTCCCCCTAAAATGAGGGAAGAGTGGGCTCAATTATTGAACAATGATATGAGAACTATCATATTCTAAAAGTATATAGAGAAAATAATTGAATCAACTTGGTTGATTTGATTTATTTTAGTTCAAACTGCTTCTTGCTAAAAAAAGACTTTCAAGCCCAAAACAATGTGAGAATTAAGAAAATAGTCAAAAAATAGAGATGAATTACAAAAATGTCTCAATTTTTTTTGGAAAAAAATGTCGGAGTAAATAATTTAGTTATCCAAAATTACGCGGGCGTAACATAACTAAATGAAATTTTTTAATTATTCTTCATTAATATTAAAATTAAACTACTAATAATCAATTGCACTACTTAAATTCAATTACGGTAGTATACCTAAATATGCATGAAATTGAAACAATACGCATGAAAAAATATAAAAAAAGAATGAAATTTTATTTTATTAATTAAAATATACAACTAAAACAATAGAATTTGAAACAATTTTATATATTTGAGTGAAATCTAATATGATTTTATAAACTCTACGAATACACATTACTTTATATAATTTTTTTTGACACGTATGTTTAACTATTGTATGTATGTTCAATACTTTTTAATCTTTTAGTTATTATCTTAATTTTATCATTCATGCAAAATGCATATTAAAAATTATCATATTAAAAAATATTATATCAACGAATATATGATGTCTCTAATTTAACATATTTACTCTAAAATTATTCAAACTATGTGCATCGTATGCACAAATAAACTAGTTAATTAAATGTCACAGCTTGTTCTAGCACAAAATGATATCGTGATGGTGTACCAATTATTTTACGTAACTTTCTTTCTTTTTTCAGATTTAGTTATATAATTTCAGTTTATAATCACACTACAAAGTAAATATATGTACGGAAAATCCCGTTTACTTTGTAATAGATACTGTTTTTATACGTGACAATTAGTAGTCGGGTGAATACAAAGTAGAAATACGAGCTGACTTTTGATAGATCGTTCCTTATCATTGAATATGGCATTTATGATAAAAAAAACAAAAAAGAAGAATTTGCGTTACTCTTGGATGTTTTAATTAAAGATATAAACAAAGTAGGTTCCATTTATTATTTGGGTGGTATTACGATATTCATTTTTTTTAGTTTACTTAATTTTCACTTTATTAAAGTATTATTTATGCACATTTTTACTCGACTACCTTATGGGGTTGTTTGCTACAAAAGAATGTTATACAAGCCGAATATTTATATTGCTGCAAGGAAAAAACAAGCTAAGACCCTTCTTTAGAAGTGACTTCAATGGGCACGTCAAAAATGTTGACTGCAGCAGTGGGAACAGAAGCATTCTGCTCAGACTGAACCTCTGAAGGATCCTCAAGAACATCGACGAGCAGTAAGCAAGGAGCTTTGTTAGCATGAGCATCCTTGTAGCCTGCACTGTAGGCCATCCCCTCGGCCTTATCGAGTATGGCCTGGTACTCGGCCTCAATTTCACTCTCCCGCTCCCCAATCTTGGCCAAAGCCGCTGACAGCTTCTCCTCGACCTCAGCCTGCTTTCCCTCGACAAAAGTCAAGTTCTCGTCGGCTACTTCAAAAGCCCTCTCCGACTCCTTCAGAGAATCCTCAAGCCTCACCCACTCTTCAACGGCAGCGTCTGCTTCCTCTGTGAGTCGTGCAATGACCCCCTAAAGCTCAGCCTTAGTCTTTTTCAGATCATCCCGCTCATCTAGAAGAGTGTCGAGGACCTTGTTTCACTTCTCTATCTTCTTCCTCCAGTCTGCCATCTCCTTCTTCAGGGAGTAAAAGTGCTCGTGGAGCCCGCTGTGATAAACCACAACCTATCAAGAAAATTCTAAATGTTAGAAAGCGGAAAGGAACGAAATAAAGAAATATACTAAGGAAGGAAAGTTACCTGCATCAAACCATGACTAAGGCATATGACTTGATCGTTGACAGACGTGTGGCGGAGAGCATTCGTGTCCACGTCAAACTGGATCCCTTTCAAAAATATATGCGAAGAACAAGGATCGTTCATAAATCTGATGGAAGCCAGGACAGGAGGCGCCACGGAGTACCACCTTAACCTTCACAAAGCGGGTTCTTCAGGCCTCCCTTAGGAACCAATAGAGGTCGAGGGAGCAGACATATGAGTAGGTGGACGAGGATGTGGAGAATCTTCTGCCCGTATTGAAGTATCCTCGACTGTTGGGATAGGGAGGATCAGCTGGAGTGACTGGGGGTGGAGTGTTGTCAGTCGAAACGAGAGATGGAGGTGTGACGGGAGTGAGAGCCTTCTACGATGAGTCGGGAGCTTCGGTACTTTGACCGACATTTCGCCCGCCATCAAAGGTTCCCCACAGATTACTCTGTTTACGCTTTGACGTTTTCAACTCCTCGGAGACATTCCGGGACAATATGCCTTCCTCTTCTTCCTCTTGCCACTCCTCATCTTCTTCTCATTGCTCTTCCTTTTCTTCTTCTTGCTCAAAATTAGCATACTTTGAGGGGCTAGAGACAACCATGTGACGAAAGGAGGAACGAAGATGGCCTGAGGAATTTGAGAAGACGAAGATGAAGGACCCGCGGCCTCTAAAATGGGAATGAAGGCAGGGATGTAGGCAATATTAATCTCTCTGCTCGGATCGAAGAGGTCGCATCAGTCCCGTTCTCGACAGTTATAAGTAGTAGACAACCGTGCAGTAACGTCCTTAGGAATGAAGGACCTTTTATTGAGGTTCTTATATGCATAAATGAAAGAGAGAATGTCAGTACTGAAAAAACAACAACAAACAAATAATAAAATAGGAAACCAGAGCTCTGGCTACTTATTGAAAGATTCCTAGGTCCTGGGGTTGATCTAGCGATCATCACCTCCCCAATTCCCGCCGACCAGGAGGGTCCCGTTCTCCTATCCTTTGTCCCATCTCGAGATATCCTTAATTAGAGCTCACTTGCTTTCATCAGGACAATGAGCCAAATAATAAGGAGTGTCGCGTTTCTTGATGATGTACGCCGCATGGAGTTCATCTACGCCTATATTGAGGTTGTGCCTCTTGTTCAAAACTTATATTCCTAAGAGGATAATATACGTACTATGGGTATAATGGGGATGGGCGAGAAAGAAGGTAATGAAAATTCCTGAAAGAAAAGGGAAAATGGGAGTTTCAGCCTTAAAACTATGTACATGGGAGATTGAGTAATCTAGTATGGAGGACGACAATTAGAAGATTTGGGTATCCCGTCCCCGAAGGTGCAGATGACATCCAAAGGGAATGCATCTCGGTGACGGTCCATAATTCGGTTAAACTCATACTGGCTTCTAACTATGGGAACAATGAACTTAAACTCTTCCTTGTATCCCATGGCTAACGAAAAAACCCGCTAGAAAAAAGGAAAATTGTGGAAAAGAAAAAGAGAGTAGGAATTTAGGGGAAAGAGAAAACTTACAGGGGGTAAGGTAAAAGTAAAGAAAGAACGAGGAAGACGAAGGCTTCTTGTAGGCTACGAACGCGAAAAAGAAATGCAGTGGAATTGATGGATTTGAAAAAAGAGTGAAATGTGACTTATCCATGGAATGCGTGAGCGGAAAGGTGTGTAACAAGCATTTAATGACAATAAACAGAATGATGGCATCGGCTGCATTTGTAGCGGGCAAATGGGAAGATGACAGCTGGAATAATAAAAATAGGCGTGTCCTAAAAGAGCTTAAAACTCTCGCCCTATACACAAATAACTAAGAACGGAAAGGTGAAACGGTAAAAGTGGATGACGAACTGTCATTTCCTAGAAGTGTGTCAATGATAGCGGGAAACGAGGCGACAACGGTACATGTTTTCTTTGTCTAATAATATTATTTTTGTGTGTTATTAAGGCTTGCAGGTTCCAATAAAGCAGCGAAAAGACAAAAGGCTCAATCAATTAGCCTTGTACCGAGACAGGCATGAAACATAATCATTACACCTCAATAAATCAAAATTCGTTGGGTGTAATGGGGGTAAAGGAACATATATAAGATCTTCATCGTGCCACGTGGATGGAAGAGAACCAATCAAAAAGTGAGAAGATCTCTATCGTGGGAAAATGGGAAGGGTGAGATCAGAATTGCGAGAAGAGATCGGGCGATCATAAATAATTCAATAATTATAAGACAATATAATCAACTCAGTAGTTGAGAAAAACAAGCAAGACATGGAGGCCGCGTTTGGGAAAGATCCCACAAGCATGGAGATAATCCTAGAAACATGATAATACTACCGAAAATATAGGGGGAGTGTGACACTCCCCCCCCCCCCTCCCCTATTAATTTGTTAATATTCTAAAAATAACCTATATATACAGGCTCATGTAATAAATGAGGTCAATTCTAGTCAATACAATTAAATTTAAAAAAAAATTTACACATAACATTTATTCTTCTCTATTCTCTCATCTTTATCATCATAACTTTCATTAACGTAGGGGAAAAATCTTTTACAAGCTGATAAGCGTACAAAATATGTGCTAATTGTACAGTTTATAAAGGTTGCCATGACTCTCTAGAATGAAGTGAAAAGTATAAAGATTATATTGAGAAAGTTAAAAATACGAGTAAATTAAAAGACATTCCCATCAACTTCAAAATCTTCTTTAAAGGCTCTTTAACTTTTTTCATCAATAAAAAAATACTCAATCCATATTTTTTTTGTTTAAGCTTCATTAAAATCTCACGTATGTGGGGATGTCTTTGATTTGGACATGGGAACCCCTTATGTTGGGATCCCAAAAAGATGGATTGTATTTATCTGCATAAAACATTGAGCTCAAATTTCAACCCCAAATCAGTTCAGGTTGAAAAAAAATGTAAGGTTAGACATTTTTTTTTCGCTCTCTCTGTCTTTTAGATAGATCAAAATAGGGTGATGGATTATTTATACAATAGACAACTCATATACGATATAATCCTCTTTTGTTCCCTCATAGGATGGGCTCTAGATCTCTTTAATTTAGAGGAAATTTTTTAATATAAACAAGTTTACTAATAGTATGTTAAATAATAGTCGGGTTTCAAAATTTATAGGTAAATAATAAGTTTTCAAAATGATCGATGAATTTAGATCATAATGTCATTCATCTATATAAAGCAACTACATTGTAAATATTGATCAATCGAACGGAAGTTATTGATATATCAGTCTATATACTTATAATTAAGGAAACTATATATTTTTTAAATTTAAATTTACCACATTATCAACAATTACCGTAATAAATGATAATTTAAAAAAAAATTTAAATTTTTTTAAGAATAAATTATAAACAATAAATGTAAAACATTATTTCGTAATGAAATTAGAGTTGGAAAAAAAACCTCAACTATCAATATAAGAGTAAATCGGCTTCAATATCCATCTTTTTATGTCAATCTAGTCAAAAAACGTAAGTCATTTGTTTTAGAAAAATTAAAATAAAAAAACAATAAATTCTAAAGATTGTAATTTGTGAAATCAGTGAAATATTATCAAATTTTTAAATAAAAATTGAACAATGAGATAATGAAACATTAATTATTTAAAAAAATAAAAGTAAAAAATAATCTAAGATATTATTATAAAATATTAAAAATTTTAAAAATCCCTACAAATTAGCCTCAACATAATCATTTATCAACCAACTAATTAATCAAATTTTGAAAATTAAATAAAAATAAAACAATCCTGCTGAAAATATCATTAACCACAAATACATCAATTTTAAATTTTAATATTCTTGCAATCCCGCCTAAAATTGTAAACAAAGAAGGTCAATAGTCTTCAACAATCAATAATTAAATGAACAAGAATTTGAAATCCTGGAAACAAATAGGTTTCCAGTTTATTTACCATAATTTCATGAAAACAGTCGTCAACCATGTTCAATAGGTAATTAATTGTCAACCACGTTCATGGAAACAATTTATTTACATTAATTTCATGAAAACAAAAGATAAATAGTTGTCAACCACGTTCAATCGGCGAATCAAATAGATTTTTCTACTACAAATCTTGGGAAATCGATGTATGAAATGTAGGTTCAAAAATAAGATGAATGACAAAGAAAGTTAATTGCGTGTGAACTGGTAGACATGATGCCAAATGATGATATTTTTTTCCCATAATAATGAAAGATAATCAATTAAACTGAATTAGCTAAAATTATGAAAAATCATCTTAATCCTAAATATTATCAATTGGTTATGAAAAAAGATATTTCCATAACCAAAAATTCATAATTAGTTATTGAATATAATAGGGTAAATATAAATATAAATTTTGTATTTAATTTACTGTAAATATGTAAACTAATTTAATTTTATCGTACTAATTAATTGTAGATGACCCACACAATCAATCATTCGTAATAATTTATTGAGAGCAAATTGATCAGCATGAAATTAGAGTAAATAAACCAGTGATGTAGTACACTGAAAACTGTCATTTACCTAATAAAAAAATCAGGCTATTTTATAACTCATATTTCTGAGTTTATTTATTTGCTGTAATTTCTTTTGATTTTTGAGTGAAAGTTGAGAGATGTAAGTGATATTAACCCAAACATATTTTTAACTTGTTCTTAAAAACATTAACTTTATTAAAATTACAATAACAAGTTATAACGATACTTCACACAATATATTGCACAACATTACTCTAAAATCACAGTGTCTAAAGGCGGCCCCAAATGTTACTACTTCTAATACCATGACTATTAGGGATGATCAAAATTATCCCAAACAGAATCGAAAATGATTGGTTCGTTATATGTGTTCAATTCAGTTGTTTCATTATATGTGTTCGGTTAGAGAAAATGTATGAACCGAAGCTTTGGTTCGATTCAAAATCTAGGTGGTTTTCGAACCGAACCGAACCGAAACTTTGATTTTATATTATTTTTTATTTTTATATATAATTACATATAAAACCGAACCGAAACTTAGATTTATATTATTGTTTTTTAATAATATCATTTAAAAATTATTTTTAATTTAATAATACTGAATCGAACCGAAACTCATGATTCAGTTCTTTTGATATGACCGGTTCGATTCGATTTTGTTGCCAAAAAATTGACCGAACCGAACCGTGAACACCCATAACGACTACAACATGACCAAATCAAAAGGAATGTAGATCCTCTGACACGGGCTCTAACTGCAAAGGATAAATAACATGATGATCGTACAGTCAGATCTAGATGACTCAAATCAACTCCTAACAAGTAAGGAAAATTTTAATTTTTTTTTTTTTTACAATTCAACTGGGGTGTTCAGGACGGTCCAAATTGTCAGACTACACTTCTACCGTTGGAAGCCCAATAGCAGAGAAACTCCATCTAATCAAAATGTAGAAGTACAACAATAGTTTAGGTACTAACAATTTTTCACTCGTTTGAGAATATCCCATCAAAAAGCCTAACGTTAACACTCAAACTTTTAAACTTGTCTCATTAGAATCTTATAGATAAAATTTGCACTCAAATCCTTGAATGTCAAAATTGTAAATTAACACCATTAATATTTGAAACATATACGAACATTGAATTTAAAGATTATCAAAATTTTGACAAGACCTATGATTTTTCTCGAAATAATAATTATTAATAATTAAAAAAGAGGTAAATATCCAAAATTAAACTCAAGTAATCATTTTCTTTGTGAAATAACACATTTAGTAGTGCTTCAAAAGTAACTCACTTTAAAAAGTTTACTTTAGCCAGCTAGCCATCCAAGAAAATGGATTTGCACAATAACTATAATGTCACATTTATACTTTAAGGTCGTGAGTGATGGAGAAACTCTCCTCATTAAGCAAAACTAACAGATAACTCCTTCATCACTCACTCTTTCCTTTTCTCCTTAATTATACATTAGGCTAATAAAACCGGTCGGTCAGGTACGACGATACCGTATTATCCCCCAGCCACCGGCAGGAAAAAAGAAAGATGAACCCCGGCAAGGAAAAAAGGGCTTAAAAAGAACAAAGCATCAGGGCTGAAAAGGAGAGGAGACTGATAACAGAGTTTACAATAAAGATGGAAAAAAACAATGTCAGCACCCCATGTGACTACTTGGTCCTTCACCCACATGTGGACCCTTATAAACAACAGTATATGACAAATGATTCCTCTCTCAAGTCCTTAACTTTGATGATTTTGTTTTTTTTTTCTTTTTCTATTATAACGGGTATCTGGGATTTACCCGACTATTCTTATAGGACTCTGACAATTCGACTAGGAGACCCCTCAATAATCCTAAGAAACTAACATTAGAAGGAATCAAACATGAGACATGCGACTAGGCGACCTCTCAGTACTCTCAAGAAACTAATATTAGGAGGAATCAAACCTGGGATGTGCGCTTAATATACACATCCCAATCCACACGTCCCATTCATTGGCCAACCTCTTGGGTTTTTTTCTCTCGTAATTTTATATAAAGCAAAGACAGACAAACACACAAGTTTGTGAAGCATATAACCTGAGAATTTCAAAGCTTTCAAGAAGCCTTTTCCTTCCTCCATTTCAGTCTTCTTTGACATATTATGCTTCTGCATCAGATTTCCTTGGTAACAATAAATATAGAGAGAAAGTATAACTATGCAAAAGAAGTCAGCTTAAAAATCCTTGGTTTTACTCGATCGTGTGTGGTTCCAACACAATCATACAGAGAAAATACGAATTGAGAGGAGAGAAAAAAAAAACGGAAAACCCTACTCCAGCGATCAATAATCTTTCGAACATATTAACGGAGATGTATGTGCTATTAGAAGTATGTATTCATTTCTCAATGTAGGTATAATTAGGCTATACATCTGGTCGAATCCTACAGTCTTGTTGTATGTGCTTCTGTACTCTGCATAAACCAAAGAATACAACTCATAAGAAACTCAAGAACAAATCGTTTGCGAGAAAAGAACGGTTTAGAAATAAACCCGAAAAATCAAAAAAAAATTCTTACCCTAGCAAGTTAAGTTTCTGCTGGTCATATGCTCATGCTCACAATTATTACCTACACTTCAAAAGCTTCATGCCCAGAAAATAAAAACTAAAAAAAGGAAAAGAAAAGATAATGTCCTTCTTAAACCTAACTATCTTGTGCTCAGTGAGTTTATAAAAATGTACAGCAGCCAAACCTTATCCATTAAGCACAAGAAATTAATTAAATAGAGGCGATATTGCTCCCGAAATCAGTGAGCGACAGATGAGTCATTTTGCAAAACGCTGTCTTCTGCAACAGCAGTTGAGAAATCGTTGTGCTGATTATCCATATCCGACTTTCTAGGAGACGCAAAGAGGTTATCAGGAAGCACCTGCTCGAGACTGATTGAATAATAATATATAAATCAATAAATAATGTCAGAAGATGATAGAAAAACAGAACTTAAATGAAACAAACACTGAATTACATCTAAACCTTTATTTTAAAAATTATAGGAAAGAAATAACTCCCTCTACTCAATATCTCTATGGGTAAAGAAGGATAAAAAAGGGGAAAAATAATCATTTACTATACTTATTAACAAATGAATAATAATCGAAGATTTTCCTTTTTTTGGGGAAAGAAATATCGAATTGATAGTAACGTGAGAAATATGATATTGCCAAAAAAAAATCTCCGTACCTCCTGTGGATATCAAGGTGTTCACACTTGGAGCTCTCCTCCTCGTTCTTCATGGTTTTATTGCTGTGGATAAAAATCGAATTCACATCCCGAAGAATTTGCTGCTGAGAAGTAACGGAGAAGTTTGTGGCTTGGTTTTCATCAAGGCCTGAAAAAATGTTTAACAAATTTACTTCCAAGAGAACTTGCGTAGCTTGAAATATCAAACCCAATTATAAGTCAAGTGTACCTTCCGCAGATTCGTGATTATTGTCACAATCAGAAGAAATGATGGGGTTTTGATTGAAGTCAGAATGAGATTCAGTGTGAAAGGGAGAACCAACAGATAGATTGTGTTGATGATGATGAACGCGATCATTCATGTCAGGAAGATGCAGATTCATCAGTCTTCTCCCGTGCAACTCTATGGCTTGTTGCAATTCAGCCTGCTCTTCTAATTTCCTTCTCAATAACATATCTTGCGTATTATACGACATTCTTGCTCCTGTAAGAAAACGAAATGAAACAGATAAACTAATAAGAACAAATACAAAGTTGGTAGAACGGGACAAATAAAAAACGAACACGAGTTGTATGTGAGAATGATGTTAAAGTGAGAAACCTAATCACGCGCTATACAGCGACAGCACGCAGATAGACCTTAATTTTATCTTTCAGTGTATTGTATTAAATACATGGGGGTATTTCAGGTATTTTGTATATGTTTTGGGTTGCCCTAATATCCTCACTGTATAAAGGATATTAGGCGTTATGTCAAAAAACAGAGAGAGATCATCTTGTAAATTTCTTCTTCTTGATAGTAGCGAATACCTATATCAGCTAAAGTAGACAGTGGTTTGACACTTGAGGGTGAACCCTCATAAATCTGTGTGATTTCTATATCATTACAGGAAAAAAGAAAAATAAAGAACATAAAATGAATATTTGCATACCGAGATGTAGATCAAATGGATCCCGAGCATCAAGCCCAGAAGGGCTCATACACGGTGAAAACTCGCCCATTTCTTGTTGATGTTGCTGATGCCTCCTGCATTCAATAAATTATAATATGATCAATATGCCGTGATGAGGCATATACAAAAAACAAGTAGGGAAAAGAGTAAGAAAACGTACTTGTCGGGGACTTTTCCCTTCTCCTTATAGGGTTTGACAAGGACACGCGAATCGCATATAAAATGAGGATTCCCTTTGGCAAGAATGAGTTTGACGGTTTCAGGATAGACAAACGTAACAAACCCAAACATTCTCTTCTGCTGGTATGGAATCCTCACATCTTGCACAGGTCCAAATTTGCTGCAAAAGATACGACGAAAAGAAGGAAAAGAAAACGGGACAACAGCTATTTCAGTTTGGTAGAAAATAACTTTTCAAGTGAAAAATGGAAATAAAAGAAAAAGGAAAAACAAAGGAAGACATAGCATAAATTTAATAAATCCTTCTAAACAATTACTCTAACCTCCATTTCTTTTCAGCAACTAAATCTACCCACCCTACTATCTCTGAGTTTATAGAGTGATTATCATGCAATCTTGATTATAAGAAGAGAGCAATTTTAGAATTTATCAATGGCATTTCCGAAGGGTTCTTTTTTTTTCAGTTCTTGATGACTGCTACTTTGCCCATATCATTCTAGGAAGTGGTTTATCTTATCTAATAATATTTCTAATCTCACATGTTTATTTTTGTATCAAATGCACTTCTACATTACCATTCGGATATAACTTATTGAACATCTATCAAAAGCCGACAAGTAGTGTGTCGGGAACAGGGGATAAAACAATGATATCTTACACTTACAGCTGGTCGATATACAAGAAAACGAAACCGGGAACAAGAAATCCAATCGTGCAAAGAAGGACCAGAAAAATAGTAAGGAGCTAAGTAAATCGGGTAGTTGACTGATAAAACACCAAGTTTTCATATTCATATAGATCAATTCGTGCAGCCTATTTTGTTAAGAGCTCAACTTCCTTTCCTTCTCCTTCCAATGTACTAGAAAAAAGATAACTAAGACATCGAACAGTAAACAAAGATTCCAAACATCACAAGATTCACAATTTCTTTGTTTTATGTTCAGACACATTCAATGAAATCATATGTCATAGTCAATCACTAATCAATAGCCAATACTCACCGTACGAGAATCACACATATAGAAATCGAACGTTCATTCAAATAACTTAAGGCAGTTAAAAGAAATAACATACGCTACCTGAAGTACTCTGAAACATCTTCATCTTTAAAAGTGCTATCCGCAGGGAATGTCAAATAAATCTGTCTAGAAGCTGAGTTACGCTTTTCCCCTCCAGCCATGGACAGAAAATCGTTCCTTTCATTTCGGCATGGGAGAAACTTGTGAAACTCTTCTCCCATCATAAAAGCAGCAGCAGCTGCAGCTCTGCATTATCCAAAATGGTTAGGGAAGAACTCCACATAACAGTAAACAGACTAATTCAGAGCAAACACAAGTTTAACATGCACATATTGACTTTAAGTTAGTCAAAGGGGAAAACTTTAATATACCTTTGGGGGTTAAAACTCATAAACTTGTTATACTGAGTAGCAGCCGCAAATCTTTGCTGTTGGGAAACTTTCAATCTCATCAACTCCTCACGCATTTCAGCCACGCCATCGAACTTGCTCGGGGAACCGATGATGGCGCCAGCAGCATCCATAGAATCGGGGAAACCGCCGTGGATGAACTTGCAATTGCTACCATTCTTGCAAAATCCTCTGGCGAAGTAAAGGCAAGGCTTAAAGCCTCCATCATCAGAACCGAAACACACATCACTAGCCGAATAGCTTCTTCTGTGGAAATGGGGGTCGCCATTACTGACAGAATGCGCCCAATTTTGAGCGCCATGCCCCATTTCGGGCCGCGGATCCATAAAATCCTCATTCATCGATGAAAACGAGGGTTTGTTTATTAAAGAAAGGTACTGGTTGAGTTGGTGTTCATCAATGGCTTCAGTATTAGTACCAAAATCATCGCCGTTGTTTCCATTCTTGCTTTGCAAAATCTGAGGCATCGCGAAGGACCCACTTTGAATATTATCGTAGGAAAGTAAAGGACTGGATTTTGGGCTAATGGGGTTGTTTCTAAATCCAGAGAGTGACCAAGAGTTGCTGGGAGATGAAGAAGATGGAATCTTGCTGAAGTCAAAACCATTGTTAGGTATCCGAGGCGAAGACTGCGAAAACGGGTTACTACTGCTTGTGGGTCTTGCTATGGGATTAAGAGGCGAAGGAGAAGGAGGTGTAGACGAAGTGTTTGAAGAAATTCCTAAATGGGTTTTAGCCTTAAGAATCAAAGAGTGTAAAACAAACTCCGGGCTTAAGGCCAAGCGCACCAAATCCTTCTCCCCCAGGTCTTGTATGAGAAGATACCCCATGATTTTAGAGGCATTTTCTGGGTCCAAGTTTTTTATCTTTGCAAAAACCAAACTTGTTGCTTCAAAAGAATCCATGGCTTTTTCCTGGGTTTCACTCGATCCTCTCTGGAGAGAGAGAGAGAGAGAGAGAGAGAGAGTGAACTTAAAAGCTCTCTTGCTTGACACAAGCAAAACCAGACAGTTGGAATCAGTAGGGTTTGGAGTGTAACCAAGCGGCAGTGATGGTACACAGTAGAAACACACACTCTCTCTCTATTTCTTCTCTCTCTGTAATCTCATTATTTTCAATTTTCCTATTAATAATTGTTGACAGCACCGTCATCTATCATATATGTATATGAAATCTGTATATAAGATATAAATGTGACACTTTGGCTCTCAATAATATATATATATATATATATATATATATATATATATATATATAATCTCTAATGTATTGTTGTTATTTTTAATACTTAGATTAGAAAGCAACTTTTTCATTTTGTTTTTCTTTGTAAGGAAAGAAGAAACCCCAGTTTTAGGGTGGACCCTACCCTAATCATACTATAATATTATCTGGGTAATGATACAATCATTACTTGTCTTTATAATCTAAGATCAAATAACAAATGCCAATTATCATGTATAACTTTTTCTGGAGTAATTTTTCTAGAGTAATTAATCCTTATAGAATAACAATTATATAAACACTTCATTTTCATCAGTTATAATTTTGATCAAGAATTTAATTGATCTAAAATTTTCTTCTTTAAAATATCCAGTGTTCCTTTGTAATTAACCACCTTAAAATATTAATAATATACTTTTAACACATGACAACAAAAAATGGGTTATTTGGAAAACCATATACATTTAAGTTTGGATTAAAAAAATTATACATTTTTTAAAATATTCGAAATATTATAATCATGGTCCACCAACTTTACATCATCACTTATAATATTTCTCGTTCATTATCATTTCTCTTCTATTCTCAATACAAATATTAAATCAACACAAATATCAACTTCACCATTTTAACATTATTCTTTCATCTAAAACGAAGGTCATCCTCCTCCACATCCCCCTCCCACTTCTTCTTCTTCTTCAACTTCGTCGAGACATTGTGACACATTCTTCTTATTATTATTCTTCTTCAATGAGAGCTACTCTAGGACTCATTCTTCTCTTATTTTTTTAGCCACAAGTATTCATAACAAACTACTTGAACCATTTCAAGTAGTGGTTTTGATTATGGAAGTAAAAAAATATTACTTGAAAGGTTCAAGTAGTTGTATCTGATTATTTGAACCCTTCAAATATTGATTTTAATTCTGAAAGTAAAAAAAATGTTACTTGAAGGGTTCAGTGGTTGTATCTGACTATTTGAACCTTTCAAGTAGTGAGTTTGATTCTAAAAGTAAAAAATATATTACTTGAAGGGTTTAAGTAGTGATTTTGATTCTGGAAGTAAAAAAACCAATATTACTTGAAGGGTTCAAGTAGTTGTATATGAGTACTTGAATCCTTCAAGTAGTGATTTTGATTATGGAAGTAAGAAAAATTACTTGAAGGGTTCAAGTAATTGTATCTGACCACTTGAACTCTTCAAGGAGTGATTTTGATTTGAAAAGTAAAAAACATATTACTTAAAGGGTTCAAATACTTGTATCTGACTATTTGAACCCTTCAAGTAGTGATTTTGATTCTTATAAGTAAACAAAATATTACTTGAAGGGTTCAATAAGTTGTATCTGACTACTTGAACCCTTTAAGTAATAATTTTGATTCTAAAAGTAAAAAAAAAAAATGTTACTTGAAGGGTTCAAGTAGTTGTGTGTGACTACTTAAACCTTTTAAATAGTAATTTTGATTCTGTAAGTAAAAAAAATATTACTTGAATAGTTCAAGTAGTTGTATCTGACTACATGAACCCTTCAAGTAGTGATTTTGATTCTAGAAGTAAAAAAAAATTAATTAAATGGTTTAAGTAGTTGTATCTAACTACTTCAAGGATTCAAGTAGTCAGATACAATTACTTAAACCATTTAAGTAATGTTTTTTTACCTATAGAATCAAAATCACTACTTGAAGGGTTCAAGTAGTCAGACACAAGTACTTGAACCCTTCAAGTAATATTTTATTTGTACTTTTAGAATCAAAATTAGTACTTGAACCCTTCAATTAATATTTTGTTTACTTCCACAGTCAAACTCACCACTTGAAGGGTTCAAGTAATCAGATACAACTATTTTGAACCCCTCAAGTAATATTTTTTTACTTCCATAATCAAAACAACTATTTGAAGGGTTCAAGTAGTTTGTTACGAATACTTGTGCATAAATAATAAGAGAAGATTGAGTGTTAAAGTAGCTCTCATTGAAGAAGAAGAAGAAGGAGGAGGAGGAGGAGGAGGAGGAGGAGGA